>CP125979.1:6741745-7341745 GCA_030063025.1 Avena longiglumis
GAAAAGGAGTTTTCATCGAGACGATGAAGATGCTTGCATTTGCAAGAAATTAAGTGGAGTTACTGAGACATATTTCTAATACATTATGTGAAGGACATCTTGTTGATTAGAAATGATGTATATTTTATTGACAAAGGTTAAGAATTTCATTTCGATGAAAGACTTAGGCAAAACCCGAATATTTAGCGTGAATGTCTATAGTGGATGATGAACGCCAATATGGTTGTGCCAAATGTACATATATGAGATATTGAAGGAGTTCAATATAGAATCAACAAGAAACGGTTCTTGTTGCATGGAAAGGAATTGAATCAAGATTCAAGTATATCGACACTTGATAAGTGAAACAAGATTCAAGTGCTTTGACACTTGATGAGTGCAATCACGAGAATGTTTTGATCAATCATACCATGATATGTACACATCCAGATATGTCCTATGCTCTAAGTGTTATGAGCATATACCAGAATGAATCATAAAATGATCATTGGACGATAGTGAGGATATTCTTATGATCTTTTGGAAGAACTAAGAATATATTTGTGTAGAGGTGACAAACAATTACAAATAGTTCATTGTAAAGCGTTACATTGATACTAGTTTTGTCACAAGATACAAATTAAGTTTATCTCAATTTAAACTATGGGTGGCACAATGTAATGGAAAGGAGATTCCATGATGGATTTGGAAGAGTTCCAAAGTTAAGACATTGTGACGAATACTACAACAAAAGGCTAAGTATATGACTGCTATAGTAGCACCAAAGGAGGGAATTTGTGTCAAGTAATTTGTTATCAAACTAAGGTGTGGTTCGCAACGGGCTAACACTAAAGATATATTGTATGACAATAGTATCGATGTGTTTTAACCCCAAGGAACTAAAGGTCTCACCGAAAGACCAAATTTATACAATGCCATCTCATTGGAGAATGAGTGATGCGGAGACGCAAAGACATGCAAATACACACGGACTGGCGCCGATCCGTAGATTATGTTAACCACTTGCAATTGTGTATATGGAACACCGGAAAGCCATAGGTGTTCAATACACAGAGTTTTCAAACTAGATTATTGTCTCTAGTGCAAGTGGGAGACTGAAGGGAATATGCCCGAGAGGCAATAATAAAGTGGTTATTATCGTATTCCTTATTTATGATAAATGTTTATTTTGCATGCTATAATTGTATTAATATGGAAACGTTAATACATGTGTGTTTAATAAACAAACAGAAAGTTCCTAGTTATGCCTCTCTCATAAACTAGCTCGTTGATAAACAAGATGATCAAAGTTTTCTGATCATGGACATTGGATGTTGTTAATAACGGGATCACAACATTAGTGTAATGGTGTGATGAACATTCATCCGAGGTATAGCATTACGATCAAAGTCATTGAGTTTATATTGATATAACAACTTACGAAGTGATCCTAATCCTTAGACCATGAGATCATGTCAATCACTAACACCGGAAGAGTTTCTTGATAACATCAAACGTCACACCGTAACAGGGTGATTATAAAGATGGATTCAGAACTAATAAAGTGTTATGTTGAGGCCCATGGATCGAGAGTGGAATTTGTTCATCCCGATGACGGATAGATATGCTCTGGGCCCTCTCGGTGATATCACATTGATTAGCTTGCAAGCAAGTGATTTGATCACTAGAATGTTATATCACGGAACGAGAAAAGAGTGCATGTCGAACGAGATCAAACTAGGTATGGAGATACCGATGATCGAATCTCGGACATGTAATATATCGAAACAAAAGGATTAAGATACTAGCGTAAAAGGTTCCGACGATCACAAGAAAGTCATCGTTGAATGTGTGGGAGTCCAAGATGGTTCTCCGGATCCCGCTCGATTATTGATCCGAGAGGGGTCTCGATCATGTCCACATTATTCGCGAACCGTAGGGTGACACACTTAAGAGACACCGACATCCAATTGGAGCAAAATTTTCATGCCGAAAAGAAAAGGAAAGCGAGGAATTTATTTCACTAGACACCAAATCAAGCTTTGCTGAAATTGCTCAAACCGGTTACGCATGTGAAATAGAATTCTAGCAAGGGTTTATTTGTGAATGTTTGTCATTAAAGTAATTGACAAAATTCTGAATAAAATAAAAGAGTTTTATTTAATGAGAGTTTGCATTAAATTTGGTGGAAATTTAATGGGAATTTGAGTGGGTTTTTGAGTGGAGAAATTTGAAGGGCCATTTTGTGAGTGGAGTGTCCACCCACATGAATGTGGAAGAGGTGGGGCAGCCCCATGGCTGGGCGCATGGCCCCTTGGGTGCCCTCTCCCTATAAAAGGAGCCCTCCTCTCTCACTCACACCTCCTCGTGAAGGATCTCTCTCCCTCTAGAATTTATCCCCATGGTCTCGGACTAGCGAGATACATGTTCCGTGGCTATTCGCAAGAAAGAGTTGTGCTTCATGCATCGCTGGAGCGAGGAGGAGGAGGTTGTTCGGTGCCTCAACGTGTGCGAGCACGGATGCGCTCTTGCTTTTTGGCGCTTAGGACTTCCTCTCGATCTTGAGATCGGCAAGAGATCGTCTACATCAACCACGAGTTTGGACTCGTTAAGCTTTGTCGGTCTTCAAGGGTATGTTCTCTACGGATATACATCCGCCCGTTGTTTGTATCTAGTAGATAGATCTTGGTACATAGTTGTTCCCATCGTAGGAAAAATTTTGTTTTCTATGCTGCGAACCCTACAAGAACTTGGTGCAGTGACAACCGGTGGCTGACTCAGCTGATGCTCCTGCGGAATGATCTGCTGCGGAAAAGGAGGTACAAAACACCCAGGCACCTGCATCTGTGGAACCCCATACTGCTGGAAACCCTTCGTCAAGATGAAACCGATCCGACTGCATTCAAAACATGTTGCTGAATCCCACTAGCTTGTGGCTCCGTGGATCGCTTTTTATTCTTCTTTCTCTTAGAACAGAGAAGCCGCAACGCCCGCCCCACGTAAAAAATTGCGGGTTGTTGCGGAAACCACCGCCGCCTGATTACCATTGTGGCCCCCATGGATCGGAGGGGCAGACGTAGTCCCCTGGAAAAAAGCGGCAGACACTACTAGGAAAACGGCTATAGGTAATCAGCACATCCGTGGCTCACATGGTTGAAGTGCCCCACGGCTAAAACAGGCGTGGCTCACCTGGCGGCCCTACTAGTAACTAGAACAACCGTGGCGCATGACCCTAGTGCGCCATGTGATGTGTGGCCTTGTTGGCCACACGCCAAACTTCTGTAGCGCACCATGCACACGTGCGCCACGGTTGTTAGGGTCATCTGTGGCGCACGTGTGCATGGTGCGCCACGGATGTGTCGATTTTTTTAAGACAGCACTTTATGTGCACATGTGTGACCACATCCACCACCCCACACTTCACTTTGCCCTTCTTCTTCCTCCTTAGATCTAGTCGGGATCTTCTCCTTCCCACCTCAATTTCTCCACACATTCACCATTTTTAGCATGTAAAACTTGCTTTGGATGTTACATAAGTAATAGAGGAGGTCTCCGGTCTCTCATCTATCCGTCTCCTCGACGCAAGACCTCTCCTTTCCATCTTTCTCGCTATCGGTCTCTCATCTCGGTAAGTTGTCCATGTAAGGATGTGTTCATGTGTATATGGATGATGCATGTGCTCATATGTATGTAGATGATCGATGCTCATGTCATGATGTGTGTATGTGTGGAGAGCTAGGATCGATGGTCATATGTACTTGTGTGTATATGGAGAGTATCGCTATGCTCATGTGTGTATGGAGAGGATAATGATATGTTCATGTGTGTATGGATCGGTCTCTCTCTCTCTTGTGTTTGTATGTGAACAAGTTGCCATTGTTTTGCCAAAATGTTGATTCATTTCCATTTTGGCAAGACTTTGGCATTTCGCAAAGGTCCTAATTTTAGGATAGGTCATGCGAAATTTTCTATCGACCATTGCATGCATGCATTCATTATGTGGTTCTAATAGACTTCAAAATTGTACCGTACATCGCAGCAAAATGGTCCGCATAATGAGCGAAGGCATTGTGGCTAGATTTTGAAATGTGCGACGCCCGACATGATACGAAATAACAAGATGATATAAGATGTCCGTGCGTAAGATGCAAACTCAATCGGTGATCACCCAGATTCCGGAATCTGCAGCACTCGCTCCGCCATGGTTTCATGGATGGATACACTCGTTGGATAAGCGATGGCGTAGATGATGGAGACGGTGATCATCATCACGGCGAGACGGGCGAGATGATGAAGAGGCTCACGGAGATGGTGAAGGTACGGAAGGCATCGGGATGATGATGATCTAGATGGCGGAGGAGCGTATTTACGATGGAACAACGTCGAGCTGGGTGCGGGACCCTTATGTGCAAGAGCTGCTTCTCAAGCATTTAGTAACGTGGCTGCCGCTAGAGAGAAAGCCAAGCTTGCAACTTGAGAAAGACGCGGTTACTCCATTGTATGAAGGATGCAGCCCGATGATACCCGGTTGAATGTAACGCTCAAGGCTATGGAGATGAAGGCAAAGCACAAATTGAGCGACGCAAGCTTCGACGATATGATGGCATTCGCACGATCGTCTCCGGAGGGGAACACATGTCCAACTAGTATCGAGGATGCCAAGAAAATCGTCATCCTCTCGATCTACCGCATGTTAGATATCACGTATGCATCAACGATTGCATCATTTATCGGGCGAGGACGTGGAGAAACCACATGTCCGGTAAAGGCGTGAGTCGATACAAGAAAGGGAAGAAAGCACCTCGAAAAGTGGTATGGTACTTTCCTATCACCCTCGTCTGCAGCGCTATTTCGGACCCTAAGGCGAAGCTCATGCGATGGCATGCGGAAAGGAAGAAGCCGTGAGATGATGATGATGACCGAAAAGGATGAGTCCGACGCACCTTCTAGCTGCTGAAAGCATTGGACCTCGAATTCCGAATCGGTGGAGATTCGAGGAACATCGGGCTTGGTGCGAGCACCGATGGACTCAATCCGCTCGGTAGCGAGCAGCACGCAGACTTGGCACGTGTTTGTATGGATGTACAACCTCCCTCCATGGTTGTGCATGAAGAAGAAGTACATACAAATGAGTATGCTAATTCAAGGGCCGAAACAACCTGCACCGACATCAATCAGATCTCGGGCTGTTGAAAGAGGAGCTAGCCACGTTATGGGAATGGAGCCAATACTTACGACGCCGTCGACAAGATTATTTCACTATGAGAGCCGCGTTGGTCACTACGGTGCAAGACTATCCAGTGTTGGGTATATCTCGGGCAGGTTATCCAAGGATTCCACGCATGCGTTAGGTGCATGGATAACACAAGCTATCTCCAACTAGAGAAAGATCCGTGGTCATCGAAAACCGTGTTCATGGCGCACCGGAGGTGGCTCGGCAAGAATGATCCATGGAGAAAACGTGGAGACCTGTTCGATGGCAAATCGAGACCCGAGGAATCCTGCAGCGTAGGAGCCGAAGAAGTGGAAGAGTTGCAAAAACCGGAAAGATTGTCCTAAGCACGAAAGAAGCGAAGAGGCAGCAACAAGACAAGCCGCTGATGAAGGTATGGAAAACAAGGTCTGCTCGAGTTGCCATCTCGAAGTTTCTCCGACGCCTCATAGCCTCGACATCATGCATATCACGAAAACGGTGCGAGAGTCCGTCGCCACCATAATCAACATGCCGATAGGACGAAGATGGTCCAAAGCAAGGCACGACTGATATGCTTGGGTATCCGGAAGGAGCTTCACGGAGACGACTACTCGATGATCGGAAGATGACGATGATCATGAGTCGGAGACGACACAAGGTCGTCGGAAGGGTAAAAGTTCAAGAAGAACGAATATTACGCCCTCCTTCTTGCTTCACTCTAAGCCGGATGAGATCAAACAGTTTTCAAGTGCCTTCTAGGAGTCAAATTTCCTTACGGCCACGCGGGCAAGATAAGCAGATACCTAGACGAGGCGAAGCGAGGTTCGATGGCATGAAGTCTCACGATGCCGTGCTAATAACGACGCAGTACTTCCGGTCGCACTAAGAGGGATAATGGACGAAACACGTCCGTGAAAGCGTTATTTGGCCTATGCAAGTTTTCGACGTCATCTCTAGGAAGTCGATTGGCTTGAATCAACTCGGAAGGCTACAGGAGGAGATCGTGGTGATACTATGTGAGCTTGAGGTCTACTTCCCACCGCATTCTTCGACATTATGGTGCATCTGCTGGTCCATGTCGTGGAGGACATCGCATAACTCGGGCCGATGTTTCTCCGCAAGATGATGGCGTTCGAAAGGATGAACGGACACATCAAAGGATACGCAATCGCAGGTCCAGTCGCCCAGATGGAAGCATAGCCAAGGGCTTTCTGGCCGAAGAGTGCATCTCTTTCTGCACGAATTATCTAGACATCGAGAACCCTGTCGGTCTTCCCGTCAACAGACACCTTGGAGAGAACACACCGGGCATCGCTATAGTGGACCCCTACTACATGCGTGACGGCTGCTTGGGTTCCCCCGCCGAACGACGTATCGTGGCCTCGTACCTAAAAAGAATCCTCGTGGCGAACAAGACAAAGGAATACATTCTCGTGCCTTACTTTCCCGAGTAAGTCGTTATTCAGTCGCCACCGTCGATTGGCTTTATTAGATCATCATCATTTTTTTTCAACACATTCCATTTGAATTTTTTGCGAGATGAACACGCATGCTCATCTCCTTATCGCCAAGCATTCCCACGCCATTTTCGACTCGGGGAGTCTAGAAAAGAAGAAAAACTACAAGATCAAGGAAGTTCGATGATGCTCTCACCGGCTTTGCCTCGACGGAAGGCACCAACGATGCGTAAGAAGGTCAAGTTCGCGCACGCGTCTTCAACCACGTGAGTTCCCTGCGTGAAGCAGCCGGAAAACATGAAGGAAGCCTACTACGCACTCCATCACATGAGGCGTTCCTACTTGACCAGCAATTCTACGCTGCGGATCATCTCAAGCAATGGGCAAAGGCCAAGATCAATGATTCGGATATTAGACAAGAGATGTATCGCATCCAAGGCAGCTTTGGGGCAATCATCTTCGTGATGTCATGACTTGAGGGGATCTTCTACGGAGGAAATATCGAATAACCGTGACATAGAAGATCGCCTAGAGATGCAGGGTGACTATAGGAAGTTCATGACGAGGCGTATGCCTCCGTTCCCTAAGCCGAGCCAGAAGGCTTGATGTTGGCCTAGTTGTAGTTGCAAACTATAGATGACCTTTGTGTATGTGTACATGGACGACAAGTGTACTTATCTTATTAGGTTTATGTATCACCGCTTACTTATTTTGCTTATTATTATTATATATCAATCAATGCTTGGTTTTTTGCTTACTCTTTGGTTTTTTGCTCTTTGGTTCTCGGACGACAAGTGTGAGTTATTTTGTCTTTTCGAGAATATGCCGATGATTGAAATGTCGTGGCACAATATATGTGAATGTGCTATGACGGGATTGTCGACCTTGTGATATGCACAAGTCCGTGAATTGTGCATCCTACTTGATGACAGTCTCCGTCATAAGCAATTCTGTGTCCAACGACCTAGCTAGTTATGAGGCATGCTTTTGAGTTATTTTGTCTTTTCGAGAATATGCCGATGATTGAAATGTCGTGGCACAATATATATGTGAATGTGCTATGACGGGATTGTGAGCCTTGTGATATGCACAAGTTCAGGAATTGTGCATCCTACTTGGCTCACGGTCCGTCATAAGCAATTCTGTCCAACGACCTAGCTAGCTAGTTATATATGAGGCATGCTTTTGAGTTATTTTTGTCTTTTTCGAGAATATGCCGATGATTGAAATGTCGTGGCACAATATATATGTGAATGTGCTATGACGGGATTGTTAGCCTTGTGATATGCACAAGTCCAGAAATTGTGCATCCTACTTGGCTAACAGTCCGTCATAAGCAATTCTGTGTCCAACGACCTAGCTAGTTATATATGAGGCATGCTTTTGAGTTATTTTGTCTTTTTCGAGAATATGCCGATGATTGAAATGTCGTGGCACAATATATATGTGAATGTGCTATGACGGGATTGTTAGCCTTGTGATATGCACAAGTCCGTGAATTGTGCATCCTACTTGGCTAGCAGTCCGTCATAAGCAATTCTGTGTCCAACGACCTAGCTAGCTAGTTATATATGAGGCATGCTTTTCGAGTTATTTTTGTCTTTTCGAGAATATGCCGATGATTGAAATGTCGTGGCACAATATATATGTGAATGTGCTATGACGGGATTGTTAGTTGTGATATGCACAAGTCCGTGAATTGCATCCTACTTGGCTAACGGTCCGTCATAAGCAATTCGTGTCCAACGACCTAGCTAGTTATATATGAGGCATGCTTTTGAGTTTGCTCTTTTGATTTAAGAGTACTTTCTATAAGTGTATCTTCATATGCGACTTTAATTATACATGTTTTTCAATCACGGTTAGTTATTATTGTCAACTTGTAGATGACGTGGTACGTCGTACAAGGGACGGGTTCCCCGAGTCACGATGATTGGGAAGACTGCGGAGACAGTGCACCGTTTCAGCGGTAATAGCTACAAAGGGTACAACACTATGGCGGAGGCGGAAGATAGATACACGCTATCTAGCGGGAGTTAGGACAAGGAACCGGATGAAGACCTACACCTTCGTCATGCGGTGATCATGCTTATCTTCTTTGGGTATTTATCCCGCATTTGTGTCTAGCTAGCTAGTTTAGATGTCTAGCGAGCTTCGAGCTCTAACTTGTTCGATCGACACATGTATTCGCATGTCACCAACTACTACTTTGTAACATGATCAAAACAATGTAACTTGGACTATGTATTCATGTATGAGACTTATCTATATGTATTTGTTTCAATCTTGTTTTTCATATCGAGTATTTATATATATAATTGTATATCTTGTATCTGTGTGTATATCTGTAATATTGTATATAATCTGTATTGCATATAATCTGGCATGGAAATTAAAAAAAACAAAAATACATCTGCGCACATGTTTTACCTTCGTGGCGCACTACCCTAAAGCGCACCATGGATGTTTAGTGGCGCCGGGTAGTGCGCCACGATAAAAGGGTAGCGCACCATGCCAAACTTCGTGGCGCATTGGTTGGTGCGCCACGCCTCTACACAACCGTGGCGCACTAGGCAGTGCGCCACGGCTGAGAGATAGCCGTAGCGCAAGGCCCGTGGCGCACTACTGGTGCGCCACGGATGGGCCTTTCAGGTGCGCCACAAACGACCATTTTCCTAGTAGTGAGACGGCTGACCGACAAATGGGGTCGACGACCCACGATAAGGACGCTGCAAAGGCTGATGCGGAATAGCTTGCATCGCATTGAAATAAGCCATCGGAGGCCTGAACTGAACTCCCGGAGGGAACTGCGGATGACCGGAGTTAGGCTGGTCCCCGTAAGCTTGCATATTTCACGACCGCCGCATGCATGCTGCATCGGAGTAGCCGATACCGTCGTCGAGGCTTCAGCAGCAGCAGCTGCCCCAACGACCGGCACAGGGCGTGGTTCGCGAAGCAGGCGGCCTAGGGTTTGCCCCATTGCCTCTACCCGCCATCGCTGGAGTGGAGAGCACCGAGGCAAACGACCTCTCGGAGATGTTCTGGGGCAGCGCTGGGACCGAGGCCGTCGACCGCGGAGCGGGTTTGGTCGATGAAGACGGCGACCTGGCGGAGGAACTGGGTGTCGGGGGCGACTTGGCGGAAGAGCTGGGCGACGGGGAAGCTATCAGATCGTTTTCTGGCGTCGTGGGAGCAGCCTGGTACCGATACCAGGACCGAAACCGGTTCCCAATCCGCGTCCAGGAAAAAAACTGTACCGTCCCGATCAAGTCCGGACCCACCCCACTGGCCACGTCCAACCTCCCGCGATCAAAGGGCGCCCGCTTGGAATCCGGATCGACCGTCGAGTCCCGCCGCCCCCGAGCGAACGCCTCCGCCGCGAGTTGAGCAAAAATCGGAGGAGCAGAACGACGACGAGGAGGCAAAGGACCTCGCCATGGCTTGATCTGACCCCTGGACACTCTCATTCCCGACGAATAAACAAGCCCTCCGTGGCTTCCAGGCGAGGACGACCTGCGCCGCAGAACAGCGCACTCCGGCGATGGAGCGTCGCACGCCGGCGACGACGATCTTCTCTCCCAGAACCGAGACGCTGGGGTAGGGAATCCAATCTCCTCCCAAAATTCCTGCTTGAGTTGATCATCTGTCTTCCGCCGTCGTCGCGACACCGTCTTCCATCCGAGCTCCCCAGATTCATCCTCCAGCGCCTCCAGGGCCTCACGTATTGTCCCTGCCGGTTGAACGGACTCATCCGCGTCGGAATCAGACCCGAGGCAGAGAAACCTCGACCCAGACGCTCCTGGCGAGGTCGACGGCGACGAAAGAAAGGAATTTAGGTGTGAGAGAGAGATTTTAGGCAGAGAGTCTTGGTCAGGAAAAGGCAAATCGGGGAAAGCCACCGTACCTGCACAAGGGGAAACCATCGTGGCCGTTCCTGTGCTTACCGCCGGTGTCTCATCACCATCGAACGCTGCTCGCTCACTGGTGAGTAATAGATTCTATGATAAGTATCAACCACCACTTTGGGAGCTTGTTACATTCTAGAAGCAACACAGTAAGTTTGAACATGATGATTTCTCATGGAAGATAGATCCAATGACTGGACTTCTAACCACAATGTGTGGTAAGTGGAATAATTTTGAATTATTAGAAACTGATACAGTGATGGGAAGATGTTGCTTTCCTTCAAAGAAAATGGTATTGCTTGTAGTGATACAGAACAGTTTCATCTATAAGTAATTTCTATGAAGTATAGTACCTTCCAGGAATTTCTATGAGCATTCAGACAAGTTTGTTCAAGAAATCATGAATGTGTATGTATAACTATAAATTTGTAGCATTACCAAAATAATCGAAGGGAGCATGAACAAATCATAACTCTTGTTGCAGTTGCTCCCATAGTCTCGTGCAGATTTGTAAGCAAGGTTCAAGAAAAAACTTGATCCGTCCATACCAACTTGAAATATTAAACTGCAGTTGTACCGACAATTGCACCTAAAATTGGGAATCATGTAAATTTCTGAAATGCAATGAACCATTGTTTTCTATTCCCATAATGTGACAACTAATCGTGGCTAAAATAGGAATCACCTTAAATTTAGAAATGGCACTACCCCTTATTTTCTCTTCCCATAATATGAAAACTAATAGGTGTTTTACGTTACTTTAAATATTTATTTTTGCATGCATTCCTCTGAACAAATTCCCGTTAGCAGGTTTTTGATGGATAATAATGCCTCTGAAATGGCTACACGCGGAAGATGTCCATCGACCATTAACCCTTCACCTAGATATCATGGTAATAATTTTAGAATAAAGTGCATTCGGTTTATGGCAATATGATAGGAGAAGAAACCGAATCAAAAAAAGGGAGCCGGATGGAATGAGCTTAGCGTGGCTGAAGGCTGTTATCTTTATGTGATGAGACACCTACTTGTTGACCACTACAACACATGTCCACTTCAACACATGTAGTCGTAGCACCAGCGCTTACACCACCACGCCCTCCTTTGTCTTCTCCAGCAGTAAGTGCACGACAAACCAGCAGCGCCTTTCCTTGCCCGGTGACCTCATCTATCTCTTGGAAAATCCTGTACATAGAATTTACTATAAATCTTAGAAACTATTTGAGAACACAAGTGTTGAAACATGATCTATAAGTTGATTTAAAAAATGACACCATAAAAACAGAGAATCTATATAAAATTGATAGCAGCATGGATTTTGAATCTGAAAACTGTTATTTGATGCATGTCCCATACAACCTAGCACAATTATATTTTCCCATGAATGCCTCGTCTATTTAGCTAGAATATACCAACAGAGAACATGTGTGAGCTACCAAAAGAAAAGAGAACAACATGATCAATTTCAGAAGAAAAAAAGATGCAATCATAAGAAGAATTCAAGTAAACTACCATGGATCATACCCAATATATAAACACAAGATTCACCTAAGGCAAAACAAATTTCTACCTCTGAAAGAAACTGACAAGGATGAGCACTCCTTCCAGGCACAACCCCAGCTTGTACAATAAATGCAGACAAGGCGAGGCGCTGCACGCCAAGGGAACTACATCAGAAACTCGGACGAAGATGAGAAGGCCAGGAGCACCTGCGAAAAAGAGAAGTGAGGCAGCAGTGTAAGAAGGTCAAACACGAACTTCATGGTGGGCATGGACACCTCCAGGCAAAGAACTGAAAGCAACATGTACAGTCTTCTATATAAACCAGCGGAGCACAATAATCTCGACAGTCAGCAAAATTCGTTCCACCGAGTCGTAATATATTTTAATCTTGTGGAGTATAGCCCAACTATGCCGACACTATATTTCAATGATAATTTCTGAAAAGAAATAACTCTAATCCATTAGCAGGTGCCAATAAGAAATTAAGTAACCTGCTATTCACAGGCTAACACAACAGGAAAATCTATTGCCCACTTGCTTGATATGTCGATCATATCAAGGCCAAGAGAACCAACTTCGAGCAGATAAACCTAGATGGCAGAAACAGAACATGAAACAGTTTGATTTGTTTCATGAACATGTACAACAAGACACAAACTAAATCATGACAAAAAATGATCTTTCATTGCTTGGGTTGCCGCAAAGTTCAAACTCATCCAAGATCTCTCTGTAACATCTGAAAAGAAAGTAAACCTCTATTGTCATAAGAACCTAAAAAATATCTCATATATGGTCGCCTGACCGCTGGTATATTTATAAACTTTGGATACAAGGGTAAACTTTGAATACAATGGTATTATAAGTCAGGTTTAACCAACACCAAAGGTAACAATTATGAACATTGCAGAAAAAATACTGAAAATACACATATAAGGTGAAGATTTTACCTTGTTAAGGAATGGAATTCTATAAAAACCACAGTGTTGTATATAAAGTAGACCTATTAAAGCAGAGGACTAAAGTGTCACAATTTGTATACAGAGAAGTGGTTAAGTAATTAAATAAAAAAAGTTATATATACTTCTGAGTTACAGGCTTACTGAATCTCTAAGTTACAGGCAGCTATGTGAGCATACCTGAAGTTATAACGTGAATTGATATTACCCAATAGCATAATGGAACACAAACCTTCTAAAAAAAATTACACAGTATGGGAAATTATTGAGATCAATAACTTGAAAGAATACTGGAGGGTATAATACATCAACATCGTGATGAAAGAGGCAGCAAGGATAACAACGGTGTTCCATGCAATATAAGAGATGCAAAATGAGAGGACTGAAGTGTCACAATTTGTACACAAAGAAGTGGTTAAAGGAACTGAATGTAAAATGTATATGTGTGTGTGTGTGTACATCTAAGTTACAGGCTTACTGAGTCTCTCAATTATAGGCAACTGTATAGATATTACCCAATGGCATAATGGAACACAAGCCTTGTCAGAAATTATACAGTTCTGGAAACTAATAAGATCAATAGTATGAAGGAATAGTGTAGGGTATAATAGATCAGTGTTGCTGACATAATCCATTGTCCCGCATTGGGTACCACATATGTCAAATTTTATTGCACTCCAGAAACTCTACCAAAGACTACATAGTCTATTGCAGTAGAAGATTAGTTACATTGTTGGTAGTACAGATTATTGCAGATCGTAGTAAATTCTAAGCATCAAAGTAGTTCTCAGAAAATGAGTCATAAATAATATCATCAAACACCAATATGATCAGAAGTATCCAATCTTTTTTATCCAGATGCTTTGACATACCTTTGAGAAAGGCTCTTTGCATGTCTGAAAAAAGCAGAATATATTAGTTAATTGTAGAGAAGACTGAAATAATGAATTTAGCTACTGATCAAAGAAGATGAGAAGATGAGAAAAAATGATGAAGTTGTCTCATTTGTTTTCCTTACCTTTTCCTGTGGGTAGTTGTAGAGAAGACTGAAATCAAATGCAAACAAAATGGAAAGATCCTAGGTAGGATACCGACAATATCTTCCAAATCAGGTTGATCTATGTACATAATTGGCCGAGTATTTGGAATCATATAGCATAAAAAGGAGTGATTTGGAAGCGTTCCTCTAAAAAATGTGAAGGTGAATATGTATTGTTCAACCTATTTGTTCTCTGAAGTTTCCATCCAAAACGATAAATCAAAGTAGGTACAGAAAATTAAGAATGCGACAAATGGATGTAAAAGCAACCGAAGCAATGAAATTGGGAGCATACGGACCAGAATGAGCAGATTCGATAGGCAAGTAATCTGAGGAAAGTGCATACAGATTAGTGCCAAAAAAAAAAGGCAAAAGGCAGCATACCTCCGTGTCATGACATACTTTTAATACTACATATTCAGGCATATTTTTACATGTATCTAACGTGAATAGCAAATCAACCAGACATCCCTTGTTGGTTATTGAAGCTTCAAAACATCCATGAAATAGGAAACTTAAGTACATGAAGACCAAATCAAGTACAAAAAGATTGAGGAGAAGAAAAAACCCGACAGTGCTTTCTTGCTGCAACAGATTATATGTTGAAATAGAATATGCTTCTTATTATATCCAAATGAACATAACAAAAGGTCGTTCTCATATGAAAAAGTCTTCCTGTATTACTTAGTATAAGTAAAACTGGAATGATGGGCAGGAAGTATTCCTCGTCAACAACATGAAACCTTAGCTGTAGAAGAACAGATGCACAGTTTACCATCAAAAAATTTGTGGACACCTTGGAAAACCCAATAGCTCAGAGCAGTAATAATCACCTTGCATATCGCTGATGATTTGATCCAACAGCCCATAGATAGTATCGAGGTTATTCCAACAACCCATGAGTTGAATACCAATTAGAAACCACTATGATCTCCTTTAAGATCTCGATACCTGAAATGCAAAATTCTACGCAACCTGTAATCGTTGACCAAAATTGTCAACCAAATAAGGAGAAAACTCATAGAATCAACCTCTCCCGCAGTGCAGCTTGGTGCAGTCGACATCGAGGATGTCACTGTTATGGCCATCTCTCTGGTCATGCTCATATAGGAGATGATGACGACGACGACTACGGCATGGAAGACCATTTTCTGCAGCACGCGCTTGTGCAGGAGTAGCATGACCACGGCGTCGGAAGAGTAGGCATGGGAGAGCACCAAGGGAGGATAAGGAGCAGCGGGGCGTCCTCAGCCGGAGCGGCGGCGGCCCTTGCTCGACAGCAAGAGGTCGGCAGTGGGGAGTTGCGGGGGTGGAGGATGCGTCCTGGCCACCTCGCACGGCCGCGACCTCCTCCTAGTACCCTTCGCCGCCGGACGGGCCATGAGCTTCCCGAGAGAGAGAGAGAGAGAGAGAGAGAGAGAGAGAGAGAGCAGAGTGGAGGATGTAGCCCATACCGAGCTCATGAGGTGAACTGCCGTACGCAAGCTTCATCCTTGCCATCGTCGTCCTTTCGCTGATTCCCGGTGCGAGCCGGAGGGAGGCGGGGAGAGTTGCCGGCTGGCTTGAGCCTACGACCGCACGGTGTGCGGGAGGCCATGGCTAGCCAACGCAACATCGGAATACGCAGAACTCGAGGAGGGGAGCGAGGAAGAGAGCGCCGCCGCTAGGGTTAGGTTTTTGAGCTGCAGGAGGAGATGGGGAGAAATGAACCTGTTTTTGACGTGTACCGTTTAGGTCATGGCTTATATAAAAATAAAGTAGACCCACAGGCAGAGACACTAAAGGACAGGGCGCATCGCAGGAGTGCTGAGAAGGCTCCCTGCATCTCACGCTTATAAGCAACTAAATAATATTCGCCGCCGGACGGGCCATGAGCTTCCACAGAGAGAGAGAGAGAGAGAGAGAGAGAGAGAGAGAGAGAGAGAGAGAGAGAGAGAGAGAGAGAGAGAGAGAGTGGAGGATGTAGCCCATACCGAGCTCATGAGGTGAACTGCCGTACGCAAGCTTCATCCTTGCCATCGTCGTCCTTTCGCTGATTCCCGGTGCGAGCCGGAGGGAGGCGGGGAGAGTTGCCGGCTGGCTTGAGGCCTCACGATCGCACGGTGCGGAGGCCATGGCTAGCCAACGCAACATCGGAATACGCAGAACTCGAGGAGGGGAGCGAGGAAGAGAGCGCCGCCGCTAGGGTTAGGTTTTGAGCTGTAGGAGTAGATGGGGAGAAATGAACCTATTTTTGACGCGTACCGTTTAGGTCATGGCTTATATAAAAATAAAGTAGACCCACATGCAGAGACACTAAAGGATAGGGCGCATCGCAGGAGTGCTGAGAAGGCTCCCTGCATATCACGCTTATAAGCAACTAAATAATATTCGCCGCCGGACGGGCCATGAGCTTCCCAAGATATATATATATATATATATATATATATATATATATATATATATATATATATATATATATATATATATATAGAGAGAGAGAGAGAGAGAGAGAGCAGAGTGGAGGATGTAGCCCATACCGAGCTCATGAGGTGAACTGCCGTACGCAAGCTTCATCCTTGCCATCGTCGTCCTTTCGCTGATTCCCGGTGCGAGCCGGAGGGAGGCGGGGAGAGTTGCCGGCTGGCTTGAGCCTACAACCGCACGGTGTGCGGGAGGCCATGGCTAGCCAACGCAACATCGGAATACGCAGAACTCGAGGAGGGGAGCGAGGAAGAGAGCGTCGTCGCTAGGGTTAGGTTTTTGAGCTGCAGGAGGAGATGGGGAGAAATGAACCTGTTTTTGACGCGTACCGTTTAGGTCATGGCTTATATAAAAATAAAGTAGACCCACAGGCAGAGACACTAAAGGACAGGACGCATCGCAGGAGTGCTGAGAAGGCTCCCTGCATCTCACGCTTATAAGCAACTAAATAATATTCGCCGCCGGACGGGCCATGAGCTTCCCAAGAGAGAGAGAGAGAGATAGATAGAGAGAGAGAGAGAGAGAGAGAGAGAGAGCAGAGTGGAGGATGTAGCCCATACCGAGCTCATGAGGTGAACTGCCGTACGCAAGCTTCATCCTTGCCATCGTCCGGCCGATTCCCTGGCGAGGAGGGAGGGGGAGAGTTGCCGGCTTGAGCCCTCACGCCACGGTGTGCGGGAGGCCATGGCTAGCCAACGCAACATCGGAATACGCAGAACTCGAGGAGGAGGCGAGGAAGAGAGCCGCCGCCGCTAGGGTTAGGTTTTTGAGCAGGAGGAGATGGGGAGAAATGAACCTGTTTTGACGCTGCACTGCTTAGGTCATGGCTTATATAAAATAAAGTAGACCCACAGGCGAGACACTAAAGGATGCTGTTCAAAACTCACCGGGCGGTGACTAGCAACACGAAGAGCCGGAGGCTCCAGAGCGCCGGTGGGCCTAGTCCTCGGTCAACGGCCCAAGAATCTTCCAAAGACGCACGCGTCTGTCTTGGTTCGAGATGCCACCTGACCTATACCTGGCCAGGAAGGTGATGGATTGTTCGATTGGTTTCTGCACGGTAAACAAGTATACGTAAAATTCGAGCCGTGATCGGCTCCTGGTTCAGAAATCGGCTTTCGAGCCGATTATCCCCATGGTTTTGCATTGGATCTATGATAACATGGGGTTTTGCTTAATTACTACAAGTTAAATCGATCTACGATAGTTTAGTGTTTTCACCACGCAACCGAACGTCCCACGCGAAGTTGAGCCTAATAGATACGAAAATAGTAGAAAACCGACCCTAGAGGAGGCCTAAAACCAACACAACGTCAATTCTAACGCCCCTCTAAGACCAATAAACCATATTTACGACACGGATCGTTCAACCCGTTTGTGAGGCCTAATCACGGATATATTAAACTAAACCTTGATGAACAAGGCACAACTATAACATCAACTCGACTAAATAGAAATCATAAGGTGCCACCCTCACACCCGGAGAAGGTGCAAAGATGGCGAGATAGCTAGAGGTAGCACAAGCAAGCAATCATAGTAAGAGTATCGATGCTAGCTCTAACAATCAGGTAAAGGTGTTACTCGCCATCAACAAGGCTTCAAAGACAGTAACACCGGATAACGTGATAAATACGCCTAGATCGCAAGGTGCGATCTAGGCATGGCACTTACCCGAGAAAACCCTAGAAACAAGGGGTATGGCGCCGAGATTGTTGTTGGTTGTGAACGTGATTGTCCTTCTTTTCTCAATACCCCTAGGTACATATTTATAGTCCGAGACTCTCTACTTTTGGAATAACTCTACAACTCTATCTTTATCTAAACATAAGCGGAACCTAAACAAATCGACTCCTACTAAGATACAAGATACACGGCAATTCAGCCCAAATCTACGACTAGGCCGATCCAACCACACCTTGAATATATGTATCTTCTAAGCCCATCTTGATCACGGCCCATCTCCATCTTAGGCCAAAATATGGCGATAACACATGCCCCCCTGGTTTTGGCAATGATAATTCCAAAACCACTCTGTGTGTTTTTTCCTTCTCCTGGGTTTTTTTATCGGGCTACGCAGATTGTAACGCTGCGTGATCGCCACGCCACCCCTTCATCATGATGCCTGTCTTCTCAACTCCTCCGCGATTGCATGATTTGTGATTTTGGCGGTAACTGGAAAACTGCTATGGCATTGAACCGCTTTCTTCACTATTCCTCTTTATTTAAATCCGCTTTGAGCAGTTCACGCCCCCATCTTCCTCCCGGCCAAAAACCCTCTTTCTCCACCGGAAAAACCCTCTTTCTCGCCATGGCCTCCTCCGCTTCCTCCGGTCTATCCTCTCATGCCTCTAATAGCATTAGCGATCGTGAGCCGACTCCGGAACACCCACCTACGGCCACATATAGTACCTTTGCCCCACGATGGTGGGATGTCAGGGACTGGGACTTTGCCGTTTGGTCGGAGGACGATGTGTCCCTGACAGACGGCGAAGAGAACCTTCAGTTCCTGGTCGACGGGGAGCTGGAGGCAAAAAGTAGTGACGATGCCTGGTCGTGGGACGGCGTCGAGTCTTCAGACGAAGAGGAAGAATCGGAGGAAGACTCGTCCTCCGATGAGTACCCGCCGATAAAGCGATTCCGCGCCGGGTCAAGCGAAGATACAGAAGACGACGATGAAGACGATGAAGCCCCTACCGGCTTCTTCAAGAAGAAGAGGAACGACAGTAGCGAAGACAAATAAGGAGACGGCGACGACAAGCGACGATCTCGCCTTTAAACTAGGAATTAGCAACAATAGTAGTAGTAGTAGCGGACCCCTTTGTAATTGATCCGTCCAAATGAATGAGAATCTGTTTCCTCAAATATGCTAATTTTGTCGTCCCAATTTTGCGATGTTGAAAACAAGTCGATGCTCCAAGAGCCGATAGCAACGCATCGGCTTTTACCTCATCATGTTTTCACAGTCAACCAAACCACAACTCAAAAACCGATGCATATCAGCTTTCCCCAAATTGTTGACAAGGTCAACCCAGCCGTATATTTAGGCAAAACCAAGCGGCCACTTCCGTTTCAAGCGGTAACTGCGGCTCTCTTCAAAAGGGTGGCCTAGATCCCCAATTGCCTACACCAGATCGAGCTCATAGCAACAAGAACCTTCAATCCTTACTCCGCACAGATCCATCTCCGCCGCAAGAAACCAGATGGCGAATCGTCCACCACCAATCCGGAGGTCTCCGGTCGAAGGCACGCTTACCCTCATAATGTTAACACAAAGTTAAAACTTGATGGCGAAACTTGAATTAATGCCTTTATTTCGCCATTAAATCTTCTAGGTTTGACATTCTGCGCAGATCCTTCTCTCCCAATTCTCTTTGTCTTGGCCTCGCATGCATTCTAGTCCTGCCCATCTAATTTCTTGAGGCCAATAGAATCCCTTCGTAAGCCGGGACCTAGATCTGAATTCTTGGGCCATCGCTATGCAGCCCGGCCTAATCCTGAAATCTGGGTTTCTTGGTTCAGTAGAGTAGCTAGAGCTCACCAACCCCAATGGGAAATTTTGGGAATAGCCGATGCCTTGCATCTATCATTGTCTCCTCTTGAAAAACACGAGAATCTTCTCAAAACCATTGGCTACCGTCCGACGCCTGAATTGTTTCATATTCGCCATGGCCCTATGTCGCCAACCTTGCTAGACGTGGCAATGATTCTTGGTGCGGATGTCACATCACCCAGCCTCTGCTTTCACCGACCACAGTTCATACAACTGTCTTCCAAAGCAGAGTGCACAAGTGGGCGCTTATATCCAACGTCATATGAAAACCAAAGGCCTGTTTCGGAGAAAGAACATCTGACCTTTCTCAACTTCGCTAGAGCATTTCATCTTCGTGGCCCTTCACGGCTCCCACTAAGAACTATCTTTCCCTAGCCTACGAACCGCCAAAGGTACCCGGCTTGGCATCGCAAACTGTTCCTTGGAGAGGTCTACAGATACCTCGATTGATGTACTAAACTGTTCTCGAGCACAGCAATCGAGCAGGTGGACCTTGGGTTCATCCACTGTGGGCTGTTGTACTTCCAAAACCGCATCCTGGACTTCCCTTACGGCGAGTTGCACTTTCCCCGACGTTAAAGGGAGGCAAATCCGATGCACCAGCTATGGCCAAGCTTTGTATCGATTGCCAGGTAGTAAACTGACCCGTCAAGAGGCATCAAAATGGTTCAGCATCTTCTTCCAAGGCCTGGACAACCCTTCTTCTTTACATGGAAGAAGCAGAACATTTTGAGAATCCACTCTCCTTCAGGCTAGATAACTTTGCCGATGACACTGGCACCCGGCAACCTTTTTCCATCGTCATCCGCCCCTGTTTCCCTCCAGTCGGTATGAGCACATCTAACAGGATAATCAAACCTGGGTACGAATTCTACCAGCCAGTCGTAGTGGCTCGTCAATTCGGCCTTGGGCAAGTAGCTCCCACTTCTTTCTTCATCAACTCACAGTGTAGAGCCGATCTGCTGATCCTCTCACGATCGAGATGCTACTCTTTCTTTGATGCTCGACCATCCCAATTCCTACCGACCTCACCTTTGCGTCAACCAATGGCTTTGAAGGCGGTGGTTGATGTGGAAGACTCACGTCTTTAGGAGAGCTCGGGACCGTTCTTTGAAACAGCTGCGTTGACTATGACATCCCGTGGACCGGTACTCCTACTTGCAAATCTTCTCGATCGACTGCAATTGATCCTTTTACTAACTCACTATTTCTCTTGCGGCAACAAGATGGCCTGAGCCCACGCAGTGATGGCTCCCCTTTAATTCTTCCCTTGCTCCGTAGTTCTTTTACGCAAAGGTTCGCCACCTCGAAAAAGGTTATAATGCAGAACACCGACAACGTCTGTCGGCTTCAAAACAAGCAACTCCTAAGTCGGGCCCCTCGAGTTCCGACTAAAACCGGACGATGGTGAGGAAGGTAGCTGCGAGAAAAAACCTTGAGGCGGAGCCCTTCCCGAACTCGCATGTAAGCAACTTTAGGTTTTAGTCGATCCTTGTCGCTTCTTTTATTCTCGCAGCCACGCCCGCTTCGACTCTCCTCCTTTGGGCTTCGTCGAAGACTCTTCCAGCGAGGATACGGACCAATCGAGGAGTTAGGTCCCACGGATTCGAGAGGACCATCACACCGAACCAGCGGACTCACCACCATCGGCTTCCAAGAAGAGGTTGGCCCTGACCGCTGCCCGGCGTCGGTCGAGGGGCCATCTTGGTCCCAAAGAGCTATGAAGAAGCGCAAGTCTCTTCGTCAAGCCGGAGGTTGAAAAATCCTCATCTTCTATGCTCCTGCCCTTACTCCCTTTTCGATATTGATAAATTACCCTTTATACAGCGGTGATGCTTCTAGTGGGAAGGCGGGCGTCTTGGCCGGATGGGGGTCCCGAAGGTGTAGATGGAGCGGCTGCCAACAGGAGCCTCGGTAACCACACACGAACCGATGGTCTCTTCATCGGCTATCTCCTTGATAGGAGAGAATGCGTTTACATACGTGTCCGTTCTTGCATGTTTAGACGCGTACTGACGCTTTTCTGGCTGCCAGGGTTGCGATCTTTCAGGTTTGCTGTCGTTCGACCCTGAATCCATCGAACCTACTCCCTTTGTCGACCACCTTTGGACCACGAGCAGGATTGCTCCCCTCAATTCTAGCGCTGAAAAACTTCTTTGTCTTCCCGGCTTGAGGAGTTGATCGAGGTTAGGAAGTGAAGGCGTTCTTGCGAAGTCGGGATCATCTTCGGGCATATTACAAGTGAAGCTTTGGTCGGTTGCAAATCTGTCCCTTTTCGGCCACGGGTGAAACTAGCCCGTGAAAGGATCCACCGCCCGTGCCCAACTCCCGTGAAAGCCGATATTGCGAAGATGTCAACTTAATGAGAAAAAGGCATCTGGATGCTAGACACTACATCGGCATTGCGAGCTCGCATCCTTGAAAAAGGAGCTGGAAGATCTTGAGGAGAAGGCCGGGTGACTAAACAGCTCATCCGTGACAAGGAAGAATCCATAGCCCGTTCCCAAGGCAGCGGAAGGCTTCAAAGCTCAATTGAAGACCGATCTGGCGGGCATCTGGCGCCTAAGCAAGCAGCTAGTGTCGGGCAAGGATGAAGATGAAGCGAGATCGCCGAGGTGGATCGTGTCCGGCCTTCACGCCTTCGATGCCTTCTTGATAGCTCATATGTGTGGAGCACTTGTTTGTAGGCGTGTGTGTGGACCTAAAGCCGATGACCGTGCATTGGCTGTATATTTTGATATCGGCCCCTACATTTCTGTTCAATATCCCCCGTGCTTTTGTGCCTTATCCATTTAGGTGCCCCCCGAGCCGAATCTTTCAAGTAAATTGAAGATATCGGCTCTCAAGTCGTCGATTCGAGGCTGCACGGGCGTCGGCATCCCGGGCGATGTCGATCTCTCTAGCTCATCGGTGATGTAAACCCGTACCTAGCTTTCCGTCACTGTCAAATCGGCGCTAAACACAGGGCAAGCGGTAGGTGAGGACAACAAAAATAATTTGGGCCGATTGCTGAATCGGCCCCTTATGATTGTGCTCGTCAAGGCGGTTTACACCTCACGGTTTTACAATGGCGGGCGTCCTGCCTTTCGACTACGTGATCGCTTGTCGTATGGGTGCTTTTATTTTTGTGGCGATCGTGATGATCGGCCGTACCATATGATCGTGGACCTTTCTATTCTGTCGGGCGATGGATAAGACCAGCCTCACCCGTTTTGAAGCTTCAATGCGCTCACAGTCAAACTGATTCCAGAGATCAGCTCTTGGTCTTCGCTTCCCGGATGTTCGTGCCAGCAATGGAAACCTCGATAGTATAAATGCGCATGGGCGACCTCCACTTCATCTCCGTCCCCTTGTATCGAACCTTTGGTGCATCGTGGATGGAATGCAACGATTAGCATGGATCCAATCCTTCCTAGCAAGGCGGTGTAGGTACTTTTGCTGTTCACGGCGAAAAATGGCGTGGGTATAGTTTTCCTGCACCGTCGGATCCACGTTAAGAACACCTTGCGTTTACGAAGGCGGCCGTTGAAGTCGCAACGTGGCGTTGGTTTTGATCGGTCCGCCGTGGGCGTCCCAAGCGTCGTAGCATGGAGTATGGCATGATGTTAGCGCGCTCGGTGTCCACCAACATCTTCTTGACGGGTTGTCCATTGATGTAGCCCCGGTCTGGTAGCTTTCGGATGTTTGTAACCCTTCTCTCGTGGCTTCTCAAAGATAGCGGCGTGGGCGCGGTCAAGCTGCCCTGGTAGCATATTGGTTCGTGGCGCGAGAACTCTGCCGAATCTGAACACCATGTTTGCGCCGATGCGTGCATCGGCTTTTATTGGTTTAGGCGCCACTCTTTCCTTGTCGTGCGGCCCTCGTTTCCGTAATCTGCCTTACTTTGGCGGCGGATCGGCGTGCCTTCTTTAAGCGGCGTGGAGATCTGCGCTTGACTTCTTCTAAGTTACGTGCCGTTGCACTCTGCGCTCGGTGTGTGCGAGTCCATCGGGGCACCACCTTGGGCGGTGAAACTGTCTTCTTCTTGTCGTCCCTGGTCCTCTCAAGGCCCTTCGCTCTAGTGGACTCCTTAGGGCGGCTCGAGGTGGGAGAGGTCCGGGCGTTCGAACACCGTCGGCCTCGTGCCCTTCTTTTGTGGTCCACATGCAGGCGGTTGTCGTTGTAGGCAATCGGCTCATTCACGTCTCAGCAATGCTTGAAGAAGGGCAATCCCAATGTTTGTCTGCGCCTTCCTTCTCTTTGGGTGGTCTCTTGGCGGTGCCCATGTCTTTCATCGTCTCTGTCGTCTTTGGCGGCGTTGGTGATGGCGCTCATATTTGTTAAGGAGGTGCGTGGAATGTGGCCCGATATCGCACTCTCCTCACTTGTTCCTCTGTTAAGTACCGCCCGCCATCGTTGGCTGGGCGGTCGCGTGGACCAGCCTTCTCTCTGTCTTTGCTCCGAGTGATCACCTCCTTCCTTGCGTGTCATGGTGGTACCCAGGGCCATGTTGACATCAAGCGAAAAGTCGATTGGCGTCTCGCGAGCAGCAGAGCTCTATCATGTTGACACCGGGAGCAGGTTCGTGTCCACCTTCATGGCGGTGGCGAGGATCGGGCCTTGTTCTATTGCCATTTGGATGGCGCGCGCTCTTTGCAATCATTGGTGGTGTGGGTGAACGGATGATGCCACTTGCAGTATGGTCTCCCGTTCATCTCCTGAGCGGTGGGGATCTTGTGGCCTTCAGGTAACCTCAACTGTTTCTCTTTCAGCAGTAAATCGAATATCTGCTCGGCTTTGCTCACGTCGAAGTCAAACCCTTTCAAAGGCCCCTGCTGCTTCACCCATTTGCAGGACACAGGGTCTGCCCCCCGAGCCCACTCGGCCACGGCCACCTCCTGGTCTTGTGTAGGATCATCTTCTTCCGTACCTACCAGGCTTACGGGCCGCTTGAACCTGTCTTGGTATAACTCAGGGTGGCGCTGTTCATACATCGTCAGTTTCTGGGCCATGTGTGCCAGTGAGTTGTACTCCACCTGGAAAGCCAGATCCTTGACGGGTGCTAAGCCCCACCACAGCCAGTCGATTGCTTCCTTCTCGATTAAGCAGGCGAATAACATCTGTTCTTGATGGTTACGCAGCTGGATGTATTCGACTCTGATTTCTCCCGCTTCATGTACTTGCGCCAGTGCGCAATGCCAGCCTCGTCGCCTCGAATAGTCTTGGATGTGGAACTGTTCTTCTAGTTGCTTCAGTGCGAATTGAATCGGTGGCGGTGTACCACCCAAAAGCTGGTCTGTTAGAGATTGTGCAAAAATCTCACGCGCATTTGATCCGATGCGAAATCATACCTAGTGCGCGGTATCGACTACGTGCTCGATCGAGCTTGACCCCTCGACCGGCTGAATCTTGAGAACTCGGGGAGCTTATATTTGGGCGGTAGTGGAATCAGGTCAAACTTCGTTGGGGTGCGGCTTTGAGTAGCCGATCGTGCGCCTTTTCGCACGGCCCGATCTCTCAAGATGGTAGTGATTTGGTCCCTTTGTTTGAGCTGCAGGGCTGGATTCTCATGGCGAGTTCGGTGGCATACTTGGCTATACGCTTTGTTTGTCGGCGTCCATCCGGACACCGTTGCCCGAGGCGCTGCTCGAAGATCCTGCGAGGAACCCCTGCGCGGAGACTCCTGCGATTGCGATCTGGTGGCCGCGCCAAGTTGTTGCGATCCGGCACGTAGGCACATATGTACCCATGCGGAATCTCCTTGGGTGGCTCGAACAGGAATTGGCAATCACGGATCGCCTCGCCTTGTAGACAATGTATCGCTGATCTGGCGGCTCTGGAGCCTTGGCGTGACCGGCGATTGCGGTGCGGTGTGGGCGGTCTTTCTCCTTGGTGGGTTCTAAAGTGGGCCCCGGCGAATCTTGATGTTTCATGATCTCTGGACCACGCGAACTGCAATCCGCTCGAAAGCGTTCACGGGCTCTCGAGTGGCGGTGTAGAGAATGAGCCACCATATAATTGACTTCTGTCGCGAGCCACAGGCGTTCCTCGAAAGGCAGACAGATCTACTTCATCGAGAGCACCCTCGGGAGAATCCCTTCCACTTGATGCCCGTCACGGGTCCTCTCGAAAGAGCCGATGAGGTCGGCGAAGAGCTCTTTGAGCTCGTCATACTTCTTTGTGCTCGGCGAGGAAGCTCGTAAATGCGTGGCCTGTTCTCCATCGCGGCGTCGGACATTGATGTAGCGTTGTTGAATGTCCCAGGCGTGCGAATGTGTTGCTGTCAAAACTCACGGCGGGCGGTGACAACACGAAGAGCCGGGAGGCTCCAGGCTGGTGGGCCCTAGTCCCTCGGTCAGCGGCCCCAAATCTTCCGACGCACGCGTCTGTCTTGGTTCGGCGTGCCACCTATACCTGGCCGGGAAGGTGATGGATTGTTCGATTGGTTTCTGCACGGTAAACAAGTATCGTAAAATTGAGCCGTGATCGGCTCCAGTTTCCAGTAAATCGGCTTTCGAGCCGATTATCCCCATGGTTTTGCATTGGATCTATGATAACATGGGGTTTTGCTTAATTACTACAAGTTAAATCGATCTCGATAGTTTAGTGTTTTCACCATAGCCGGGCGTCCGCGTAGTTGAGCCTAATAGATACGAAAAATAGTAGAAAACCGATCCTAGAGGCCTAAAACCAACACAACGTCAATTCCGGGCGTCCCTCTAAGACCAATAAACCATATTTTACGTATTAGGATCGTTCAACCCGTTTGTGAGGCCTAATCACGTGGATATTAAACTAAACCTTGATGAACAAGGCACAACTATAAGATCAACTCGACTAAATAGAAATCAAGCAAGGTGCCACCCTCACACCGGGAGAAGGTGCAAAGATGACGAGATAGCTAGAGGTAGCACAAGCAAGCAATCATAGTAAGAGTATCGATGCTAGCTCTAACAATCTGTGGTAAAGGTGTTACTCGCCATCAACAAGGCTTGATGCAGTAACACGGATAACGCATAAGTAAATACTGCCTAGATCGCAAGGTGCGATCTAGGCGACATGGCACTTACAGAAAAACCCTAGAAACAAGGGGTGGCGATCTTGTAGAGATTGTTGTTGGTTGTGAGCGTGATTGTCCTTCTTTCTCAATACCCTAGGTACATATTTATAGTCAGGAGACTCTCTACTTTTGGAATAACTCTACAACTCTATCTTTATCTAAACATAAACGGAACCTAAACAAATACGACTCCTACTAAGATACAAGATACACGGGCAATTCAGCCCAAATCTACGCACTAGGCCGATCCAACCACACCTTGAATATATGTATCTTCTAAGCCCATCTTGATCACGGCCCATCTCCATCTTAGGCCAAAATATGGCGATAACAAGGACAGGGCGCATCGCAGGAGTGCTGAGAAGGCTCCCTGCATATCACGCTTATAAGCAACTAAATAATAGCGCGGCGCTGAACAGCAACTCGCCGATGAAACAGAGCATCGTTATTAGCTCTGCCGAGGTAAAGAGCAGTTGCTACATACTTCTGGCTGGGCCGGTCCTATCGACATGTCACCCTTGGTCCCCCTTTGTGGAGTGTGGGGTGTTAGAAGTCGACGTCGGTCTCTTTTTTTCAACTTTGTTAGAGCATCTCCATTTTTCAACTTTGTTAAATTAGGTCCGAATGCCGAAAGCCGAAATTCACGCAGTCGTGTTTTCAGGAACCTGTTTTTGTTCGGATTTGGGTTAACTTTAGTCCGAACTTTCCAGACCATTTCCAGAATCCCGGGAACGTACTGAGAACGCCGGACGAAGCGAATTCGGCGAGTGAACCAGCCGAGTCGTCGTCATCCTTCCCGTTGTTTTCCATTTTTCCGCCCTCGCCGCTACACCCCCCCGCCCTCGCAATCGGCCTCAGCCTATAAAAGTCGTACCACTCGCCGTATACCTTCACACTCTCTCACGGCGCTCCCAACTCCGGCGAACTCCAAACACTCGCATCTTTTCACCTCCACAACTCCGGTGAAAAGCCATGGCCGAGAGATTCCCTAGCGACAACGCGGCGGCGAACGGCTTCGGCCGGCGCACGCTGCAGCCGTGGGAGGCCCGGATGCTCCACGACGCGGGCTATACGGTGCCGCCGGACTTTCATCTCCCCCTCGTCTGACATCTCAGCGCCCGCGGGATCCCGATTCCGCCGGTGCCGACCGACGAAGACATCGCCGGCGAGATCCAAGACCCGGATCTCGCCGAGGATCCTGGCAACCTGGTCTTCTGGGAGCACTTCTTCGCCTACAGGCCGCTC
This sequence comes from Avena longiglumis, assembly GCA_030063025.1. Classification (NCBI taxonomy): domain Eukaryota; kingdom Viridiplantae; phylum Streptophyta; class Magnoliopsida; order Poales; family Poaceae; genus Avena; species Avena longiglumis. Next base: position 6,770,076 of record CP125979.1, read on the forward strand.
CACGAGCTCACACGCCACGATGGGACCGCCGGGCTCGCCACCGACGCGTAACAATGCGCTGTTGCACCGCCGTTGGTGGAGCGCTCCCTGGAGAACGCTTGCCACCGTGCTGGAGCACATCCAGGCCGGCAATCACCCCCGCCTCGGCATGTAGAAGAGGCGCCCGGCATCGGAGGCAACATGCCACCTAGAGGTTGCCCATGGATATAGTTAGTCTAGAAGTTTGACATCAATATGTGGTTTCTTCGGTGTAAGCTTAATAGATCTCTGAACATACAGGATGACACCAGAAAAGTGAGTGCAGCTACAACGTTATGATTCAGTTAACCATCTTGTGGGCAATATAGGAGAATGAAATACAGAATAGCCGATATCGAGAGAGCTCCTTAATTAGCTTGCCTGTGAGAAGCTTTTACGAATGATCTCTGCGGAGTGTGATTACTTTTATTATACTAGATGAATTTGTTCGGTTGTGACACAATTTTTCTGAACTCATAACCACAGGATTGAGTATCTTTAGTAATGCTAGAGAGAGTCTGCATTGCTAGAATAACAGGCTTGTGCTGCATTGCTAGAACAGCAGATCTTTGAGGTGTTTGCATCGGAGGAAATTTTTCACCTAGAGGAGTAGAGGTTGCCCTTGTTATAATTGCGACAAGAAGATAATGAAAGAACGAAAACAAAATCACAGCAAGAGAACACAGATTTAACGTGGAAAAACCTCTCCAACAAAGAAAGGAAAAAACCACGGACGCCAGCCAGCAAAACTTCACTATATCGGGGAGTGTTTACAAACGCCGGAGATTTCACAGATACAACTCATCCCAACCGACGGCTTACAAAAAGTTTATATATCGGTGAAAACCTAAGTCTTCGACGTTCCGTACCGTCCCAAGACTCCGGCAACGGGCCTCGCTTCACTCGTCAGAAGTTGGCCTATATTTTATAGAATTTGAATTAACATATAACAGCCCATGAATATAGTTAGTCTAAAAGTTTGACATCAAATGTTCAGTGTAAGCTTAATAGCTCTCTGAACCTACATGATCACACCAGAAAAGTGAGTGCAGCTACATATTATGATTCAACCGTATTGTGGGCAATCTCTACTACCTAAAAAGAATCTCATGTTCCGTCTCCGCCGATACGTCGCCCCCCTTCGTCAAACATCTTCCTATCTTACGACCCGTCCGTTTTTCCTCTTATCTCCTCCCGTCCCGATCCTTGATCCCTGCTCGCCTCCTGTCCCGCGAGCCACCTTTCGTTGATTCCGCCGCTACCTCCACGCAACCTTCCGCATCTGGGTCTCGTCCCCCTACCGACATGAGCAGCAGCACATCTACATCCACCGATGACATCTAGCGCCTCTCCATGTTTGATGCCACGATGCGTGAGATCCTGCATGGCGATGCCTTCCTAATCGAGATCTCCGACCCCAAATCGTAAGCGATAGCACACAGGGTTTCACCGCCAGCAACATGTGCGGGAGGGAGGCGAAGGCTAGAAGGCTCCCCATCAGATGCAGCAGCGCCATCAACATCGCTATCGGATCCCCTCCTGCTGCTGCTTCGGTCCAGCTAGGGCTTCACGCAAGGACGCGCACTGGGGCAGAGCTGCTGACGGCGCAAGGTCCATCACCTCTGCCCCACCCTCCTCCCATACGCGCCGCTATGGCCCGACGCTGACCAGTATGACTCCATCTCACTGCCTAGATCACCATCGGCTCCCTTGGATGTCTGCCTTCTCCCCAAGCGGCTATAGCGCCGACCTGGGAAACAACTCTATGAGGAGGCCAAGGTGATCTTTCATCCATGTCATAGCCATTGGTTACTGTTAATCATGCTTGTGGATTTAACACTTGAGTGTGTTGCTGAAATTGGTGCGCTTTGTTGTAGAACAATTGTTAGCTCGGTAGTTGAAACTATGCTATGACTATTAGTTCCGCTTCATTCGTTGTTGTTGTCAACAGAACATATTGAAACTATTCAGCTTGGCTCCCCTTGTTAATGGTCCAACATTTTCGGTCATCAGCAAGCCATTATTCCATGTCTTTCAATTCTGTGTTTGTAGTGCGATATAAGAAAGGCTACATATATAGGCATAGATTGCTTGGACATGGCTAGGCGGGGCAGTTGATGATGTTAAATACGTTTTGTATTTCAACTGTGGAACTAGAGTTGAAAATACAAAAGACTTACATACGGTATGTTCTTTCAATGCTAGAAAATAGTTACTCTCTTTGCTTGTTCAAATGCATTAATCTACTTCCGTTAAATGGGACCAGACAACCGAAGAAAGGGAGGAAATTATCTACTAAAATCACCAATGCAGAAGTCCACTATCTGTCCCTGAACCAAAAGATGGGACTTGTTGAATGACACAAACATTAGGAGAGCGTTCAAAAAGGTTTTCATGGTTATGAGTTCACTAAGAGTTGTACTGCTGATGGTATTCTTCTTGTCGTGTGCCATGTGCGTGATTAGCATTTCAACCGTTTTGCTTTTTATGCAATTAATCCTCTTAATGATTTATGTTCTAGCATAAGAAAACTATATGTGATTTATCATTAGAGGGACTGAAGTGTGGTGAATGATAAACAAGGACCTGTGCTGGTCATGTATTGCGTAGTTATAACAAGATTTAAAAAAGAGCATTCAGAAGTTCTAGAATTTAAATGTTGGGTTGTTCTGAAGTTTATTAATGTCAGACCATAACATCACTAAGTTTCCCAGTTCACTTGGCTTAATATTTTGAAGTCCTTTTTAACTTGTAAAGCTCACTTGTTTAGTTTCCAGAGTTCATGACAATATTTATTGTCAACTTTACACAATTTGGAACTGCAGATATATCCCTTTTTGCATTTAAGACCGTATGCGCTGGCGTGGAGCTGGGCAACACCATGGGCCGATGTCAACCGTCTGACTCAATCTCATCGTCCAGATCACCGTCGGCTCCCCTGGATGACCGCCTCCTCCCCAAGTGTCTGCTGCTACTTCCTGGTCTTCTTCCTTGGCTGCAACGCCGGCCTGGGACAAGAAGCTCTATGACTATGAGGAGGCTAAGGTGACTTTTCTATCCATCTCATAGCCACCGACGACTGTTACGTGTTAATCATACTTGTCGATTTAACACTTGAGTGCATTGATGAAATTGGTATGCTTTGTTGTAGAAACATTGTTAGCTCGACAGTTGAAATTATGATATGACTGTCAGTTATGCCTCATTTGTTGTCGTTGTGAATAGAACATGTTGAAACTATTGATTTTGGCTACCCTCATTAATAATCCAACATTTATGGTCATCAACAAGTAATTCTTCTGTGGTCTTTCAATTTTGTGTTTGTCGTGTGATATAAGCAAGGCTACCTATTTAACAAAATGATGAGCAAGTACATATATAGGCACACATTACTCAGATATAGCTAGACGAGCCAGAGGATGATGTTTAGGTTTAAAATCGTATGAGACACGATATATTTACTAAGCTACCGGGGGTTAATGAGAAATCTACGTAGGAAAGGTTCTCATTTTTGTTTTCAGCGGCAAGAGGACTTGATCAAGCAATAGAATAAAGGGAAGAAAATACCAACTGCACTTGAAAAGACATAAGGCTTGCCTAAGGTCTTTTCTTTGCATGCTAGAAAATGGTTACTCCCTTGCCTGTTCAAATGTATTAATCCTCTTCTATCGAGTGGGACCACGCAACCCAAGAAAGGGACAAAACGATCTACCAAAATCACCAATGTAGAAGTCCACTATCTGTCCTCGAACCAAAATATGGGACTCATTGAATGACATATGAACATTCTGAGAGCGTTCAAAAAGAGTTTCATGGTTATGAGTCCATTCAAAGTTGTACTGCTGATGGTATGCTTCATGTCATGTGCCATTGTGCTTGATTAATATTTTCAGCAATTTTTTTATGATATCCTCTTAACCATTTAGGTTCTAGCATACAAAAATACGCGATTTATCATCAGAGGGATTGAAGCGCGGTGAATGGTAAACAAGGGACCGGTGCTCGTCATGTATTGCTTATTTATATCGGGCTTTACAAAAGAACACGCATAAGTTCTAGAATTTATATGTAGGGTTGTTCTGAAGTTTATTACTCCCTCCTATCCAAATTAATTGTTGTAGTATTGGTCAGATTGGTCTTGATACGCATGTATCTCGACGCGCTTCAGTGTGTAGTTGCTCATTTTGGAAAAAGCTGCGACAATTAATTTGGATCAGAGGTAGTAATGTCATACCATGCATCCCTGTATTAATACCACTAAGTTTCAGATTTCACTTGGCTTAATACTTGGAAGTATATTATTAACTTGCAAAGCTTAGTTTCCAGAGTTCATTTCAATCTTTATTGTCAACTTTACATAATTTGGCACTGCAGATACACAAGTAAATTAGATTGTCTAATTGGAGGTATCCATTTATGCATCTTGATTTTGTAGGTATTTGGATTTATATAGTCAAAATGATCGGTGCATAACAAGCGCAGTTCTATGATCGGTGCTGAAGGTTTATTTCTAGACGTGTAGGACACCCATACTACACTATACCTTCCAAATATCCAATCCTAGGACAAAACAGAACGGCGGAGCAAAGAACAAATCGATGTCTTATTTCTTGTGATGATGCCTCTTGGTTGCTGGCGCCACTGCTCCTTTGTTGCTGCCGCTTGTGGCAGCTGTTGCTGCCATGTCATCCTCGGTCTGCTGATGTTGCTTGGTGACCGACAGTTTTGATGGAAGATGTGAAGTCATGGAGGGGTTATGGCAGAGTATTCTTTATGGACTTCAATTTTAGCTAGAGCTTGAGCACGGGACTGTAAAACAGGCACAGAGGAAGTGGCGTTGTAGAGTTATCGGACGAAAAGGGTCGTGAGCGAAGAAGTTCCGTGTGAGAAAAACAACGGTGCACAACTGCGATCAGGCAAAGTAAAATGTTGGTGCTATTGAAGTGATGTCCTAAAGAGTGCTCTGAGAGAGTGTGTGTGCACGCGCAATGTGTCCTTCAGATTGAAGTGTGTGTTCACATTCAAAATTGTTGATTAAAAAAACATATTTGTTCACATATCCTCCACATTTTAACATGTGTTATATTTATATGTGTTTGCGGGATAATGAATTTGTGAACCCGTGGCGTAGCACGGGCACTCGACTAGTATATATATAGGAAAATGAAATATAGAATAGCCGATATTGAGAGAGCTCCTTAGCTTGCATGTGAGAAGCTTTTACGAATGATCTCTGTGGAGTGTGAGTACTTTTATTATAGATGAATTTGTTGTTGGAAATATGAGCAATTTACCAAGTGATTTATGCGAAATAAATGGCAGATAGAACATGACTAGAATGACTGGGGTCTTCAAATGACTGAAGCCTGACGGGCGAGGATGACGCTTCACCTCTCCCGACCTCCAGAGGGCGATCCCCTTTACACCCGATTTCCCCACCAAATCCATGATGATCCTACCGATTCCAAGATTGAAGTTCTGATTGAAAGTAAAGATTTGGATACCCCAAACCTATCGACCCCACAACCAAAGAAATCCCACCAGATAAGCCCACGATGCCACCACTCTCTCCTTCCCATGGAGTTCAGAGAGAGGTTCCGCTCGATCGCCCACCGATCACCACACCCCCGCAAATCCATCGCTGACCTCCGGGAGAGGTTCGAGGATCTCCTCACCCCTGCCCGACCGGAGCCACATACCCATTGACCCCCATCACCACCGCCCTCGCCTCCCACTCCCCCGCCTCCGCCTTCCCCAGTTCGCCCCCAACCCACCCCCGATTTTTTTTTTTTTTTTTAGATCGAAAGGGACTCTGTCCCCTGTTCCATTAAGCATAATGAAACAAACCAGTTCCACAAGTACGAAGAAAAAGGAAACGACAGTTAAGAGCTCTGAAACGCTCCACCCTACACGACTGAAGAACTATTCGGCTCAGAACAAAGCCAGCTGCTCAAACAAAAGCTATCTCCGACAGCCAAAAAAGCTCAAGGAAAGGTCGAAAGAGAAATTAGAACACCACATGAACATGCTCCTCCTCATCAGGATGATCTTGGAGGTGCTTCAGCGATGCTCTCCCTCCATAGCTTGATGACGCAGTAGTCTTCCAAGTGGAAATCCACTCGAACCCGGTACAGATCATCTCGCCATGAGCGTTAGAGGGTTTCTCAGTCTGTCGATCATCCTCTCCATGAAAAGGGCGATCTTCCCCCCCTCCAGGTCCTTGAATGGTTTTTGCCATATCTTTAGGAAGGAAAGGACCAGACGCCAAACCTGTTTCATATTAATCCAAGTTGTCTTGTTAAAGACAAGGCTATTCCTATTGTTCCAAATACTCCAAAGAACAGCAGAAGAAACCACATTCAAATGAAGATGTTTCTTATTAGCAATCCATTTCGAAGCAAGGGACTCAAAATCTACAATACTAACACCAAAAATATCATGCACATCCTTCCAAAGTAAGCTAGAAACCAAGCATTCAGAAATAAATGATGCATGATTCTATTTCTTTGCAGATTGCATTCTAAAGGTTTTGGAATACCTCTGGCTCTAAGATTATCTCTAGTCAATCTTATTTTGAGAAAATAACCAAAGGAAAATCTGTATCCTGGTGGGATAAGTAATTTCCAAACAGGGAAGATAAACTGAGAGATACCTCTAAAATTGACCAGAGAATACATAGAACTTGAGGAATATTTACCCTTAGATTCATCTTGCCAAATTAGTCGATCATCTTGTTCAGAGAATCTAATCGGTGAACAATACCCGTAAGTTCATGCCATTGCAGCATTAAATCCTCAGAAAAGGTTCTTCTAAAGTCACATCTAAGGTGTGTGCCATCCCATAACTCATTTATCGTTTTAGTTTGCTGGTTAGAAATCAAATAAATTTCCTTAACTGGGTGGCTAAATTAGAATTTCCAAACCGACATCTTCCCAAAATCTAATAGTTTTACCATTCCCCACATGCCATTTATAACCAATCTCAGCCCCTAGATGCCCACATCACCCCTTTCCAAAAGGTAGATGGATGGACATCATGGCAACAAAGGATATTAGGTGACTTAGTCCTATATTTAGCATCTATCACTTTTTTCCACAGAGCCCCCTCTCCTGGATATATCTTTTAATCCAGAGCCAAGGAGGCAAAGATTCAAATCATGCATTGGGAATACCCAAACCTCCAAACTCTTTCTTCATGCAAACCAAGGCCGCTTAGCAAGATGCAACCTATGATTACCTTCTTCATCATTCCGTAAAAAGTTAGCTAAATGTGAATCTAGGAGTTTCAAAGCCCATTTGGGAAACTTAAAGAAAGAAAACAAATAGATAGGGATACTAGAGAGACAGCTTGAATAAGCACCTTTTTAGCAAAGATAAGATAAGAGTTTGCCCTCCAACCGTGATTCTATTCAACAAGTTTTCTATCGAGGTCGCAAATCTTCTCTTTTTAGCTTTTCAAAGTGAAGAGGAATTCCCAAATATTTAACAGGGAAGTTACCCCTAATACATTCAAAAATGTCTAGGAAAGGTCTAGTATCAGACTCTAACATGTTAATAGGAATGAGTTCACTCTTATGATAATTAATACGCATCCCAGAGATCTGCTCAAAACAGGTGAGAATCCATTTAAGATTAACAGCTATTGACTCACTAGGCTCCAAGAAGAGGAGTGTATCATCTGCATATTGCAAGCAGACAATCCCTCCTGGGAAAAAATTAGGACAGAGACCTTTAATGGCCCCACAACCAACTCCCTTAATTAACATCCTAGAAAAAACATCAATCATCAGATTAAACAACAAAGGAGCAATGGGATCACCTTGTCTGAGACCTTTACCAAGAAAAATCACTCTCAAAATCATTGACTTTAACCCCACCTAAAGTAATGCTTAATAAATCTAATAAAGATAGGGCAAAAGCCTCTTAGCTCTAAAATCTCAAACAAAAAATCCAAATTAACTCTATCATAGGCTTTCTCATAGTCTATTTTGAGCACTAGGCCCTGCTCCTTATTCCTATGCACCTCATGCACAACCTCATGTGCAGTAACCACACTTTCCAAAATGAACCTACCTCTAATAAAAGCAGATTGACTAGGAGAAATTAATCTACCAATGACAGTAAGTCTATTGGTCGGAACCTTGGTAAAGATTTTGAAAGAACAGTTCAAGAGACTAATTGGCTGAACTTTTCATTGTCCTAGCTTCATTTTCTTTAGGAATCAAAGTAATCATAGCAAAATTGAGCCTAAAGATACTAAATCGATCTTCATACCAGATGGAACATAGCAATAAGATCGACTTCAAGATATCCCAAAAGATTGATAAAACATAAAGAGAGACCATCAGGCCCCATCAAGATAATAAGTAAAGATAGCTAATCTAATTTCTTCCTCGAAAAACTTGAGCCTAAGTTCAAATTTTCAGCCTCATTGACCTTTTCTTCCTCGAGAAAAGTCCTGTTTCAGTGAATATTGGGCCTAGGTTCCCAAGCAAACACTCCCTATAGTAATCTTGCCACTTTAAGCATATCTTTGATGTACAGAACAGCCCATCAGACCATCAAGAACATTAATCAACTTTTTCCTTCTACGCTGATTGGCCAACGCATGGAAGTAGCAGTGTTTCTATCTCCTTCTAACACATTCCTATCTCTAGACCTTTGTCTAGCCTTAGTCTCCTCTAAAATCCAATATTTATGGAGCTCAAAAAAATGAAATCTAGTCTTTTTCTCCTCCTCGATAGGGGTTGAGTCTCACCTTAATATCTAAAGTATCATATTCCTCCATCAATTCTCTCCTATTTTTCCTAACAGCCTCTATGTTAATGTTCCAACCTTTGGCCAATTTCCTAAAGAACCTCACTTTTTTTTGCCAAACCTCTATTGGATCATCACCTTCTACTTTTAAAGACCAAGCTTTTAAGACAATCTGTCTAAAGTCAGGCCTACTAAGCCACCATTTTTCAAACTTAAATCTATTAGGCTTCAGTAAAACTTTTTCCCCTGAATCCCAAACAATAGGAGTATGGTCACTCCCAATTCTAGTTAAAGCTTTAGCACTAGCTAAAGGAAAATGATTATCAAAACCAGTAGTACAAAAAATTCTATCTAGCTTACACATAATAGGTTCAACTTGGTTATTACCCCAAGTATAAGCTCTACCAGCAAGACCAATCTCCATAAGGGCCCACAAGTCAACCCAGATGTTAAACTTGTCCACCCACTTATAATCTACATTCCTAGAGGATTTATCTTCAGGGGATCTAATAAGGTTGAAATCACCCCCAATCATAGTAGGGCCATCCCAACAGATAAAAGATCATGAAGTTCGAAATGAAATCTGCTTTCTTTTCCTCATAAGCACCCATATACGTAGTAATTCTACAAATGAAAGCAATAACTTTGTTTTAAGCACTACACTAACAGAGAAGGATCTAATATCCCAAGACACAACATCAAAAATATCTAAATTGACCCCAACTAAAATACCACCAGTTTCCACGAGAAGGAGAAAATTCCAAGCAAAATTTCTATTCCTAATGTTCTTCAAAAGAGTTGCTAGAACTATCTTTCTTGGTTTCCTGAAAACCAATGTAATCTACTTTAAGAGGTGAGATATTCTCAGAAATGAATTTTTGTCTACCAGGAGCATTAAGGCTCCTACAATTCCAAAAAAGACTAATCATAACTATTTTTCTTGGGGTGCTTGCCCCGAGATTTATTCAAAACTTCTATCCAACCCTCTGCCACATCCTCTTCAGAAGGAGAGTTTGTACCTAGAGGTGAACTATGTAAAACATCACTAGAACTATCTAAATCATCAGCAGGAATATCAACTCCTACACTATCAGCTAAATTTTCTAAAGTAGAAACAGAGAGCACAGAGAAAGGATTTGTAGACATTATACCTTTCATGCTCTTAGGAATTTCCAAATTAGTAACTTTCTTGATTCATAGCCTTCTCAAGAATGGTTTTGGATCTATCCACCTGAGCTCGCCTTGTTGGTTGCACAGTCCCCACTGCTTCGCTTTCTTGGCAGCTCGAAACCAGACAAATCCTCTTTTCTCTCACAACTAACTCCTTGAAGCTAGGCATGATATCATCAGGGAGAGCACCCACTTGATCAATCAAATTCTGAGGAGACCCCCTAGCTACCTCTTGAGAGAACTCCAATTCTTCAGACTGACCATCTAGCCAGAATCTCTGAGCTTCTTCATCAGCACCAGGAACCAGAGGAGATTTATCCCAAATGAAATTACCTTCAAGATCCACAAGACCTCTTTGCACAAGCAGTTGGAACACAAAGACTAGAGTTGTTAGGAGAATCAAGAGCCATCCTCACCTGTTAGAAGATGACCCCCTCTCTAATGAAAAGGTTCCCACTTAAAGCTGAGTTAGCACCGCCTGCAGGTCCCACATTATTACCATTACCACCGTCCAAAGAGGTTCATCCTCAAGATTTTTGTCTTGCCCACCTTGATCATCAACACCTAAATTCCCGTCTCCTCAACCAAAGGAGCAAAGAACATCTAAAGTGAATCCTAACTGAAAAAGTTGATCCTGGAAATTGAAGAGCCTACTAGCAGGGAGCTTAGATGGATCCTTGCACTTGATACATACTCTAACTTCCTTAGCATTGTTCCTGAAAATACTGAGCCAGTCAACTTCCTCTAGAATGCCACAAGTGGAAACAGCCTGATCCAGAGTATTCCATTCACACCACTTAGCCTGCAAGCCAGTGATAATCACCCAAGCCTTCTTCAAAACCTCAACAGTTCAGATCATCACACCAAGCTTCCACCTTGACCCACACCTGGTTTGGAAACCCCAAACTTAGGATATCCAATCACCGCTCCACCACAATGTGTGGGGAATTTAACAGAAAAGTATTCTCGAGCCTAGTTCCCTAATTTGCCAGGCCAGTTGGTCTTGTAGATCTTGGAGAACTCAACCTAACTCTTGTTCGGACAAAGATCCTTCTTCCACCGTAACAATCCCACGCTTCTTAGTAGAAGCAATTGGGTTCACCACATTTTCGTGCATTTCAATGTGATAGAAACCTAGGCCAGAGCACCACTACCCACATATTTAGCCACCGATGTGGTCTCTTCCTCACAGGCATTTATCCACGTAATGGGCAGCACTTTTGCAAATGAAACAAACCAGAGTCTTCTCACAGCTAGCTTGCACATGTCCAGGCTCCCCACAACACAAGCAAAAATCATTAACATAGTTCCACTGAGCATTAGCACTTTGACCTGAAATATTTTCCTTATGAGCAACAGACAGTTTCTTCTTGCTTTTCTGCTGACCCAAAGACTTAGATTTCACACCCTGCTCATTACTCAGAGAGCTGTGCTGTTGAGGAGGGGCAATCCATTGATTTGACTGCACCCCAAATTGTTGCTGAGGTGGGAAAGGAGGAAAAGGGTTGGAAAAACCCCAAGGAGGTGGCATATTACCTGGTGGAAATCCAAAAGGAGGCGGTGAGGGAAGAACCGAGGATTGAAACTCCCAAACTCATAAGGATTCAAGGCATTGTCGATCTCGAGGCCGCTGCATCCGAGGTCGCCAGATCTCGAGGTGGCCGCCTTTGCCCCGCCATTGTCTTGACCATTGTTCCTCCCCGCCTTTTCCTTTGCCTCCTCGACCTCTATCTCCCATCTCCAAAACCCAGAATCTTCAACAGCAGAAAAATCTACAAGGCCTAAGCACTGGAGTCCAGAAGTGAGCTCAACCACCGCCGCCACCAAGAGGGGAGGGGAATAAGCTCTAGGGTTTGCACCCCCCAGGGTCTTATAAGCAGGGCCATGTGGCTCAATTGGAGTGAGTGGCTGCTGTTGCTTCTGGTGGCACATGGGCTGCAAAGGGGGATTCCACAGCTGGGAAAAGAAGCCCCCCATGCTTTCTTCAGGACAGCAATCCTCCAGCCCATCCACCTCCAACACCCCACTTTTCCATAGACTAAACTTTCTCCCCTGTCCTTTTCTGACCTTGGGAGAAAACAGCTCCCGCCAACCTACAGACTCTGTGAGCTGACCTTGGGCTTCTTTGACCGATTCGAACTCGATCAAGAGGATTAGCTGCAGATTCAAGTCCAGCAAACCCACTGCCGCCCCTAGTTCCTTCCTTGAAAAATCCCGCACCATCGAGACTGGGTTGCAAACCTTCAGAAGAGGACTGCGAAGCTTTTGCTCCAATCTCGAGAAAGGGGAAGATGCCCTTCTCGGTCTTCCCCGCTTCATCCCCCTCTGCACCGCTCTCTTCGCCTGCACAAACTGTAATGGTGCTGCATCGAAGTTCAGCCCCAGCTCGCTCAGGGATTTGGATTTCCGCGGCACCCTGCCTCTCCTCTTCACAGGCAACTCCGCTCCCCCTTCCAACGGTGATAGGAGCAAAGGAGCCAATACAGAGGTCGAAGCAATTGGAGCTGGATGGCCATGGGGATTCCTTACCGAGCGCCGTTGTCGAGTTCCCCACGCAGGGCCGAGAAACCTGCTCCCCGAGCATTTCTCCTCCCTCTCGTTCAGGCTCCCTTCTCGGCGATTCCACCCCCTGATTCGTTCCGCCGCCCTTCTCAACGGAGCATCCATCCACGGGGATCGCCAGAGTCAACCGCCGAGCGGCCCGCGCGCGGATTCCGAGGTGATGGGTTATCGGCGGAGTACTCGGAAGCTCACCGGAAACGCGAGTCGGCGAGGTAGGTGGAGTGGACCAGGTTTGTCGACCGGCCAGCACGTGCTCCCTGGGTAGGGGCTCGCGGGACCCGCCATGAGGGGGAGGGAGGCCCCCGCCATGAACAGGACCTTCACGCGCCACGCGAGGGAACGTGTCGGAACAGGCCATCTCCTCCGTAATCGATTTTCCCCCTACCCACCCAGCAATCACGCCTCAGGAAGTTAATTCAGAGGAATTTCAGCAGGGGGTGGCGTTTCTGCCGGAGCCTGCTCCCTGGACCGTGTCTCCGGCCTGGCCAACGACTACCGGCGGGATCCCCGCCACCATCAATCAGCCAGCTAGCGGAGAGGTCAATGTCGGCTTGAATCCCAGTGATTACACCCCTTTACTGCCCGCTCCTCCTGACCCCGGCGGACAGCCTATAAATTCGGGCGGCCGGAGCTCGTCTCTGGCACACCACAACCGGAGCACCACCCCTTAGACACCATGCTCCATACCTCGCATGGAGAACCACACAAAGGTGGCGGCCGGAGTGAAGGGGGCGGCTTCCCCGGTGACGACCATGGCAAGCTTCCCCAACTCTGCTGCTACTGCTTCCGCGAGCGCAGCAGACGCCATACCTCGAAGGAGACCTGGGAAGCAGGCCATGGAGGATGATCGCACCGAGGAGGAGCGCAAGCCTATCGTCATCGACCTGGCGAGATCTCGGGGGGAAGCTTGCGCTCGCCTGGTGGCAGTCGGCATCTTCCTCTCTTTCCTCAACATCCCCTCCAAGCAACTGGTGAACTATATGAGGAACGTCTGGAGGATCAGGGGAAGCATGGAGTTCCACCAGCTTGCTGACAAGCGCTTCGTTCTCGAGTTCTCGGAGGAGGGCGATTTCGAGCACGTCATTAAGGGAGGACCCTGGAGGTACTGAGGAGATTCGGTGCTGATCAGAGAACTGAAGCCGAAGGAGGACCCAGATACGATGAGTTTTGACTCGGTACCAATCTGGGCACAATTCACCAAGATCCCCTTTTATCTTCTCTCAAAGCAACTGGCGAGGGACTTAAGGAAAAGAATCGTCAAGTACATCTGCATCGACAACAACGCGAGAGGCCACATCTGCGACAGGATCCTTCGAGCGCGAGTTCATCTGCCGGTGGGGAGGCCGCTCCACCGGTGAATCACCTTGGAGGACGAGGTCTCCGACGAGGAGGTGGTGGTCGCCGTCCTCTACGAGCGGCTGCCAAGTTTCTGCCTCTATTGCGGCGTCATCAGCCACCCGGAGGCTATGTGCACGCTACCTGCTCCCCTCAGGAAAAGGCGCTACTCTTCAAGCCTTAGTGTCACGCCAACTCATGCCGACGACCCCAGAAAGTGGTACCTACCGGAGACGGCGGGGGAGAATGGGCGCGCACTCAGACTGCACCAGCCATGGCGTATCACCGAGGCTAGTGAAGGAAGACGCAACTACAAGCCCAAGGAGCTGGCCATTGTGGCCAGCGTCGCCGGGGGGTTGGAAAGCTGTCCGTCCAGGACACCAAGAGCGCCAACGACACTGAAGCCTTCAACACCGCCACCACCAAAGAAGACACTGCCGCGCCAACAACTGTAGCTGAAGAGACAAAAAACAACGTCGACGGTAGCTCCTCCATCGCCACTGTGACCAACTCAAGCCTAGATGAAGCCGATGCTATCAAGGAAGCATGCAAGACCAAGTGGAAGAGGGTGCTGAGGGAGGAAGGGCAAGGACAAAGCTACATCGCCACCAAGCTGAAGGATATTGCATTTAGCAAGACCGGTCAAGATGATGGCAAGCAGGCTGACACAGAGAAGCAGAGGAATGTAGAGGCTAGACCGATCCTAGGCAAAAGAGGTGTGCTATACTGGGAACCTGAAGGAGATCAACTGTGACAATCCTATCAACAAGAAGAAGAGAGGAGGGGACGCTGCCAGTCTAGCTCAGAAGGAGGGGAACGAACCTGGGGATGAAGGACCGCTGGAAGCAACCAGTCCTGGGCTACTTGTCTACTGGCGGCGCCTGTCAGGATCCATGAGTATCCTCGCCTGGAACAACCGGGGGATGGGCCTAGCCCGGACTGTTCATGAACTTGTGCTGCTCGTCCGCACGTACAGGCCCAAAATCGTGTTCATCTGCGAGACCATGCAAAGTGAGAAGAAACTGAAGGCTCTTAGGGAGAGATTAGGGCTTAAATTCTGTAGTACTCAACTCGGGAAAGGGAAAGGTGGGGGCATAGCTTTGTACTGGGATGAACAAGTTGAAATAAAAAGTCTATCAGCGAGTTCGAGATACTTTGATGTGTTGATCAGAGAAGTCCCCTTTGGCCTGCAATGGCGGGGCACCTTAGTTTATGGAGAGCCCAAAGGGTCTGAAAGACACCATATGTGGACTACTCTGCGCAGAATTAAGCCGAAGGCCACGAAACCTTGGCTCATGATCGACGACTTCAACGAAACCATGTAGCAACACGAGCATTTTTCTGAAACGAGAAGATCCGAAAGCAGAATGGCCGATTTTAGAAGAGTTCTGGCGCATTGCAGCCTTCATGACATTGGCTTCTCTGGCCCCCCTTGGACCTTCAACAATAAGCAGAAAGAGGAAAAGAATGTCAGGGCTCGTATCGATCGGGCTGTAGCCTCAAACAACAGGTCGACTATGTTTCCTGATGCCAAACTTACCCATATCGGCTCCTCTAGATCAGATCACTTACCTCTTCTGCTTGAGTTTGAGAAACAGCTGTACGTGACAGACCAAAGGAGACAATCAGGTATGAACACATGTGGGAAAAAGACAACTCACTTCCAGAAGCCATCGAAACTGCTTGGACTAGCAGCAAGGAATGTACAAACCTGTCTGATCTGATCGGTAAACTAAACAATACCAGAGACTACCTTAAAGACTGGAGTAAGGAGAGATTTGGGAACGTCTCCAAAGAGATCCAGAAGTTGCGTAAAAACCTGGAGTACCTCTGGAAACAACCGAGAACCACTGATGGGGATGATCAGGTTCGGTCGATCAGTTCGGCCCTCGACGAGTCTGCACATGAGGAGATGATGTGGCGGCAACGCTCCAGGGTGAATTGGCTGAGAGAAGGCGACAGGAACACCAACTACTTCCACAAAAAGGCAAACGGGAGACAAGCAAAAACAGAATAAAAAGAATTAGAGGATGGAATGGAAAATGGACTAATGACCCTAAAGAAATAGAAGATATCGCGAACATCTTCTTCATTAAGCTCTACGAGAGAGATCCCACTGTCTTCCCTGATGAGCTAATAGACCTGATGTTCAGCCCGATTTCTGAAGAAATTAACAACAACCTCTGCAAGGATTTTTCTGAGGAAGAAATTGGTACCGCCCTCTTCCAAATAGGGCCACTCAAAGCACCTGGACCAGATGGACTGCCGGCCCGATTCTTCCAGCAAAATTGGGCTCTGATGAAGGAGGAGGTAGTTCGGGCGGTGAAAGGGATTCTTCACTACCGGCGTTATTCGGGAAGGTCTGAACGACACAGTTATCGTTTTGATTCCGCAAACCCCCCAACTCAGAGACTATGGCAGACTACAGACCAATAAGCTTATGCAATGTCGCCGACAAAATCATCTCCAAATGTCTCGTTAATCGCCTGCGGCCCATCCTTGCGTTCGAATGCTTCCACAAAATTCAGAGAAGCAAAAACCCAAGAGACAACCACTGCGCCTTCAAATTAGACCTATCCAAAGCGTACGATAGGGTGGATTGGATTTTCCTAGAGAAAATCCTAAATAAGATGGGATTCTGCGACAAATGGGTAAAGTGGGTGATGGCCTGTGTGCGATCTGTTCGGTTTGCGGTCAGGGTGAATGGACATACTTTGGAACCCTTCTCCCCGACCCGAGGAATCAGACAAGGCGACCCCTTGAGCCCATACCTGTTCCTTTTTGTTGGTGAGGCTCTTTCCTGTGCTCTAAATAATGCCACTGCTGAAGGCAAGATTACCCCTCTCAAGGTTGCGAGAGGAGCCCCAGGGATCTCGAATTTTTTGTTCGCCGACGACAGCCTCCTCTTCTTCAAAGCTAACGCCAAGGAGGCCAGGGCCGTTGATAGCACACTGAACCTTTTTCAGAGGTGCACGAGTCAGCTGCTTAGCCCTAGCAAGTGCTCGCTTTTGTTCAGCTCTGCCTGTCCGATAGCTGCGCAGGATCAGATCAAATCTATCCTAGGTGTTTCCTCTGCCACCTTCGAAGAAAAATACCTCGGCCTACCTACTCTTGAAGGAAGAATGGAAAACAAAGACTTCCAACCCATCATGAACAGGTTCACTAAGAGATTGACCTTCTGGTCTGAGAGGTTCATGTCGCACGGGGCCAAGGACACGCTGATCAGATCGGTGGCGCAAGCCCTTCCAGGTCATGTTATGTCTATTTTCAAGATGTCTATGGGCTTCTGTGAGCAGTATGAAAGGTTGATTCGTGACTTCTGGTGGGGAGACGACCAAAACCAGCGTACGGTGCATTGGACTTCTTGGGAAAATCTGACTAAACCCAAAGGAAAAGGGGGATGGGTTTCAAAGATATCCACCTGTTCAACCAATCCCTACTTCCTAGATAGGCTTGGAGACTCATCCAAAATCCAAACAGCTTGTGCGCGAGAGTTCTAAAAGCTAAATACTTCCCAAACAGTAATCTCCTAGACACGGCCTTTCCCTCTGATCCCTCGCCGGCTTGGAAGGGCATCGAATTCGGCCTCGAGCTCCTGAAGAAAGGGATTGTCCACCGCATTGGTAATGGCAGATCGATTCAATTCCTGCGTGATAATTGGATTCCGAGAGCTTCTGGACTCAAAGTTGTGAAACTAAAGAAAAATTCTAGAAGAAGATGGGTGCACCAACTGATCACCCCTCAAAGAAGCTGGAATGCGGGACTTGGTCGTGAAATCTTCCATGAGTTCGACGCTACAGCCATCCTCAACATCAAACTGCCTTCTGAAGATAGAGTTGCCTCGCACTATGAGAGCAATAGAATTTTTTCTGTGAAAAGTGCCTACCGTCTCGCCCTCAACCTAAAAAATGAGAACAAAAATGAAAGTTCCAGCGCTAAGCCTGATGGTAATAGAAACCTCTGGAACCTAATCTGGAAGGCTAAGGTGCCTCCAGAAGTGCAAGTTTTTGGGTGGAGGCTGGCTACTGATACCCTGGCAACCAAGAGGAACAAGTTCAGAAGAACTCTCAATACAGGAATGGGAAGCTACGCCGACGGCCAGTCGCTACGCCGACGGCCAAACATCGGGGCCGTCGGCGTAGCCATCGTCTAGGCCAGCTCCGCCAAGCAGCCGTCGGCGTAGAATTGCCCTCGGCATATCCTATGCTTTCTGACGGCTGCCCTCGGCGTAGCTATTTTTTATTTTATCTCATTAAACTTTGAAAAATCATAACTAAATCATTCTAATTCGGAAAAATACAAATAATATATCAAAATTTGCAGAAAAATAAGACATATCTATCTACACTCAAATATTACACATTTATAAATAAAAATTAAGTAAAACATAAGACATTATATATAGTTTAAAACGGGCATAAAAAATTCAAAAATGATCGAAACAATGCGAAACCTTCGCGTGGTGTTATATTATGTGACATAGTTAGAAGGAAAAATATCAAACTTGGTATATTGATTATGTCTCAAAGAAACCTTCACAAAATGACCTATCTCATTCGAGGTTTCTTGACTTTCGGGTCAAATGACCAATGTTATGGCTAGAATCAAGGCATAGTTTGTGATAATGTGCCCATATTGTGCATACACATGCATCATGGGATGGCGAACAATGTTGCAGGAGCAGGAGAAAGTTTTCCTTTTCGTCGCACCAAAAAGCCATTTCCCATTTTCTGAGCACAAAAAACGGACGATTTTGTAAAGCAACCACCAAATGGCTAATTCAAAATGGTACCACCATATTTTATAAAAATACTATACCACCTTATATAGACAATGTCCCAATAGGGGAATTCGAAACCTTTCCGTCCACCTCTGGTGAAAAAGACAAATTCCTGCCGAATCGGTAGAAAGTGGGTCAGATATGAACTACATGTACATGATCCGATGCTCATGTTTTTTTACAAAAATCATTTTTAGGTTCACAATATGCTATTTTATCAAAGATCCAATGCAAGTTTAGCGAGGCTCGGCCCCGAGCTAAGAATCTTCATGCCCGTCGTTCAACAAAGTTTGACGATAGTTTAAAACGGGCATAAAAAATTCAAAAACGATCGAAACAATGCGAAACCTTCGCGTGATGTCATATTATGTGACATAGTTATAAGTAAAAATATTAAACTTGATATATTGATTATGTCTCAAAAAAACATTCACAAAATGACCTATCTCATTCGAGGTTTCTTGGCTTTCGGGTCAAATGACCAATGTTATGGCTAGAATCAAGACATAGTTTGTGATAATGTGCCCATATTGTGCATACACATGCATCATGGGATGGCAAACAATGTTGCAGGAGGAAGTTTTCCTTTTCGTCGCACCAAAAATCCATTTCCCATTTTCCGAGCACAAAAAACAGACGATTTTGTGAAGCAACCACCAAATGGCTAATTCAAAATGGTACCACCACATTTTACATAAATACTATACCAACTTATATAGACAATGTCCCAACAGGGGAATCCGAAACCTTTCCGTCCACCTCTGATAAAAAAGACAAATTCTCAGATCGGTGAAAGTGGGTCGATATGAACTACGGTGTACATGATCCGATGCTCATGTTTGTTTACAAAAATCATTTTAGGTTCACAATATGCTATTTTATCAAATATCCAATGCAAGTTTAGCGAGGCTCAAGACCAGCTAAGAATCTTCATGCTCGCTGCTCGACAAAGTTTGACGATAGTTTAAAACGGGCATAAAAAATTCAAAAGCGATCGAAACAATGCGAAACCTTCGTGGTGTCATATTATGTGACATAGTTATAAGTAAAAATATTAAACTTGATATATTGATTATGTCTCAAAAAAACCTTCACAAAATGACCTATCTCATTCGAGGTTTCTTGGCTTTCGGGTCAAATGACCAATGTTATGGCTAGAATCAAGGCATAGTTTGTGATAATGTTCCCATATTGTGCATACACATGCATCATGGGATGGCGAACAATGTTGCAGGAGGAAGTTTTCCTTTTCGTCGTACCAAAAAGCCATTTCCCATTTTCCGAGCATAAAAAACGGATGATTTTGTGAAGCAACCAGCAAATGGCTAATTCAAAATGCTACCACCATATTTTACTAAAATAATATACCACCTTATATGGACAATGTCCCAACAGGGGGTTCCGAAACCTTTCCATCCACCTTTTGTGAAAAGATAAATTATCACGAATCGGGAAGTGGTCGAATATGAACTACATGTACATGATACGATGCTCATGTTTTTTTACAAAAATCATTTTTAGGTTCACAATATGCTATTTTATCAAAGATTCAATGCATTTTCCTTTTCATCGCACCAAAAAGCCATTTTTTATTATCCGAGCGCAAAAAGGGAATTTTCTAAAGCAACCACCAAATAGATAATTCAAAAACGGAGGGTTTGTGATTAGTTGATATGGATATCATATTTGGACTCCTCTCATTTTTCTGATCAATTTAGACATATTATTTGTTAAATTCCGATTTATAGATTTAAAGATATTAATTATTCCATATTAAATAGAAAAATACAAAAACGTAAAATTATTATATTTTTATTTGAATTCAATAATATTTTTACTTATTCATTAATGTTTATTTAAATAATTGTTTGTAATTTCAAAAAATACAAACATGTGACATGTTGATATAAGGGTTAATAGGATTGATATCATAGTATTGACAACAATGTATGAATTACTTTGCGGAAACAGATTCTGAAGGAACGAGGAAGTTAAGCGTGCTGGAGCTGGAGTAGTATTAGGATGGGTGACCTTCCGGGAAGTTCGACCAAGAATGCAATTTAATTAAATATTAAGTGTAATTAGTGTTAAAAATATTTAAAGTGAAAGATTAGCGAGTCAAACAATTTAAAGATTCAAAAATTAAGAAAAAAATAAAATAAAAAAATTAATTTAAAAAAAGAAAAACGCCGACGGCCTCTATGTGCTCCGCCGAGGGAGCCCTTTGCCGAGGAGGCTACGCCGAGGGCAGCCGTCGACGTAGCATACGCCGAGGACATTTTAGGCTACGCCGACGGCTTTTGCCCTCGGCGTAGCGCGCGCGTCCTGTAGTGTCTCGAAACAAATGATCGCTGCTCGATCTGTGGCATGTGTTCTGAAGACGCTCACCACGCCACAGTTATGTGCACCAAAGCCGTGGCCCTAAGACAAGAGATGCGGTCCAGATGGTCATTGCCGAAGGAGGAAGCATTCCGACATAATGGAACTGACTGGCTTCCACTCCTCCTCGGCCAGCTTAATGAAGAGACCAGATCAAAAATTCTTCTGCTACTATGGAGAGCCTGGTACCTCAGGAACAACATCATCCACAACGATGGGAAGGAAACGATCCTCGCCTCGGCGGCTTTCCTGGAAAGCTATGCTTCCGACTCGACAGTCCGTGCTACTGTCGACTCTATCAAAGGAAAAATGACCGATACTGTATCCTTGGCGCCGACCCAAAAATTACATGCCTCAAGCTCCTGGAACCCACCGCCAAGGCAGTGGACAAAAATTAACACTGACGCTTCCTTTTGTGCTGATGATGGTTCTGCTGGAGCAGGTGCGGTCGCCAGAGACGCCAACGACAACGTCCTTCGGGCCTCTTCTATCAGGCTACATGGCTGCTCTAATGCGGAAGATACTGAAGCTCAGGCGGCTCTTCTGGGGGTTAAAATGATGGCCAATCAATGCCATGGTCAGATCATTCTGGAACTGGATTGTGCGGCTGCCGTCAAATCCCTGCTGGCCAAGCCTCCTGACAGATCGAAGCAATGGAATACATACAATGAGACCAAGAATCTGCTGAAGTGTTTCAGAAATCACCTAGAAGAGAGATCAATACTGTTGCTGATGCACTTTCCAGGCTTCAGTGCCCTGAACCAAATGCGGTCTGGACATCAAATCTGCCTGAGCATGTAAAAATCCTTGTAACACAAGACCTGTACCGTCATGGTTCGATGATTATATAAAGGATCTCTTCTCTCTCAAAAAAAAAAGACTAGAATGATTGAAATTAAACTAGTCAAGTAATCTTACAGAAAGTATGCAGATAGTTGCAGAGAGATCGATACATATAGTGTAAGAGACAAAATCTAGAAGCAAGCAAGTAATCTGAACAAGATGAAGAAAGAAAGCATACAGCAGTGCGTCGGCGTTGGTGTTGGCGTTGTCTCCCATGTCGTCGAGAAAGAGGTTCTCGATGGCGGGGAAAAAGTCACCGTTGGGGAAGATGTCGTCGGCGTCGGTGAAGGAGTCTGTGATAAAGCCAGTAGTCGCGCCGATAGCGCTTCCCAAAAACTTTATCGCTCTTCTCCCATACATGACTCGAAGAGGCGGGGTTTCGGAGGCCTACTGTCCCGGCTCGCGGTGCACGCCGCAAGACGGGACGGGGAAGAATTGGTGGCAGCTCAGTGCTTTGGAACTTAGAGGCGGTGGTTGTGGTGGTGCGTCTGAGGAGAGGAGCGATCTTCCGCTCTTATAGGCACGGGTAGACAGGCGAACAAGCGGCGTCGAGAGAGGAAACGAACAGGCAGCGACCGAAGCCAAACAGCCTCCGGGCACGGTTAGACAGGCGAACAAGAGGCGTCGGAAGAGGAAACAAACAGGCAGCGACCGAACCAAACAGCCTCAACTAAGTTCGAATTAAACCTCCCAGACTGTTCAAATTCTGCACACACATTCATATACCAGTCATGCGTGGCAAAAAAGAACTCGGCACGACGTGATTCCCGCAACCTACGGCGCGCGCATCGTGGCGAGGAGGAGCGCGCGTGTGGGACTCTCTCCTTCTTCCTCTCATTCTTTTACCAAGTAGTAGGAGAGACTTCTTATAATCTGGTGCAAAACAACTTCAACTAGCAATGTGGGACTAAACATTTGTCCTACATTTTGCCATGCATGAATGGGCCACATGTGACTCTAGAATTTTTAAAAATAATTAGAATAGAAAATGGGCTAGACTATTAGACCAAAATTCCAACATTTGTTCGGTTGTGACACAATTTCTCTGAACTCATAACCACAGGATTGTCGGCGCAGAATATCCATTCACTTCGACGCTGGCTGGCACGGCAGTGATGACCCCGCCCCAAATGCCGCGTGCGTTCCGGCGCCACAGTACGCTGACCACCGGCCACGAAATTCAAGCGCGCGGCGTGCCTGGTTGTTTGTTTCGGAGCCTCCGCGTCTGGATCTGCGCGTAGAGCGCGGCCGATAGGCAATCGAGGCTGCGAGTTAGTGCGGCGGCATCCGAGCGGCCGGTGAGGTGGTGGTTGAAGCCCACGAGTGTGCATGCGCCAGTAGCCTAGCCTAGCCTAGGCGCGCCGCTACGGCGAAGAACAGATTGAGCGCGTCAATCTTATCGGCGACCAACAGTAGTACCATGAACCGCGCGTCGCAGTTCAAGTCAAGCCCGTGCACGACGTGTGAGCCTAGACGGAGCAGGTCCAACAGCCGCCCGGCGTCGGAGTTCGCGCGTCAGATAGTGGCTGCGCAACACAGCGTTCTCACCGTGCCATGCTTCGCCGCCCTCTGCGACATCGGGTGCATACGGCGCCGGCTTGACGCTGCCATGGAGAACACTTTATGCGCGAGCACCTCGGCCACCATGTCGAGCTCGTCCACCATGAGCCGCGCGTCGTCTTCGTACACGAGCGCACTCCCGGCGTGGTAGCATGGGCAGAGCATGTCCAACAGTGTCTGCCAGCGCGCGACACGGCGCTCACATCCTCAAACGGCATGATACCTCACCGGCTCACCGTCCTCCCCACTCAGCCGCCGCGGTCTTGGGCTGGTGACATTCAGCACCGGCTACACTTCCTTGTACAAACACCACGACGTCCGCACGACGTCCGCGTCGCGCACGGCGAGCACCTTTGCACGACCGCGCCTAGCCGCTGTCGACGACTCCTTGCACCAAGGTCAAGAGGATCCGCCAAAGCATCCACCGGTGTCTTGGAAATGATCGTGTATATGATTGAAGCACGATTGTTGTGCAGTCAGGTGCGCTCAATTTTTCGAAAATATGAATCTCACTGAAACATTGATCTGTACACTGGGTCCCGGTGAGGCTATGTCTACGGTCCTGAATATGATTCTCTACCGTACAGATCTGACATGGCAGTGAAATGGGCCCACTATTGCGCACCAGATTAGAGAAATTACAAGCAATGGTCATGTCTGAAAACGGTCGACGGAGAAATGCAACCACGGTCCTCAAACTTGTTGGCTATGTTGGGCTGACTGCTTTGCCGTTCCCGGTGGAAGTGTCCACGACTTGACTACATGGCCTCTGTTTCCCTCGTGTTGGCACTTGCATGCAGCTAGAGAGAGAATCATTCTCATTGTAAGTAGCACGTGCTTTGCACGTTGCGACATATAACATTTTTAAATATATTTTCATGTTTTATTTATTGATTTTTACTTAAGTTATTTGTACCAAATTAATATATTTGCATCAACCTCGTTTCCTTTTTGCCGAATGATTGATGGACCAATGAATTGTGTATCTTAGATCTTGAAGATGGAACATCTTCTTGTTCTTGTAAGAGAGTGCCTACTGTTTGTTTCCATGGAACATAAATGTATACTCATTGATAACATAGTTGACCTATGTGATGATTTTGATCTGCAATGTTGACAAGTAGGAACAAACGTTAGTTGATTATGTCTAGTAAAAAAATGTAACCAAATCGAGAGATATGCTATATTTTTCTTTTGATGAAAATAAAAAATATATCACTATGGAAGTTAAAAGGGTAGCTGCACTCATATATTATGGCAAAAAGATTGATGTGATTAGTATTTAGGCAGTAAATTTAAAAAATACGAACAATCACTTTTTTGTCAACAGTTAAAAGTATGATCACCACTCCAGTTAAATATCAAGAGGTCACAAAGATGAACAATAATTAATTAATTATACATCCTTTAATAAAATAAATACATAATATCAACAAATCAGCCAAGAGAAGAATCAAACCGCTTGCCATGACACACTTATCCCAATACTGTGTTTTTAAGTTCACCTCAAGGATATGTAATTGACAAGCCAAACAGTCAAAATGATGAACAACTAATTTTATAGTGAGGATTAACAATAAAATTCCTATACGTAGCACTATGACATAAATGAATTGAGCAAACTTGTAACCACCATAAGAAAAAGTAACAAAGAGCAGGAGACTCACGTGTGACCCTCATGTGGTGTTGGCTTTTCACACCAGTAATGTGTGTACAGGGTTTTCTTGACTGTGTACCGTGTACGGATCATATACGTATATATATGGGACCGTCGTATATACACGTCGTAGGACGCGGCCGGAGAGAGCCAAGAGGCGCCAATCTAGATATGCAAGCTTACAGATGATGCAGCCTAAAGGATGACACTTTAGTTCAGGCAAGACCTATGACCTAGCAAGCAAGACCGTTGAAGAATGTAGGCACGTTGCAAGAAGATGGATGTAAAGTTGTAGTCGGAGGTGAGCGGCAAGGAACCAGGCGATGGAGTCAACTCTATCTAGGATGGGATAGGAGAACGGGCGGCCGGCAATCTTCTCATTTTTAAAAAGTAAAATACTATAGCACAGCGGGATGTGGAGCTATCGTGAAGGGCCTAATAGGTTCCAAAACATGTGGCAGGGGAAGAGCGAAACATGTACGCGGGAAGAACGCGTGGGAAAGAAGTAGAGGCGAATCCAGCTGATTATAGCCGTCTGATCTGACACAACATCCTTAAAATCAATGGTCAAAAATGGTTCTTTGTTGTTTGGCGGGAACACAAACTGGATTGAAAGTTTAAATTCAAAACTGAATAGAAATCAGTGAAGGTTAAGTCAAACTTTTCATTGCCTGAAAGAGTGAAGGTTAAGTCAACACCACTGTACTTTGCTTCAAAAGTTTCCACCGTTACCTGCAGGATATTCTTGACCTCTTCTTTCAGCGGGTGCATTCTGAAAATTCGTAAGTCAAGACGGAATGACGCAAATTTTATTGCATGGGGTCAGGATAAAAAAGGTATCTTTACAGTTAAAAGTGCATACTGTGTTGGAATGGAAGAACAACAACGATGCACGGTTCATGGAGCGACAAGCGATGAGCCGGATGGAGAGAAACATGAGTGGAAACTAAGCTGTCTTCACCGCCGCCGCTGTCGGATGAGCGCCAGCGATTACGCCGGAGGTGGGAATAGAGCTGGCACACCTAGCACGATTGGGCGTCGTGGCGTGGCCTGGGCAGGTGATCAATCCACCTGCGCTCGCTCCCGCGCTATCACCGTCCAATCTCTGGACACCGCCGGAGTACATCGACCTCGACCCGTAGATGGACGAGGCGGCGTCGGCGCGCGATGATCGGTAGCTAGGGTTAGCATTATTTAAATTCTGTTTTTTCTATTTTGAATGTAAATTAAGTACGAACTTTACCAGTTTTTAGCGTGGAATGTTTGTGTTTGAATCTGGAAAAATTGTCTCGCCCAGGCTGGACAAATGGGTCGCGCCGCTGCGCGCGATCGGCCGGACAGGCCGGTCCCCCTCCCAAATCGACCGCGGCCTGACACAAATGGACGAAACAGACCTTTTGGGGTGATCGGATGGATCGACTCGGTAAAAATGCCCTTATATGTATGTGTGTTTGGTCCGGCTTGATTTCGTAGCCCAAGCGTTATGTACCAAGTCCGGCTTAACTTATCAGGTATCCGGGTGCCTCTCCAAGAAAGAGTCTCGTCCTATATACTCCCTTTGTTTTAAAATATAAAATATTTATTTATAAAAAAATGTATCTAAACTTATTTTATTGTATAGATTCACTTTAAACCTAAGTGAACCTATATACCAAAAGAAGTCTAGATATATTTATTTCACAAAGCTAAAACATCTTATATTCTGAGGGAGTATATAACAACGCATAGCACGGCACAATGGTCTGAATGCAGCAGAGGGGCAAGGAGAAAGCGATGACCAGCGCCCGGAAGAGCGTTCCGAGTTCACGGCTCCAGCGTCCAGGCCATGGGACACATGCATACTTTCTTAAACAATTGATGGAGCTGCCGAGAGTCAATGCTTTTCCTCGGCAGCGGCGAACAAAGGAAGGGGAGAAGCACGGATTACCCTCGCTGTTGGCGGCGGACCAACGAAGTGAGAGTTTCCCCTCGGCAGCGCGGGCTATCAGGTATCCATCGACCAACTCGATTAGCACAATCTTCGGTTGCGAGTCCTGAATCTCCGGATTGAATTCTGTGAGTGGTTTCTTCGTAGAGGATCAGATCGAGATGAAGCTAGCCACCTTTGCAGGGAACCCAAGCCCGGCCAAGGAGGACAGCGACAATATCGTCGAATATGTGTCGCCGAGGTGGAGGAGGACAAGCTGTAGAATAGACCCTTTACTCTGTGATGATCGCCGAGGTGGAGGAGGATAGGCTGCTGATAATGTTCAAGGGGACCCATATAAAAAACGTACCCAACCTATTGGGTGTCTTCTTCCGCATGCGTCCGAGCAGTGGCACTACAACGAGTTCCTAGGCGGGCAAGGTGGAGCGTGTGCAGATATCTCTGGATTGGCCTACACGAGCAGCATCACCCGACAGTTGTAGCCGCCGCCCACAGCCGTGTGCGTCGCTGTCATCGACTTCTTGGCTCGAGCGGGTCGTGGTCGCCTAGCTGCTGGGATGGCAGCGGGCATCTCCTCCCTCCTTGACCTATTCTCCATCTTCTACTGTCGGAGGCTGCACGTGTGGAGAACTCACGGCGTCGTCCAGGACAGGCGAATCAAAGCTTGGAGCGGTCTCGTGTTAGGGGCATGTTGACAGGTGGAGTTTAGTGCCCACTTCCCGTGGGCGCATGACGCATGCATCACGTCGCGAGGATGGACATGGACGAAAAATAGGAGTTCGTGCTCAGTGATGGCGGTTTAGTCGGTTTAGCCAGGTCCAACCAGTCTCAAACCATCTCAAGAGTTTTTCATTGCGGTCTCGCGGTTTACGTCGGCGAACCCAGCATAAACCAAAAACCAAACTATGTCCAGATTTAGTGATCCGGTGCGGTGTGGGTCGGGCTCACGGTTTGACCAGTTAAAAACCAAACTATGTCCAGATTTAACTGCCATCTTCTTTCGATTGGCAGGCTCGTCATGCCCTCTAGGGACCAAAAGATTCTCCAGCGACAAAATATCTAATGTGTCCAGCTAGACTGAAGCATGGTAGTACGTAATTAAACCTGATCGACGTTGGGCGGCTTTATTATTTTCCTTCATTGATTATCCGTGCTTGAACCATCTCCATAGTGGCAACGCATTCTGGTTCAATAGGCGGAGTCGTGGGTATGTTGGGCCTTGGCCCTTGTGTACGCCAGAGGGCGTTTTGCGTCCAGAAACGATCGGGACAGAGAGATGTAATCCTTATTTTGCTAAAAAGAAGATAATCTTTATTTGACTTACCGGTGGCAGTGACTAATCCTGACCTGGTGCCTGGTGGGGGTAAAACCGTCTAAAGAAACGGAACCGGTAAAAAACACTTTGTCAAGCTGCCACTTGTGCTTAAAGTTGCCGTGGGCATCATAAAAACTTAAGCTAGTTGTGGGTGTGTTTTGATACCGTTGGAGCTGTTTTGAGGGTTTTATGTTCCTTGTGTGAAAACTCTGTTCCCTCTTGGGGGTTAGATCAGGGACTGGTTTATCTTTTCTATTTTTATTTTCTCTTTAGTTGGGTTGTAAGTTAAGATATTTGCTCTGTTAGCGTCATGATAACGGAACCCAAATGGAAAAAAAATAAAGCGGTCCGGTGCGGGCTGGGCTCCTGGTTTCACCATACAATCAACAGGCTTAGAGATAGTGCATCAGAGAAGCTAGAACGACTGTACGGCGAGGTAGAATTCGTCCATCTGAGGTGATTGGAGACGCCGACAGTAGGCTGCCATGAGCTCGACATCACGCAGTCACGTCTAGCCGCATATCCTCGTCTCCGCGCCGAGTAGTGGCCACCGCGCGCGCCTCCGGCATTGGCTCCGGCTCCCCTGCTCTTGGCACCTATCGCATCGGTCCGCCGCCGGCGACGGCACCCGCACAGGTGCCCGTGTCACCGGCTCCAAGCCTCGACCCCCCTCAACAGTCAACCCCCGACTCCGTCGCCCACGTTGGCACCGGCACCGGAGCTCTCACCCACCATGGCTCCAGAGTGGTCGCCTGCGTTCGCGCCAATGGCAGAGGAAGACTACGCGGCAGGGAGCGCGTGCGCCGGCATTGCGTGCCAGGCTTGTGGCGTCGGCTGCCTCGGGGCTCGCGCTCATGTTATTATCCCTTGGGCGTTAATGTACGATTGCTGCAGTGCTTGCTTAAATACAAGTATACATGGGCAGATTACAGCAGAATAAGCTGCAGTGACGCGGGAGCGTGCACAACGTGCGCACGCACGCACGCACGCACTAGGCGTGGTGACCGTGTCCTGGATGTCCACGGGTGCACGCACCGACGGATCGATCTGTCCCCACGGGATTTGGGCTCTATCTAGGAAAGGTTCACGCATGCATCATCCTAAACGGGCTTTACCTACTAGGCAGAAGACCGAAGAGGCGGCCCGGGGGGACAAAATCGCAGATGCGTGGCCGGAAGCAACTTATTTAGTCCCACATCGCCCGCCTAACACGACGTTTTGCTGCTTAAATAGCTGGGCGCTGAACAGCGAAACGCCAATGAAGTGGGGCATCGTTATCAGCTCTGCCGAGGTAAAGAGCAGTCGCTACATACTTCTGGCTGGGCCAGTCCTATGGGCCTGTCACCCTTGGTCCCCCTTTGTGGAGTGTGGGGGGTTAGAAGTGTGGTGCGATGTCGGTCTCTTTTTTCAGCTTTTTCTCTATAATTTGAATTTATAATAAAAAATTATATTCATATAATTGTGTATGTCTTAGTTTTGTGAAGAAAATACATCTATTCTTCTTTTAGTGTATAGATTCAGTTCAAACATGAGTGAACCTACATACTAAAACTAGTCTAGATATCATACAAAGCTTCCTTCCACAGGCACTAGGGGGGGGGTCCTTCTTTTCTGGAGGGATGACCTGCTAGTTACCAACGTCCTTAGTTTTGTGAAGAAAATACATCTATTCTTCTTTTAGTGTATAGATTCAGTTCAAACATGAGTGAACCTACATACTAAAACTAGTCTAGATATCATACAAAGCTTCCTTCCACAGGCACTAGAGGGGGGGTCCTTCTTTTCTGGAGGGATGACCTGCTAGTTACCAACGTCGTCCTTGGCCCATTCTCCATCACTGGCTCGTTCTAGGATCAGAGCGCTAACCAGGCCTGGACCTTAACCACTGTCTACGGACCATCCGATGATGAGCGAAAACAAAGCTTCCTAAATGAAATTGTTAATACTCAAGCGAGCATCAATGGTCCTTGGATGATCATTGGAGATTTTAATCTGATCATGCATGCTCAGGACAAAAATAAACCACGAGTAAATAGGAGATGGATGTTCAAATTCAAAGCTGCGCTTGACTTGAGCTCCCTAAAGGAAATTAAACTGGTGGGGCGTCGTTTCACTTGGAGCAATGAGCAAGACGATCCTACCCTCGTTCGCCTTGATCGTGCCTTTTGCAACTCTGAGTGGGAGGACCTTTTCCCGGCATAAAACTTCGCCCTGAGCATCGTCCATGTCTGATCATTGCCCTTTGTTTCTGGTGCAAGACCTGGTATTCCGTTCAAATCCTCGGTTCAGATTCGAAAGTTTCTGGCCCCTCCTGCAAGGATACCGAGAGGTTGTCGATCAGTCTTGGAACGAGGCTTGTCTCCTAACGAACCCCTTTGCGATCCTTGACTTCAAATTGCGAAGATTAGCAAAGCACTTGTCCTCTTGGGCAAAAAATTATGTGGGAGATATCAAGAAGCAGATGTTGGTGGGCCAGGAGATCGTTCTTAGACTTGACGCGGCACAAGAAAACAGGCAGCTCACCGTGGGTGAGCGAGAGCTGAGGACAAGTCTTAAGGCTCGCTCTCTTGGTCTCTTAGTGATCAACAAGATTAAAGCTAGACAACGTGCAAGGATCAATTGGCTTAAGCTTGGTACGCAAACACAAAAAATTTCCACAGTCGTGCGGCTCACCGCAAGCTCAAGAACATGATTCATACACTTGAGTCGGACTCAGGAACCGCAACAGCTCCCAACGAGATTGAGCAGGTGGTGAACAAACACCTCACTTCTGTGGTAGGCTCGTGCATCAATTGTAACAAGCGTTTCAACTGGGCGGAGCTGAACCTCACCTCTCCCGACTTGTCACTCCCGACTTGTCAGGACTTGATGCTCCCTTCACCCTTGAGGAAATCAAGCATGCTGTTTTTGCAACGGCCTCGGACAAGGCCCCTGGCCCAGATGGATTCTCAGACGGTTTCTACAAAATCTCGTGGGAAGTGATTAAATAAGACCTGATGAGAGCAATGCGTCAGTTTCACGATATCAATGAGCCATCCTTTAAAAACCTGAACACAACTTTCTACTCTTTGCTGCCAAAGCATGAGCAGCCCACTCAGATAACTCACTACAGGCCCATCAGTCTAATTCATGCATTCGCTAAACTAGTCTCCAAGATTCTTGAGCTCAGGTTGCAACCAAAGCTGGATGCCCTAATCTCGCCTTGCCAAAGCGCATTCATTGCTGGGAGAAACATCCAGGACAACTTCCTCTATGTCCAAAGCCTGGCAAAAAAAATTCACAAAACCAAAACCCCTATGCTTCTTCTAAAGCTTGACATAGCCAAGGCCTTCGACATACTGTCTTGGACTTACATGCTTGATATGCTGTCGCGAATTCCCAGTTAGATTCCGTGACTGGATTGCCATGCTCTTCCGATCAGCAACCTCCAAACCCTTAATCAGTGGGGTTCCTGGACGAACAATCATGCACCGTCGGGGCCTCAGCCAAGGAGACTCCCTCTCCCCATTCCTCTTTGACCTTGCCATGGAGCCGCTCCACCGCCTTCTTGAGCTAGCCACGGAATCTGGGATCCTAAGCGCGCTAAAAGGAAAGTACAGCACATTCAGAGCTTCTCTCTACGCCTACGATGTGGCTCTTTTCATCAACCCCCTAGTGAGTGATATCTCTGGCATTTGCAACATTTTGAGAGCCTTCGGCCAAGCGACCAGATTGATAACAAACCTGACCAAAAGCTCGGTCACTCCGATTAGATGTCACGGCCTGCCAATTGCGGATATGATGCAAAGAATGGGCGTACAAATTGTTCAATTTCCATTGACCTATTTGGGGTTACCTCTATCTATAAAGAAGCTTACAAAAGGTGACTGGCAGCTACTGCTGGACAAGGTTGATAGGTATCTCGCCACCTGGAAAGCAAGGCTGATGAGTAAGGCCGGGCGGTTAGAAATGCTGAACTCCGTTCTAACCTCTCTGGCAGTATATCTAATGACAATCAACGAGATGCCAGCCTGGGTCCGAAAAGAATTTGACAGGCGTCGGCGTGCGTGGCTCTGGGCTGGGGAAGCGACCTGCAATGGTGGGAAATGTAAAGTGAGCTGGAAACAAGTTTGCAGACCAAAAATCCTGGGTGGCCTTGGGGTGCACTGCATTGTCTCCTTTGGCAGGGCCCTAAGACTCCGATGGCTCGGCAGCGATGGAAGAGTCCGCAAAGCCATGGGTTCATATGCCAATTCCATGCAATAAAACGATCGTGAGCTCTTCTCCGCTGCTACGAATCACTATCGGAAGCGGTCAAACGGCAAGGTTACGGACCGGATGGCTTGGGGTCAAGCGCCATGTGAGATAGCCGGATATTTATAAAATCTCGGCTAGGAAAACCGGTGTGTTCGGGCGCCTAGCCAACGGGAAATGGATGCAGGATTTGCGCACCCGCTGGACTGACAACCACCTCGTACAACTAATTGGCCTAGCCGAGTTGTTAGACGAAGTGCAACTTTCCAGCGATCCAGATAGCATATCTTGGTGTGTCGGCAAGGACGACTTCTACACGGCAAAATCTGCATACCAACTTCAATTCTTTGGGTCCGCAAGGACTGAGTTCAAACAGCTTATATGGAAAGGATGGGCGCCGGCTAGGTGCAAGTTCTTCATCTGGACATTAATGATTGGTCGAGTCCTCACAGCTGGCAAACTTCTGTCACGACAATGGGAGAACGACTATTTTTGCCCTCTATGCCGGCAGAATCTTGAAACAGCCAGTCCGGCGTGTGCTGAACTTCTACAACTTAATCTCCTACAACCAATTACTTGGGCCAACAAGGAATTTACCATTCGACAATGGTTTTCTGAGTTAATTTGTAACAAACCCAAGGCGATAAAAAAGAGGGCCTTCACGTCAGCACAGCTGATCTGTTGGGAGCTATGGAAAGAGCGCAATAGACGAATTTTTCAAAAGGAAGAATTGTCGGTCACCGGACTCATGAACAAGATCAGGGAAGAAGCCTCCCTTTGGAAATTAGCGCACTGTCTCTAGTAGATCGATCTGAAGGGCACCTTTTGACCAGTTGAATTTCCCTGTTACCCACTTACACGGTGCGATCTTTTTCTTTTCGCCTGCCTTAATCTTGTAAAATGTCACCCTCTATTGCAATGAATATAGCAGCTCTCCTGCTGTCAATAAAAAAAACATTTGCTTCACAAAGCTAAAACGTCTTATATTTTAAAACAGAGAGAGTACATATTAGTTGACTTTAGAATCGCATGTACCGCACTAAAATTTGATCTCTTCTTTCAACTTTTTCTCTATAATTTGAATTTATAAAAATAATTATATTCATATAATTGTGTATTCTATGATACATATAGTTGACTTTAGAATCACATGTACCGCACTAAAATTTGACTACATACATTCGTTTCTAGATGAATCTAAGTCAACTAATATGGGTCGGAGGAAGTACTAAAACTAACCTCGGTCTCCTTTTTCATCCTTTTCTCTATGATTTGAATTTACAAAAAGTAATTATATTCATATAATTATGTATATTCATTTAATTATCTTTTTCATCTTATAGTTATGTATATTCATATATAATAGAAAGAAGTTTATATAACCCCCACAACTATTAGGTTTCGTACAAAGCACCCTCCCTAAGTCTAAAGTGGCACACATAACCCCCTAAAGTATGCAATACCAGGTAATTGACCCCTTGTCTCTGGTAAGCTGTTTTGCAAGCCGGTTTTGCCACATGGCACTCTTTCATTGGCCCGTAAGGTCAACGTTACCGGGAGGGAGCACAGTGGGGAAAGATCACATTCGGCCGTGGCCTCCGGCTGTTTGCCTGTTATTTTTCGTGCTCAGGGGAACCCGCGCTGATGGTGGACAACCTACGGTAGCGGCAATACTGCGGGAGATGCTAGAGCGGCAGCAGACACTAATCGACGAAATGGACCAAATCGATGGTCCTGGAGTATGAATCATGTGTTCGAAGAGAGCCCGTCCTCAACATGGCCTTGGGATGCATGTTCCATCGACCACCGGGCGGCAAGGACGACAAGATTAAGATTAGGCATCAAAGAAGACAGGAGCAGCGCTTCAAATCCTCAAAAAATCTCCAATCTGATTAATTATCCTTAAAAATTGGCTTCACTTATTTACTTTTCACGTTGGCTTAATAAATGGCTGTGTGCATCAATTGATGTAGAGGCCGGAGAGTTTTACCCCCATTTCGAAAAAAAAACTTATTACCTCCCAGCAGCCCAATCCAGATTTCCTCTATTCAATTTAATGTGTGGAACCGATGTGAGCTTTGCTCATTCAGAAAGCCACTGCTGGCCGGGACATATGAAGCAAAGATTAAGATGTGTGGGACAGGGGCACTGCCCCATCCACTGCTGCACAGGACGAAGCATGCAAAAAAAAACTGGTGCCGCTACTAGGATTCGAGCACAGCCGCTAGTTGGGATTGGACCGATGCCGATTGCCGCCGACAGGCTTGGCCGCCGCTTCGGCCTCGTCTTAGCGTACGTGGTTTTGACAAAGTTCCAGGTCAATTAATCGGACTGCAAAACAACTTATCAAGGGTCAGGGGGGTCAATTATCTGGTATTGCATAGTTGAGGGGCCAAGTGCACCACTTTAAACTTAAGGGGTGGTTGTGTCTGAAACATGATATAATACACTACTAAAACTAACCTCAGTCTTTTTTTTCTTTTTCTCTATGATTTGAATTTACAAAAAGTAATTAATTTACTTCACTCTCGGTGGGAAGCACGGCCGGACTGTTTTTCTCCTCGATCCCTATGCGCATCGACAAGCCATCCCCCTCGATCCCTATGCGCATCGACAAGCCGAGGCATAGGGAAGAAGGACATACCCCATCTGGGGAAAAGTGAAAGAAAACAAAACCCTAAATCCCCAGATCCCGCGAGAAAGAAACCCCAGATCCAAATCAAACACAGATAAAAGCAAAATCCCAAACCCTAGATCCCCAGATCTAACCCTAGATCCATCCCCAGATCCAAAAGAACAGCCCCAAAACCACAAAACGAACATCGGCCGCCGCCGTGCGCCAACAAAGAAATCTGCCCCACCTCGTTCGCTTGATGGCGGCGCCCCCACCCTCGGGTGGAAGCACGCGTCGGCAAGAAGACGAGGGGAGGCACCGCCTGACATGGTCATACCCTACGGGTACGTAACTTCGGCATACCTGGTCCAGCCCAAGGAAGGCTCACAGCAGATATACGCTGGCCCATGAAAATTTTCTGGTGGCCAAGGCCCATGACGCCTTCGGATCCTTGGAGAGCAAGACTAGCATAGATAGGAAATTCAAAGGGGTAAAACCCTAGAACTTGTAACCGACTAGGACTATGCCCGGGACCTGCCTAAGTCTATATAAAGGCCAGGAGGGCACGTCCTAGATCTCTCGACTCATACTTTCGCACGCACCTCCACGCCAGATCGAATCTGCGCACCTCAGAACCTTCGGTTCGCCAGTAATCAAGAGCGTACAAGCGGGAGTAGGGTTTTCCTCGGGCTGAACCTAGGTAAATCTCGTGTCCCTGGTTGCTCATACTGCGTACCACGATCTCCAGCATCCCCATCTTCTCCAAAACCCAAGTCCATAACAATGGGCATTGATGAGATTAAACCTCGTCACCGCCGCCGTCCTCCTCTCTGCTCTGCTTCTCGCGGGGTGGGGGGGTGCTGGACAGAGAGAACAGATGAAGGGGAAGAGGGAGGGGCTCGCTGCCGCCGGCACCGTCGCCGCGCGGGGCGGCCACCTCGTCTCGTCTCCACTCAAGGGGGCGCGGGATGGACCGTGGGAAGGGAGGCAGCGTCTTTGAGAGGAGGGACCGGCGGTGCGGCGGCGCCCGCCTCGCGCCAGTAACTTGACCACCAGAGCTGGGAGCTCGCGGGATGGACGGGGGAGGGGGGTGAATGAGGGCTAGGGTTTTCCAGGGAGGCGCGGGGGATGTTTTTGTTCTGGCGAACGGCGCGCGGGGCCGTCCGATCTAGGGTAGACGCCCTGGACGGTTCAGATCATGCGGCGGCTGGCGGGTGGAGCGGCTGGGCCTGGTGGGCCAGCACGGGCTAACGGCAGGCGGGCAGGCCGCCTGGCTGGGCCGAGCAGGCCGATGTGGGCGACGTGAGGGTGGCCTCTGCACGCTAAGGCAGCGCGCGTGTAGGGTTCGCAGCATAGAAAACAAAAATTTTCCTACGATGTGAACTATATACCAAGATCTATCTACTAGATACAAACAACGGGCGGATGTATATCCGTAGAGAACATACCCTTGAAGACCGACAAAGCTTAACGAGTTCAACTCGTGGTTGATGTAGACGATCTCTTGCCGATCTCAAGATCGAGAGGAAGTCCTAGCGCCGCAAATCAGCAGCGCATTCGTGCTCGCACGCGTTCGAGGCGAGCAACCTCCGCCTCCTCGCTCGGCGATGCAGCGGAAGCACAACTCTTTCTTGCGAATAGCCACCGGAACATGTATCTCGCTAGTCCGAGACCATGGGGATAAATTCTAGAGGAGAGAGATCCTTCACGAGGAGGTGTGAGAGACAAGTGAGGAGGGGCTCCTTTTATAGGAGGAGGGGAACCCCAAGGGGTGGCAGGCATGGGGCTGCCCCCTTGCCCTCCCCTCTTCATGTGGGTGGACACTCCACTCACAAATCTCCTTTAAATTCCCTCCACTCAAAAGTCCACTCAAATTCCCATTAAATTTCCACCAAATTTAATGCAAACTCTCATTAAATAAAACTCTTTTATTTTATTCAGAATTTTGTCAATTACTTTAATGACAAACATTCACAAATAACCCCTTGCTAGAATTCTATTTCACATGCATAACCACTTTATGCAATTTCATCCGAAAACCTGTTTCCTCCAATTGGATGTCGGTGTCTCTTAAGTGTGTCACCCTACGGTTCGTGAATAATGCGCACATGATCGAGACCCCTCTCGGATCAATAATCAGAAGCGGGATCTGGAGACCCATTGACTCCACACATTCAACGATGACTTTCTTGTGATCGCTTAACCTTTTACGCTAGTATCTTAATCCCTTTGTTTCACGATATATTACATGTCCGAGATTCGATCATCGGTATCTCCATACTTAGTTTGATCTCGTTACCGACATGCACTCTTTTCTCGTTCCTGTGATATAACATTCTAGTGATCAAATCACTTGCTTGCAAGCTAATCAATGTGATATCACCGAGAGGGCCCAGAGTATATCTATCCGTCACCGGGATGAACAAATCCCACTCTCGATCCATGAGCCTCAACATAACACTTTATTAGTTCCGAATCCATCTTTATAATCACCCTGTTACGGTGTGACGTTTGATGTTATCAAGAAACTCTTCCGGTGTTAGTGATTGACATGATCTCATGGTCTAAGGATTAGGATCACTTCGTAAGTTGTTATAGCAATATAAACTCAATGACTTTGATCGTAATGTTATACTTCGGATGAATGTTCATCACACCATTACACTAATGTTGTGATCCCGTTATTAACAACATCCAATGTCCATGATCAGGAAACCTTGATCATCTTGTTAATCAACGAGCTAGTTTATGAGAGAGGCATAACTAGGAAATTTCTGTTTGTTTATTAAACACACATGTATTAACGTTTCAGATTAATACAATTATAGCATGCAAAATAAACATCTATCATATACTTGGAATACACATAATAAACACTTTATTATTGCCTCTCGGGGCATATTCCTTCATCTCCCACTTGCACTAGAGACAATAATCTAGTTACATAGTGATAAATCTAACACCCATTGAGTTCTGGTGTTGATCATGTTTTGCTCTAGGGAGAGTTTTAGTCAACGGATCTGCTACATTGAGATCCGTATGTACTTTACAAATCTTTATATCTCCATCCTTGACATGCTCGCGGATGGAGTGAAACCGACGCTTAATATGCTTGGAATGCTTGTGAGACCTTGGCTCTTTGGCATTGGAAATGGCACCATTGTTGTCACAATAGATCACAATTGGGTCCACCGCGTTTGCCACCACTCCTAGTTCGGATATGAACTCCTTCATCCAAACTGCTTCCTGAGCCGCTTCCGAAGCAGCAACATATTCGACCTCCGTTGTTGATCCCGCTACCACAGGTTGTTTGGAGCTCCTCCAACTAACCGCTCCGCCATTCATGAGAAATACGTATCCGGATTGAGACTTAGAGTCATCCGGATCGGTGTCAAAGCTAGCGTCGACATAACACTTAGCGACGAGCTCTTCTTCACCTCCGTATACAAGAAACATATCCTTAGTTCTTCGTAAGTACTTAAGGATATTCTTGAACGCTATCCAGTGTTCCGAACCTGGATCCGATTGGTACCTACTATTCAAACTAATAGCATGTGCCACATCCGGTCTTGTACATAGCATGGCGTACATTATAGAGCCTATGGCTGAAGCATAGGGAACTTTGTCCATTATCTCTCTTTCTTCCGCCGGAGCCGGACTTTGAGTCTTACTCAATGTCTTGCCTTGCAACATAGGTAAGAACCCCTTCTTACTTCCGTCCATTTTAAACTTCTTTAAAATCTTATCAAGGTATGTACTTTGCGATAGCCCTATTAGGCGCCTAGATCTATCTCTATAGATCTTTATGCCTAATATGTATGACGCTTCACCTAGGTCCTTCATTGAAAATTTGCTATTTAGATAACTTTTAACACTGTTTAAAAGATCTATATCATTTCCGATCAATAATATGTCATCCACATATAATATCAGAAATGCCACATTGCTCCCACTCACTTTCTTGTAAATACAAGCTTCTCCATAAGTTTGGGCAAATCCAAACTCTTTGATCACCTCATCAAAGCGGAGATTCCAACTTTGTGATGCTTGCTTCAATCCATAGATGGATCGCTGAAGCTTGCACACCTTGTTAGCATCCTTAGGATCGGCAAAACCCTTTGGTTGCATCGTATACAACTCTTCTTCAATATTACCATTGAGAAACGCGGTTTTGACATCCATCTGCCATATCTCATAATCGAAATATGCAGCAATTGCTAACATAATCCTAACTGACTTTAGCATCGCTACGGGAGAGAAAGTCTCATCGTAGTCAACTCCTTGAATTTGTCGAAACCCCTTTGCAACAAGTCGAGCTTTATAGACGGTCACATTACCATCGACGAGTTTTCCTTTTGAAAATCCATTTGTTCTCCACGGCCTTTCGGTCGTGAGGTAATTCCACCAAGTTCCAAACATGATTTTCATACATGGATTCCATCTCGGATTTCATGGCTTCTAACCATTTGTTGGAATCCGGGCTCATCATCGCTTCTTCATACGTCGCCGCAGGTCATCATTTTCATCAACCATGAAACTCATGACAGGATTTCCTGACTCGGGAGCTGCAACGTCTGTTTGACTGCGAGGTTCGGTAGTACTCTCTTCGGAGTTTCATGATCATTATCATTTGTTCCCTCTTCAACAGTGGAGCCAACTCCTAACAACTTCCGGCTGCGCTACTCGCCATATTTTGAAGAGAAGGTTCCACAACCTCTTAGAGTTCTACCTTCCGACTACTCACACCTTTGCGAAACTCTTTCTCTAGAAAGGATCCATTCTTGCAACAAAAACCTTGCCCTCGGATCGTGATAGAAGGAATACCCAATAGTTTCTTTAGGGTATCCTATGAAGACGCATTTTCCGCTTTGGGTTCGAGTTTATCCGGTTGAAGTTTCTTCACATAAACATCGCATCCCCAAACTTGAAGAAATGACTTAGGTTTGTTTCCAAACCACAATTCATACGGTGTCTTTTCAACGGATTTAGATGGTGCCCGATTTAAAGTGAATGCGCAGCTTCTAGTGCATAATCCCAAAATGACAACGGCAAGTCCGTCGAGACATCATAGATCGAACCATATCTAATAAAGTACGATTGACGTTCCGACACACCATTCATTGTGGTGTTCGGTGTGAGTTGTGAAACAATTCCACACTAATTCATGTGAGTGCTAAACTCAGAACTTAGATACTCACCTCCACGGTCGGACCATAGAAATTTGATCTTTCTATTACGATGATTTTCCACTTCATTCGAAATTCCTTGAACTTTTCAAAGGTTTCGACTTGTGTTTCATCAAGTAGATATAACCGTATCTACTCAAATCATCCGTGAAAGTAACAAAATAACGATATCCACCTCGCCGACACACTCATTGGACCACATACATCGAATGTATGATTTCCAATAAATCGCCTGCTCCATTGAACCGAAAACGGCGTTCTAGTCATCTTGCCCATAAGGCATGGCTCACATGTATCAAATGATTCATAATCAAGTGATTCCAAAAGTCCATCCGAATGGAGCTTCTTCATGCTTAACGCCAATATGACCTAGACGGCGCCACATATATGCGGATATATCATCATTAAGTTTAACTTTTAGAATCAACATTATGAATATGTGTAACATTATCATCGAGATCTAATAGAAATAAACCATTCATCATCGGTGCATGACCATAAAAGATTTCATTCATATAAATGGAACAACCATTGTTCTCGAATTTAAATGAATAACCACTTCGCATCAAACACGATCCAGATACAATGTTCATGCTCAGTGCAGGCACCAGATAACATTTACTCAAGTTTATAACTAATCCCGACGGTAAGTGGAGAGGCAGCGTTCCGACGGCGATCACATCAACGCTTGATCCATTGCCGACACGCATCTTGACCTCACCCCTTGCTAGCGGTCGCTTGTTCCAAATTGATTCAAGTTACAAATATTAGCAACCGAACCGTATCAAATACCCAAAGCATCGCGAGCACTAGTCAAGTACACATCAATAACATGTATATCATATATACCTTTGTTTGCCTTGCCGCCTTCTTGTCGCCAGATACTTGGGGCGCTTATGCCCATGGCGGTCCCTTACAATAGTAGCACTCGGAATCGGACTTAGGTCCAACTCGGGTTTCTTTTCAAAGGCAATGTGCTTGCCGCCTTACTTCCTTCCGCTTTTCCTTCTTGTCTTTCTTGAAACCAGTGTTCCTATTGATCATCAACACTTGATGTTCCTTTTGATCTCCACTTCAGCTTTTAAGCATTGATGTAAGCTCGGGAGAGACTTCTTCATGCCTTGCATATTATAGTTCATCACGAAGCTCTTATAGCTAGGTGGCGAGACTGCAACACGATGGATGCCTAAGTCAATGGGAATCGATATTCCCAAGGACACAAGCTTATCGGCGAACCCGACATCTTGAGTACATGCTCACTAACTGAGTCTGTGCTCTTCCATCATGCGACTAAAGAACTTTTCAAGCGTTGTAGCTCTCTACATCGCATGTGTGTCGAAAATCATTTTCAACTCACCCATTGTATCAAATGCATTGCCGTTTCAAACGCTTTGAAGTTCTCTAGCCCATACAATATGCCGCAATGAACTAAGTTGTGGTCCTCCGACGAGTCCGATGGACATTCTTCTCCTCGTCAGGCATCATCAAAGGGGGGCCTAACGGCTTCTAGCACATATTGCTTTTGTGCAGAGAGGAGAATCCTCAAATTCATGGCCCATTCGGTAAAGTTGCTACCGCTCGTTGCTAGTTTCTCTTTCTCCATGAACACATTGAAATTAAAAGGTGGTGCCATCTACAACAGAATTTGTAAAGTTTAGACTAAGTGTATGATAGATTGAGTTCAACTAATCTAATGAACTCCCACTCAAAAACGACATCCCTCGTGCCTTTTTGGTTATTACATGAACCAAATCCACTACACCAAGTCCGATCATCACGTGAGTCGGTATAGCTTCAAAGGCGAGCATCAAATGGGCATCATATCAACTATATGACTCATGCTTAACCTTTCGTCCGTGTTCCGAGGCCATGTCTGACATGCTAGGCTCACCAAGTTAGAACCTTAGTATTCGCGTGTAACTGCTTTACACCAAATATGGTCGTGGATCCAAGAACACCCGATCATCACGTGATGTCTTGGAGCGATTTAAAACATAATCGGTGCATACTAAAGGAAGAACACATTCTTATCTTGATATTTAAATGAGGGATCATCTTATTATGCTAACAAAGCGCTAAACAAGCAATATAAGATGCAATCAAACATCATATGTTTATTAGTGAAATTATATTGTTCCCGCAGATGATCTCTATCATGTGCATCGTGGTATGATCACTGTCATACCTATATGTGTAAATCCAAGGTCTATGGATTTTACACGCTATGTGTGTTGTAAGAGTATCATCTCATACTTCTACTTACAACACTACCATATCATAACACTAGCCCAAAGAACAATCTAAACTAGACGCCTAATTTATCCATTGCAAGTTTTACGTGGCTTAGGGCTTTCGAGATAGAACCGTTCTTACCATTTAACATGAACCACAACGAGGATAATCAAATTGTTGACAACTCGCTTGCAAAATAGATATTGACTATAGTAGGAGAGACAGACACCCGCTAGCCACTTATGCAAACTAGTTGCATGTCAAGCGTGGAACATGTCTCATGTGCGAGGACATGTAAAGTTTGTCCGGGCGCTTCATCCCACTATGCCACCAATATCCAAAATTACAACAAAGGAGAAACAACATGATCATCATCGCCCACATACTCATATGTGTACTACCTGTAAAGTATCTACGCATAGATCCGACTCGATACATCGTAGGGTTCGTGACATAGAAAACAAAAATTTTCCTACGATGTGAACTATATACCAAGATCTATCTACTAGATACAAACAGCGGATGTATATCCGTAGAGAACATACCCTTGAAGACCGACAAAGCTTAACGAGTTCAACTCGTGGTTGATGTAGACGATCTCTTGCCGATCTCAAGATCGAGAGGAAGTCCTAGCGCCGCAAATCAGCGCGCATCCGTGCTCGCACACACGCTCGAGGCACCGAGCAACCTTCGCCTCCTCGCTCGGCGATGCGGGAAGCACAACTCTTTCTTGCCGAATAGCCACCGGAACATGTATCTCGCTAGTCCGAGACCATGGGGATAAATTCTAGAGGGGAGAGATCCTTCACGAGGAGGTGTGAGAGACAAGTGAGGAGGGGGGGCTCCTTTTATAGGAGGAGGGGGGAACCCCAAGGGGGTGGCCGGCGCATGGGGCTTCCCCCTTGCCCTCCCCTCTTCATGTGGGTGGACACTCCACTCACAAATCTCCTTTAAATTCCCTCCACTCAAAAGTCCACTCAAATTCCCATTAAATTTCCACCAAATTTAATGCAAAATCTCATTAAATAAAACTCTTTTATTTTATTCAGAATTTTGTCAATTACTTTAATGACAAACATTCACAAATAACCCCTTGCTAGAATTCTATTTCACATGCATAACCACTTTATTAGTTCTGAATCCATCTTTATAATCACCCTGTTACGGTGTGACGTTTGA
This sequence comes from Avena longiglumis, assembly GCA_030063025.1. Taxonomy (NCBI): domain Eukaryota; kingdom Viridiplantae; phylum Streptophyta; class Magnoliopsida; order Poales; family Poaceae; genus Avena; species Avena longiglumis. The sequence goes on from CP125979.1 coordinate 6,813,822, forward strand.
TGTTATCAAGAAACTCTTCCGGTGTTAGTGATTGACATGATCTCATGGTCTAAGGATTAGGATCACTTCGTAAGTTGTTATAGCAATATAAACTCAATGACTTTGATCGTAATGCTATACTTCGGATGAATGTTCATCACACCATTACACTAATGTTGTGATCCCGTTATTAACAACATCCAATGTCCATGATCAGGAAACCTTGATCATCTTGTTAATCAACGAGCTAGTTTATGAGAGAGGCATAACTAGGAACTTTCTGTTTGTTTATTAAACACACATGTATTAACGTTTCCGTATTAATACAATTATAGCATGCAAAATAAACATCTATCATATACTTGGAATACACATAATAAACACTTTATTATTGCCTCTCAGGGCATATTCCCTTCAGCGCGAGGCGTAATTAGCGGGCGAGGGCGCTGCAGGCCCAAATAGGTCACTGGGTCATTGCTGCTATGCGACGTATCACTGGGCTAGTCAAGCGTTGCATGTGACTGCTTAAATAGTTTCTGTTTTTATTTTCTAGAGGCTATATTTTAGCTGTTTTTTATTGTTTTGCTTAGTTTTTTAAGCAAATTTTGCAAAGTTTCCTCTATTCATTTTATTTCTGTGAATATCTTGATTAGAGAATATGAAAGTGACAAAGTTTTTTCCATAATGTCTAAAGTTTATGAATAGTGTAATAATTGTTTCTGCTGCAAATAGTTGTTTTAAATTGCTAGAATGCAATAAAAGTGTGTTAAATTTTGTTTTAAAAGATGTGATAAAGTAATTTTAAGTTGATTATGCTCTATGTTATTAATTGACCAATGTTATTAATAAACATGATCATGATCCCTTTCATTATGTATTAAAGGTGCATTTAATTTTATCTTTACCCAACGGTGATGTAATTTTAAATGGCACAAACAATTGCATGCTTAATTTATAACAACGTTGGATTAATGCATACAGTTGTTTTTGGTTATCTCACATCTTTTGTGGTTTTCAGGAGGTCTCAACCTCATGAGCTGCCTGAAGGATATCCCACCACTCAGAGGGGATAACTATTCGGAATGGAGGAAAAAGGTTGACCTGGCCTTTGTCTGCGCCGAGGTGGACTGGGTTGTTGATACCAAACAGCCAGTCAAGCCTGAGGAACCAGTGAGGGGTGATGCTGAGGAAAGTGATGCATTCGAAAAGAGAAAGAGAGACCATGCTCCTTTGGAGCTAGCCTACTCAATAGATAAGAAAAAGTGGGTCAATGCAAACAAGAAGTTCTTGGCTTTTGTCAAGAACACAATTGAGAACACAATAGTGGGCTCAATTGAAGAGTGTGCCTCTGTTGGTGAGTACCTTGCAAAGATAAAGAGCCAGCCATCGCTCTTCAAAGATATGCAACCCAGTGCTAAAACACCGGTGATGTAAAAGTATACGGAGGGCCACATGGCATTAAAGAGCACATCTTGAGGATGTCCAACATGGCGGCTAAGTTAAAGCCCATGGATGCGGACCTCGAGCTCAAGCCTGCTCTTCTGGTGCATCTTGTCATGGCCTCTCTTCCCCAACAGTTCGAGAACTTCGTCATCAACTATAACATGTCCCTTGAAAAGTGGGACATTGAAAAGACCATAGGGATGTGTTCTCAAGAGGAAGAAAGGATTAAGTCCATTCATGGTGGTTCCTTGAACTACGTGAAGGACAACATGAAGAGAAACTTCACCAACAGCAACCATGGTGGCTCACCTTACAAGCCACATGGCAAGGGCCCCTCTGACAAAGACCAATCGTCGATGAGTCTACCCACGGGACAAAGACCAGTACCACCATTGCAAAAAGGTTGGCCACTACAAAAAGGATTGCCCAATATGGCTAAAGTCCATAATGACGAAAAACGGTAAAGACATGGTATCTTTTGTAAATGAATCCTTGTATGAAAAGTTTTCTAAATCTACTTGGTGGATTGACTCTGGTGCAACTGTTCATGTTGCCAACTCTTTACAGGGGTTCCATTCGACAAGGATTTTGCCAAAAAGAGAAAGACTCATTGAAGTGGCGAATGGGATTCAAGCAGAAGTGGAGGCTGTTGGCGACATTCCTCTGGAGCTGGCCGATGGCTTCACTCTTTTGCTTAAGGATGTTTTATTTGTTCCTTCCATCCATAGAAATTTAATAAGTGTGTCGTGCTTGGACAAAGACATGTATGAGTGTTATTTTGGACATGGCAAATGTGCCATTTGGTTGAAAGATACTTGTGTGGGTGTTGCTTCACTACATGACAAGCTTTATTTATTATCTTTGCATGAGAAAGTATTTTCTGTGTGTGATGTGAATGAACAAGTTCCCTTGTCGAACAAAGAACAAAAGAAAAGAAAGTGAACTCTTGACTCATCGAAGTTATGGCACTGCAGATTAGGCCATATTTCGAGGGGAAGAACAGAAAGCCTCGTTAAAAATGACATTCTTCCTCCGTTATAGTTCCCATACATCGAGCAATGCATAGATTGCATCAAAGGAAAGTATGCAAAGCAAATTAAAAAGGGTGCAAACTAAAGTATAGCAACACTAGAAATCATCCACACTGATATTTGTGGACCGTTTCCTGTGAAAATTGTGGATGGTTATGATTCATTCATAACATTCACAGATGATCACTCCCGGTATGGTTATATTTATCCAATTAAAGAAAGATCTGAAGCATTGAATAAATTTAAAATTTTCAAAGCTGAAGTAGAAAATCAGTATGATAAAAGGATTAAGATAGTCCGGTATGACCGTGGGGGGAGTACTACGGTCGGCATACTCCATATGGTCAAGTACCGGGACCTTTTGCAAGGTTCCTACAGGAAAATGGATAGTCACCCAGTATTCTATGCCGGGCGAACCTCAGCAAATGGAGTAGCTGAAAGACATAACCGTACCCTTATGGATATGGTGCGCAGCATGATGAGCTATTCCACCCTCCCATTGGGATTGTGGATGGATGCGCTTAAAACCGTCATTCACATTCTCAACTGAGTACCAAGTAAGTCGGTGCCCAAAACACCGTATGAATTGTGGACAGGCAGAGTCCCCTCTCTACACCACTTGAGGGTCTGGGGGAGCCCAGCTGAGGCAAAAGTTTTCAATCCAAACATTGCAAGTTAGACCCCAAAACAGTATCTTGCCACTTCATTGGCAATCCAGATAAATCAAAAGGCTATCGTTTCTACTGTCCTGACAGATACACAAAGTTTGTAGAAACGAGACATGCAGTCTTCTTGGAGGACGAATTAATGAGGGGGAGCACGGTAGCTCGGGAAATTGATCTTGAGGAGAAGAGGGTGCATGCACCTAATCCGATGACTCGGGAGCCATTTTTCTCGCTACCTATTGTGCCACCATCTACAACCCCTGAGGTTGTGGTGCCGACACCTGTTGTGACTCCACACGTGACAACAATGGGAGAAAGTTTGGAACCTGTCCATCAGGAGCCACCTGAACCCACTGTTGAGCATGAAAGGGAGCCAGAACAACCACATACTAAAAATGTGCCAGAACCTGAGGGACGAAATGAGCAAGAGTCTGATGAACTCAGAAGGTCTAAAAGAGAACAAAGACCAGCCATTTCCAAAGAAATTTACAAAGTCTACAACACAGTTCATATGGAGGGCGATCCTACCTCATATGAAGAAGCCATGAGTAGCCCTCACTTAGCCAAGTGGGTGGAGGCAATGGAAGATGAAATGAAATCGATGAGTTCCAACAATGTTTGGTACTTAGAGGAAATTCCTAAAGGATCCAAAACAGTAGGATGCAAATGGGTTTACAAGACAAAGTATGACTCCAATGAGAATGTAGAAAAGTACAAAGCTATACTTGTGGCAAAAGGCTTTACGCAAAGAGAAGGGGTAGATTACAATGAGACTTTTCCTCCGGTCTCATGTAAAGACTCCTTCAGAATCATCATGGCACTAGTTGCACATTTTTATTTAGAGTTACATCAAATGGATGTTAAGACGGAATTTCTAAATGGAGATTTAGAAGAAAATGTTTACATGAAACAACCCAAGGGTTTTTTCATGGAGGGGAAGGAACATATGGGATGCCGCCTAAAGAAATCCATTTATGGGTTAAAGCAAGCCTCTAGGCAGTGGTATTTAAAGTTTAATGATACAATTAAAAGATTTGGATTCAAAGAGAATGTTGATGACAACTGCATTTATGCAAAGTTCAAAAGTGGAAAATATATTTTCCTAATTCTGTATATGGATGACATCTTGCTTGCTAGCAGTGATGTCAGTCTACTACTAGAGACAAATAAGTTCTTGTCATAAAATTTTGACATGAAAGACCTTGGTGAAGCTTCTTATGTTTTGGGCATATAAATTCACCGAGATAGAAAGAATGGAGTGTTAGGACTGTCGCAGAAATCATATTGTGAAAAGATTCTAAAGAAATACAATATGCATGCGAGTAATGCAACACCTGCTCCCATAGTCAAGGGCGATAGTTTTGGGAAATCCCAATGTCCAAAGAATCAATATGAGATCGATCAAATGAAGTCAGTACCATATGCTTCGGCTGTTGGAAGCTTACAGTATGCACAAGTGTGCACTCGCCCTGACTTAGCTTTTATCACCGGGATACTCGGTAGATATCAAGAGAATCCAGGCATAGGGCACTGGAAGATGGTAAAGAAAGCTTTGTGTTATGTGCAAGGCACAAAAGGCCTCATGCTAACATATAAGAGATCTGATTCCCTAGAGATAAAAGGGTATTCAGATGCGGATTTTGCGGGAGATAAAGACGACAGAAAGTCCACGACAGGATATGTCTTTACTCTCGCAGGAGGTGCTATTTCGTGGAGAATCGTCAAACAGTCGATAGTTGCATCATCTACGATGTATGCATAATTTATATCATGTTATGAGGCCATGGGGCAGGCGTTATGGTTAAAGAAATTTCTACCTGACTTGAAAGTGGTAGACTGCATTAGCAGGCCACTAAAGATGTACTGTGACAACGAGCCCGCAGTATTCTATGCTCACAACAACAAGTCGAGTAATTCTACAAAGTCTATAGATATAAAGTACTATGTTGTGAAGGACAAAGTCCAGGATCAAACTATAAGACTCGAGCATATAAGGACAAAGGATATGCTTGCGGATCCACTAACGAAAGGCTTACCACCCAATGTGTTCAAGGAACACATAGCCGTCATGGATTTAATGGAAATCCTATGACTCCTGGACTACAGAGGCCCAAAAGTAACAGGTTTTGTTTCAAAATAGAAAAGTATGTAGTGGCTGTCTGATTCTATCGGCAATTGAGCTGAGACGATGAAACATGCTCTATGTATCGATCTGTGATGAAACGAGTAAAGTACAAAGTTAAAAGTAAAGTCGAGATCAAGGGGGAGAATGTTAGATTGATCTCAACGTGATAGAGCTCAACGGCCTATCATGCCCCTATCTGCGTCCTGATCAGGGGCGCCCAACCCTATCTGGTTGGTGGGCCCCTGTCGCCGCGCTATATAAAGTGGTGGGGGGCTGGCAGCACGCGTCACGAGGTTCGCCGCTGTGCCAATTACCCCACCTACACCCCTACCGATCTAGGGTTAGCGCGAGCCGACGGGAAGTGCCGCCACCATCGCACATCCACGCCGTCGACTTTTTCCTATGGCTAATGACGGCGGCTCTAGCTCCGGGGCTAGCTCCGGCATCCCCTCTGGCTCGTGTTTGTCGAGCCAGGGCACAGGTAGTTCTCTCCTCTCTCTCTCTCAGATGCAATAATTAGTGCTAGTGCAGATGCTACCGGAAAGATCTAGACTAGTAGATCCAAAGTCCAATACAACAATAACTAGATTTAGGGGTGCGGCCTTGACGTACCACCCAGGTATACTCATACTTGTATACTTGTATGCGGCTAAAATTATTAGTGAAATAGCAATATGATTTTTTCTTGTAATATACACCATTGTATAATTCATTGGCTAATTTTTTTCTATTAAGCTTGTAGAGTGATTGTGATCTGTCCATCGTCCAGAAATGTTAGTTTACATAAATCAAGCCCGACGATGCGTGTTAAGGATAGAAGTTTATCGTTAAGGTCTGTTTTCAAAACATTGTACTGTCAACTAATAATGGCTGCCAGATTATTTTGGCAACCAAAGTTTCTGTAGATCTATGACTTTAGTGAACCATGACATAATCGTTGGTTCTCTTTTCAATCCATCAATCCATGTTTATTTGTAGCGGTTGTACTCCAAGCTGTGATGAACGGTTCTTTCGTAGACCCCAAAGCTGTCTTTTCTAGATCGAGCAACCGCGTATGTTCAGACGGTAAATTTGGTCTTCTTTCACAATAATTTGGTTTCTTGTAATGCACAATGCACAGTGGTAGATAACCTTTATTTAAATCAATGCTGGTTGACCTTCTATTTAAAGTCTCGTCCTTTCCCGTATAAAGAAATTATCTTCCCACACATGCTACAAGTGATTTGCATCGGAGTGACAATTGTCTGCCCGCGTCACTCACACCATCAGGAGAACGCATGTTTGTGGCCCAACCAATTTTCCCTTAAGTGGCATACTAGGGGTGTGTCACCAGACATGCGCTACATTAAAAGTTACCCTTAGCGCATTGTCTGCACTACAGGAATGGGAAGCTACGCCGACGGCCGGTAGCTACGCCGACGGCCAAACATCGGGGCCGTCGGCGTAGCCATCGTCTAGGCCAGCTCCGCCAAGCAGCCGTCGGCGTAGAATTGCCCTCGGCATATCCTATGCTACGCCGACGGCTGCCCTCGGCGTAGCTATTTTTTATTTTACCTCATTAAACTTTGAAAAATCATAACTAAATCATTCTAATTCGAAAAAATACAAATAATATATCAAAATTTGCAGAAAAATAAGACCTATCTATCTACACTCAAATATTACACATTTGAAAATAAAAATTAAGTAAAACATAAAACATTATATATAGTTTAAAACGGGCATAAAAAATTCAAAAATGATCGAAACAATGCGAAACCTTCGCGTGGTGTTATATTATGTGACATAGTTAGAAGGAAAAATATCAAACTTAGTATATTGATTATGTCTCAAAGAAACATTCACAAAATGACCTATCTCATTCGAAGTTTCTTGGCTTTCGGGTCAAATGACCAATGTTATGGATAGAATCAAGGCATAGTTTGTGATAATGTTCCCATATTATGCATACACATGCATCATGGGATGGAGAACAATGTTGCAGGAGGAAGTTTTCCTTTTCGTCGCACCAAAAAGCCATTTCCCATTTTCCGAGCACAAAAAACAGACGATTTTGTGAAGCAATCACCAAATGGCTAATTCAAAATGGTACCACCACATTTTACAAAAAATACTATACCACCTTATATATACAATGTCCCAACAGGGGAATCCGAAACCTTTCCGTCCACCTCTGGTGAAAAAGACAAATTCCTGCCGAATCGGCAAGAAGTGGGTCAGATATGAACTACAGGTACATGATCCGATGCTCATGTTTTTTTACAAAAATAATTTTTAGGTTCACAATATGCTATTTTATCAAAGATCCAATGCAAGTTTAGCGAGGCTCCCGAAGCTAAGAATCTTCATGCCCGCTCGACAAAGTTTGACGATAGTTTAAAACGGGCATAAAAAATTCAAAAATGATCGAAACAATGCGAAAACTTCGCGTGGTGTTATATTATGTGATATAGTTATAAGTAAAAATATTAAACTTGATATATTGATTATGTGTCAAAAAAACCTTCACAAAATGACCTATCTCATTCGAGGTTTCTTGGCTTTCGGGTCAAATGACCAATGTTATGGCTAGAATCAAGGCATAGTTTGTGATAATGTGCTTATATTGTGCATACACATGCATCATGGGATGGCGAACAATGTTGCAGGAGGAAGTTTTCCTTTTCGTCGTACCAAAAAGCCATTTCCCATTTTCCGAGCATAAAAAATGGACGATTTTGTGAAGCAACCACCAAATGGCTAATTCAAAATGCTATCACCATATTTTACTAAAATACTATACCACCTTATATGGACAATGTCCCAACAGGGGGTTCCGAAACCTTTCCATCCACCTTTGGTGAAAAAGACAAATTCCTGCCGAATCGGTAGGAAGTGGGTCAGATATGAACTACAGGTACATGATCCAATGCTCATGTTTTTTTACAAAAATCATTTTTAGGTTCACAATATGCTATTTTATCAAAGATCCAATACAAGTTTAGCGAGGCTCGGCCCCGAGCTAAGAATCTTCATGCCCGCTGTTCGACAAAGTTTGACGATAGTTTAAAACGGGCATAAAAAATTCAAAAACGATCGAAACAATGCAAAACCTTCGCGTGGTGTCATATTATGTGACATAGTTATAAGTAAAAATATTAAACTTGATATATTGATTATGTGTCAAAAAAACCTTCACAAAATGACCTATCTCATTCGAGGTTTCTTGGCTTTCAGGTCAAATGATCAATGTTATGGCTAGAATCAAGGCATAGTTTGTGATAATGTGCTCATATTGTGCATACACATGCATCATGGGATGGCGAACAATGTTGCAGGAGGAAGTTTTCCTTTTCGTCGCACCAAAAAGCCATTTCCCATTTTCCGAGAATAAAAAACGGACGATTTTGTGAAGCAACCATCAAATGGTAATTCAAACTGGCACCAACACATTTTACAAAAATACTATACCAACTTATATAGACAATGTCCCAATAGGGGAATCCGAAACCTTTCCGTCCACCTCTGGTGAAAAAGACAAATTCCTGCCGAATCGGCAGGAAGTGGGTCAGATATGAACTACAGGTAGATGATCCGATGCTCATGTTTTTTTACAAAAATCATTTTTAGGTTCACAATATGATATTTTATCAAAGATCCAATGCAAGTTTAGCGAGGCTCGGCCCCGATCTAAGAATCTTCATGCCCGCCGTTCGACAAAGTTTGACGATAGTTTAAAACGGGCATAAAAAATTCAAAAACAATCGAAACAATGCAAAACCTTCGCGTGGTGTCATATTATGTGACATAGTTATAAGTAAAAATATTAAACTTGATATATTGATTATGTGTCAAAAAAACCTTCACAAAATGACCTATCTCATTCGAGGTTTCTTGGCTTTCGGGTCAAATGACCAATGTTATGGCTATAATCAAGGCATAGTTTGTGATAATGTGCTCATATTGTGCATACACATGCATCATGGGATGGCGAACAATGTTGCAGGAGGAAGTTTTCCTTTCGTCGCACTAAAAAAGCCATTTCCATTTTCCGAGCATAAAAATGGACAATTTTGTGAAGCAACCACCAAATGGCTAATTCAAAATGCTACCACCACATTTTACTAAAATACTATACCACCTTATATGGACAATGTCCCAACAGGGGTTCAAACCTTTCCATCCACCTTTGGTGAAAAGATAAATTCGCCGAATTCCAGGAAGTGGGCGATATGAACTACATGTACATGATACGATGCTCATGTTTTTTACAAAATCATTTTAGGTTCACAATATGTTATTTTATCAAAGATTCAATGCAAGTTTTCCTTTTCATCGCACCAAAAAGCCATTTTTCATTATCTGAGCGCAAAAAGAGAATTTTCTAAAGCAACCACCAAATAGATAATTCAAAAACGGAGGGTTTATTATTAGTTGATAAGGATATCATATTTGGATTCCTCTCATTTTTCTGATCAATTTAGACATATTATTTGTTAAATTCCGATTTATAGATTTAAAGATATTAATTATTCCATATTAAATAGAAAAATACAAAAAAGTAAAATTATTATATTTTTATTTGAATTCAATAATATTTTTACTTATTCATTAATGTTTATTTAAATAATTGTTTGTAATTTCAAAAAATACAAACATGTGACATGTTGATATAAGGGTTAACAGGATTGATATCATAGTATTGACAACAATGTATGAATTACTTTGCGGAAACAGATTCTGAAGGAACGAGAAAGTTAAGCGTGCTGGAGCTGGAGTAGTATTAGGATGGGTGACCTTCCGGGAAGTTTGACCAAGACTGCAATTTAATTAAATATTAAGTGTAATTAGTGTTAAAAATGTTCAAAGTGAGAGATCAACGAGTCAAACAATTCAAAGATTCAAAAATTGATAAAAGAAATAAAATAAAAAATTTAATTTTTTTGAAATTTTTTTTTTGCAACCTGTCGACAAGTTATGCCAACGGCCTCTACGCCGAGGGCATTGCCCTCGGCATAGCATACGCCGACGGCATTTTGATACGCTGACGGCCTCTATGTGCTCCGCCGAGGGAGCCCTTTGCCGAGGAGGCTACTGAGGGCATACACGCCGAAGCATTTTAGCTCACGCCGACGCTTTGCCCTCGGCGTGGCCATCTGTAGTGTTTGGTGCGTTCACGGCCGAAGATAGCATTAGCACACTGCGTGGTGTGCCTCGGCTAGGAATGCCCGTGTATTTTCAGTATATTTCCTATGACGCATCAGACAGTGCACCACTAAAGCTAGGCCATGTGCGCTTTAGGTGTAGTGTGTTACTAGAGCCAGGCGATGTGCGCCACATGAAACTTTTTTTTTAAATACTGAACCAGATGATATACAATACAGAAATATACAATATACAATACATATATACATACACAGATATAAGATATACATGTTTATATATGAATACACAATTTGCAAAACAGGATAGAAACAAATACATATAGATAAGTCACATACATGAATACACAATATAAGTTACACTATTTCGATCAAGATACAAAGTAGCTACTGACATGAATACATGTATCTCGACCAAGTTAGAGCTTGAAAGCTCGCCTAGACATCTAAAGTAGGAACATGCGGGATAGACAACCAAGGGCGATAAGCATCACTGCCGCGACGAAGGTGTAGATATTCATCCGGTTCCTCGTCCTAACTCCCGCTAGATATCGCGTGTATCTGGCTTCTGCCTCCGCCATAGTGTTGTACCCTTTGTAGCTATTGCCGCTGAAATGGTGCACATGACTTCGGCAGTATTCCTAATCATCGTAGACTCTGGAAACCCGTCCCTTATACACAACGTACCACGTCATCTACAAGTTGGCAATGATAATTAACTGGTAGGTGAAAAAACATGTAAAAATCACATATAAAAGACACACTTATCAAATAGCGCCAACTCAAAAAGAATGCCTCATATGTAGTGTCCAACAACATTTTAATCATCGTCATTCTCAAAAAAGACCAAAGTAACTTGGATTTGTGCCTCATTCTCGAAAAAATAAAGTAGTCCCAACTCAAAAAGCATACGTCACATATACATAGGTCGTTCAACATAGGAATATGATACAATGGAATAGTAAGCCAAGTAGGATGCACAAGACCTGCACTTGTGCATAGCACAAGGCTTACTATCCCATCGTAGCACATTGACATATATAGTGTGCCATGACATTTCAATCATCGGTATTCTTGAAAAATACCAAACTGAGAAAAAAGGACCAAAGAGTAAGCACAAAAACCAAGCATTGATTCATATATAACCCTAATAATAAGCAAAAGAAGTAAGCGTTGATTCATAATCCTAATAAGATAAGTAGTAGCATGTACTTGTTGACACACACAAGTACTTATGGGGATAAAGTTTACATGGCACAAGCTCATCTATAGTTCAGAACTACATTCATATATAACCCTAATAATAAGCAAAAGAAGTAAGCGTTGACTCATAACCCTAATAATCTAAGTAGTAGCATGTACTTGTCGACACACACAAGTACTTGTGGGGATAAAGTTTACATGGCACAAGCTCATCTATAGTTCAGAACTACAACTAGGCCAACATCAAGACTTCTAGCTCGGCTCAAGGAACGGGAGGATGCCTTGTTTCGTCATGAACACCCTATAGTTACCCTGCATCTTTAGACGATCTACTATGTCATGGTTATTCGGGGGATTGTATCCGTGGAAGATCCCTCCCGAAGTCATGACATCATGAAAGATGATTTCCCCAAACTGCTGTTGGATGCAATACATCTCTTGTCTAATATCTTGGCCTTAGCTTCAGCCCACTGTTTGAGATGATCTGGCAGCATAGAATTATGTTGCTCTAGTAGGAACGCCCTCATGTGATGGAGTGCGTAGTAGGCTTCCTTCTAACTGCCTTCCGGTTGCTTCACTCAGGGGAACTTCGTTACATGGGTGAAGACGTGTCTGCCAAACTTGACCTTCTTATGCACGAAGGTGCTGTCTTCCGCTAAGGCATAGCCAGTGAGAGAATTGATACGTTGGAAACGTCTCTATAATTTGTGATGCTCCATGCTTGTTTAGTATCTACTTTGCTTGACTTGTACACACTTTGAGGTGCTTTTTACATGTTTTCTGGTACTAACCTATTAACAAGTTGCAACAGTGCTAGATGCCTGTTTTCTGCTATTTTTGGTTTCAGAAAAGTTAGTAAAGAAATATTATCGGAATTGGAGGGGACAAAGGACAAAGTCAATTACTTTCCGTGGGGAACAAGAAGTCCAAAGGAGAGCCGGAGGGGCCAGCCAGGGGGGCCAGACCCACCCTAGGCGCGGGTGGGCCCAGCCCCACGCCTGGCTAGGGTTTGGTGGCCCTGGCCGCCTCCTCGGTCTCCCCGTTCACCTATAAGAAGACCCCGATGCATAAACCATGAGTACCTGATCAGAAATCCATGAAACCGTCTGTAGACGCCGCCACCATCATCCCTAGATCGGGGGGGGGGGGATCTGAAGTTCTTCCTGGCACCCTGTCAGAGGGGAGATCATCCTGGAGACCTTCTCTCCGGTATGATGCGTGAGTAGTTCCACCGTGGACTATGGTTCCATGTAGTAGCTAGATGGTTGTAGCTCCTCCTTTGTGCTTTCATGTATAGATCTTGTGAGCTCCGTTCATGATCAAGATCTAATCTATTTGTAATCATGCATGTTGTGTTTGCGGGGATCCGATGGATATTGAGATTATTATGTTGGTTTGATTAATGGTCTTGTCTTTATGATTCTATCATGTCTGTGTTGCTTGTGATCTTGCATGCTCTCCGTTGTTAGTAGCTATCTTGGCCAAGTAGTTGCTAGTGACTCCAAGAGGGGGTATTTATGCTCGATAGTGGGTTAATGCCTCTAGTTTCCAAGGGAAGTGACAATAATCTCTTCGGTTGTAGATGTGCTGTTGCTACTAGGGAGAAAACAACGGTCTCTTGTTCATGGAACATGTGTACTATTTACCTTACACACTTTGCTTAAAGCAGTTGTCTGTTGCTTGCAACTTAATCCTAGAGGGGGTTCAGATGATAACCTGAAGGTGGACTTCTAGTCATAGATGCAGTTGGATGGCGGTCTATGTATCTTGTTGTATTGCCCAATCAACCTCATAGGATCTTTCTGACTAGTAATTGCATTGTTATGCCTTGCTGTAATTTGTTTACCCTTCATGCCATGTTGTTTATCTAAGGAGAGCATCTCTAGTGAACTATGGACCCCGGTCCAATCTTTACCATTGATACATCTTCCACTGTTACTTGTTTACTTGCTGCAAACCATTACCTTCCACACCATACGTTTAATCCTTTGTTACAGCAAACCGGTGAGCTTGACAACCTCACTATTTGTTGGGGCAAAGTCTTGAGTTTGTGTTGTGCAGGTCTCCGCGTTGCTTGCAACACCTATGTGACGTTTTCTTCCTCCTTCTGGTTCGATAACCTCGGTCTCAATTGAGGGAAAACTTGTTGCTTGCTGCTTCACACCTTGCTCTTGGGGTTCCCAATAGGCTGTGCGTAGATAGTGCGTTGAATTGCACCAGCATATCCATCAATATTTTCTAGCACCGTTGCCGGGGAGGCTAAGGACGTCTTCACTAGGGTAGTCCTCCACTTACTTTCCCTTTTCTTTGTTTTTAGTTTGGTTTGTTTCTTTTGCTTGGTTTTGTTTGCCTCTTTTCAAAACCCCCCAAAAAATTAGTCTAGTTTGGTTTGCTTTCTTTATTCAAAAACACAAAAAATTAGTTCCTACGCTAGTTGGTGGTCTGTTATTGCCTTGCTTGGTCATGCTTTCTATCAATGGATGGTTTCTTTGAAACTAGTTCTTATTGGCAAGGTGGGTTCATGGAAGAACAAAAGTATTATTATAAGGAACACCGTTTGTCACAAAAAGGGAAACACTTATGGGAACAAATTTATAAGTTGAATAATATTGCTAGAGACGTGTGCTCTACTTATAATGTTACTTATTGCTTTGATCAAGCTTGTTGCTGCAGGAGGTATAAACACCTACCTTTTCAATGCGAGTATAGTGATAATGTTACCATATATCCTTATGTTAAGAGAAATTATGACTTTTATGATGTGTAAAAAATTGAAGAATTTCTTTCTTTCAAGGGTGCATTTGAACTTGCCAGTTTGCTTGAAAATACTGATGATTCACCTTATGAATCTGAGGTTTATGAGATACTTAAATTTTGCTTTGATAATTACAAGGAAGCAAATGGATATATTCTTGAATATTTTAATAGATGCTTTACACACATGGAAGAGCCTAATGCCTTGCAGGAGCCTATGGAAGAAGAAATTGTTGAAACTGGAAGCTCATTAGATGAAAAAGAGGAGGATAGTGATGAACAAAAGGAGTAAGAATGAATCTACCCATGCCTACCTTCTAATGAGACTAACTCCTTACCTCTTACATTATTTGATTGTCCCCCATGCTTACCAAAGGGGGATGAATGTTATATTCATGTGGATCCTTTTGAAATATCTACTTTGGGTAAAACCCGTGAAGGTTTTAATCCTACTATTTTTGAGCTTGATAGAAATTATGTGTTTGTAGATCATGAAAATCCTGCTTTATGTGATAGTTATATTGTTGAGTTTATTCATGATGCTACTGAAAATTATTATGAGAGAGGAAAATATGGTTGTAGAAGTTTTGATGCTATTGAAACACCTCTCTTTGCGCTGAAAGTTTTCAAGTTACTCTTGTCTTATCTTCCTATGCATGTCACTTTGTTCTTTGAGAATTTATTTTATTACAAGATTCCTATGCATAGGAAGTGGTTTAGACTTAAATGTGTTTTGAATTTGCTTCTTGATGCTCTCTTTGACTTCAATTCATAATTCTTATGTGAGCATCTTCTCAAGCTATCAAGCCTAGCTTTAAGGCGTTAAAGAAAAAAACTTGTTGGGAGATAACCCAAGAGTTTCCTTGAGTCTTAAGTTATTACTTCTGTAATGACCTCTCCTTATCCTTTTTGTTTGATTTTTGTGCCAAGAATGACCTCTAATGAGAGGGAAGTAAGATTTGGGAAGTTGTTGTCCCGAAACAGATTTATGTCCTCCACAAAAAAATTCGTGAGGAGGCTCTGTAACTCGGATTGAGCTCAAAATTTAAGAATAAATCCCCTAGTATGTTATCTAAGTTTAGTTAGTTCAACACTTTTTGATTTGAGCAACAACAGATGTTCGAAAAAATCAGTTTATACCTGCTGGTCTATTTTGACAGATTTCTGCGTTATTTGCATTTGCTTCTTATTGATTCCTTTTTGAGTTCTCTTCAGGTAAATTGAGCTTTTTGAAGGAGTTACTATAGTATCTTGTGTTTTTAGTGTAAAGCCTTGCTATTCCAAAGCTTTTCCAGTGGTCTAATATCTTTTGAATACACTAATGCTGCTAATGATGATTGTGTGAAGTTTTGTATGAAAGAAAAATTTCAGGTGTAAAGGGATAATGATGCAATGATATGAAGAATGGAAAAACGCTCAAGCTTGGGGATGACACCATGGTGTCACCCCAAGAAATATCCAAGAGGTACAAGCGTCAAAGCTTGGGGATGCCCAAGGCATCCCCTTCTTCATCAATAAAAAGCTGAGGTCTATCTAGACACTTCGTTTTTATTGTTTCATGCACAGTTGTGTTGTTCTTGGAGCGTCTTATTTTTCGTTTGCTTTGCTTAGTTTTTTTAGTTTGCTTAGTAGTTTGGACCCCGTTCTTGCTGTGTTCTTTTGCAAATAAGTTTGCTTGGTGTTTGGAAGGGAGTAGTAAGTTCTTTCTTTAAATGCAAGAGGAGCTTGCATTAACTGTGACTAGACTTTTAGCATGACATGCTAGGTGTTGTTTTGGAATTATGCTTAGTGATTATTGCTGTAGCATGTCTTGTTCCAAACAATTGGGGTTTCTTAGTGTGCCTTGAAGAAATTATGCGTTGTTTTAGCATGCAAAAGCATAGTATTGTGGTATTCTCCTTTGATGTTTTGCTTGGGTTGACTTGGCACATGCTCACACAATGTTATGACTATGACAAGTCACCATTATCCTCTATGATCATTTAGTCCTTGACTTGTAGTACCACTCTATGCTTTGATTAGTAATGTTTTGTCGCTCTGCATGATAATGGCCATTATTGCTCTCTTATTTGGTTGCTCCCAGTCTTTTGCTAGCCTCCACTTGTATGAGTAAGCGCTACTCATGCTTCCAACTCCCAAGAAACCAAGTTATTCCAAAGTGTCCACTATAAATTCCTATGCATTGTGTGTTACACCATTCCAAGTATATTCTTGTTTTCAACTATCTTCCAATTAAAAAAACTATTTTGTTATGTGAAAACATAGTGATTAAAGCCCTCACGAACTTGATGGCACACTTTATTCTTTGCCCCTAATAAACTTGAACCATTGTGACAAGTTTGTTGTATATGCGTGCACTTATAAGTTGGAGTTAGCAGAACCGTGCTGTCACGGGGAACATTCTCAACATTGCACTTGTACCTTGTTATACTCAGTTGATATCATGTTCTTTTGTCTATGGATGTCACTGGTGTGAAATAAACAGGGGACTTATAAGTCCATGGAGTTTGTATCCTGTGTTAGAGAAACGCCTGGGCCGCTAGCCTAAGCCATGCCTAATCATGGTGGAAACTTGCAGCATCACCATAATGAGCTATCTATGAAGCATCCTCAATAAAAAGCTATGCATATGGTAAATAAAAAGATTGTTGAGATGCTCATTCTCTGCTTGCCTTGTCATTTTGGTTATGGGAAAGATCATATACCATGTGCAAGGGGTACCCCGTTGGTGGTTCTCAATGATATGCAAATACTTACATTGACAAGAACTTACCTGGACCCAAAGTTGAGTATGCATGATGTGTGGCCCTCGTATTCAAGGGGCATGAGATTGCCAACTTATACTTCGTCAAGCATATTGCGGTGACCCATCATACCACTGCATGTGTAGTACACTATAGTCATTGACATGACATTCACAGAACACCGTTCCGTAAATATCACATCCCTCAGAGTGGTACAACAGAAACATTGCGGGTCCAAATTACAAACATACACCCATATTATTATTATTACAATACCATAAGTTCAAGACTTCGAAAAGATTCAACTTACAAACCAAAATATAACATGATTTAGCAGAATTTAAAAGTAACAACTCCAACTAAGAGTTGAGCTCAACAGCTTATTCTATATGGTTCATGCTGCTCGGCTCCGTCGGTTACTACTAACTAGAGCACTAGTTTGACTCGTTGCATCTACTCCATAACGGATTTCGTAATCCACTCCTTCAACACCTCTTGATAGGTTAGGCTCCTCGTAGAACACATCTTCTTGGCATTCAGCTGCATACATTGGTGTGTCTTCGGAATCTTCAGAGTCTAAGCAAGGGATCAAAGGAAAGGTTGAGTAACAACGTTACCCAGCAAGTTCATTATATGCAAGGTGGGAAGTTTGATGCTCTATCTACCACCTCGGACTATAAGTCCTTGGCACTATGCAGTTTTTGTAAATATTTCTTCAAAGATTGTTTTTATTATGAAAATCTATGACCATGAGCCTTCAGAGGTTGACCAGAACTTTCATGGAGTTCATTTCCTGCCGCGTTCATAGCTCCTTCCCGGAACAGGGAGTAACAAGTTACAGTTCTTACACTCTGCAGAGGTGCGTTACTTTACCCATGAGAGATCAACTCCTTGTTGCACAACCGGGCGTACTTTCCCGTCCACAATTCCATGATGTGGGGCCCAGTAGGTGATCCAAGCCAATCACTACACCATGCCCACACATTGAATTACGACAATGGTTTGTACAGACTGTTAGATGCCAGAACTATCATGGTACGTTGAGGGCTCCCACCCATATGCTGCATATCCTCTACGAATTACCAATTAATATGCATTCTACAAGGATAACAACCACGACCTGCACATCAGTCTACATGCGAGATGAAGAAGATACAGCTGACTTCTCTGTCCCATTCTAAATCTCATGGTTAATGCGTGATATACGGCGCTAGAATCACTGATGTCATGGGTTATTAAGTCCATAATAGATCATCATTGTTTCAAATAGAAACCTAAGTTCTATTGCTCCATTATATCATCACTTAGGATGATACCTCAGATTCATTTATTTGAGAAAATAATATTTTATTTCTCTGGAATATAGATGATAACATACAATTTGCAAATACTTTGATAAAGACTCTTCAAAGGACATGAGCAAGTGATTAACTTGCCTTGAGATTGCAAGGTAGTGAATTCGGATGCTTGCACCGGACCTTGAGCTTCTAAGTCTACAAAACATCATTATTGCCAGGTAAGGACAATATTTAAAGAGGCAAAGTGATTATGAAAAGTAATGTAATGCACTATTTATTTTGTGTGTTCTACCCATTATTTTAGTTACAAAAATTCATTTAAGAAGTAAAGGATTTATAAATATTAATTATTAATATTTATTAATATTGTATTTTTATTTTATTTTTATTTATTTAATAATTCCTTTAAGAATTACCATTTAAATACAAGAATTTCTTTTTATGATATTAAACATTTATTTAGTATTTTTCTAAAATACTACAATATTAATATATAATAAAAGTGATTTTTATTTATTTTTATCATCTTTCTTTAATTTTATAAAATTCCATAAGGAATACATATATTATAAAAATCTTGATAAAAATTATATTCATAAAAATTTATTTCTTAATTTATTTAAATAGATTGGATTATTGTGAATCCAAAAATATTTTATTTATAATTTTTAGATTTTTATTTTATTTTCTAGAATTTATTAAATTTCAGGGGTATTTTAGTCTTTTCTTAATTATTAAAACTTTCTTTAGGTTATTGGGCTGGCTTTGTTGGGCTTTTTGGGCTGTGTTGGCCCAAGTGATCAAAACTAAAAACTCCCCGAAGGGGTTGGCCCTCTCATCCCACTCTCTATGTCCTTCTCTCTCGACCCCCTCTCTCCTTCCTCGACCCCGTGGTCGCCGATATCACCGCCGGCCGATTCACGCCGCCATGGTCCTCTCCGACCGCCGCCATGGTGCATGGCGTGGTTTCTGACCCTGCTCCTTCATATAGTCCATTTAGATTTGTATTTGGGGCTCTCCTGTGGCCAGGCCGACTCCGTCCCGAAACCTAGGGTTTGGGGTGGTGCTGGTGCTGCTGCCGCCGCCGCGCTCGTGGTGCTGTGGGTGTTCTGATGTTGTTGGGGTGGTGATGCTCGCCCTCAGGCGTGGCTATGGTCGCCGCCTCGACTCGGTGCGTGTTGCAGCGCCCCTTGGGGTGCTCTCCGTGCCGCCGTGCTCATCGACTCCTTCTGCTTCCTCTTCTCGACCACAGCTAGGTCCTCTAGTAAGTTTACTTTATCTTCCTACTTGTGCTCTTTGTATTCTGCCACCCTATATTGTGTGTCTCAAGTGGCTACCTCTGCTTAGGGTTCATGTCCTAATTAGGGTTCATGTCCTGATTAGGGTTCATCCCTTTGTGAATTGGATATAGTAGTGATGATCCTTGAGTATGGTGCTTATGTTGATCATTGTCCATAGATAATTTTCATGGTGCTAGTGGCTTTATTGGTCTGATTCCAATTGATAATTGGATATGGTTTAGTGAATACTGCTATTGTGGGACTATTACTTGTGGATTCTGTTGATTTGGAATCTTGCTACTGTCAAAATATTGGTACTAACAGTAGTTCTGTCAGTGATTGTTCACTGCATCTATGATTGTTGGCTTATATGGTTATACCCAGACTGAGATTAATCATTACATACTAGTGATGTTCTGAAGATATATAGATGAGCTTAATACTGATTTCTGCTATTTGATTCCAGAAAAATGATATTTAGTGGCTTGCCCCTTTTATTTGTGAAAACTAAGTAATGATTGTGCTTGGCTTTTAGAACTTGTCCTTGTGCCACCATCATAGAATGGCACACAAGTGGTTGGGTTCTATTAATGATCTTAACTCTAACAGTGCTTGAAATTGGTAAATATCAAAGATAAGTTGAAATCTTCATTTAAACCTCTCTGCCTATAATGTTGGTCTGAGGCATAGGAACTAGTTTCCTAATTTGTTGTCCCTAATAGAAATGTTCTGGTAGTAGTACCAGTTACTAATTCTTGAGTCAAAGTTGGGAAAATGATTGGTACGCTTCTTAAGTTATATGGATCCATAAGATCTAGGAATTCTAAGGTGCTACTCCTTTTTAAGAGATGTGCCTAGAATTCCAAATCTTGGCTATATTTATTATTGGAGTATAAGATTTGGCTTTATAGCCAGGATCAATAATGTTGTCCTGAGATCCTGGTTGTATCTGTATAGTTTACTTATGCCTTTTTGTGTTTAAAATCCTCTATGATGGATTCACCTCACTTGGGTGAATAATGAGAAGTTAAAATATGGAACAACACATGGATCTCTATATAGATATGATAAACAGATCATGTGATGGTTTTATATAACTCACAACAACAGTAGGTTGTTGTTGTGGTTGCTGTTTGATCAGGTGACTTGATCTTGCTATCTCGTGCTGTTGGACTAATCTTTTGCTTCTCGTGATGCTGCTCCTACTACTTCCAACTCCTGGAAGCTTGTCCTTGATCTTGCTATCCACCTTCTAGTTCATGTTGGCTTGGCCTTGTCCTTGCTATCCACCTGATCCACCCCTCCTTATGTCACCATCTTGGTGAGTACTGGAATGATCTGGTGTGTGGTTGGTTTGGTTTGGTTTGGCTGTGGCTAGGCTGCTGATGCTTGATGTTGATGTGCAAGGAAATGGTGCTGTGGTGCTTGCCCATGGCTGTGTTGAGCTGTTTTGATTGTGTGGCAGCTGTGTCTGTGTTTGACAGCACACACCATGCATTTAGGT
Source organism: Avena longiglumis (assembly GCA_030063025.1). Classification (NCBI taxonomy): domain Eukaryota; kingdom Viridiplantae; phylum Streptophyta; class Magnoliopsida; order Poales; family Poaceae; genus Avena; species Avena longiglumis. Next base: position 6,834,989 of record CP125979.1, read on the forward strand.
GTGTAAGCTGCTTGTGTGCCTGCTGCATCCTTATGGATATTCTCAGAGAGATGATCTAACTTTTTATCTGATTACATTTATCTGCCTGGTGAAACTTTCCCCTTTTACTGAATGACATCATTTGACTTGTGGCTTATTAATTATGAAAGATTTAATTCTTTCATATTGGTGAAACTTGCCCCTAAAGATTTACTCAATGATGTAAAGTGGAACAGTGCACCTCACTGTCATTACTTAGAGTAAAAATATCTTAATATTTATTTTCTTTCTTTTTGTTTGTTCTTTGTTTTGCAGGTACAAGACTTGAAGATTCAAGATTAGAATAGGTTTTCTTCTTTTTTATAGAATAGTTCCTTTGTAATATTTATTTTATTCTTTTGTAATCTTTATTTTATTCTTTTGTAAGAAAGATTGTAATATTTCTCAATATGTAAATATTCCTCCTTTTATAATTTACTATTGTAAAGATTCTTTATCAACTTCATAAGTTACATTGTGTAACTTATTCATTGAATAAATATTTGGAATAAATATTCATTTACTTGATTGTGTTCTGTTATTTAAAGTTTGAGTTTCTAAATATTATTTCTTGATTAAATAATATTATTCAAACACAATCTTAATCTTTAAAAATATAAATCCAACTCTCAAGTTTGAATTCAAATTCCTTTCCCCAAAACATACTAATCCACAAAGATCATGTCAAAGTTTATAACGATCATTCTCCAAGGCTATTCCTAAACTTAAAGAGTGAAAGAAACTTTGATCACTTTAAGTTTTTATTTGGCGAAAAATTTACCCACATTTTTTTACAAATGAATGCATGCAATTGCACAGATTCCTAAATCTACCCTTACTTGGTTCCTAAATGCTGGGATGTTACAGACTTCCCCCCTTAAATTAAACTTCGTCCTGAAGTTTGTTGAAGTGTACGTGAACATTTCTGGATAGGCTTTTCTTAAACCATCTTCTTTCTCCCAGGTGGCTTCTCTTTCGGGATGATGTTCCCACTGTACCTTGTAGTACTTAATGGCCCTGTTTCTCAACCTTTTCCTGTTTTATTCCAAAATTTTACAGGGTTTTTAAATATAGGTTAGGTCTTCTTGTAATTCTATATCTTGATGTGCGATCGCATCATCAGGAACCTTAAGACATTTCCGGAGTTGTGACACATGAAAAACATTGTGTACTTGAGCCAATCTTGCGGGTAACTCTAAAGCATAAGCTATAGTCTTGTTCTGACTCAGTATTTTGAATGGCCCAATATATCTTGGACTCAATTTTCCTTTAACTCTAAACCTTTTAACTCCTTTGATTGGGCTTACCTTCAAATATACCATGTATCCTACTTCAGGATGCCATGATCTTCGACTTTATCAGCATAACTTTTATTCCTACTTTGAGCTATTTTTAATCTATCCTTGATTTTATCAATGATATCGTGTCTTTCCTTGATATAGTCTAGCGCAAATTCTTTACTACTTCCAGGCTCATACCAACATATTGGTGATCTACATTTCCTTCCATACAGAACTTGATATGGAGCTGCCTTCAGACTACTCGAATAGCTATTATTGTAGGAAAATTCTGCCAATGGTAGATGATCTTCCCATGAACCTCCAGAATCTAATGCACAAGCCCTTAACATATCTTCCAGTATTTGATTGGTTCTTTCCGTTTCACCCCCTGTCTCTGGATGATAAGTTGTGCTAAAATCTAACTTTGTACCAAGTGCTTCATGTAATTTCTTCCAAAATGCCGAAGTAAACACTGATCCCCTATCAGTTACGATCTCCTTGGGCACTCCGTGCTTACTTACTATTTCTTTGATGTAAAATTCCACTAACTTATTGGCATCATCCTTCTGATTTACCGAAATAAAATGTGCACTTTTAGTAAGTCTATCAACAATTACCCATATCATATCCTTCCGTTTAGGTGTCATGGGCAATCCTGTGATGAAGTCCATACCAATTTCCTCCCATTTCCATTCGGGAATTTCCAAGGGTTGCAATGGTCCTGCTAGACTTTGATGTTCAGCCTTCACCCTTTGGCAAGTATGGCATTCTGATACATATTTTGCAATGTCTCTTTTCATGTTATTCCACTAGAATAATTCTTTCAGATCCATGTACATCTTAGTACTTCTTGGATGTATAGAATATGGTGTTTCATGTGCTTCTCGAAGTATGACTTCACGAATCTCAGTCACATATGGAACACAAAGACGATCTTGGAACCACAAAGACTCATAATCTCTTAGGCGAAAAACTGATGTTTGCCCTTGAGATATCCTTCGAATTTCTTCAGCAATGAAAGGATATTCTGCTTGTTGTCTATAAATTTCATGCTTAAGATCACTATCATGTTCTGCAACTACCTACATAGTAGCTAATCCTCCAAGAGTCTTTGTTCTAATAAATTGAAGCTCTAATCTTTCCAAGTCCATCCGTAACTCTTTTGGTAGCTCTCGATTGCTAGGCTGAATATCTGCACTTTTACGACTTAAAGCATCTGCTACAACATTTGCTTTTCCTGGGGTATAGTTGATTGTTAAATCATAATCTTTGATTAGTTCCAACCAACGCTTTGTCTCATATTTAATTTTGGGTGAAGAAATATTTGAGACTTTTATGGTCAGTGTATAACACACATCTGGCTCCATACAGAAAATGCCTCCATCCCTTCAGAGAAAAAACTACTGCTGCTAACTCTAAATCATGAGTTGGATAGTTGACTTCATGTGGTTTAAGTTGTCTTGATCCATAAGCAATCACTTTCCGATCTTGCATTAACACACAACCCAAACCTTCTTTAGATGCATCACAATATACTATAAAGTCTTTCCCTGTTTCTGGAACTGCTAGAATTGGAGCGGTAGTTAACCTGGTCTTTAACTCCTGAAAACTTGCTTCACACTTCTTATCCCAATTGAATGGGGTATTCTTCCTTAACAATTTGGTCATTGGTCCAGCTATTTTGGAGAAACCTTCAATGAATCTCCGATAATAACGAACCATCCCCAAGAAACCTCGAATTTGTTTCACATTGATTGGTGCAGTCCATTCTAGTACTGATTGAACTTTGGATGGATTTACAGAAATTACATCTTTACTGATCACATGACCGAGGAATTCTACCTCATCTAACCAGAATTCACACTTACTGAACTTAGCATAAAGTTTAGGTTCTCTTAGGGTCTTCAATGCTATTCTCAAATGATCTACATGATCTTCCTTATCCTTGGAATATATCAGAATATCATCAATGAAGACTATGGCAAACTTATCCAAATATGGCATGAAGATTTTGTTCATCAGGTTCATGAATATTGTTGGTGCATTGGACAAACCAAATGGTACTACAAGATACTCATGGTGTCCATATCTTGAGACAAATGTTGTTTTTGGAACATCCTCTGGTTTGATTTTTATCTGATGGTACCTAGATCTTAGATCAATCTTAGAAAATACTCCAGATCCTTTCACTTGATCAAACATATCTTGAATTCTTGGTAAGGGATACTTATTATTTATGGTAACATTGTTCATATTTCTGTAGTCCCCACACATCCTTGTTCCACCATCCCTTTTATCCACAAAGATCACCGTTGTTCCCCATGGGGATACACTTTCCTGAATAAATCCTTTTCTGACTAACTCATCAATCTGCTCTTTGAGTTCTTTTAATTCTTTTGGTCCCATCTTGTATGGTGCTTGGGCTATTGGTGCTGTACCCGGAATTAGATCAATAGTGAACTCTATTTCCCGATCTTGTGGCATTCCTGGTAGCTCCGCTGGAAAAACATCTTGAAACTCATTTACTGCAGGAATATCTTCCAACTTGACCTCCTTCATTGAGTTCAACTGAAGATCCACCATGATATGACTGTGCCTATCTGCTTGATAAACTATTCTCGCTCCACTTGGAGTTTTGATTGAGACAGTTTTCTCCTCACAATTTATCTGAGCCCCATGTTCTCATCTAGTCCATCCCCAGCACTACTGCAATTCCCTTCAAAGGAATCACATAAAGGTCCGCAAAGTATGTACAACCATAGATCAAAATAACATGATCATGTTTAATGTGGCGTACAATCACATTTCCCCCTGTCGTAACTACGGTCATAGGGTTTTCTAACGTTGCCCTTCTAATCCCGAATTTATCACATAATTCTTGAGAAATGAATGAAGTAGTTGCACCAGTATCAAATAGAACTTTACCGGGATTGGTAAGGATGTTGAGCGTACCTATCACTGCATGGTCCGAGTTATCCACCTCCTCTAGGGTTGTGCAATTCAGCTTCCCGGTAGGTCTGTTCCTCTTGCCATTGTTGTTCTTGCCATTATTTTCTCCTCGATTGGGCTGTCCATTTCCTCCACTGGCTGTCCTCCACCCTTGGTAGGCCAACCACCTGGTGGTTTGCTCGGACAATCAGGATTGATATGACCCTTCTGGCCACAACCGTAACAGATAACTACTGGCTTTTTGCATTCTCTCTGGAAATGCCCTAGAATTCCACAATTGTTATAGATAACATTCTTCCTAGGATTGGACTGATTTCCACCACTTCCCTTGTTATTGTTATTGTTGCTATAGGCTTTGTTCCGAGGTTTGAACTCCAAATTGGGATTAGGTTTACTTGCTTGAATCCTCTTAGTTTCCTTCTTGGCTCTCTTCCTCCTATCCTCTTGTACATTCTTGTAGTCATCTTCGAAAGTGATAGCTGCATCCAGCAACTGCTAATAGTTTGCTTATTAGCCAGCCTTAACTGCATCCTCACAAATGGATTTAACCCCGCAGGAAACGCTTCTTCCTCTTTTCTTCAGTATTGACTTCTTCCTCAGCATAACGAGACAGTTGGCTAAACTCCCGAATATACTTCATGACACTATTATATAGCTCCTCAAATTCTCTTTGCTCCAACTCCATAACACTTTCCGGAACATGATATTCACGGAATCTCTGTTCGAACTCTTCCCAAGTATACTCCCTTCCTGGCTGTTGCATGGCTAACTGATTTTCCCACCATGATGCTGCAGGTCCGGTCAGGAGATGAGTTGCATACCTTAGTTTTTCATCATCATTGCAACCTACAGTCTTCAACTTTCTTTCTGTATCTGTTAGCCAATCTTCTGCATCCATTGGTTCAGGAGCTGATGCAAAAGGCAACGGCCTTGCATTCTGGAAGTCAGAAAGACTCACTCCTCCACCTTCAGGTGCTCTCTGATTCCCAGTTCGTCCCAGCAGCTCTTCCATGAACTTGTTTTGGTTTTCTTGCATCATTTGCATACACTTCATAAAGTTCTGCTCCATTAACGGCCTCATTGGTGGTGGTGGTAATGTTCCCTGATTTCCCGCATCTGCATTGGCCTTCTCCTTAGCCTCACGTTCCATTCGCTGCTGCTCAGATTCGGTTTCTACACCCGTGTCCATGACCCCCTAGTCCTGCAATATAAAGCGAATACTCATAATTACATCATGCACATGTGTTCTGAGCTCGACTTTACGCACAGAACTATCACACAATGAAAATCCAAATAAAATCCAAATATGCATTTCACATATTATACATTACAACATCTTAATAATACAAAGTCCTTACAACATATACTATATAGGCATAATCACAACACTACCTTATTTATCAAACTACCTCATTTTCTTGGATTATAATACACGGAACCCGATACTTTCTAAATAGCCGCCTGCTTCTAGTAACTACTACGCTCATCATACATGCCTGATGTCCAACCATGATGACGTGACGATTGTCGCATAGTTTGTGGAACAAATGGCCTTCTAGAAGGAATATACTCAGTATCTGAAGTGTCAGGGCTTGAGTCATTACTCAACCTAAGCACATTGACTCTCTCCAGCTCAGTTGAAAAGTCTTCAGAAACATATTCAACATTATCACCCGCTTGCATCTCCTAAGCTTCATTCCTTGAGTCTTCAATAGAATACACAGATCCTGCTGCTCCCAAGGTGCTCTGTTGGGCAAGATAGTTGAACACCGGATAATGTATATTCCCTGGGTTTTGAGAAGGTGTTGATGATTCAAACACTCTCTCCTTAGGATCTTCTTCTTCATCCTGATTATCTATGAATACGGTATTTCTACTACTGTTACTAGGGTTAATTCTTGCACCCATCCAACTAGATTGTCCAACATTTCTGTCAGAACCATCTATGGACATCTGGTGTCCCTGGGATCCTTCAGATGATCCCATTCTCCAACCATCGGAATTCTCAATAGGAAGTTCTGAATCAGAACCGTCCTCTGAACCCTGTGGTACTGCATACCTCATATCTAAAGTAGGATCATATATAGGTTCAGGCCTCGATGAATAAGGATATGGTGTAAAAGATTCAGGATCTATAGGTATATCCTTAAAGATGGGTTTTGTACTACTACTTGCTTCCTTCTCCAACTAGAATGCTAACTGCTTCCTCCTTTCTAGATCAGCTAGATCCTCTAACATGTCATTTTTATCTTCGACAATAACTTGATGTGTCTTATAAAAATACGCAACAAGTGTTTGGTATCTATCCATAAACTTGGAAGCTAACTTAGGATGCTTCTTAACCAAAGTAAGATGATCCGGTACAGGCTCCGAGTCTATAGAATCATGAGGAATCACAGAAAATGTGCTACCTTCCAACTCCTTGGCTTTATGCTCTCGGATATTAGCTATCGCCTCCACAACAGCAACATGATATGATGCTAAGTGACTCCTAACTTCACCTATAGGTAGATCGGGATATAATCCAAGCTCCTCTTGGAGTTGGATACTCACACGATACTTGGATAACACCCGACCATCATAATAGGTTATGGTGTTCACTGAATTCTAGTTGGACAACTAAAAATCTTTAAGAGTTGACGAAGTTGGTCCGTGAATGATCTTTGGTAATCATCGAGAGTCTCCTCTTTCCTTACCAAAGTCTGTTTTGGAAACTTTGGTGCCATAAATCTGTATGTCAAAAATATTTTTATTAGTAACCAATAATATATTTCACCATAACAAAGAATTATCGCACTAAAACATATAACAGAATATTCTCATTCAAATACCCATTATATTATTTTTAGAGAATTCTTTATCGTTGCTACACACTCCTACAGGTAATACCCTTTACTAGGTTTCCAACCTAAGGTCAAAGCAATTTGCTCTGATACCAACTGCGGTGACCCAAAGATACCATCGCATGTGTAGTACACTATAGTCGTTGACATGACATTCACGTAACAATCGCTCGTAAATATCACATCCCTCAGAGTGGTACAACAGAAACATTGCGGGTCCAAATTACAAACATACACCCATATTATTATTATTACAATACCAGAAGTTCAAGACTTTGAAAAGATTCAACTTACAAACCAAAATATAACGTGTTTCAGCGGAATTTAAAAGTAACAACTCCAACTAAGAGTTGAGCTCAACAACTTATTCTATATGGTTCATGCTGATCGGCTCCGTCGGTTACTACTAACTAGAGCACTAGTTTGACTCGTTGCCATCTACTCCATAGCGGATTTCATAATCCACTCCTTCAACACCTCCTGACATGTCAGGCTCCTCGTAGAACACATCTTCTTGGCATTCAGCTGCATACATAGGTGTGTCTTCAAAATCTTCAGAGTCTAAGCAAGGGATCAAAGGAAAGGGTTAGTAACAGCGTTACCCAACAAGTTCATTATATGCAAGGTGGGAAGTTTGATGCTCTATCTACCACCTCGGACTATAAGTCCTTGGCACTATGCAGTTTTTGTAAATCTTTCTTCAAAGATTGTTTTTATTATGAAAATCTAGACCATCAGCCTTCACAGGTTGACGAGAACTTTCATGGAGTTCCTTTCCTGCCGCGTTCGTAGCTCCTTCCCGGAACAGGGAGTAACAAGTTACAGTTCTTACACTCTTCAGAGTTGTGTTACTTTACCCATGAGAGATCAACTCCTTGTTGCACAACCGGGCATACTTTCATGTCCACAATTCCATGATGTGGGGCCCAGTAGGTGATCCAAGCCAATCACTGCCCTCTTCACGACCCCGCATGCCTCCTTGGTGTACACCATGCCCACACATTGAATTACGGCAATGGTTTGTACATACCGTTAGATGCCAGAACTATCATGAGACATTGAAGGCTCCCACCCATATGCTGCATATCCTCTATGAATTACCAATTAATATGCACGCTACAAGGATAATAGCCATGACCTGCACACCCGGCTACATGCGAGAGGAAGAAGATACAACTGACTTCTCTGTCCCATTCCAAATCTCATGGTTAACGCGTGATATACGGCGCTAGAATCACTAATGTCATGGGTTATTAAGTCCCTAATTCATCATTATTGCAAATAGAAACCTAAGTTCTATTGCTCCATTATATCATCACTTAGGATGATACCGCAGATTTATTTATTTGAGAAAATAATATTTTCTTTCTCTGGAATATAGATGATAACACACAATTTGCAAATGCTTTGATAAAGACTATTCAAAGGACATGAGCAAGTGATGAACTTGCCTTGTGATTGCAAGGTAGTGAAGTCGGATTCTTGCACTGGACCTTGAGCTTCTATTCTACAAAACAACATTATTGCCCGGTAAGGACAATATTTAAAGAGGCAAAATGATTATGCAAAGTAATGTAATGCATTATTTATTTTTGTGCGTTCTACCCATTATCTTAGTTACACAATTCCTTTTAGTAGTAAAGGATTTATAATATAAATTATTAATATTTATTGAATATTGTAATTTTATTTATTAAATAATTCCTTTAAGAATTATCATTTAAATACAAGAATTTCTTTTTATGATATTAAACATTTATTTAGTATTTTTCTAAAATACTACAATATTAATATATAATAAAAGTGATTTTTATTTATTTTTATCTTCTTTTTTTAATTTTATAAAATTCCATATGGAATACATATATTATAAAATTCTTGATAAAAATTATAAGTATAAAAATTTATTTCTTAATTTATTTATATTGATAGGATTATTGTGAATCCAAAAATATTTTATTTATAATTTTTAGATTTTTATTTTATTTTCTAGAATTTATTAAAGTTCAGGGGTATTTTAGTCTTTTCTTAATTATTAAAACTTTCTTTAGGTTATTGGGATGGCTTTGTTGGGCTTATTGGGCTGTGTTGGCCCAAGTGATCAGAACTAAAAAGACTCCCCGAAGGGGTTGGCCCTCTCAGCCCACTCTCCATGTCCTTCTCTCTCGACCCCCTCTCTCCTTCTTCTTCGACCCCGTGGTCGCTGATATCACCGCCGACCGATTCACGCCGCTGTGGTCCTCTCCGACCGCCGCCGTGGTCCATGGCGTGGTTGCTGACCCGCTCCTTCATCTAGTCCATTTTGATTTGGATTTGGGGGATCTCCTGTGGCCAGGCCGACTCCTTCCCGAAACCTAGGGTTTGGGTGGTCTGGTCTTTGCCGCTTGGGCCGTGGTCTTGTGGGTGTTCTGATGTTGTTGGGGTGGTGCTGCTCGCCCTCAAGCGTGGATGTGGTCGCCGCCTCATCTCGGTGCGGGTTTCAACGCCCCTTGGGGTGCTACCCGTGCCGCCGTGCTCATCAAATCCTTCTGCTTCCTCTTCTCGACCACAGCTAGATCCTCCAGTAAGTTTGCTTTCTCTTCCTACGCGTGCTCTCTGTATTCTTCCACCCTATCCTGTGTTTCTCAAGTGGCTACCCCTGGTTAGGGTTCATGTCCTAATTAGGGTTCATCCCTCTGTGAATTGGATCTAGTAGTGATGATCCTTGAGTATGGTGCTTATGTTGATCACTATCCATAGTTAATTTGCATGGTTCTAATGGCTTTATTGGTCTGATTCCAATTGATAATTGGATATGGTTTAGTGAATACTGCTACTGTGGGACTGTTACTTGTGGATTCTGTTTATTTGGAATCTTGCTACTGTCAAAATATTGGTACTGACAGTAGTTCTGTCAGTGATTGTTAACTACATCTATGATTGTTGGCTTATATGGTTATACCTAGACTGAGATTAATCATTACATACTAGTGATGTTCTGAAGATATATAGATGAGATTAATACTGATTTCTGCTATTTGATTCCAGAAAAATGATATTTAGTGGCTTGCCCCTTTTATTTGTGAAAGCTAAGTAATGATTGTGCTTGGATTTTAGAACTTGTCCTTGTGACACCATCATAGAATGGCACACAAGTGGTTGAGTTCTATTAATGAGCTTAACTCTAACAGTGCTTGAAATTGGTAAATGTCAAAGATAAGTTGAAATCTTCATTTAAACCTCTCTGCCTATGATGTTGGTCTGAGGCATAGGAACTAGTTTCCTAATTTATTGTCCCTAATAGAAATGTTCTGGTAGTAGTACCAGTTACTAATTCTTGAGTCAAAGTTGGGAAAATGATTGGTATGCTTCTTAAGTTATATGGATCCATAAGATCTAGGAATTCTAAGGTGCTACTCCTTTTTAAGAGATGTGCCTAGAATTCAAAATCTTGGCTATATTTATTCTTGGAGTATAAGATTTGGCTTTATAGCCAGGATCAATGAGGTTGTCCTGAGATCCTGGTTGGATCTGTATAGTTTACTTATGCCTTTTTGTGTTTAAAATCCTCTATGATGGATTCACCTCACTTGGGTGAATACTGAGAAGTTAAAATATGGAACAACACATGGATCTCTATATAGATATGATAAACAGATCATGTGATGGTTTTATATAACTCACCACAACAGTTGGTTGTTGTTGTGGTTGATGGTTGATCCGGTGACTTGATCTTGCTATCTTGTGCTGATGTCCTGATCTTTTGCTTCTCCTGATGCTTCTCCTACTACTTCCAGCTCCTGGAAGCTTGTCCTTGATCTTGCTATCCACCTTTTGGTTCCTGTTAGCTTGGCCTTGTCCTTGCTATCCACCTAATCCACCCCCTCCTTATGTCACCATCTTGGTGAGTACTGGAATGATCTGGTGTGTGGTTGGTTTGGCTGTGGCTAGGCTGCTGATGCTTGATGTGTATGTGCAAGGAAATGGTGCTGTGGTGCTTTCCCACGGCTGTGTTGAGCTGTTTTGATTGTGTGGCAGCTGTGTCTGTGTTTGACAACACACACCATTCATTTAGGTGTGTAAGTTGCTTGTGTGCCTGCTGCATCCTTATGGATATGCTCAGAGAGACGATCTACCTTTTTATCTGATTACATTTATCTGCCTGGTGAAACTTGCCCCTTTTACTGAATGGCATCATTTGACTTGTGGCTTATTAATTATGAATTTAATTCTTTCATATTGGTGAAACTTGCCCCTAAAGATTTACTCAATGATTTAAAGTGGAACAGTGCATCTCACTGTCATTACTGAGAGTAAAAATATCTTAATATTTATTTATTTTCTTTCTTTTTTTGTTCTTTGTTTTGCAGGTACAAGACTTAAATATTCAAGATTAGAATAGGTTTTCTTGTTTTTTTTATAGAATAGTTCCTTTGTAATATTTATTTTATTCTTTTGTAATCCTTATTTTATTCTTTTGTAAGAAATATTTTAATACATCTCAATATGTAAATATTCCTCCTTTTATAATTTACTATTGTAAATATTCTTTATCAACTTCATAAGTTACATTTTGTAACTTATTCATTGAATAAATATTTGGAATAAATATTCGTTTACTTGTTTGTGTTATGTTATTTAAAGTTTGAGTTTCTAAATATTATTTTATTAATTAAATAATATTATTCAAACATGATCTTAATCTTTATAAATATAAATCCAACTCTCAAGTTTGAATTCAAATTCCTTTCCCCAAAACATACTAATCCATAAATATCATGTCAAAGTTTATAACGATCATTCTCCAAGGCTATCCCTGAACTTAAAGAGTGAAAGAAACTTTGATCACTTTAAGTTTTTATTTGGCGAAATATTTACCCACATTTTTTACAGATGAATGCATGCAATTGCACAGATTCCTAAATCTACCCTTTGTTGGTTCCTAAATGCTGGGATGTTACACATATACTCTAGCTTTTCCACTTTAAACTTAACCACTTCAAGATGCTTATGATAGGGGCAATGAGGGCTGAAAGCTAACAAGTACCATAATTTTTGGAATCTCTTTTTGAAACTTGTAATCACTGCTTCCTTTACAAAGCCTTTCTTCCACCACTATTGAGTCTCCACCTTCTACCTTTCGGCACCATTAAGAGAGCATAGTTGTCATTCTGTGTGCAGTGTTCCAAAACTTATTAATTGATGCATATTGTGTTATTACTTGTTCTTGTGCTACTTGTTTCTAGTCACCCTTGTGAACTTTGCAGGTGTCCTATGCATCTATTTGCGACTCTATGAGGGACAAGCTGATTGCCACTATGTTATGTTTTCTGCATGTGAAACAAACAAACGTTTTTCAATGCATGTTATTCATGATCTTTGTTTGTAGCTTGTCATATTGCATGCATAGTTACTATGTCCTATTGTTAGAACTCCATCTTCCATGCACATGTTTAGAGTTCTTTGATCCTAGCTTTCAATGCTTGCAAATGGTTGGATCTTTATTGTGAGGGTGCATGTCACCTCAAAAATTATTTTGTTTATCACTTACCTACTCGAGGATGAGCAGGAGTTAAGCTTGGGGATGCTGATACGTTGGAAACGTATCTATAATTTTTGATGCTCCATTCTTGTTTAGTATCTACTTTGCTTTACTTGTCCACACTTTGAGGTGCTTTTTACATGTTTTCTGGTACTAACCTATTTACAAGTTGCAACGATGCGGATGCACTTTTCATTGTTGTTTTTGGTTTGAAAAGTTAGTAAAGAAATATTCTCGAATTGACGGGACAAAGGAAAAGTCAATTACTTTCGTGGGGAACAAGAAGTCCAAAGGAGAGCGAAAGGGCCAGGGGGGGCAGACCCACCCAGCGCTGGTGGGCCCCAGCCAATGCACAGCTAGGGTTTGGTGGCCTGGCCGCCTCCTCGGTCTCCCCTTGCCTATAAGAAGACCACGATGCGAAACCACAGTACCGATCAAATCCACGAAACGTCTATAGCCGCCACCATCGTCCCTAGATGCAGGGGGGGATCTGAAGTTCTCCAGACCTGCCGAGGAGAGATCATCCTGGAGGCCTTCTCTCCGGTATGATGCGTGAGTAGTTCCACCGTGGACTATGGGTACATGTAGTAGCTAGATGGTTGTATCTTCTCCTTTGTGCTTTCATGTATAGATATTATGAGCTCCGTTCATGATCAAGATCTAATCTATTTGTAATCATGCATGTTGTGTTTGCTCGGATCCGATGAATATTAAGATTATTATGTTGGTTTGATTAATGGTTTTGTCTTTATGATTCTATCATGTTTGTGTTTTTTGTGATCTTGCATGCTCTCCATTGTTAGTAGCTATCTTGGCCAAGTAGTCGCTAGTGACTCCAAGAGGGGGTATTTATGCTCGATAGTGGGTTCATGCCTGTAGTTTCCAAGGGAAGTGACAATAATCTCTTCGGTTGTAGATGTGTTGTTGCTACTAGGGAGAAAACAACGGTCTCTTGTTCATGGAACATGTGGAGTGTTTACCTTACACACTTTGCTTAAAGGAGTTGTCTGTTGCTTGCAACTTAATACTGGAGGGGGTTCGGATGATAACCTGAAGGTGGACTTCTAGTCATAGATGAAGTTGGATGGCGGTCTATGTATCTTGTTGTATTGCCCAATCAACCTCATATGATCTTTCTGGCTAGTAATTGCATTGTTATGCCTTGCTCGGTTCCTGTCAATTGACATGCTGTAATTTGTTTACCCTTCATGCCATGTTGCTTATCTAAGGAGAGCACCTCTAGTGAACTATGGACCCCGGTCTAATCTTTACCATTGATACATCTTCCACTTTTACTTGTTTACTTGCTGCAAACCATTACCTTCCACATCATACGTTTAATTCTTTGTTACAGAAAACCGGTGAGCTTGACAACCTCACTGTTCGTTGGGGAAAAGTCTTGAGTTTGTGTTGTGCAGGTCTCCGCGTTACTTGCAACACCTGTGTGACGTTTCCTTCCTCCTTCTGGTTCGATAACCTCGGTCTCAACTGAGGGAAAACTTGCTGCTTGCTGGTTCACACCTTGCTCTTGAGGTTCCCAACAGGCTGTGCGTAGACAGTGCGTTGACTTACACCAGCATAGCACTACTAGGAAAAGGCCAATCAGTGGCGCACCTTTTTGGGACTTCTGTGGCGCATATGGGATACGCCACTGTTATCTCGCCACTAAATTGCAGTTCTGTGGCGCATATTGAAATGCGCCACAGAAGTTTTTCAGACTTTTGTGGCGCATATTGCCAAAATGCGCCACAGAAGTCCTGAACCAGATCTCAAACTTCTGTGGCGCATTTGGCCAATATGCGCCACATAAGTTTTTTTCAAATTTCAATAAAAAAACCCGGCCAGATCTGGCCGGAGATGGTGCTCGCCGAAGGTGGGGGTCGCCGATGGAGGAGAGAAGCAGGTCGCTAGTGGAGGAGGTGGAGGTCGCCGGTGGAGGAGAGGAGGAGGCCACCGGAGGAGGAGGAGGCCGCCGTAGGAGGAGGAGGAGAAGGTCGCCGGAGGAGGAGCTCGCCGGGGTGGAGGAGGAGGGAGGTGGGAGGAGGAGGAGGAGCTCGCCAAGGTGGAGAAGGAGGGAGATGGGAGGAGGAGGATGAGGAGCTCACCGGGGTGGAGGAGGGAAGAGCTCACCGGAGTGGAGGAGGGGGGAGCTCACCGGGGTGGTGGTGGTGGAGGAGGAGGAGGTGAAGCTCACCGGGGTGGAGGAGGAGGAGGATCTCACCGGGGTGGAGGAGGAGGAGGAGAAGGTGAGGAGAATGAGAGAAGAAGGTGAGAAGGGGAAAGATGGAGGAGTGGAAGAGTATAAGAGAGGGAGAAGGGGCGGGATTCAAATTTTGAAATTTGGCCAAGACTTCTGTGGCGCATATGGAAGAAATACGCCACATAAGTTTGTCCTCCTTTTTTATGATTTTTCAGGAAAAACGATCTTTTGGCCATAAATTTTTACTCTTTTCGAATTTTGAAAATCTAAATAATCGCTAAACGACCGTAGGTGGCTGCGAGCGGATGCAAAATCTCGTTCTCGTCATTTTGGTATATTATACGTATTTTTCCGACATCGTATACAAAAGTTACGACTGTTTTACCGTGGCATAAACTTTTTTTTGCATAAAAAGTCGAAATGCATGTATGTTAATTTTCATACAAACTAGACCATATTACCTATCACTATGTGAAAGGATTTTATTTTTTAAAGTTTTTTTCATTTTCTATTATTTTTTGCAAGGCTAAAAAGCGATCACAGGGGGGGTAGAATCTTTTTTTCCTACTCCAGCTTCTGTGGCGCATGCCTCTATATGCGCCACAGTATATGAACTTCTGTGGCGCATATGGTCATATGCGCCACAGAATATTGGTCAGAGTACAGTCAATGAGATTTCGTAATAGGGTCTACGAGATTTACGTGGCATCGTCCATATGCGCCGAAGTTGGAACTTGGCGCATGTGGACATTGCGCCACGGTTCCAACTTCTATATTTTTTCCTATATGCGGAAGTGTGAATATACGTGGCATTTGCTGAAATGCACCACTGGACAATTTTTGTGGCGCATGGTCAGAACCATGCGCCACAGAAGGTTTGTCTATCTGTAGCTAGTTTCCTAGTAGTGTAGCCATCAAGCATAATCCAGAACTTCCTTGATCTTGTCATAGTTTTTATTCTTTTCTCGACTCCCCGAGTCGAAATATGTGGCATGTGAATGTTTTGGCGATAAGGAAATGAGTGTGCAGTGTTGGTCTCTGCGCAAAACAATTCAAATGGAATGTGTTGGAAAAATAACGATGAAAATCTAATAAAGCATGTTATGGTGGCGAGTGAATAATGACTTACTCGGGAAAGTATGGCATGAGACTGTATTTCTTTGTCTTGTTCGCCACCAAGATGCCTTGTAGGTACGACGCCATGAATCGTCGTTCCATGGGGCTTCCCAAGCATCCGTCACGCATATACTAGGGGTCCACTATCGTGATGCCCGATGTGTTCTAAGCTGAGATAAAACAGGTGAACCATGGACCATGTGTTCATATATAACTAGATTTAGGGGTGCGGCCTTGGAGCACCACCCAGGTATACTCATACTTGTATGCGGCTAAAATTATTATTGAAATAGCAATATGATTTTTTCTTGTAATATACACCATTGTATAATTCATCGGCTAATTTTGTTATGTTAATCTTGTAGAGTGATTGTGATCTGTCCATTGTCTAGAAATGCTGGTTTACTTAAATCGAGCCCGACGATGCGTGTTAAGGATAGGAGTTTATTATTAAGGTCTATTTTCAGAATATTTGTCGTGGTATTGCCGACGAGTACGCCATGGAGGGGTCCTCACAGTGCGTGTTTAGAGACGTGGGGTAAGGGACGTTTGTGGTGCAGTAACACTTACCTGAGTTCAGATCCCACGATGGCGGAATCCTACTCCGCTATAAATCACTATAAGGGCAATCTGTGGAAGTTCTGAGATAGGTTCGCTGTGCGAGGTTGTGTGTGTCGATCTATGATCGTATGATATTGTGCCCTAAAGGCTCCCATAGGCCCGACTTATATAGTCGCCAGGTCCTAGGGTTACAGGAAAAAGTCCTAGCCGGACAGGTTATAGAGTCCTACACCGTCTATCACTAGTCTTGTGTATCTTGCACTCCAAGGCTCCGGGTACGCTGGTAAGTCCATCGTAGCCTTCCTTTATCCGGCATGGGCCTCCCATCTGGATCCACCTAGCTGGGCCGCCCAGCATGCCATAGGCCATGCTACCGACTATGGGCCACCCGGGTTAGCCGGATAAGAGACATGCTATAAGGATACCCATATAGCATATCCCCAACAGTAGCCCCCGGAGAACTCCGAGATCTTGCACCGTCTTGCCTATTCACGTGGAATGCTCCGTCTAGATGGATGTCGGCAGATCGTCAAGGAACATCTTGTAGTCCTCCCAAAGAACCCTGCAAGGTTTTCTCCGTCTTCGATTTGTAAGCCGGAAAAAATGCTGAATCTTCTATCGTACTCTTCCGTAGTCGGATTAAATCCGTCCATGCCGGAATCTTCGATGTGACGGCTCATCTACCCGTGTCAGCTAGGACGACGTAGGCTTAGGTCAGCGACGCCTCGTAACTCACACATGCAGAGAACGCAATCATATCCTATTTTCCCGCGCGGGCGAAACGAACCGTTGGCGGCGGCGGTTGGAGATGTGGCAAAATTTCCGCGCACGTTCGCGAACACGTCGTCTACGCGGCAACCGTCCGATTAGCTGCACGAATCTTGACGCCTAGGATGATAAATAGTAACCGTGGGGAATTTTCCACTTTTTACCCCATTCTTATCGCGTCGTCTTCTTCCTCCAGACGCACGTCTCCTCGATCTCTCCGCGAGAAACCTCGAAAACCCTAGCTTCCATCTGCGTCAGTCATATCCGTCCATCACTCCATGGCCAGCAGCAGCTCCTCCCCATCGATGGCGACGTCGAGCGAAGCCGCGGAGAAGCCGGCAAGCTCCGTCGTCGTGCCCCCAGAGGGCTTGGTCATCCCTGCATCGGCGGTGATCGAGTCCACCGACGGCGACCACAATCTGGCTACGCTAGAGCCACTGGAAGAAGAGCTAGACTCGCATAAGGGTGACTGGCGCGGCTCGGACATCACCGACCGCGACATCCAGGAGATGGTCGCCAAAGGTTACCTCCCTGCGATGGAGGGGCTAGCCTGGCGGGCGGCACCGGCCGGCGAGGTGACACCTTCTCCCCAAGCCGGAGAAAAAGTGTACCTCAAGGCTCAGCTGGTACGCGGCGTTTCCCTGCCCATCTCCCACTTCTTCCTCTCCGTCTTGAACCACTACAAGTTCCAACCCCATAACCTCTCCCCCAATAGCATCTTAGTGCTTAGCAACTTTGCGGCACTTTGCGAGGGTTACATAGGGATAAGGCCTAGGTTAGACTTGTTCGTGTACTTCTTCATCGTCAAACGTGAAGCCCGACATAGTAAGGAGGAGCTTAGGAACTGCGGCACCATAAGCTTCAAGATTCGACCTGGCCGGCGGTTCCCCGACATCGTCGGCCACGAGTCCTACAAGAACTGGCAGCGGACGTACTTTTACGGCCCCGACATTCCTTTGGCGGGCCGAGAAGTGACGTACCCGGACTTCGTGGATGGAGCCGCCGCTAAATTTTCTACATGGAGATCCCATGCCTCCCTTCCCTCCGACCTCGACGCTTCTCGCGCAATAAGGCAGATCGAATGGTTCGTAGAGACGGGTTTGACCGGCTTGGACCTAGCCATGTGCTGGTTCATCAGGCGAATCCAACCTCTGCAGCACCGCACGAAGTTCATGCACGAGTATACCAGTGATCGAAGGGATACCCTCCGGTTCTCTGTGGATAACTTCTCGAGCGACTCCGTCAAGCTCCGCCTAAAGGACATCGTCAAGGTGAAGGATAAGAAGCGTGGCTTCACCATCACCTACGGCATGTTCGTAGAAGGCAAGTGCCCAAAGGTAGGTATTTATTTTCCGTGTACGACATATGCTCCAGTTTTTCCGTCTTGCCAATATCATCTTATCTAACACGATGATTTCTCACTTAACAGCTTAGCGATCTAGATGAGGGCAACCTGTCTGCCCAAATCTACGATCCAAAGATGAAGGAAGTCACGGTCGTGTCCGACGATGATGTCCCGTTGGCGCGAAAGCGGAAGAGCTCCACCTCTGACGCTGCCGACGGAGGCAAGAAGAAGAATACGGAGGGTGGAGCCTCCAAAAAGACTACCGCCACCCTAGAGGCGGAAAATAGAAAAGCCACCGGGATTTTTTCCAAAGCTCCCCCCTAGTGTAAGCTTCTCATTCTCCGACATTGTCTATTTATCTGTCTTGTTCCTATACTTATGCATTTTTCACGTCTCAGGAAGAAAGCCACGACCAGCATCAAGAAGACCTCCAAGACTTTGGGGGCTTCTAGAAATATCAAAGACATGCTTCATCGCGACGCCTCTCCCGCCATCGCCCCTGCTACCCCTGTCGTCAAGCCCTCGTCTGCCCCGACAAGCTCACAAGCTAAGGAGGCACCATGCCCTTCCGCCATGGAAGTGGACTCTAGCCCCTCTACCGAACTCGCTGTTGTCGGCGAGCATGCAATGCAGGAGAGCACCGCTCAACAAATGGCTGAATCTCCGTCTAAGGATGCCATCGGTGGCGGCAAGGTGGTGGTGGAAGCTGGTACCTCTGCCGAAGGCGGTTCCCTTGCTCCCCAGAAACCCTTTGAGTTTCCGAAGATAGTTTACCCGGTGCTCACGCCGAGTAACACAACTCTGGTTCCTGGAGGAGTACCGTCATCTCCGACGTGCGGTCTTGAGGAGCTTCTCCGACAAGCGGATATCTTGCGAGGAAATAGCATCTCCTTTAGCAAGCTGCTAGCCGAGAGCGCTACAAACCTCAAGATTATTGCACTTGTAAGTTTTACTTTGCCTTTTTGCATTTCATATGAGTATCCCACTGTAGCCCCCGAGAATGTAGACGGAAAACCATGGGTTTTGCATCTATATGCTCTAAGAATGACTAAGTTATAAAAAACTCTCACTGAACCCCCAAGCATTTAGATGGAACAAACTATTCCGACTAGATGCTTTAAGAGTAGCATACATAGTGTTTATAATTTTCAATACTGTAGCCCCCAAGCCTCTAGTTGTAACCGAATTAGTTCCGACTAGATGCTTAAATAAAATCTAAGCAGATTCCGAGTTAAAAACTTTATACTGTAGCCCCCAAGCTTCTAATCGAGAACTGAATTAGCTCTGACTAGATGCTTAAAGAAAAGCTAAGCATATTGCTAAGTTAAAAAACTCTCGATGTAGCCGCCGAGCGTCTAGGTGGAAAGCTTCCGACTAGATGCTCCAAGCAAACTAAACAACGGTTTAACTTTTTCCTTTTTTCCACAGAACGAGAATGCTCGGACGGGCATGGACAACGAAAAGTACCAGAAGATGCGCATAGATCTTGAAGCCGAAAAGGGTAAAACTGCCATCTTGAAGGAACAGATCATCAAAAACAAGAATCTGTTTTCTTTTTGCGCATTTCCGTCTTGTTTCTGTGCCTTCATTCTCCGAGTACTCACTGTGTACTTTGTTTTCTCCAACTTGCAGAACATGTCGCCAAGGCCAAGGACATTGTCGAGCAGTACAAGCACATCCAGCAACTGGACAACGAGAACAAGATCCTTAAGGAGGAGAGGAAGGAGATGCTGAAAATGACTGAGGATTCCATGAAGGCCATGCAGGACTCCGCCTCCGTGGAAATCAATAGCTCGAAGGAGGAGCTTGCGATCTTAAAAGATCAAAAGCAAGCTGCTGATGAGAAAAACCAATGCCACAATGAGGCGTTTAAGCTCCTCCAACAAGAGAAAGAATCCCTGGCGGGCATCCTCTGGCAGGCTAAGGCCAGCATCTTCAGTAAGTTTCCTCCGCCTTGTATTTCTGTAGTCTAGATACTTAGAATTTTTTGAACTCATGCGCTCCTTGTCGGAATGTTCAACTCCTATGGGTTTAACTCGCTCGCCTCCTTCGGACAAGGAATGCATGGTTCTTGCCGGCAACTTCATCAACACCGCCATCACCCAGGCCAAAGAGATTGCCAAGCCCCTCCAGATATACATCAAGGCCTCGGACTCCGTGACGAAGTACTCGGAGATTCTGCGTCGAGCCCCCGAGCGTGTTACAAGCTGGAAAGCTTCATGTGCACGGGCTGGCGCAAGGATGGCGCTGTCAATGGTGAAGGCACACTACGAAGATGCCGATATCGACACGGTGACCTCTGGTATCCCCGACGTTGATGATGACGACAAAGAGATTGATCATGAATCCATCTTGTCATCACTCGCGGGTTATGACACCAGAGTTGCCGAGTTGGTGGACATCGACGTCTTCGTGCCCATGAACACCATCGATAGCATCAACCAAGACTCCTCCGAGTCTCATCATAGTGCCGACGTTGAGGGTGATTCTCCGGCTGGTGACGATGCTGCTTCCAAGTCTCCTGCGTCCAAGGAATAAAAAACACTTTGTAATATTTGTTTCCCCTTTGGTGTGTGCACGAAAAAAACTTGGTGATGTAACCTTAAGGCGGAAAACAATGGTTGTTATGTCCTGCTACTTAAGAACTAGTTTCCAGCATGTATATATTTTTAGCAAGTGCTGGCTTATCCATTACTTTGGTTCTTATGCTTGACTTTTCGTGAGTCGGAAGACTCGTTGTCGGAACCAAGCGCTTAGGTGATGATGCCCAATGGCACCGTCGATAACCTGAGCACAAAATCGCCGACAATAAGTGCCAAAAGTCACTACTCCAGAATCCACATAAAAACGACAAAGAACGTGTAGACCAGAAAACTTAAGCTAACGCCCGTAGGCGGAATTTTCACAAGTGCAAACACAATACTTTTGCATAAAGGTTTTACATGATCCAAAAATGAACACTAAAGGAGGTAAAAGACTCAGAAATATGAGTGAACCAAAGAGCTTTATTTCATTGATCATATAAGAGGTACATAATTAGATAAAAAATGCTAAGTGTAAAAAGGACATAGCTGTGCTATGTTCCATGGCCGATCAAGCTCCAGGTAGTCATCATCCGGGTCACGTCGCTTATGCTTATGATCCTCGTTGGGTCTATCCTTTAATTCACAATTGTCAACAAGGTAGTAAGACCCATTGAGAAGCGCCTTGATTATGATGAACGGTCCTTCCCATGGCGGGGATAATTTGTGTGACTTCTTCTGCTTAAGTCGGAGCACCAAATCCCCCTCTTTAAACGAGCGATGCCGAACGCGGCGACAATAGTAGCTGCGTAGCTTCTGCTGGTAGATGGCGGATCTTTGGCATGCCAAAACGCTCTCCTCCTCGAGAAGGTCCATATCTAGGCGTCTGGATTCTTCAGCGTCATCCTCTTCGTAAGCGGCAACTCTTGGTGCATCATGGAGGATGTCGGAAGGCAAGATGGCTTCTGCTCCATATACCATGAAGTAGGGGGTGTAGCCGGTGGATCTGTTTGGTGTAGTTCGTAAACTCCACAACACAGATGGCAATTCTACCGCCCAGGCTCCTGCTGCTCTATGTAGCGGCGCCTCAAGACATGGCTTGATTCCCTGCAGAATTAATCCATTGGCTCGCTCAACCTGACCATTGGATTGTGGGTGTGCCACAGATGCAAGGTCAAGTCGGATGCCTGTCTCCCAGCAATAAGCCTCCACTTCTCCGAGTGACAAGTTGCTTCCGTTGTCAGTCATAATGCTATGTGGAAGACCAAATCTCACCACTAGATCCCAGACAAACCTGAGGGCAGTTGCCCCATTAAGCTTTCTAATGGGTTTAGCTTCTATCCATTTGGTGAATTTGTCAACTTCTACAAGCATATGCGTAAACCCACAAGGTGCCGTCTGTAACGGTCCCACCATGTCTATCCCCCAGACTGCAAATGGCCAAGTTATTGGTATTGTTCGCAATTCTTCAGCAGGAACATGTGGTTGTCGGGCATAATACTGGCATCCCATGCATGTCTCAACCAGCTTGTCGGCGTCCGCCTTTGCGGTCAGCCAGTAGAATCCTTGCCAGAAGGCTTTCACGACCAACGATCGGGGAGCGGCGTGATGCCCGCAATCTCTGAGATGGATTTCGCGCAGTATTTCCATACCTTCTAGCTGGGAAACACACTTTAGGTATACACCAGTAGTGCTCTTTTTATAGAGTTTCCCATTGATTATGGTATAACCCTTTGCTCGTCGTACTATTTGCCCTCTTTCGACTTCTTCGTCGGGCAAAGTTCCATGTTCGAGATATTCCATGAACGGTTTTGGCCAAGCCGGCGGGACCTTAGTCACCATGTTGATTAAAGAGTCAGCTCTATCCGGGTTGTCGATGTCGGCTCCCTTCACGGATGGTGTGCGCAAATGCTCTAGAAAAACTCCTGGCGGAATTCGCTTGCGCCCTGACCCAAGCTTGGACAGCAGATCAGCCGCCTCGTTTTGCTCCCTAGGCACATACTTGACTTCGTAGCCCAAGAAGCTCTTGGCTATCTTGTCCACTTCGTCTTGATATGCCGCCATCATAGGGTTCCGCGCATTCCAGGTGCCATCCATCTGCTGGGCAACCAAGTCGGAATCTCCATAGCAACCTATGCGCTTGATGCCAATATCTTTGGCTACACGTAGTCCGTGGATGAGTGATTCATACTCCTCCATGTTGTTTGTAGCCTCGAACTGGATCTGCAGAACGTAGTGTAGCTTGTCTCCTGTTGGTGACTGTAGCAATACACCAGCCCCCGAGACATTGAGCAGCTTTGATCCGTCAAAGTGCATCACCCAGTACTCTGGTTCTGGCAACGGAGTAGCGTCTGGCATCTCCGTCCAATCTGCAACAAAATCTGCCAAGGCTTGTGACTTGATAGCGTCGCGTCTCTTGTAGGTGATCTCGAAGGCGGCAAGTTCAATGCCCCACTTCGCGACCCTTCAGAAGGCCGTCATTGGTAATGTTGGACAGTGGAGTCTTGCTCACCACTGTGATTGGGTGCTCCTAAAAGTAATGCCTCAGCTTCCGAGAAGCAAGGAATACTCCATAAGCTATCTTTTGGTAGTGTGGGTAACGCTTCTTGGACTTCGTCAGGACCTCGCTTATGTAGTAAACTGGTCGTTGAACTACGTGCTCATAGCCTGGTTCCTTTCGCTCTACCACGAGGACGATGCTGATAACCCGGTTGGTTGCCGCCATGTAAAATAACAGGGTTTCTCCAAGCTCGGGTGCTGCAAGGATGGGCGCTGAGGAAAGAATCTCCTTGAGATTCTTCAATGCTGCGTCTGCTTCGTCCGTCCACGTGAATTTGTCCGCCTTCTTCAGCAACTTGTATAGTGGCAGAGCCTTCTCTCCAAGTCGGCTGACGAACCGACTAACTGCTGCAACACAACCTGTTAGTCGTTGAATGTCCTTTAGGCATGTCAGACGGTTTATGTTTAAGATGGCCTTGATTTTCTCCGGGTTGACCTCGATTCCATGTTGGGAAACGATGAAGCCCAACAATTTGCCGGCTGGAACCCCGAAGACACACTTCTTATGGTTAAGCATCATGTTGTATTTCCAAAGATTATAAAAGGTTTATTTTAAGTCAGAGATTAAGTCGTTTGAATTTTTAGACATCACCGCGATATCGTCCACATAGGCGTGAACGTTCCGACCAATTTGGTCGTGAAGGCAACGTTGCATTGTCCGCTGGTAGGTAGCACCTGCGTTTTTCAGCCCAAAGGGCATCGTGACATAGCAAAACGTGTCGTGTGGGGTAGTGAATGAAGTGGACAATTGGTCCGACTTCCTCATCTTGATCTGGTGGTATCCTGAGTATGCATCGAGAAAACATAAAAGTTCTGAACCAGCCGCCGAGTCAATGACTTGGTCAATGCGAGGCAAAGCAAACGGATCTTTGGGGCACGCTTTGTTCAAGCCGGTGTAATCAACGCACATTCTTAATTCATTGGTTCCCTTTTTGGGGACAAGTACAGGATTGGCCACCCATTGGGTGTGAAGGACTTCTCGGATAAATCTAGCCTTAAGTAACCTAGCTATCTCTTTGCCAATGGCACGTCTGTTCTCATCTCCAAAGCGTCGTAGAGGTTGTTTCACTGGTTTGCATTTTGGATCAATGTTTAAGCTGTGCTCGGCAAGTTCCCTAGGTACACCTTTCATGTCGGCAGGTTGCCAAGCAAAGATGTCCCTATTCTCACGGAGGAACTCGACAAGCGCGCTTTCCTATTTGGGATCCAGGTTCGTCCCAATGGCGACGGTCTTGGAGGAATCGCCTACCACAAGTTCCACCGGCTTGGTTTTGATGGCGGCCTTGAACGCAGGAGCAGAGTCGGTGATCTACTTCTTCGACGCGGGCATCTTTGAGTCATTAACCTTGCTCTAGATCTCTTTGAATTCTTCGGTGTAGAGGACAGCTTCTGCAATAGCTGCTTCATTGATCTCGCAGTCCCTTGCCTTAGTAAAGCTTCCGGATACGGTGATGACACCGTTTGGTCCGGGTATCTTGAGTTTGTTGTAGACGAAGCATGGCTTGGCCATGAACATGTGGAATATGTCGCGGCCGAATATGAAGTGGTACACGCTCTTGAAGGGGACTACCTCGAAGGTCATGTGCTCTTGGCGGTAATTATTAACATCGCCAAAGGCAACCTGAAGTGTAATGCACCCAAGGGACCGAGCCTCCTGACCAGGAACTACGTCATGGAAGATGGTGTTGGTCCGCCTTAGGTTTGCCTCCGTCAAGTTCATCTTATGCAGTGTATCCAGGTACATGATGTTGATGCTGCTTCCACTATCCACCATGCACTTGGTGAATTCCACGCCGTCAATCAAGGGGTTGATGAACATGGCATACTGGTTCTCCGTGGGCACAAGGTCTGGGTGGTCCGTCCTGTCCCAAGTTATTGGAACTTCCGACCAGCGCAGGTACTGGGGGACTGGAGGGAGAGTGGCCATCAGGATCCTCAGAGAGGTCTTCTGTTGTTGGACGGTGGGGGTGCCAAGGAAAGTGTGGTAGACTGGATCCTTCTTTGCAAAGGGGTTCTTGCCCTTGTCGTCGCTCTTGGCGGCGTGCTTGGGGTCAACGTCTTCGTCCATGTCACTTGAATCCTTGGACTCCTCCTCCTTCTTCTTCCCTTTGCCCTTGCCTCGCGGTCTGTTCTTCCGACTTAGCTTGTAGCCGGACTCCGGGTCTTCCTTGAGGTCGTTGACGAACTTGCGGTGTCGATTGGTATGGGTGGACTTGCCGTTGGCGTCGAGGTGTACGAGGCACGACATATCGCGGTAATCCTCGTAGGTTTGGGGAACGCGGAGCGGCGCCGAGGTGGTTTCACTTCCTCATTGCTGCCCGCGGCCAGCTCCCCTTCCTCGGCCACGTTGTCCGCCTTCTCCTCGTCCTGCAAAAGTCATAGCGACCATGTCGGTAGATTGCTTTTCTTCTGGAGCGGTTTTCCGCTTTGTACTGCTGTTCCTCCGAGCTTGGGTTGGAACGGCCGTTGCCGGCAAAGAGCCACGAGCATCGTGCCCCTTTCCAACCCATCGATGAAGGCGGCCATGGCGGTCTGAGCGTGCACTCCTGCGCATGAATTCTTCATATCCAACCATCGGGAGAGGTAGGCGCGAGATGTCTCGTCTTTTTCTTGCACGCACCGCTATAGATCGCCCACAGTGCAGGGACGCTTGTATGTACCCTCAAAGTTCTTGGTGAACGCTTCTTGCATGTCCAGCCAGTTGTAGATAGATTTCTCCGGCAAGTCGTCTATCCATTGACGGGCCGTGCCCGCCAACATTAACGGGAGGTACTTGACGGCGATGTTGGGGTTGCCTCTGGAAAACTCCACCGCGTTGCCGTAGTCCTGCAACCATGTGGCTGGCTTGGCGGTGCCGTCATAGGGCTTAATGGTCTTGTCAATCCGGAAACCTTTGGGGTAAGTTGCGGACCGTATTGCAGGTCCAAAGCAACGTGGTCCCGGGCCTCGTGGATCTTATCGATCCGCGAACGTGCATCGTATGGCTCCGGGTTCTTCTTCTTTTTGTCAACAGGGGATGGGCTGCGTGAACGACGCGGGCCTCTTCCACCATGGTGACTTCTTGGCGGCGACGGAGGCGGAGGTGGCGATGGGTTAGCCTTCTTGCCGTTACCTCTGCGGCGCCACGCCTCATTTGCTGTTTGTCGGACGTGGAGGGTCATGGTGTGACCTACTCTTGTGTCCTTGGTGGCGCTCTTCATCATGACGGGTCTGCGCCGCGTTGTCGCGGATGACGATGCCGCACTGCTTTGGTGGGGGCATATTCATATGATGGTGAGCTTTGTAGTCTTCCTGATGTTGGGGGGATCGGGGCGTTGGCGATGGGCGACGAGGACGGGCTTTTTCTCCATGGTCGGAGGATATGGGGATAGCATCCTTCCTGTTGCGTGCATCCCTCCGTCTTTGTTCTGATGAACCCGTCCGGGACCCAACATCCTGAGGAGATCTGTCCCTTGGCGGTTTGTACTGGCTAGATCGACAGAGCGTTGGGTCAGACTCAAGCCTCTGAGAGGTGGCCTTTTCCCGCTGCTTTACCGCCTTGGCCACTAGTTCATAGACTGTTCTCGCCTCAGCGATCTATCACGCTCGAAGGGTCTTGGCGACGGCGAGGTTAAGGAGTGGGGTGGACATCACCTGCTTGCCTTCACTGTCAATGTATGGCTTGGCCTGTGCCGGCTTCGAGGGGGCCCATCCCAGGTTGCGCCGTACACCAGGATCGTTGATGACGCGAGCCGAAGCTTTCTTTGCCTTCTGCTGCTGTAGCAAAGTCTTGTACTCGGCCTCCATTGCTCTACCTTTCTCTATGGACTTCTGCGTGTTGACCAGATCTCGATCTAGTTTAGCGCCTTGCTCCGCGATGGCTTGCGCCTCCTCCGATTCTTGGCGCTTCTCGTCTGGGTCACGTTCGGATATGAGCAAGCTGTTAGTGGCTCGACAAGGAGATTGCCATACATCACTCTATCACCGGAGTAACATGGGCTGCGACGTGAATCTTGGAGGTGGCAAGTTTGCGGTGTTGTTGTTCGGGCGGTGCCGAGTTCTGCTGCCTTTACCTTTGGATTAGCGGGGAGGCATAACCTTTGCGCGATCATTGTCAGCAGCAATAAGTGGCCCCTTCCCCTTGTCCAACGCTGTAGGCGGAACTTGTCCGGGCTGATCTTCATCCATCGCCGTCCCAATGGTGACAAACACCCCTCGAGACGTGACGGTGTTGTTGGCTTGCTCGTCGCGCGAGTACTCCTCCTCCATCTCCTGCATAGCGGATTCTAGCTCTTCTAGACTGAAGTCTATCTCCTCTGAATCTGCACTGAAATCAGCATAAAGCGCGTCAATGACAGAGTCGGAGGGTGCCAGGACTTCCTCGATGACGGGAGGTGGAGGTGCAACGGCCTCGACGATGACCGGAGGTGGTGGTCTGCTACGATGGCGGCCGAGGCGCGGCTTGTGGTGGCTGAATCGGAGGCTCCATCAATGAGCGCAGCGCTACGAGCCGCCGCTCCAGCGTAGTTGTTGATGGTGCTCACCATGCCTTCGAAGGTAAGGCGTCCTGACGCCTGCTGCCATCTTAGAGAATGTCGGAGAAGCGTTCCATGGTCCAGTCCTTCCACGAAGTGATGATAGCATCATCATTGGGGTAGTGGGCCAGATCGTCTCGTATACGGAGCCACCTGGCCAGGTAGTCGCGGGGGTTTTCGCCCTCTCTCTGAACGCAGCACGCTAGATTGAAGATGGTAACCACGCCGACGAACTTGGATCTCTTGTCGGGCACGCAGACGGGCCGGATTTGCAGTGATCTTCCACCTTTATATCCTGCACAGGGGCGGTTTGGGTGGGTCTTGAATTTTTCCGATCTTTGCCGGTAAGCTCCAAAGAGAGATCCGACATCGATCCTTCCGTGAACGCATCCAGCCTGTAGGCGGTCCGTGCGGGTCTTGATGCTTTCCGATCTTTGTCGGCAAACTCCGAAGAGAGATCCGACATCGATCCTTCCGCGAACGTATCTAGCCCGTAGGCGGTCCGTGCAGGTCTTGATGCTCCTCCGACTCCCAGAGAACTAGTGCCCGAGTCGGTTTCGCCGATGAAGAGATGGATGTCTCCGATAGGAACGATCGAACACCGCGTAGGGTTCGTCTTCGCCGATCGAACTTCGTCGAGGGACGATCGAACGTTCTGGGAGAAGAGAACGCGTCCGATGGCTACGGTTTCACTGATTCCCACGAAGATCTTGGTCCTCGCCCGCTGAAGAGTCTGAAGCGCCTCTTGCACCATGGTGGGCGCCAACTGTCGTGGTATTGCCGACGAGTACGCCATGGAGGGGTCCTCACAGTGCGTGTTTAGAGACGTGGGGTAAGGCGGACGGTTGACGGGTACGAGGTAACACAGCTTACCCAGGTTCAGATCCCACAACGGTGGCGGAATCCTACTCCTGCTATAAATCACTATAAGGGCAATACGCCGAGTTACAGAGATAGGTTCGCTGTGCGAGGTTGTGTGTGTCGATCTATGATCGTATGAGATTGTGCCCTAAAGGCTCCCATAGGCCCGACTTATATAGTCGCCAGGTCCTAGGGTTACAGGGAAAAGTCCTAGATGGACAGGTTATAGAGTCCTACACCGCTATCACTAGTCTTGTGTATCTTGCACTCCAAGGCTCCGGGTACGCTGGTAACTCCACCGTAGCCTTCCTTTATCCGGCATGGGCCTCCCTTCTGGATCCATCTAACTGGGCCGCCCAGCAGGCCATAGGCCATGCTACCGACTATGGGCCGGCCACCCGGGTTAGCCGGATAAGAGACATGCTATAAGGATACCCATATAGCATATCCCCAACAACATTGTATCGTCAACTAATAATGGCTGCCAGATCATTTGTAGAAGGACGAGACTTTTAGTGTAGAAATCTCGTTTCGTTTTATGCAGAAAACCTAAACCATAAACCCTTATGAAGGTAATATGCCCTGAGAGGCAATAATAAAGTGTTTATTATGTGTATTCCAAGTATATGATAGATGTTTATTTTGCATGCTATAATTGTATTAATACGGAAACTAGCTCGTTGATTAACAAAATGATCAAGGTTTCCTGATCATGGACATTGGATGTTGTTAATAACGGGATCACAACATTAGTGTAATGGTGTGATGAACATTCATCCGAAGTATAGCATTACGATCAAAGTCATTGAGTTTATATTGCTATAACAACTTACGAAGTGATCCTAATCCTTAGACCATGAGATCATGTCAATCACTAACACCGGAAGAGTTTCTTGATAACATCAAACGTCACACTATAACAGAGTGATTATAAAGATGGATTCAGAACTAATAAAGCGTTATGTTGAGGCTCATGGATCGAGAGTGGAATTTGTTCATCCCGATGACGGATAGATATACTCTGGGCCCTCTCGGTGATATCACATTGATTAGCTTGCAAGCAAGTGATTTGATCACTAGAATGTTATATCACAGGAACGAGAAAAGAGTGCATGTCGGTAACGATATCAAACTAGGTATGGAGATACCGATGATCGAATCTCGTACATGTAATATATCGTGAAACAAAGGGATTAAGATACTAGCGTAAAAGGTTAAGCGATCACAAGAAAGTCATCGTTGAATGTGTGAGTCGATGGGTCTCAGATCCCGCTTACGATTATTGATCCGAGAGGGTCTTGATCATGTCCGCATTATTCACGAACCGTAGGGTGACACTTAAGAGACACCGACATCCAATTGGAGCAAATGTTTCATGCGAGAAAGAATGAACAAGCGCGAATTTATTTCACTAGATACCAAACAGGTTTTGGTGAAATTGCATAAAGTGGTTATGCATGTGAAATAGAATTCTAGCAAGGGGTTATTGTGAATGTTTGTCATTAAAGTAATTGACAAAATTCTGAATAAAATAAAAGAGTTTTATTTAATGAGAGTTTGCATTAAATTTGGTGGAAATTTAATGGAATTTGAGTGGACTTTTGAGTGGAGGAATTTAAAGGAGATTTGTGAGTGGAGTGTCCACCCACATGAAGAGGGGAGGCAAGGGGCCCCATGCGCTGCCACCCCTTGGGTTCCCCCTCCTCCTATAAAGGCCCCTCCTCACTTGTCTCACACCTCCTCGTGAAGGATCTCTCCCCTCTAGAATTTATCCCCATGGTCTCGGACTAGCGAGATACATGTTCCGGTGGCTATTAGGCAAGAAAGAGTTGTGCTTCGCTGCATCGCTGGGCGAGGCGGAGGTTGCTCGGTGCCTCGAGCGTGTGTGCGAGCACGGATCTTGGCTGCGTCTGCGGCGCTAGGACTTCCTCTCGATCTTGAGATCGCCAAGAGATCGTCTACATCAACCACGAGTTGAACTCGTTAAGCTTTGTCGGTCTTCAAGGGTATGTTCTCTCTGGATATACATCCGCCAGTTGTTTGTATCTAGTAGATAGATCTTGGTATATAGTTCACATCGTAGGAAAATTTTTGTTTTCTATCTGCGAACCCTACGTTGGTATCGAGACGGATCTGCGTAGATACTTTACACGGGTAGTACACATATGAGTATGTGGGCGATGATGATAATGTTGTTGCTCCTTTGTTGTAATTTTGGATATTGGTGGCATAGTGGGATGAAGCGGCCGGACAAACTTTACATGTCCTCACATGAGACCTGTTCCGCTTGACATGCAACTAGTTTGCATAAGTGGATAGCGGTGTCATCTCTCCTACTATAGTCAATATCTATTTTGCAAGCGAGTTGTCAACAATTTGATTATCCTCGTTGTGGTTCATGTTCGTAGGTAAGAACGGTTCTATCTCGAAAGCCCTAAGCCATGTAAAACTTGCAATGGATAAATTAGGCGTCTAGTTTAGATTGTTCTTTGGGCTAGTGTTATGATATGGTAGTGTTGTAAGTAGAAGTATGAGATGATACTCTTACAACACACATAGCGTGTAAAATCCATAGACCTTGGATTTACACATATAGGTATGATAGTGATCATACCACAATGCACATGATAGAGATCATCTGCGGGAACAATATAATTTCACTAATAAACATATGATGTTTGATTGCATCTTATATTGCTTGTTTAGCGCTTTGTTAGCATAATAAGATGATCCCTCATTTAAATATCAAGATAAGAATGTGTTCTTCCTTTAGTATGCACCGATTATGTTTTCGTCGCTCCAAGACATCACGTGATGATCGGGTGTTCTTGGATCCGACCATATTTGGTGTAAAACAGATTACACCTTGAATACTAAGGTTCTAACTTGGCGAGCCTAGCATGTACAGACATGGCCTCGGAACACGGACCGAAATGTTAAGCATGAGTCATATAGTTGATATGATGCCCATTTGATGCTCGCCTTTGAATCTATACCGACTCACGTGATGATCGGACTTGGTGTAGTGGATTTGGTTCATGTAATCACCAAAAAGGCACGAGGGATGTCGTTTTTGAGTGGGAGTTCATTAGATTAGTTGAACTCAATCTATCATACACTTAGTCTAAACTTTACAAATTACATTGTAGATGGCACCACCGCTTTTAATTTCAATGTGTTCATGGGGAAGAGAAACTAGCGAACGGTAGCAACTTTACCGAATGGGCCATGAATTTGAGGATTCTCCTCTCTGCACAAAAGCAATATGTGCTAGAAGCGCGTTAGGCCCCACCTTTGATGATGCCTGACGAGGAGAAGAATGTCTATCGGACTCGTCGGAGGACCACAACTTAGTTCATTGCGGCATATTGTATGGGCTAGAGCGGAACTTGAAAGCGTTTGAAAATGGCAATGCATTTGATACAATGGGTGAGTTGAAAATGATTTTCGACACACATCTTTGAGAGAACTACAACGCTTGAGAAAAGTTCTTTAGCTGCATGATGGAAGAGCAACCTCCGTTAGTGAGCATGTACTCAAGATGTCGATTCTGTTGATAAGCTTGTGTCCTTGGGAATATCGATTCCCATTGACTTAGGCATCCATCGTGTTCGCAGTCTCGCCACCTAGATATAAGAGCTTCGTGATGAACTATAATATGCAAGGCATGAAGAAGTCTCTCCCGAGCTTACATCAATGTTTAAAAGCTTGAAGTGGAGATCAAAAGGAACATCAAGTGTTGATGATCAATAGGAACACCGGTTTCAAGAAAGACAAGAAGGAAAGCGGAAGGAAGTAAGGCGGCAAGCTGTTGCCGCTGAAAAAACCCGAGTTAGACCTAAGTCGATTCGAAAGTGCTACTATTGTAAGGGGAGCCCTTTGGGCGCGCTGCCCCAAGTATCTCGGAGACAAGAAGGTCGGCAAGGCAAACAAAGGTATATATGATATACATGTTATTGATGTGTACTTGACTAGTGCTCGCAGTAGCACCGGTATTTGATACGGTTCGGTTGCTAATATTTGTAACTCGAATCGGGCTGCGGAACAAGCGACCGCTAAGGGGTGAGGTCAAGATGCGTGTGGCAATCGATCAAGCGTTGATGTGATCGTCAGACGCTGCCTCTCCACTTGTCGGGATTAGTTATAAACTTTAATAAATGTTATCTGGTGCCTGCGCTGAGCATGAACATTGTATCTGGATCGTGTTTGATGCGAAGTGGTTATTCATTTAAATCCGAGAACAATGGTTGTTCCATTTATATGAATGAAATCTTTTATGGTCATGCACCGATGATGAATGGTTTATTCCTATTAGATCTCGATGATAATGTTACACATATTCATAATGTTGATGCTAAAAGGATTAAACTTAATGATGATATATCCATATATGTGGCAATTGCCGTCTAGGTCATATTGGCGTTAAGCATGAAGAAGCTCCATTCGGATGGACTTTTGGAATCACTTGATTATGAATCATTTGATACATGTGAGCCATGCCTTATGGGCAAGATGACTAGAACGTCGTTTTCGGTTCAATGGAGCAGGCGGATTTATTGGAAATCATACATTCGATGTATGTGGTCCAATGAGTGTGTCGGTGAGGTGGATATCGTTATTTTGTTACTTTCACGGATGATTTGAGTAGATACGGTTATCTACTTGATGAAACACAAGTCCGAAACCTTTGAAAAGTTCAAGGAATTTCTAATGAAGTGGAAAATCATCGTAATAGAAAGATCAAATTTCTACGGTCCGACTGGAGGTGAGTATCTAAGTTACGAGTTTAGCACTCACATGAAATAGTGTGGAATTGTTTCACAACTCACACCTGCCGAACACCACAAATAAATGGTGTGCCGAAGCGTAATCGTACTTTATTAGGTATGGTTCGATCTATGATGTCTCCGATGGACTTGCCGTTGTCATTTTGGGGTTATGCACTAGAAAGCTTGCATTCACTTTAAATCGGGCACCATCTAAATCCATTGAAAAGACACCGTATGAATTGTGGTTTGAAACAAACCTAAGTCATCATTTCTAAAGTTTGGGGATGCGATGTTTATGTGAAGAAACTTCAACGGATAAACTCGAACCCAAAGCGAAAAATGCGTCTTCATAGGATACCCTAAAGAAACTATTGGGTATTGCTTCTATCACAGATCCGAGGACAAGGTTTTGTTGTTAAGAATGGATCCTTTCTAGAGAAAGAGTTTCTCATGAAAGGTGTGAGTAGTCGAAGGTAGAACTCGAAGAGGTTGTGGAACCTTCTCTTCAAAGTATGGCGAGTAGCATGGCGGAAGTTGTTCGGAGTTAGATCCACTGTTGAAGAGGGAACTAATGATAATGATCATGAAATTCGAAGAGTACTACCGAACCTCGCAGTCAAACAGACGCTGCGGCTCCGAGCATTCTGGAATCCTCATGAATTACATGGTTGATGAAAATGATGACCTGCGACGTATGAAGAAGCGATGATGAGCCCGGATTCCAACAAATGGTTAGAATCCATGAAATCCGAGATGGAATCCATGTATGAAAATCAAGTTTGGAACTTGGTGGAATTACCTCACGAAAATGCCGTGGAGAACAAATGGATTTTCAAAAGGAAAAGATGTCGATGGTAATGTGACCGTCTATAAAGCTCGACTTGTCGCAAAGGGTTTCAACAAATTTAAGGAGTTGACTACGATGAGACTTTCTCTCCCGTAGCGATGCTAAAGTCGATTAGGATTATGTTAGCAATTCTGCATATTTCGATTATGAGATATGGTAGATGGATGTCAAAACCGCGTTTCTCAATGGTAATATTGAAGAAGAGTTGTATATGATACAACCAAAGGGTTTTGTCGATCCTAAGGATGCTAACAAGGTGTGCAAGCTTCAGCGATCCATCTATGGATTGAAGCAAGCATCACGAAGTTGGAATCTCCGCTTTGATGAGGTGATCAAAGAGTTTGGATTTCTCCAAACTTATGGAGAAGCTTGTATTTACAAGAAAGTGAGTGGGAGCAATGTGGCATTTCTGATATTATATGTGGATGACATATTATTGATCGGAAATGATATAGATCTTTTAAACAGTGTTAAAAGTTATCTAAACAGCAAATTTTCAATGAAGGACCTAGGTGATAGATCTAGGCGCCTAATAGGGCTATCGCAAAGTACATACCTTGATAAGATTTTAAAGAAGTTTAAAATGGACGGAAGTAAGAAGGGGTTCTTACCTATGTTGCAAGGCAAGACATTGAGTAAGACTCAAAGTCGCTTGGCGGAAGAAAGAGAGATAATGGACAAAGTCCCTATGCTTGACCATAGGCTCTATAATGTAGCCATGCTATGTACAAGACCGGATGTGGCACATGCTATTAGTTTGACTAGTAGGTACCAATCGGATCCGAGTTGAACGAACTTTGGATAGCGGTCAAGAATATCCTTAAGTACTTACGAAGAACTAAGGATATGTTTCTTGTATACGGAGGTGAAGAAGATCTCATCGCTAAGTGTTATGTCGACGCTAGCTTTGACACCGATCCGGATGACTCTAAGTCTCAATCCGGATACGTATTTCTCATGAATGGCGGAGTGGTTAGTTGGAGGAGCTCCAAACAACTGTGTAGCGGGATCAACAACGGAGGCCGAATATGTTCTGCTTAGAAGCTCCAGAAGCAGTTTGGATGAAGGAGTTCATATCTAGGAGTGGTGGCAAACGCGTTGGACCCAATGGTGATCTATTGTGACAACAATGGTGCCATTGCCAATGCCAAAGAGCCAAGGTCTCACAAGCATTCCAAGCATATTAAGCGGCGGTTTCACTCCATCCGCGAGCATGTCAAGGATGGAGATATAAAGATTTGTAAAGTACATACGGATCTCAATGTAGCAGATCCGTTGACTAAAACTCTCCCTAGAGCAAAACATGATCAACACCAGAACTCAATGGGTGTTAGATTTATCACTATGTAACTAGATTATTGTCTCTAGTGCACGTGGGAGACTGAAGGGAATATGCCCTGAGAGGCAATAATAAAGTGTTTATTATGTGTATTCCAAGTATATGATAGATGTTTATTTTGCATGCTATAATTGTATTAATACGGAAACGTTAATACATGTGTGTTTAATAAACAAACAGAAAGTTCCTAGTTATGCCTCTCTCATAAACTAGCTCGTTGATTAACAAGATGATCAAGGTTTCCTGATCATGGACATTGGATGTTGTTAATAACGGGATCACAACATTAGTGTAATGGTGTGATGAACATTCATCACAAGTATAGCATTACGATCAAAGTCATTGAGTTTATATTGCTATAACAACTTACGAAGTGATCCTAATCCTTAGACCATGAGATCATGTCAATCACTAACACCTAAGAGTTTCTTGATAACATCAAACGTCACACCGTACAGGTGATTATAAAGATGGATTCGTAACTAATAAAGTGTTATGTTGAGGCTCATGGATCGAGAGGAATTTGTTCATCCCGATGACGGATAGATATACTGGCCCTCTCGGTGATATCACATTGATTAGCTTGCAAGCAAGTGATTTGATCACTAGAATGTTATATCATAGAACGAGAAAAGAGTGCATGTCGTAACGAGATCAAACTAGGTATGGAGATACCGATGATCGAATCTCGGACATGTAATATATCGTGAAACAAAGGGATTAAGATAATAGCGTAAAGGTTCCGACGATCACAAGAAAGTCATCGTTGAATGTGTGGAGTCGATGGGTCTCCGGATCCCGCTTCGATTATTGATCCGAGAGGGTCTCGATCATGTCCGCATTATTCACGAACCGTAGGGTGACACACTTAAGAGACACCGACATTGGAGCAAATGTTTCATGCGAAAGAATGAACAAGCGAGGAATTTATTTCACTAGATACAAACAGGTTTTGGGTGAAATTGCATAAAGTGGTTATGCATGTGAAATAGAATTCTAGCAAGGTTATTTGTGAATGTTTGTCATTAAAGTAATTGACAAAATTCTGAATAAAATAAAAGAGTTTTATTTAATGAGAGTTTGCATTAAATTTGGTGGAAATTTAATGGGAATTTGAGTGGACTTTTGAGTGGAGGGAATTTAAAGGAGATTTGTGAGTGGAGTGTCCACCCACATGAAGAGGGGAGGGCAAGGCCCATGCGCCTGCCACCCCTTGGGGTTCCCCCCTCCTATAAAGGAGCCCTCCTCACTTGTCTCTCACACCTCCTCGTGAAGGATCTCTCTCCCCCTCTAGAATTTATCCCCCATGGTCTCGGACTAGCGAGATACATGTTCCCGGTGGCTATTCGGCAAGAAAGAGTTGTGCTTCCGCTGCATCGCTGGAGCGAGGATGCGGAGGTTGCTCGGTGCCTCGAACGTGTGTGCGAGCACGGATGCGCTGCTAATTTGCGGCGCTAGGACTTCCTCTCGATCTTGAGATCGGCAAGAGATCGTCTACATCAACCAGGAGTTGAACTCGTTAAGCTTTGTCGGTCTTCAAGGGTATGTTCTCTACGGATATACATCCGCCCGTTGTTTGTATCTAGTAGATAGATCTTGGTATATAGTTCACATCGTAGGAAAATGTTTGTTTTCTATGCTGCGAACCCTACACCTTAGGCTAGTTCTAGTGGGAGTATCATAACTAGTATCATGCATGCCATGTTGGCAAAAATATGACGTGACAGGTCAATTAATGAAGAAAGAGATGGTGATGGTATCATATTATGATACGGTATCATAGCACGTAAAACTAGATATTTTAATACCAAATAAATCATGTACGCATATTTATATTGGGATTCTACACACAATTAAATACTACGCAACTATGATACTACTATAAGATACTATGCATTAGAGAGATAGTATCATATACAAAGTATCATATGCATACCAATATATGATACTCCACTAGAACTAGCCTAAAAGTCTCGTCCTTCCCTGTATAAAGAAATTATCTCCCTACACATGCTACAAGTGATTTGCATCGAAGTGATAATTTTCTACCCGCGTCACTTGCCTACCTTTTTTAACTTCAACTTAGCTACTAAAGCATAATTTTCTACCATGATTGTTAGCATTCTATCTGTACATATAATAAGGCCGTTCCATGAGTTTCGACGCATTGAAAAATTAACTCTCACCCAGTGACTTTAATGTTATAGGATTAATGCAGTTTGGATTTTCGACAAAGATCAACAGTCAACTGTCAAATGCAGCCCACTAGTCCATCTCATGGGATTACTGGAGAGGCGATCCATCTAGTTGATGCCTTCATTACTACATATATGAAAGTGAAGAATTCCAGCGATCGTTTAGCGACGCCAAATTAGCCTATGGTACTGTAGATCGCATCTACGGTACCCCAAACATCTATAGTGCATTTTTTCCACTTCGTTTACCGGTTCATCGCCGGTTGCTCTCCACGGCTTCACCTTCTGGAAATATGGCAGACCCACCCCACAGCTTCATCTCGCAAGCCGTGTATACCTCTCGCCACCACGATGGCTGCACGCCACGTAGTTCCTCCCGATAGATGCGTGTCCTCTAAATTTCCTCACCCCTCACCTCTTTGACCGAACGAACCATATCGAGGTAGTGCCCGACCTCTGAAGGAAGCTAGGGTGCAAACGACGCTGTCGGCATGGACGTGGGACGGCAGGCAGGCAGAGAGCGGCAAAGATGGAGACGACTGCCTTGAAAACGGGCCCAGCGACGGACGAGCGACTACGCACATATGTGCGAAGGTGTCTCTTGAGCGATTCGTCTTCTACTTTCCTATCAGTCTCCTTCCTAAGCTCTTCCCTTTATGTCAACGAGTGCAGCGATGGGCACACAACAGGATCTACACCTTTCCTGGCACGTCCAGCTCGATGGCTACCAAAAGCGTCGTCCTCTGGCCGCCGATGCATCACTAACTCCACTACAGGCTTCGGGCGGTAAAGGGAGCCGTGGGTACAGGGTGGGCACCGCATAGTGAACCACTTCCCTCCTAGCAGGTCGAACCACAGACCCTCCTGGCGAAGGAGAGGAGCAGGTTTGTTCCTATAGCTGAGCCTTTTTCTCCTTCTATAATTTCTTGAGCTATGTCAGTGTTCATGTCCTCCACATCTGCCTATTTGGAGATGTATTGGTTATTTCTTGATTTCCTAACAATGTGCTCCGCATCTAGAAATGTTCCTTCTTCTTTCCTATGTTCCTTCTTCCTTGATCCTCAATCATGGATATCAGTTAGATGATGTGTGTTTTATTTTGGTATGCCTACTAATTCAGAGATGTAGTCAATAGGAACAACTGATGGTGGTGCCGCTTGGAAGAAGATCATTAAGTAAGCAAGAGTAGTATGATGTGCCGTCTTGGGAAGGCTTTTCATTGCTCATTCTACTAGCTGCTCCTTGATTGCACATTATATTTCTGGTTCTTTAAGTGCATTTCTAACCATAGTTTTTATAGCTTTGCGTGTTTTTGAGAAGTTTACTGCTTTTCGAGAAGTTTACTTCTTTGGTTTCCCGGTAGATGAAGGGAAGTTTCTACTGGATTTTTAAATATTCAAACAATGGGGAACATAAAAAATATCTCATGACTAATGATATGTATCCATGACGCATGTCTGGTGTCAGAAAGCTGAGGTGAGGTCTAAATATTTCATAAGCGCTGTTTTTCTAGCTATTGGTGGATTATTCATAATTAATAAATTAGACAGGACACCTTCTCTTATTAAATGTTAATCAAGGTCAAAGAACTATGATGAGACCAGGCAATAAAGAAACTAAAATTTGCTACATGATGTTCCTCTTGGGTGTACGATTAAGTTTGGAATTCTGAAGTCCTCCTGATTCACACTTTTGAGGCATGGCCTGTGGATCTTTTACTATCGAAAAGGAAATCATTTAATAGACCTTCAACATAATTCCATGGTTATGTCCGACAGATATTTACATGTGTAATGAAGTTTGTTTGTTTCTTCATGCAAGTAGTGGATTGAAATTACGTGCTCTTATGATCGTGTGAGATATTTGCTACTATAGCTTCAAGCAGCCTTTTCATTTTATTTTAGATTTGGGCATTCAATATATATAGCTTACAGGATACCGCAACTAAATTGACCAATTTTGTTAAGGGTAGCACCTTAGAAACTAATCTTTTGGATCCAGATAATGATCAAGCTTACTATCATTTTTACCAAGCATTGATTCAAAAACAATAGCTGGTACCACTACCAGGACTATCTGTATGAATCAATTAGATAAGGCCTAAAACCCCTAAGCCTCAGACCAACATCATTGGTCTCAGGGATTTCAAAGAAGAATATTTCTATTTATCTTATGAATCCAAGCTTGTCTTAAGCTTAAACCAACCCAATCAATGGATTAGAATCAATCTTGTGTGCCATACCAAGATGGTGTCACAAGAACAATCTTATTCGAATCAGGATAAACATCCAATCATCACAGGTTCAACAAATCAATCTACAAATCATTTTCCTATCAGGAATCATAATTAAAAACATTTCAATGTTTATCGGTACTGTTTGAGATCATTGTGATCTCAAACCACATATTAATTTCTAAGCCAACGGCACTAAGACAGT
Organism: Avena longiglumis; assembly: GCA_030063025.1. Lineage (NCBI taxonomy): Eukaryota > Viridiplantae > Streptophyta > Magnoliopsida > Poales > Poaceae > Avena > Avena longiglumis. Next base: position 6,875,634 of record CP125979.1, read on the forward strand.
GATTTCATCACACCATAACCATGATCCTAAACCATGAAATGACAGTGGAAGGTTATCAAGTCAGTGACTTTACCAAGCATTGGTTCCAAAGCAACTATAGTTCATCTCACATGCAATCCAAGCATAAAAGCATCTAATAAGCCATCAGAACCATTATAGTTCATCTCAAGCAACAAGCCTCAGGCTAATAACCATTTAGCACGCTTACAGATCATCCACACATGATCTAATTCATCCAGTACATGATAAGAACCCTAAATGAAATAAACCATCCTAATCAGGACAAGACAGTCACCAGAGAGATCATTGCCAACATCCAGCATGGGATGAGCGAGCACAGAGAGCACAAGGGGATAGGAACAGAACTCACCAGAGGTCCTCGCTGGAGACAAGAAGAGGAAGCAGAGGGGCCGACGACCATGGCGGCACGGGGAGCACCCCAGGAGGGGCGCTACAACCCATACGGCGCCACGACAGCGACCCTGACCATGCCTAGAGGCGAGGCGAATCACCACGACGCCGACAGCAGCGGCAGCACCAAGATCCACGCCAACCCCCAAACCCTAGGGTTCGGGACGGCATCGATCCGTCGCAGGAGAGCCCCATGCTCAAATCCAGTTGGATAGGAAGGATGGGCGTCATCGACAACCTCCTGTTGCACCACGGCGGTGACGAATGGCCACAAGTGGAATCACCGACGGCGACATCACCGACCACGGGGTCGAGGTCAGGGGAGGAGAGGTTAAGCTCGAGGGAGAGAGGCAGTGAGGGGAGTGGGCTGAGTGGGCCAGATTCTTCGGGGTGGTGATTTTGATTATGACTAATGGGACACCAGGGCCCAATAAGATTAAACCAGCCCAAAAACCTTCAAGGCCTGTTGTAATAAATAGATAAAGACCAAAATACCCCTAAACTTAATTAAATTCTAGAAAATAAAATAAAAGTCCAAAAATTATAAATAAAATATTTTGGATTCACAATAATCCACACTATCCAAATAAAATAAGACATTTAAATTTTATTAAGGATTTTGTAATTTGTATATTCCTTATGGAATTTTACAAAATTATTGAAAGATGATAAAAATAAAAAAAATCACTTTCATTATATTTTAATATTGTAGTATTTTTGAAAAATACTAAATACATATTTAACAACAATTTTTTATGTTTAAGTGATAATTCCTAAAAGAATTATTAAATCAATAAAAGTCAAATAAAAGGGAAATAAAATAAAACAATTCAATATATGTTATAAATATTAAAAAGTAATATTTATAAATCCTTTATTATTAAAAAGAACTTTTTATAATAATGGGGTGAATGCATATCAAGTTAAATGATGCATTACATTATTGCATAATCATTTTGCTTCGTTAAATATTGTCCTTACCGGGCAATAATAATGTTTTTGTAGACATAGAAGCTCAAGGTCCAGTGCAAGCATCAGACTTCACTACCTTGCCATCACAAGGAAAGTTCATCACTTGCTCATGTCCTTTGAAGAGTCTTTATAAAAGTATTTGCAAATTGTTTGTTATCATAAATGCTATAAAAGAAAGAAAATATTATTTCACAAACAAAGAAATCATAGATATCATCCTAAAGTGGTGATATAATGGAGCAATAGATCTTAGGGTTGTATTTGCAACAATGATGATCAAGTAGGGACTTAATAACCCCTGACATCAGTGATTCTAGCGCCGTATATTACGTGTTAGCCATGAGATTTGGAATGGGACAGAGAAGTCAGCTGTATCTTCTTCCTCTCGCATGAAGCCGGATGTGCATATCGTGGTTGTTATCCTCGTAGCATGCATCTTAATTGGTAATTCGTAGAGGATATGCAGCATATGGGTGGAAACCCTCATCGTCCCACGATAGTTCTGGCATCTAACGGTTTGTACAAACCATTGCCGTAATTCATTATGTGGGCATGGTGTACACCAAGGAGGCATGCGAGGTCGAAGGGGGCAGTGATTGGCTTGGACAAACTACTAGGCCCCACATCATGGAATTGTGGATGGGAAAGTACGCCCGGTTGTGCAACAAGGAGTTGATCTCTCATGGGTAAAGTAACGCACCTCTGCAGAGTGTAAGAATTGTAACTTGTTACTCCTTGTTTCGGGAAGGAGTTGCGAATGCGGCAGGAAAGGAACTCCATGAAAGTTCTGGTCAACCTGTGAAGGCTGATTGTCATAGTTTTTCAGAATAAAATCAATCTTTGAAGAAAGATTTACAAAAATTGCATAGTGCCAAGGATTTATAATCTGAGGTGGTAGTTAGATCATCAAACTTCCCACCTTGCATATAATGAACTTGTTGGGTAACGCTGTTACTCATTCTTTCCTTTGATCCCTTGCTTAGACTCTGAGGATCCCGAAGACGTGCCAATGTATGCATCCGAATGCCAAGAAGATGTGTTCTACGAGGAACTGATGCCTGGGAGGTGTTGAAGGAGTGGATTACGAGATCCGCTACGGTGTTGATGATAACGAGTACAACTAAGTATACCTAGTTAGTAGTAACCAACGGAGCCGAGCAGCATGAACTCTATAGAATAAACTGCTGATCTCAACTCCTAGTCGGAGTTGCTACTTTTAAATTCCGCTGAAACACTTTATATTTTGGTTTGTAAGTTGAATCTTTTGGAAGCCTTGAACTTCCAGTATTGTAATAATAATAATGTGTGTATTTTTTGTAATATGGACCCGCAATGTTTCTGTTGTACCACTCTGAGAGATGCAGGTTGGAGATAATATTGAATATGTTTATGAAGACTTTTCAGCTGAGCTGGAGGGAGTCAATGCGATCAGGTTGAGTAATGACTCAAGTCCTGACACTTCAGATACAGAGTATGTTCCTTCTGGAAGGCCATATGTTCCACAGACTGTGCGACGAACAACACATCGTCACGGTTGGACATCAGGCATGTACGATGAGCGTAGTTACTACTAGAGGGAGTCAATTATTTAGTGATATCAAGTACCGTGTATTGTACTCCAAGAAATAAGATAGTGAGATGAATAAGGTAGTTTTGTGATTATACCTATATGGTATATGTTGTAATGACTTTGTATTATTATGATAGTATGTATCATATGTGAAATGCACATTTGGATTTTCTTTGGATCTTCATTGTGTGACTAGTTCTATGCGTAAAGTCGAGCTCAGAACACATATGCATGATGTAATTATGAGTATTCGCTTTATGTTGGAGGACTAGAGGGTCATGGATACGGGTGTAGAAATGGAAACTGAGCAGCAGCGGATGGAGCGAGAGGCCAAGGAGAAGGCCGATGCAGATGCAGCAAATCAAGGAGCATTACCACCACCACCACCAATAAGGCCGTTAATGGAGCAAAACTTTATGCAATGCATGCAAATGATGCAAGAGACCCAGAACAAGTTTATGGAAGAGTTGTTGGGGCGAGCAAATCAGAGGGCACCTGAAGGTGGAGAAGTGAGTCTATCTGATTTCCAGAATGTAAGACCGTTACATTTTGCATCAGCTCCTGAACCAATGGATGCAGAAGATTGGCTAGCAGATACTGAAAGGAAGCTGAAAACTGTAGGTTTCAATGATGAGGCGAAATTGAGGTATGCAACTCATCTTCTGACTGGACCTGTAGCATCATGGTGGGAGAATCAGTTGGCCATGCAACAACCAGGAAGGGAGTTTACCTGGGAAGTGTTCAAGCAGAGATTCTGTGAATATCATGTTCCGGAGAGTGTTATGGAGTTGAACCGGAGATAATTTGAGGAGCTTCGGCAAGGATACACTAGTGTTATGAAGTACATCCGGTACTTTAGTCAACTGTCTCGCTATGCTGAGGAGGATGTCAACACTGAAGAGAAGCGGAAGAAACGTTTCCTGCGTGGATTAAATCCATTTGTGAAGATGCAGCTAAGGTTAGCCAATAAGCAAACTTATCAGCAGTTGTTGGATGCAGCCATTACTTTTGAAGATGATTATAAGAATGTCCAAGAGGACCGGAGGAAGAGATCCAAGAAGGAAACCAAGAGAATTCAGGCAAGCAAACCTAAACCCAACCTGGAGTTCAAACCTCAGAATAGGAATTATGGCAACAATAACAATAACAAGGGCAGTGGTGGAAATCAATCCAATCCAAGAAGGAATGTTATTTGTAACAATTGTGGAATTCCAGGGCATTTCCAAAGGGAATGCAAAAAGCCTGTAGTGATTTGTTATGGTTGTGGTCAGAAGGGGCATATCAAGCCAGATTGTCCGAGCAAACCACCGGGAGGTTGACCTACCAAGGGAGGAGGACAAGCCAGTGGAGGAAATGGACAGCCCAATAAAGGGGGAAATAATGGCAAGAACAACAATGGAAAGAGGAACCGACCTACCAGGAAACTAAACTATGCAACCCTCGAGGAGGTGGATAATTCGGAGCATGTAGTGATAGGTACGCTCAATATCCTTACCAATCCCGGCAAAGTTCTATTTGATACTGGTGCAACTACTTCATTCATTTTTGAAGAATTTTGTGATAAGTTCGGGATTAGAAGGGCAACGTTAAAAATTCATACGGCCGTAGTTACGGCAGGAGGGAATGTGATTGTATGCCACATAAAACAAGATCAGGTTATCTCGATCTGTGGTTGTACATATTTCACAGACCTTTATGTGATTCCTTTGAAGGGAATTGCAGTAGTGTTGGGGATGGATTGGATGATGGAACACGGAGCTCAGATAAATTGTGAGGAGAAAACTATCTCAATCAAAACTCCAAGTGGAGCAAGAATAGTTTACCAAGCAGATAAGCATAGTCATATCATGGTGGATCAGAAGTTGAACTCAATGAAAGAGGTCAAATTAGAAGAGATTCCCATAGTAAATGAATTTCAAGATGTTTTTCCAGCAGAGCTACCAAGAATGCCACCAGACCGGGAGATAGAGTTTACTATTAACCTAATTCCTGGTACATCACCAATAGCTCAAGCAACATATAAGATGGGACCCAAAGAGTTGAAAGAACTCAAGGATCAAATTGATGAGTTAGCCAGAAACGGATTTATTCAGGAAAGTGTATCACCATGGGGAACACCAGTAATCTTTGTGGATAAGAGATATGGTGGAAGAAGAATGTGTGGTGATTATAGAAACCTAAACAATGTTACTATCAAGAATAAGTATCCTTTACCAAGAATTCAAGATTTGTTTGATCAAGTGAAAGGGGCTGGAGTATTTTCAAAGATCGATTTAAGATCTGGATACCATCAAATAAAAATCAAACCGGAAGATGTTCCAAAAACAGCATTTGTCTCAAGATATGGACACCATGAGTATCTGGTAGTACCATTTGGTTTGACCAATGCACTGGCAATATTCATGAATCTGATGAACAAGATCTTCATGCCATATTTGGACAAGTTCGGCATAGTCTTTATTGATGATATTCTGATATATTCCAAGGATAAGGAAGAGCATGCTGATCATTTGAGAATAGCATTGCAGACTTTAAGAGAACACAAACTTTATGCTAAGTTCAGTAAGTGTGAATTTTGGCTTGATGAGGTAGAATTCCTCGGTCATGTGATCAGTAAAGATGGAATTGTTGTGAATCCATCTAAAGTTCACAAGATACTAGAGTGGATCACCACCAATGTGAAGCAAATTCGAGGTTTCTTAGGAATGGCTGGTTATTATCGGAGATTCATTGAAGGTTTCTCCAAAATAGCCGGACCAATGACCAAATTATTAAGGAAGAATACACCATTCAAGTGGGATGAGAAATGTGAAGCAAGTTTTCAGGAGTTGAAGACTAGATTAACCACAGCTCCAATCTTAGCAGTTCCTGAAACAGGGAAGGACTTCACAGTATACTGTGATGCGTCTAAAGAAGGTTTGGGTTGTGTATTAATGCAAGATCGAAAAGTGATTGCTTATGGTTCAAGACAACTGAAACCACATGAAGTCAACTATCCAACTCATGATTTAGAGTTAGCAGCAGTAGTTTTTGCGCTGAAAGGATGGAGACATTTTTTTTAATGATGGAGACATTTTCTATATGGAGCCACATGTGAGTTATATAATGACCATAAAAGTCTCAAATATTTCTTCACTCAAAAGTAATTGAATATGAGACAGAAGCGTTGGTTGGAACTAATCAAGGATTATGATTTAACAATCAACTATACTCCAGGAAAAGCTAATGCTGTTGCTGATGCTTTAAGAATAAAGAGTGCAGATATTCAGCCTAGTAATCGGGAGTTACCAAAAGAGTTACAAATGGACTTGGAAAGATTAGAACTTCAATTCATTAGAACAGAGGTTCTTGGAGGATTAGCTACTATGCAGGTAGTTGCAGAGCAGTATAGTGATCTTAAACAAGAAATTTTTAGACATCAAGCAGAAGATCCTTTTATTGCTGAGGAAATTCGGAGGATATCTCATTATGAGTCTTTATGGTTTCAAGACCGTCTTTGTGTTCCAGATGTGACTGAGATTAGAGATGTCATACTCAGAGAAGCACATGAAACACCATATTATATACATCCAGGGAGTACTAAGATGTATATGGATTTGAAAGAACTATTCTGGTGGAATAACATGAAAAGGGACATTGCAAAATATGTATCTGAATGCCATACTTGCCAAAGGGTGAATGCTGAACATCAAAGTCCAGCAGGACCATTACAACCTTTGGAAATTCCTGAATGTAAGTGGGGGGAAATAGGTGTGGACTTCATCACAGGATTGCCCATGACACCAAAAAGGAAGGATATGATATGGGTAATTGTGGACAGACTCACTAAGAGTGCACATTTTATTCCGGTGAATCAAAAAGATAATGCCGAGAAGTTAGTTGAAGTATATGTCAAAGAGATAGTAAGTAAGCATGGAGTACCAAAAGATCAGAATCGATAGGGGATCAGTGTTTACTTCAGCATTTTGGAAGCAATTGCATGAAGCACTTGGTTCAAAGTTAGATTTCAGCACAGCATATCATCCTGAGACAGGAGGTCAAACTGAAAGAACAAATCAAATACTAGAAGACATGTTAAGATCTTGTGCACTAGATTTTGGAGGAACATGGGAAGATCATCTACCATTGGCAAAATTTTCTTATAATAATAGCTATCAGAGTAGTCTGAAGGCAGCTCCATACCAAGTTCTATATGGAAGGAAGTGTAGATCACCGATATGTTGGTATGAGCCTGGAAGCAACAAAGAATTTGCGCCAGGTTATATCAAGGAAAGACAAGATATCATTGATAAGATCAGGGATAGGCTGAAAATATCCCAGAGTAGGCAGAAAAGTTATGCAGATCAAAGTCGAATATCATGGCATCCAGAAGTGGGAGATATGGTCTATTTAAAAGTAAGTCCAATGAAAGGGGTGAAAAGATTCGGAGTTAAAGGGAAATTGAGTCCAAGATACATCGGACCATTCAAGATACTGAGTCAAAACAGAAATATAGCTTATGCTTTAGAATTACCATCAAGATTGGCTCAGGTGCATAATGTTTGAAAGTTCCAGATGATGCAATCACACACTAGGAGATAGAACTACAAGCAGACCTGACCTATATTGAAAATCCCTGTAAGATTCTGGAAGAAAACTGGAAAATATTAAGGAACAGAGCAATCAAATATTGCAAGGTACAGTGGGAACATCACCCTGAAAGGGAAGCCGCGTGGGAGAAAGAAGAGGATTTAAGGAAAGCCTATCCAGAACTTTTCAGGTACATCTCCGCAAACTTCGGGACAAAGTTTAATTTAAGGGGGGAAGTCTGTAACATCCCAGCATTTAGGAACTAACGAAGGGTAGATTTAGGAATTTTGAATGTTGCATGCATTCATCAGTGAAAATGTGGGTAAAATTTTCGCCAAATAAAAACCTTAAGTGATCAAGGTTTCTTTCATACTTTGAGATTAGGATTAGTCTTAAAGGATGATTGCTATAGACTTTGATATGATCTTTGAGGAATTATGTGTTTTTGAAAATGAGTTTGAATTTTGAACTTGAATGTTTGAATTATAATTCAAATGAATTGGAACTTGATTTAATTAAGAGTTAATTATTATAACTCAAAACTTTACTTAAAGAAAACAATTAAGGATATGAAAACTTATTTTATATATTTATTTTATGAATAAGTTACAAAATTGTAACTTATTGAAATCATCCACACACTTCACCAAGGCAAATAAATAAGAATAAGAATATTCTTTATTGATAATAGTATAATCTTTATTACAAAATAATAAAATGAAGATTACAGAATAATAAAATGAAAATTACAAAATATAAAGAATATTACATTGGATTGTTCTATAACTAAACCTAAACTAAAATCTTCACTTTAAATCTGTACCTGCAAGACAAACACTAATAAAACATAAAAAGGTTAGGGTTAGTATTGCTTTTCTCTCAGACATGTCAGTGAAGTGCACTGAACAAGTTCATCATTGAGAAATTATAGAAGGGGCAAGTTTCACCAATATGAAAGAATTTATCTTTCATAATTTTTAAGCCAGAAGTCAAATGACAGCCAAGAGGGGCAAGTTTCACCAGCCAGGTAAAGGTAACCAGGTAACAGTCAATTTCAAAATTCTGAAGATATCCAAAAGTTCACAGCAAGCACACAAGTAGGACACACAACTAAATGCATGTGATGTGTTGTCAGCTTCACAGCACAACTCCAACACACCAAAACCAGCAGCACAGCCGGAGAGGCACTAGTGCATCTCTTCACTTCACACACACAAGAACAGCCAGCTTAGACAGCAGCTAACCAAGCACAACAGCCAGCAACCAAACCAACCAAAGCCCCATATCTCATCACCGGGATGGTAACATAAGGAGGGGGAAGAATCAGGTGGATAGCAAGATCATGTCCAGGATCTAGGAGGAGCAGGCTAGCTCAAGGTCAAGCTCGGGAGCTCAGCAAAACAAGATCAACATCACCACCTTACTCCACAATCATCAGATTTTGTGGTGAGCATCATAAAACCTCACATGATCTAATCATATTATCTAGACAGAAGCATGTGTTGTTTTATGAAACAAACTCTCAGAAATCACCCAAGTAGGGTGAATCCATCATAGAGATTTTAAACTCTAAAAGCAAATAGCAAAGTACAAGGATCCAACCAGAGCTCAGAACAACATCATTGCTCTAGTTGTCAAGCTATATATTACAATTCAAGCATAAATATAGCTAAGATCTAATTTCTAGGCACATGCCTAGAGTAAGGGTAGCACCTTAGAAACTAATCTTTTAGATCCAGATAATGATCAAGCTTACTATCATTTTTACCAAGCTTTGATTCAAAAAAAATAGCTGGTACCACTACCAGGACTATCTGTATGAATCAATATCATTGGTCTCAGGGATTTCAAAGAAGAACATTTATATTTATCTTATGAAGCCAAGCTTGTCTTAAGCTTAAACCAACCCAATCAATGGATTAGAATAAATCTTGTGTGCCATACCAAGATGGTGTCACAAGAACAATCTTATTTGAATCAGGATAAACATCCAATCATCACAGGTTCAACAAATAAATCTACTAATATTTTTCCTGTCAGGAATCATAATTAAAAACATTTCAATGTTTATCGATATAACCACATATTAATTTCTAAGCCAGCATCACTAAGACAGTGATTTCATCACACCATAACCATGATCCTAAACCATGAAATGACAGTGGAAGGTTATCAAGTCACTGACTTTACCAAACATTGGTTCCAAAGCAACTATCCATCTGAATCATATGCAATCCAAGCATAAAAGTATCTAATAAGCCTTCTGAACCATTATAGTTCATATCAAGCAACAAGCCTCAGGCTAATAACCATTTAGCATGCTTACAGATCATCCACACATGATCTAATTCATCCAGTACATGATCAATCACATGATAAGAACCCTAAATGAAATAAACCATCCTAATTAGGACAAGACAGTCAACAGAGAGATCATTGCCAACATCCAGCATGGGATGAGCGAGCACAGAGAGCACAAGGGGATAGGAACAGAACTCACCAGAGGTCCTCGCTGGAGACTAGAAGAGGAAGCAGAGGGGCCGACGACCATGGCGGCACGAGGAGCACCCCAGGAGGGGCGCTGCAACCCATACGGCGCCACGGCAGCGACCCTGGCCATGCCTAGAGGTGACGCGAATCACCACGACGCCGACGGCAGCGGCAGCACCAAGATCCACGCCAACCCCCAAACCCTAGGGTTCGGGATGGCATCGATCCGTCGCAGGAGAGCCCCATGCTCAAATCCAGTTGGATAGGACGGATGGGCATCGTTGACAACCTCCTGTTGCACCACCGCGGCGACCAGAATGGCCCTCGGCGGCGGGAATCGCCGACGGCGACATCACCGACCATGGGGTCGAGGTCAGAGGAGGAGATGATAAGCTCGGGGGAGATAGGCAATGAGGGGAGTGGCTGAGTGGGCCAGACCCTTCGGGGTGGTGATTTTGATTATGACTAATGGGCCACCAGGGCCCAATAAGATTAAACCAGCCCAAAAACATTTAAGGCATGTTCTAGTAAATAGGAAAAGACCAAAATACCCCTGAACTTAATTAAATTCTAGAAAATAAAATAAAATTCCAAAAATTATAAATAAAATATTTTTGGATTCACAATAATCCACACTATCCAAATAAAATAAGATATAAAATTTTAGATATTTAAATTTTATTAAGGATTTTGTAATTTATATATTCCTTATGGAATTTTACAAAATTATTGAAAGATGATAAAAATAAATAAAAATCACTTTCATTATATACTAATATTGTAGTACTTTTGAAAAATACTAAATAAATATTTAACAACAATTTTTGATGTTTAAGTGATAATTCCTAAAAGAATTATTAAATCAATAAAAGTCAAATAAAAGGGAAATAAAATAAAACAATTCAATATATGTTATAAATATTAAAAAGTAATATTTATATAATTTTTTTAAAAAGTACTTTTTATAATAATGGGGTGAATGCATATCAAGTTAAATGATGCATTACATTATTGCATAATCATTTTGCTTCTTTAAATATTGTCCTTACCGGGCAATAATGATGTTTTTGTAGACATAGAAGCTCAAGGTCCAATGCAAGCATCAGACTTCACTACCTTGCCATCACAAGGCAAGTTCATCACTTGCTCGTGTCCTTTGAAGAGTCTTTATCAAAGTATTTGCAAATTGTGTGTTATCATAAATGTTATAAAAGAAAGAAAATATTATTTTCACAAACAAAGAAATCATAGATAGCATCCTAAAGTGGTGATATAATGGAGCAATAGAACTTAGGGTTCTATTTGCAACAATGATGATCAAGTAGGGACTTAATAACCCCTGACATCAGTGATTCTAGCGCCGTATATTACGCGTTACCCATGAGATTTGGAATGGGACAGAGAAGTCAGTTGTATCTTCTTCCTCTCGCATGAAGCCAGATGTGTAGGTCGTGGCTGTTATCCTCGTAGCATGCATATTGATTGGTAATTCGTAGAGGATATGCAGCATATGGGTGGGAACCCTCATCGTCCCACGATAGTTCTGGCATCTAACGGTTTGTACAAACCATTTTCGTAATTCATTGTGTGGGCGGCATGCAAGGTCGCGAAGGGGGCAATGATTGGCTTGGACCAACTACTAGGCCCCACATCATGGAATTGTGGACGGGAAAGTACGCCCGGTTGTGTAACAAGGAGTTGATCTCTCATGGGTAAAGTAACGCACCTCTGCAGAGTGTAAGAATTGTAACTTGCTACTCCCTGTTCCGGGAAGGAGCTGCGAACGTGGCAGGAAAGGAACTCCATGAAAGTTCTGGTCAACCTGTGAAGGCTGATTGTCATAGTTTTTCAGAATAAAATCAATCTTTGAAGAAAGATTTACAAATATTGCATAGTGCCAAGGATTTATAATCCGAGGTGGTAGTTAGAGCATCAAACTTCCCAACTTGCATATAATGAACTTGTTGGGTAACACTGTTACTCATTCTTTCCTTTGATCCCTTGCTTAGACTCTGAGGATCCCGAAGACGTGCCAATGTATGCAGCCGAATGCCAAGAAGATGTGTTCTACGAGGAACCTGATCTGTCCGGAGGTGTTGAAGGAGTGGATTACGAGATCCTCTATGGTGTTGATGATAACGAGTCCAACTAAGTATCCCTAGTTAGTAGTAACCAACGGAGCTGAGCAGCATGAACTCTATAGAATAAGCTACTGAGCTCAACTCCTAGTCGGAGTTGCTACTTTTAAATTCCGCTGAAACACTTTATATTTTGGTTTGTAAGTTGAATATTTTGGAAGCCTTGAACTTCCAGTATTGTAATAATAATAATGTGTGTATTTTTTGTAATATGGACCATAATTTTATGTTGTACCACTGATAGATGTGATATTTACGTAATCGGTGTTTTGTGGATGTCATGTCAACGACTATAGTGTACTACACATGCGGTGGTCGGGTCACCGCAGTTTTCAACATTGCACTTGTACATTGTACACAGTTGATATCATGCTCTTTTGTTTATGGATGTCGTCGGTGTGAAATGAAAGGGGAGCTTGTAAGTCCATGGAGTTATGTATGTGTGTTAGAGAAACGCCTGGGCCGCTAACATAAGCCATGCCTAATTATGGTGGAAACTTGCAGCATCACCATAGTGAGCAATATATGAAGCATTCTTCTTATAAAAAAGAGATAGAGATTGAGAAAAAGAAAAAAAATATGAGAAAAGAGGAAAGAGAGAAAAAAGCACCATTTTACCATGGTAAATAAGAAGATTGCTAAGATGCTCATTGTCTACTTGCCTTGTCATTTTGATTATGGGATAGGTCTTGTATCATGTGCAAGGGGTACCCCGTTGGCGGTTCTCTATGATACACATGTACTTACTATGACAAGAACTTACAAGTAACTAAACTTGAGTAGCATGAGGAGCAGCCCTCGTAGTCAAGGGACATGAGATTGCCAACTTATACTTTGTCAAGCATATACTCCATAGTTTTTTCACTTTAACCTTAATCACTTCAAGATACTTATGATAGGGGCAATGAGAGCTAAAAGCTAACAAGTACCATCATTTTTGGAAGCACTTTTTGAGACTTGAAATCCCTGCTTCCCTTTATGAAGGGCCTTTCTTCCACCATTATATTGAGTCTCCACCTTCTATCCTTAGGCACCAATTAAGAGATCATAGTTGCCATTCTTAGTTCTATGTGCATTTCCCAAAACTTATTGATTGATTCATATTGTTGATATTGCTTGCTCATGAACTATTTGTCTCTAGTCACCCTTATGAACTTTGAAGGTGTCCTATGCATTTATTTGCTATTCCATGAGGTACAAGTTGAATGCCACTATGCTATGTTTTATATATGTGAAACAAACAAACGTCTTTCAATGCATGTTATTCATGATCTTTGTTTGTCACCTTTCATGTTGCATGCATAGTTACTTTGTCTTACTGTTAGAACTCCATCTTTTATGATCATGTTTAGAGTTCTTTGATCCCAGCTTTCATTGCTTGCAAATGGTTTGATCTTGATTTTGATGGTGCATGTCACCTTAAAAATTATTCTTTTTATCACTTACCTACTCGAGGACGAGCAGGAGTTGAGCTTGGGGATGCTTGATACATTGAAAACGTATCTATAATTTTTTATGATCCATGCTTGTTTAGTATATACTTTGCTTTGCTTTGTCTACACTTTGAGGTGTTTTTATATGTTTTTCTGGACTAGCCTATTAACAAGATGCCACAGTGCCAGTTGCCTGTTTTCTTCTGTTTTTGGTTCCAGAAAAGGCAGAAAATCAATATTCTTGAGTTGGACGGGACAAAAGTTAAAGTCAATATTTTACCGTGGGGAACACGGAGCCAGAGTATGAGACGGGGGAGCCACCAGGGGGCCACACCCCTGGGCGTGCGGCCTAGGTGGGCCCGCGCCTGGGGGTGCAGCCGCCCTGGCTGCCCCCTGCCTTGCCTCTTCGCCTATAAAGACCCCTGATACCAAAACCCTAAGTACCCGATCAATATTCCATGAAACCGTCTATAGCCGTTTCCACCATCGTCCCTAGATTGGGGGGATATGGAGCTCTTCCCGGCACCCTGCCGGAGGGGAGATCGTTCCGGAGGCCTTCTTCTTCATCATGCCAGCCTCCGGTATGAAGTGTGAGTAGTTCCACCTTGGACTACGGGCCCATGTAGTAGCTAGATGGTTGTATCTCCTCATTTGTGCTACCATGTTTAGATCTTGTGAGCTCCGTTCATGATCAATATCATCTATTTGTAATCATGCATGTTGTGTTTGCGGGGATCCGATGGATATTGAGATTACTATGTCAGATTGATTAATGGTTTTGTCTTATTGATTCTATCATGTTTGTGTTGTTTGAGATCTTGCATGCTCTTTGTTTCTAGTAGCTATCTTGGCCAAGTAGATGCTAGTGACTCCAAGAGGGGGTATTTATGCTCGATAGTGGGTTCATGCCTCTATTTAATCTAAGGGAAGTGAAAGAAATCTCTAAGGTTGTAGATGTGTTGTTGCTACTAGGGAGAAAACAACAGTCTGTTGTTCATGGAACAAGTGGATTTTTTACCTTACACACTTTGCTTATTTGAAGCATGGATAACAGTGGAAGATTATCAACCTAAACCCTATTTTAAACTTTGCTTGTTTAAAATAAGCAGTCAGACTCAAATAGGTGTGTTCATAATGTATTCTAAGTGCTTATTTGAAGCATGGATGTTGTCCTACACAATATCTTTTAAATAACACGCCTATTTAAGTCTGACTGTTAAATGTCACATCCTATGAGAGTTGGGTTCTCACTAATAAACTCATGAAAGGCTATGGAGTATGATGCATAAGCTCCACCCGTGGAGAAGTCCGGTGTCTGCCTAGTATCAGTCAAGGCTATATATGAAAACTAGATTCGTACCAAACTTGAAGTTCAAGGCATATTCCATTATACAAGTTGCAGTCTAGTGTAGCATGAAGTATAGGTGGAACTTCAACTTAATAGTCTCTATTGTAGTATCGGTATACTCCCTCCATTCCAAAATATAAGATGTTTTAGTTTTTTTTAAATGTTTTAGTTTTTTCTGAAGTGCGTGTATCTAGACGCCTTTTAGTGCGTAGGTTAGGAGAAAAATGAGTGAACATATATACTAAAAGGCGTAGATACATGTGTTTCAGAAATATCTAAAACGTCTTATGTTTTGAAAGGGAGGGGGTATAAAACAATTATTTAAAACCATAGGAAAATTTTGTGTGTCTCTAGGATCCGGTGGAGGATCGTTGGAATTTTTCCTAAAAATGGCCCAGCCCATCTACCTTATGTCAACATATCCTAAAATCTTAGAGGCCCACTTGGCACTTTCATTCATGGCAAGCGGTGGAACAAAAGTTTAGTCACATATTGCTAGTTGGGTGGAAGTTTGACCTCCTTGTAGGGAAGGTTGTTCCACCACTTGTAAGAGCATGAGAAGAGAAGAGACATACACGTGTGTTTCTCCTCCTACGCCGCTCGCCTCGCCACACCTTGTCATTGACCTCTGCACGACTTTGTATATCTTTTTGCCACGCATGACTGAAATCTGAACAGTTTGCGTGAGTGGATTTTTAATATGAACTCAGTGGAGAATGAATACGGGTGGAGTTATGATCATCTCTCGACTCTTTTTTGTCTCCTCGTGTAACCTATTCGGCTCTTTTTCTCGTGCCTATATAAGAGAGGTCGCTCCTCTCTGCATAACACACCATCATTGTCGTGGGAATGGTCACGGCAGATGCTGCAATCGGCAGCGAGTAGTAGAACGAGGGGCAAGGGAGGCCAGCCATCTGCGGTGCGAGATGAGGGCGGAGACACAGGGTTTACCCAGGTTCGGCCCCCCGGAGGGTAAAGACCTACTCCTGCTAGATTGTATTATGGAGGTGGTACAATGGGCGAGCTCGACGGCTAGGCGGCGAGTCGCTTGGGTGTATGATGGAACGTATCTCTACACGCCCCGCAGGGAGGTTTATATAGGCTCACCTCCCCTAGGGTTTACATATCTCAACCGAATCAGTTAAGGCTTCGGTACTTGTTTTAACCTAATCCGACTGGGCCTATCTACTCACTTTGGGCCTTGACTTCCATCACTTGGATCCACGCTGCTTTGATCTAGTCGCCTTTGTGCCCACTCGCCAGCTTGGGCTGGCCGGAACGCCCCGCTGGTATACCTCAGGTACATCCCCATCAAGAGTCCCCGAGGCCGCCGCCGATTAGGCGAGGTGGCTGCCGGTAGTCGAGTATACGGCTTCGAGTAGACATCCAATGAATCATCATGGGCTCGTGATAAAGGAGAAAACTAGTCATCCCGATCGTAGCTTTGGTCGAGTCGAAACACTTGTCATAGTGATCGGTCGGAGCCGAGTGGTGAAGTTGGACCGTTAAACATGGTCAAACTAGCCGCTGGGGTAACCCAATGGTAACTTTGGCGTAATCACCGCACAAAGAACGGCTCCTCGATTTGGCGGGTAACAACCGCTATATAAGGGGAATGGCATATCAGAGAACCATCTTCGCCATTTCCCCGATGCCAAGACTATCGCTTCCTTTGATCGCGATCCAGCCGACCTGAAATCCTTGACCCCACAAATCCTTCTCCGCCATGGCCCTCTCCACCAAACCTTGGGGTAGATCTAAGTGTACGAGGGCGAATCGCGCTTCCTTTGAGGAGGCCGATCCCGCGGCCGGCGGAGGTGACCCCAACCCGCCAAGGGGAGTTCATCTGCTCACCACCACCTAGAACGGGGCTAGGATTCCCACGCCCTGTTCTTCCGGCTTCGCGCTTACCACGGATTCAACCGTCGACTGGGTCCACAAAGATCGAGCACGCCATCTTCGTATGCTCATGAGTGCTACTTTGCCGCCCTATTTCCTCTATGGCCAGATCTGTTCGGACGGATCAACCGCGAGGAAGCGGGCGGCCCAATGCTTGCCGGGCGCCTAACCTTCCATTGAAGTCGGCTTCGCTTCGACTTGATGCTTCCCGCCAAGGCGGCGAGCGACTGGAAGAAATCTTGGTTCTATGTTGCCAAGGCGACCTCGGAGGGCGAGACGGCGATTCCACGATACTCCGCCAACCGGTCCGAACCGCGCCGACTTCAGGTCGGCAAGCTCCCCAGCGACCAGCGGATGGTCGTGGACGAAATGCTTCAAACCATCCGTGGTCTGAAGAAGAAGGGCCTCCAGACGATCAACCTATACAACTGCTGGCTCGGGCGGCGGCTCGTCCCTCTGGCTCGGCGCGACCAGTATATGTACCAGTACATGGGCCGGCAGGACTCGACGAAGTCCTACCTTGCCGAGTGGAAGCTCGAGGACTACACCCCAGCACTGAAGAAGATCACCCAGGCGGTGTACCTGGACGCAAAGGCTGGGGTCGCCCCCTACACCGCGAAGCATCCAGCCCCAACGGTAAGTCACCTCGCATCATTCGCAGTCGCAGTTTTTGCAGTCGCGGTCGTTCTAACTTCATTTTGTGTTCATTGCAGCTATTCCAAGTGGTGGAAGGATGGCTCCCGCCTTCAGACGACGAGAATTCGAGCTCGTCCGTCCAGGACATGGGCGAATCGCCTCCCGCCAAGGGCGACTCCGGGAGCGACGAGAGCAACGACGACGACGAGTCCGAGGAGGAGGTCGCCCCGCTGGTCCGCAAGACCCGCGGGCAGCGTCAGCGTGAGCTTGAGGCGAGTAAAAGCCACGAGCGTCACGATGACGATGACGAACTTCCGGACACCACCTCGCACCGCCAAAGCTCCGAAGAAGAAGAAGAAGGAAAAGGAGGCAAAGGCTCCTCAAGAAGAAAACGGCCGATGAGGCCGGCCTCGCCACCGCACTCGACGAGCAGCCCGACGCCCCAGCCGGCCAAGGACGAGGCACCGACGGCAACCGCGCTGACACGGCCGTTGAGGTGCCATCGCCTCGATGCCTCCGCCATTCGCCCCAGCCGGGCTAGGGCAGCCCGCCGCGGCGGCTTCACCTCGCAGGAAGCCTCACCGAAGATGTCCCAGGCTCCGCTGCAGCCTCGACCACGAAGAAGCCGCCCGTGTCTTGGGCACGCGACATCTCGAAATGGGCCTCACCACCGATCGGGCCCCGAATCGAGAAGCCGCCGCATCCGCACGGGGCTACGCTTCATTCCGGTCGCCAAGTGAGTTCGCTCACCTACTTTTGTCTTTCATAGCAGCTTGAATTATTTTGCTCATGCGATCGATTTACAGGACCGCAGCAAAGAAGATAGGCCACCCGACCGTGTCTAAGGTGCCACCCGTCGTCAGCGAGGAGGATCCTTCCCGCAAGAGGAAGGCGGACGAAGTCGTCGTTCCTGCGGATGGCGCCAAGAAGGCCAACGGCGACGATGTCGTCACGATCTCCGACGACACGGCGGTCGCGCCGAATGAACCCGCAATGGAAGCGGCCGTATCCACGAAGGAGGGTGCTCCCTCGCCTGGGGTGACCGAGCCGGTCTCCTTTGGTGCCGGTGCCTCCATCGCCATGTTCCCGCGCTTCATGACCAAGGCGCAGCCGAGTGGGACCTCGCCTCAAGCCGCACTGGGTCGCCGACGCGGAGGTCGAGCAGCGTCGTGGGCACACGCCGGCTCTTCTCGCGTCTGTGGATGTGATACAACTTCACGGCATGCTTGGCGCAGCCATCCAGGTATGTCCAGTCCCCGAGGATCAGGCCGGTGAGTTGCAGCGGTCTGATTCTTTTAATGTCTTGTTGTTATTTTTCGCGTCCAGTCCCCGAGTGCGCACTCGCTGAATTTCAGCGGGTGGGCACTTAGGATTTCTTGATTGCCAGTCCCCGAGTGCGCACTCGCTGAATTTCAGCGGGTGGGCACTTAGGATTTCTTGATTGCCAGTCCCCGAGTGCACACTCGCTGAATTTCAGCGGGTGGGTACTTAGGATTTCGCTTTGGTTAGCTGTTTGAATTGTGTGCAGGGTCTGCAACGCGAGTCAGCTGACCTATTGGCGGCGAAACACCGCGCGGAGAAGGAACTGGCCGCCGTCCAAGAGGCGAATAAGGGGCTTCGTGCGCCGCCAAGGCGTAAGAGGCTCACCAGGACTTGTCTCGCGGGAAGTTGGCAATGGCTCAATCGGCGCTGAGCTCGGCTGAAAGCGGATCGCCGAGCTCGAGCACGAGGGAGGCGAAAAGAGGAGGCGAGTTCGGCGGATGGTCGAGCCAAGGCGTTATTCGGCCGCCAAAGAGCGTAAAGTTTCGACGCCCTTGTTGCCGGGCTTCGTGACGACTATACTTTCGTAGCTTCATCACGGACCTCTCCCGCCCCTTGATTGGTGAGTTTGTCTGCCCTTGCCTATTGCATGTGTCTTTTCGTAATATCCAATGTACTCATTGTTATCTTCTATCCGCAGGTCGCATCATTGATAGCACGGAAGAGGCGAGCTCGTTCGACGCACGGTAATGTGTGGCCACGCTCGTTGACTCGGCGACGTTGTCGGCGACATGCATCCGAGCCTACCTCTAGGAGATATCGGCCACGGAAGTAATTCCCAGCGACCTCATCGAGGTGTGGAGGTACTTGGAGAAGGCGACGTCGGTCGTTGAGTTCATGACGTGATCGGCGTTTCGGCGTGGAGCGGCGACGGCGCTTAGACTTGGGCTTGCTCATTTTCCAGAAGATTTCGATCTGGACGATGTGACGAGTGGCTACCCGTCGCCGATCGGGCGAGGTGGATATCTCGAGGTGCCTGTTGACGGTCGCGCCGTGTACTCCGAGCGCTGGCGATGGGCGACCTCCTTCCTTACCAGAAACGGTCGCCGCTAACTACCCGAGCCGCAGATCGGACTTCAAGGTCGAGCAGCCCTTCCGCAAGCGCGGCGATGGCGTGAGCTGACGACGCATCTATCAAACAGACACGCCGCTCGTCCGCAATCGCAAGGGTGCCGCGAGTCGTCGAAGCTCGCGGAATAGAGTAGGTTGCCCCGTTAGTAGCAATCCGACGCTTTGGGCATATTTTGTATTCGAGACAATTGCAACATGCTAGTAATGTGATATCATGTTTGTTCCGTGACTTGTCATGTGTTTTCCAATTGAGGTTTGACGAGTCCCCGAGCGCGCCCGCCTTTTGTGGGGTTTACCTCGTGTGATGTGTTTGTGGTTTCGAATGTTTTGTTATTGTGGTCGACTCGCCCGGACTGAAGAGCCAGCCGCTAGGCGACTCCTTGAACGCCTGGCTTCACCGCTTTCCTTGGCGCGAACGAGGTCGGGTGGCCGAGTCCCCGAGCGTGGTACTTGGTGTTCTAGGCGCGACTCGAGGGTGGGTGAGGACTTGGCGTGTTGGTTTGAGTGCATCACTCCGCCTGCCCGCCTGGTCGGGCCGCATGGCGCAGTCCCGGCATGCTCTCATACTTGAGTTTTCCAGCCGCTGAACTGGTCGTTAGTCCCCGAGCGTGGTACGTGGCCGCTCGAGTCGCTATGTCGAGGATGCGAGGATCATGGTCGCTGGAGAAGCGGCGCTTGTCTTGGCTCAGAGCCGCCGGGCTAGGCGACTCCAATGGGGCTCCGGTATGTTGTGGACGATGCAAAACCCGAGGCGACTCGCTTTTGCATCGCACTACTTGGTCGTGCCGATCGCTTTACCAAAGGTTGACTTATGCGGTTAGCTTGACGCTGTTATTACGAAAAGTAGTGGCACAAGACACGGAGAGTAGGCGCATTTGCAAAGAATTCCAATTTTTTATTTCATAGCGATCAAGAGTACATATGTGGCGTTCTAGGAATAGAACTTCCAGGAGGTTTACATTCCATGGTCGCTGACGTCGAGTTTGTCGCCCCGCGACGCCGATGAGGTAGTAAGGCGCTGTTTAGCACACGCCGATGGCGAACGGTCCCTCCCATGGAGGGAAAGCTTGTGCATGCCCTTCTTGTCCCGGATGAGGCGCACCAGGTCGCCTTCTTGAAGGTGCGAGTTTTCACCACGCCGTTGTGGTAGCGGCGAGTCCTTGTTGGTAGATGGCGGTGCGCGAGCGAAGCAGGGTCGCAGGTTCGCCGAGTTGATCGACGCCATCCCGCCGCGCGATTTCGCTCGCAGCCTCCGTGTAGTGGACGACCCGTGAGTCGTGCTCAAGGTCGGTGGGCATGATCGCCTCGGCGCCAGACACCATGAAGAAGGGCGAATCTGCCGAATTGCTGACCGAGGTGCGGATGCCCTGATGACGGAGGGTAGCTCGACCCAAGACCGGCGCGCGCCGAGTGGTACTTGGAGTCGCGGCTTCAGCCGTGGAGGATGCTTTGATTGGCCCGTTCACCGGCCGTTGGATTCCGGTGGGCGACGGCGCAGGTCGAGCCGATGTGGTGTTCTCGCACCCGCCATGGCTCCTGGCGGTTGGTGCCGTTGTCCGTGATGATGCTATTTGGGAACCCGTAGCGATATATGAGCTCGCGTAGGAATTTAGTGGTAGTCTTCCCATCGCATTTACGGACTGGCTTGGCCTCCACCCACTTTGTGAACTTGTTGACCGCGACCAGGAGGTGGGTGTAGCCGGAGGGAGCCTTCTTGAAGGGGCCTACCATGTTCATGCCCCATACGGAGAATGGCCGGGTGATGGGGATTGTCTTGAGCGAGCTCGACGCGCCCCGTTGGCGATTTCGCACCCGCGCATCAGACAATGTCGACGGCGGCGCGCGATGGCCAAGAAAAATGCCGCAGCCTTGGCGACCAGAGAGCGGGCGCCGTGGTGGCCGCAATCACCGGAGTGGATGTCGTGGAGGATCTTGCGCCCTTCGGGTTGGACGCAGCGTTGAACACGCCGACGCCGCGCCAGGAGCTCGCCGTCGATGATGGTGTAGGACTTGCATCGGCGCGCGATCCGGAAGGCCCACCTCGCCGGCAAGGTGCCGGCCTGTAGGCGATGTAGGGCTTGGTCCACCGTCGGCTCGTGACGAAAGTACCAGGCTGCCTCCGGTTGTAACGGGACTCGATGTCGATCTCCTGGGGGAGAGACCGATGGCTTGGTGATTGTGTCGAGGAAGACGCCGCGGGTGGTGCGAGTCGATCCGACCCAATGCGACAGTGCGCCGCCTCTCGCTTCCGCCTGCCGATCCACTCGACGGAGTAGCTCGTGAAGTGTCCGCCCAGCTTGTTCATCGCTTGTACGCCGCCATGGTGGGGAGACAAAGATCGCAGGTGCCGCGACTTGCCCATGACGAGGTCGGAGTCTCCGTAGCAGAGGCGGTTGACATTCATCTCCTTGGCAGCTCGCATGTCGGGAGTAAGGCCTCGACCGCCATGTTGTTGATGCAGGTGTGAAGTCGAGGCGAGGACGAAGCGGATCTTGTCGCCTTTCGTGAAGTTAGCATGATCCTCGCGCCGCGCTGGCGTTTCTGGAGCCGCCGGGTGCTCCAGTAATGGAGGTATGGCAGCTTCCGCTGCCGGGCCTCTTCCCGGGCGGCGAAGTCCGCTTAGGGCCTGCGACTTGATCGCTGCGGCTCGTATTTGATGTTGTGGACGCCTATCTCGACGGCCTGCTTGGCGACCGCCCGGCCGCCGCTTGCGGATGATGTCTGCAATGGTGCCGAGGAGACGACCGTGATCGGGTGTTCACGGAAGTAGTGCGCAGCGCCATCGAGCTCAAGACCGCGATACCGGCTGCGGGTATCGCTGGCGCGCTTCGGTGAGGACCTCGCTGATGTAGTACACCGTCGCTGCATTTGGGCGCCTTCCTTCCTCCGGTCGCCGACGACCATGACGGCGCCGACGACGCTGAAGCCGCGACGTAACCCAGATGGGTTCTTTTGCTCATGGGCGGCGAGTAGCGGTGCGGGAGTAGCACCTTCTTGAGGCTGCGGCGCCATTCTGCCTCCTTGTCCCACCGGAAGGTGGGGTTCGCGATCGAAGCGGTATAGGGGCATCGCCTTTTCACCCACGCGGGGGATGAAGCGACTGAGAGCCGCTACTCGCCCGGCCAGCTTCTGGACGTCGTGTAGGCACTCGGGTTTGCCGAGTCGGGCGATCGTCTCGATCTTGGTGGGGTTCGCCTCAATCCCTCGCTTGGAGACGACGCAAAGAGTTGTCGCCGGTACACCGGTGCATTTGCCCGGTTAAGCTTTATTTTGTATTTTCTCAAGTTGGCGAACGCTTCCGCCAGTGAGTAGGTCACCGGCGAAGCGGATTTACGACCACGCCATCGATGTAGACGTGGATGTTGCGGCCAATTTGGCTCGCGAGGCACTCTTGCATGCACCGCTGGTAGGTCGCCCGCATTCTTGAGGCCAAGGTCATGGCGGTGTAGCGAAGGCTCAATGGCGTGATGAACGCCGCCTTCTTCGCCCTCGATAGCCATTTTGATCGTTGTACCGCAGTAGGCGCCAAGAAAACATAGCAACTCCGAGCCCGGTGGAATCGATTATTTGGTCGATCCATGGAGGACGAATCGCTCCTTTGGGGGCGCTGTTCAAGTTTGTGTAGTTTATACACATCCTCCGTGTCCCGTTCTTCTTCTCGACCCGATCGGGTTTGCCACCACTTGGAGTACTTGATTGGTCGGATGAAGCCCGCAGCGAGTAGACGTTGCACCTCCTCGGCGATGGCTCGGCGGCGCCTTCATTGAAGGGCCGCAGCTGATCGCTTGCCGGGTCGCACTTTGGGGTCGGCGTTAGCTTGTGCTCATCGAGCCCCTAGGGACACCGTGCATGTCGAGGGCTTCCATGCGAAAATATCCTCGTTCTATGGAGGAACTCGGCGAGCGCGCTTTCCTAGGCCGGGTTCATGCCCGTCCGATCGTCACCGTTCGCCGGAGTCGCCGGGACCAGCCTCGACGGTGCGGGTGCGTCGCTGCCTCAAGGTTGAGGTGTTTGCGCCCGAGTTGGGCTTCTTGAGTATGGGGTCGCCGTTGTTGCCGCCGCATTGGCGAGCTCATAGGCGATTGGTTTCCGCGATAACGGCATCGGCGAAGTTCGCATCCTTTGGCTCGCTTTTCGGCCGTGTCGGGTCGCCGCTGATGGTGATGACGCCGCACGCCCGGAGCTTCATCGCCCAGACGCGAGTGTGGCGCCGCCATGAACTTGGCGAATGCTCGCGCCCAGTGACGCAGCGGTAGGTCGAAGGCACCGGCTCAAAGACGATCCGCCGGCGGAAGTTTGCCGGTGTTGAAGGTGACCGCAGCGTGACCTTGCCGATCGGGTACGCCTTCCGACCGGGACGATGCCATGGAACGTGGTGTGGGTTGTTCGATCATCATCGCGGAGCCGCCTTTGAAGGTGTCCAGTATGATGTTGATGGAGCTGCCGCCCATCAATGTCTTGGGGGAGTAGTCGCCGACCTTAGGATTGACCACAGGCGTATGACTTCGGCATGGGTACTCGATGCGTGGCGAGTGGTCTGGCGGCTCTGTGATGGGTGTTCACCGCTGAGGAACTGGGGGCGTCCACCTAAGCAACGCGTTGACGGCGACGGGCGCTGGTGATGACCTTCTTCTCGCTTCGTGTTGAAGCCCGTGAAGGTATGGAGCGAGCCGCCACTTTGTCAATTTTCCGCTTGGCGGGTCGTTGTCGGGGTCCTCCCGTGCTTGCCGTGCCTTCTCGATCTCCCTGAGGGTGTGGCAGTCGGCGGTTGTGTGCGTTGCGGGCTTCCCTTCCCTGCTATGAAACGCACAAGGTTGGTGAAGGAGGGCCGCGGGGTCGAACCTTGGCTTGGCCTTGTAGTTGCCGCTGTCGCGGCGTTGTCCTCCGTCGCGGCAGAAGCTCTTGGGCTCGCGTTGTGCGTGCCCGGTGTTGGCGACGAAGTCGACTCGCCTGTCGGATCAATGCGGACATGATCGAGACCCCTCTCGGATCAATAATCAGAAGCGGGATCTGGAGACCCATACTGACTCCCACACATTCAACGATGACTTTCTTGTGATCGTCGGAACCTTTTACTCTAGTATCTTAATCCCTTTGTTTCACGATATATTACATGTCCGAGATTCGATCATCGGTATCTCCATACCTAGTTTGATCTCTTTACCGACATGCACTCTTTCTCGTTCCTGTGATATAACATTCTAGTGATCAAATCACTTGCTTGCAAGCTAATCAATGTGATATCACCGAGAGGGCCCAGAGTATATCTATCCATCGCCGGGATGAACAAATTCCACTCTCGATCCATGAGCCTCAACATAACACTTTATTAGTTCCGAATCCATCTTTATAATCACCCTGCTACGGTGTGACGCTTGATGTTATCAAGAAACTCTTCGGTGTTAGTGATTGACATGATCTCATGGTCTAAGGATTAGGATCACTTCGTAAGTTGTTATAGCAATATAAACTCAATGACTTTGATCGTAATGCTATACTTGATGAATGTTCATCACACCATTACACTAATGTTGTGATCCCGTTATTAACAACATCCAATGTCCATGATCGTGAAACCTTGATCATCTTGTTAATCAACGAGCTAGTTTATGAGAGAGGCATAACTAGGAACTTCGCTTGTTTATTAAACACACATGTATTAACGCTTAGTATTAATACAATTATAGCATGCAAAATAAACATCTATCATATACTTGGAATACACATAATAAACACTTTATTATTGCCTCTCGGGGCATATTCCTTCTCCCCACTTGCACTAGAGACAATAATCTAGTTACATAGTGATAAATCTAACACCCATTGAGTTCGGTGTTGATCATGTTTTGCTCTAGGAGAGTTTTAGTCAACGGATCTGCTACATTGAGATCCGTATGTACTTCTAAATCTTTATATATCCATCCTTGACATGCTCATGGATGGAGTGAAACCGCGCTTAATATGCTTGGCATGCTTGTGAGACCTTGGCTCTTTGGCATTGGCAATGGCACCATTGTTGTCACAATAGATCACCATGGGTCCAACGCTGCTTGCCACAACTCCTAGTTCGGATATGAACTCCTTCATCCAAATCGCTTCGAGCCGCTCAAGCAACATATTCGCCTCCGTTGTTGATCCCGCTACCACAGGTTGTTTGAGCTCCTCCAACTAACCGGCCCGCCATTCATGAGAAATACGATCCGGATTGAGACTTAGAGTCATCCGGATCGTGTCAAAACTAGCGTCGACATAACACTTAGCGACGAGCTCTTCTTCACCTCCTCAGATACAAGAAACATATCCTTAGTTCTTCGTAAGTACTTAAGGATATTCTTGACCGCTATCCGATGTTCAACTCGATCCGATTGGTACCTACTAGTCAAACTAATAGCATGTGCCACATCCGGTCTTGTACATAGCATGGCGTACATTATAGAGCCTATGGTGAAGCATAGGGACTTTGTCCATTATCTCTCTTTCTTCCCGAAGCCGGACTTTGAGTCTTACTCAATGTCTTGCCTTGCAACATAGGTAAGAACCCTTCTTACTTCCGTCCATTTTAAACTTCTTTAAAATCTTATCAAGGTATGTACTTTATGATAGCCTATTAGGCGCCTAGATCTATCTCTATAGATCTTTATGCCTAATATGTATGACGCTCACCTAGGTCCTTCATTGAAAATTTGTCGCTTAGATATCTTTTAACACTATTTAAAGATCTATATCATTTCCGATCAATAATATGTCATCCACATATAATATCGAAATGCCACATTGCTCCCACTCACTTTCTTGTAAATACAAGCTTCTCCATAAGTTTGGACAAATCCAAACTCTTTGATCACCTCATCAAAGCGGAGATTCCAACTGTGATGCTTGCTTCAATCCATAGATGGATCTGAAGCTTGCACACCTTGTTAGCATCCTTAGGATCGACAAAACCCTTTGGTTGTATCATATACAACTCTTATTCAATATTACCATTGAGAAACGCGTTTTGACATCCATCCGCCATATCTCATAATCGAAATATGCAGCAATTGCTAACATAATCCTAATCGACTTTAGCATCGCTATGGGAGAGAAAGTCTCATCGTAGTCAACTCCTTGAATTTGTCGAAACCCCTTTGCGACAAGTCGAGCTTTATAGACGGTCACATTACCATCAAGACGCTTTCCTTTGAAAATCCATTTGTTCTCCACGGCCTTTCGCCGTGAGGTAATTCCACCAAGTTCCAAACTTGATTTTCATACATGGATTCCATCTCGATTTCATGGCTTCTAACCATTTGTTGGAATCCGGGCTCATCATCGCTTCTTCATACGTCGTAGGTCATCATTTTCATCAACCATGAAATTCATGACAGATTTCCGTCATACCGGAGTCGACGCGTCTGTTGACTGCGAGGTTCGGTAGTACTCTTCGGAGTTTCATGATCATTATCATTAGTTCCCTCTTCAACAGTGGAGCCAACTCCGGAACTTCCGACGCGCTTACTCGCCATACTTTGAAGATAAGGTTCCACAACCTCTTCGAGTTCTACCTTCCGACTACTCACACCTTTCATGAGAAACTCTTTCTAGAAAGGATCCATTCTGGCAACAAAAACCTTGCCCTCGGATCTGTGATAGAAGGAATACCCAATAATTTCTTTAGGGTATCCTATGAAGACGATTTTCCGCTTTGGGTTCGAGTTTATCGGTTGAAGTTTCTTCACATAAACATCGCATCCCCAAACTTTAAGAAATGACTTTAGGTTTCTTTCCAAACCACAATTCATACGGTGTCTTTCCAACGGATTTAGATGGTGCCCGATTTAAAGTGAATGCAGCTTAGTGCATAACCCCAAAATGACAACGGCAAGTCCGCCGAGACATCATAGATCGAACCATATCTAATAAAGTACGACACGACGTTGACACACACCATTTATTTGTGGTGTTCGCAGTGTGAGTTGTGAAACAATTCCACACTCTTTCATGTGAGTGCTAAACTCGTAACTTAGATACTCACCTCCACGGTCGGACCGTAGAAATTTGATCTTTCTATTACGATGATTTTCCACTTCATTCGAAATTCCTTGAACTTTTCAAAGGTTTCGGACTTGTGTTTCATCAAGTAGATATAACCGTATATACTCAAATCATCCGTGAAAGTAACAAAATAACGATATCCACCTCACCGACACACTCATTGGACCACATACATCGAATGTATGATTTCCAATAAATCTGTCTGCTCCATTGAACCGAAAACGCGTTCTAGTCATCTTGCCCATAAGGCATGGCTCACATGTATCAAATGATTCATAATCAAGTGATTCCAAAAGTCCATCCTAATGGAGCTTCTTCATGTGTTTAACGCCAATATGACCTAGACGGCAATTACCACATATATGCGGATATATCATCATTAAGTTTAATCCTTTTAGCATCAACATTATGAATATGTGTAACATTATCATCGAGATCTAATAGAAACCAACCATTCATCATCGGTGCATGACCATAAAAGATTTCATTCATATAAATGGAACAACCCTTGTTCTCACATTTAAATGAATAACCACTTCGCATCAAACACGATCCAGATACAATGTTCATGCTCAGTGCACCAGATAACATTTATTCAAGTTTATAACTAATCCCGACGGTAAGTGGAGAGGCAGCGTTCCGACGGCGATCACATCAACGCTTGATCCATTGCCGACACGCATCTTGACCTCACCCCTTGCTAGCGGTCGCTTGTTCCGACCACGATTCGAGTTACAAATATTAGCAACCGAACCGCATCAAATACCTGGTGCTATCATGAGCACTAGTCAAGTACACATCAATAACATGTATATCATATATACCTTTGTTTGCCTTGCCGCCTTCTTGTCCGCTGATACTTGGGGCGATAAGGCTTCCAAAGGGCATCCCCTTACAATAGTAGCACTCGGAATCGACTTAGGTCCAACTCGGGTTTTTCAGCGCAACAGGCTTGCCGCCCTTACTTCCCTTCCGTTTTCCCTTCTTGTCTTTCTTGAAACCAGTGTTCCTATTGATCATCAACACTTGATGTTCCTTTTTGATCTCCACTTCTGCAGTTTTAAGCATTGACAGAAGCTCGGGGAGAGACTTCTTCATGACTTGCATATTATAGTTCATCACGAAGCTCTTATAGCTAGGTGGCAGAGACTGCAGAACACGATGGATGCCTAAGTCAATGGGAATCGATATTCCCAAGGACACAAGCTTATCGGCGTAACCCCGACATCTTGAGTACACGCCACTAACGGAGCTGTCTTCCATCATGCAGCTAAAGAACTTTTCTCGTTGTAGTTTCTCAAAGATGTGTGTCGAAAATCATTTTCAACTCACCCATTGTATCAAATGCATTGCCGCCAAACGCCAAGTTCGCTCTAGCCCATACAATATGCCGCAGTGAACTAAGTTGTGGTCCTCCGACGAGTCCGATAGACATTCTTCTCCTCGTGGCATCATCAAGGTGGGGGCCTAACGCGCTTCTAGCACATATTGCTTTTGTGCAGAGAGGAGAATCCTCAAATTCATGGCCCATTCGAAAGTTGCTACCGCTCGCTAGTTTCTTTCTCCATGAACACATTGAAATTAAAAGGTGTGGTGCCATCTACAACAGAATTTGTAAAGTTTAGACTATGTATGATAGATTGAGTTCAACTAATCTATATTACGAATGAACTCCCACTCAAAACGACATCCCTCGTGCCCTTTTTGGTGATTACATGAACCAAATCCACTACACCAAGTCCGATCATCACGTGAGTTCAGATAGCTTCAAAGGCGAGCATCAAATGGGCATCATATCAACTATATGACTCATGCTTAACCTTCGTCCGTGTTCCGAGGCCATGTCTGTACATGCTAGGCTCGCCAAGTTAGAACCTTAGTATTCCGTGTAAGCTTTTACACCAAATATGGTCGTGGATCCAAGAACACCCGATCATCACGTGATGTCTTGGAGCCGAAAACATAATCGGTGCATACTAAAGGAAGAACACATTCTTATCTTGATATTTAAATGAGGATCATCTCATTATGCTAACAAGGCGCTAAACAAGCAATATAAGATGCAATCAAAACATCATATGTTTATTAGTGAAATGATATGGTTCCCGCAGATGATCTCTATCATGTGCATTGTGGTATGATCACTATCATACCTATATGTGTAAATCCAAGGTCTATGGATTTTACACGCTATGTGTGTTGTAAGAGTATCATCTCATACTTCTACTTACAACTCTACCATATCATAACACTAGCCCAAAGAACAATCTAAACTAGACGCCTCTAATTTATCCATTGCAAGTTTTACGTGTCTTAGGGCTTCGAGATAGAACCGTTTACCACGAACATGAACCACAACGATGATAATCAAATTGTTGACAACTCGCTTGCAAAATAGATATTGACTATAGTAGGAGAGATAGACACCCGCTAGCCACTTATGCAAACTAGTTGCATGTCAAGCGTGGAACAGGTCTCATGTGCGAGGACATATAAAGTTTGTCCGCCGCTTCATCCCACTATGCCACCAATATCCAAAATTACAACAAAGGAGCAACAACATGATCACCATCGCCCACATACTCATATGTGTACTACCCGTAAAGTATCTACATAGATCCGCTCGATACCAATCAGGGTTCGCAGCATAGAAAACAAAATTTTTCCTACGATGTGAACTATATACCAAGATCTATATACTTCATACAAACAACGGGCGGATGTATATCCGTAGAGAACATACCCTTGAAGACCTACAAAGCTTAACGAGTTCAACTCGTGGTTGATGTAGACGATCTCTTGTCGATCTCAAGATCGAGAAGAAGTCCTAGCGCCGCAAATCAGCCAGCATCCGTGTTTCACACACGCTCGAGGCACCGAGCAACCTCCGCCTCCTCGCCCGGCGATGCAAATGGAAGCACAACTCTTTCTTGCTGAATAGCCACCGGGAACATGTATCTCGCTAGTCCGAGACCATGGGGGATAAATTCTAGAGGGGGAGAGAGATCCTTCACGAGGAGGTGTGAGCGACAAGTGAGGAGGGGGGCTCCTTTTATAGGAGGAGGGGCACCAAGGGGGTGGCCGCCATGGGGCTGACCCTCCCTCCTTCATTCATTTGGGTCGACACTCCACTCACAAAATGCCCTTTAAATTTCCTCCACTCAAAAGTCCACTCAAATTCCCATTAAATTTCCACCAAATTTAATGCAAACTCTCATTAAATAAAACTCTTTTATTTTATTCAGAATTTTGTCAATTACTTTAATGACAAACATTCACAATAACCCTTGCTAGAATTCTATTTCACATGCATAACCACTTTATGCAATTTCACCAAAACCTGTTTGGTATCTAGTGAAATAAATTCCTGCGCTTGTTCATTCTTTTCGGCATGAAACATTTGCTCCAATTGGATGTCGGTGTTTCTTAAGTGTGTCACCCTACGGTTCGTGAATAATTCGGACATGATCGAGACCCTCTTGGATCAATAATCGAGCGGGATCCGGAGACCCATCGACTCTACACATTCAACGATGACTTTCTTGTGATCGCCGGAACCTTTACGCTAGTATCTTAATCCCTTTGTTTCACGATATATTACATGTCCGAGATTCGATCATCCAGATTCCATACCTAGTTTGATCTCGTTATCGACATGCACTCTTTTCTCGTTCTGTGATATAACATTCTAGTGATCAAATCACTTGCTTGCAAGCTAATCAATGTGATATCACCGAGGGCCCAGAGTATATCTATCCGTCATCGGATGAACAAATTCCACTCGATCCATGAGCCTCAACATAACACTTTATTAGTTGAATCCATCTTTATTATCACCTATTACGGTGTGACGTTTGATGTTATCAAGAAACTCTTCGGTGTTAGTGATTGACATGATCTCATGGTATAAGGATTAGGATCACTTCGTAAGTTGTTATAGCAATATAAACTCAATGACTTTGATCGTAATGCTATACTGATGAATGTTCATCACACCATTACACTAATGTTGTGATCCCGTTATTAACAACATCCAAAGTCCATGATCGTGAAACCTTGATCATCTTGTTAATCAACGAGCTAGTTTATGAGAGAGGCATAACTAGGAACTTTCGCTTGTTTATTAAACACACATGTATTAACGCTTCAGATTAATACAATTATAGCATGCAAAATAAACATCTATCATATACTTGGAATACACATAATAAACACTTTATTATTGCCTCTCGGGGCATATTCCTTCACCGACGACGCTCTAGGTCCTCGATGGTGGTGGCGCGGTGTAGGAGCACTCAAGTGCCCGACGGCGTCAGCATCTCCTCCTGTGAGTCGATATCCTCGGGAGGTGTTGATCCACCGCATGTCCCTCCATCATCGTGAGGTAACGGCAGCTAGTGTGTGGCCTGCGATCCCCATCGCCATGAGGTATGTATCGAGCCAAGCGGGTCGACGAGGGTCGACTTTTCTATCTCCTTGCGCCTTGAAGTTTGGCGGGTACTTCTCGGATCATTGGTCCGAAGCACTTGGGCCGAAGTCGATCGAGCGACCCCATGGGCTCGCCGTCGCCATTGGTTAGGTGTGTCTCGTGTCGCCGGGCGTGGCGCTAGCTTTGGTTGTTGATAATGGGTGCGGCCGATGGGTTGACCGTTGGCGGCGACGGGTTGGTCGCTGCCTAGGGTCACATGGAGTGCCGCATTGGCGGTGTTGGAGCTGCGTGGCTCGTGACGGCGATTAAGGGTGTTTGCCGCCATTGGGCGCCGCTGAGGCCGCTTTGCTCGAAGAACGCGAGTACTCTCGACCGCGAGTCGGCGCTGCGTTTTGCTGCTCGACGCCTTTGCACGTGGCCTGACGATCGGGATCCGAGGGGGCGCCGTGGGCCGTGATGTTGTCATACCGCCGCTTTCGCCACGAGGTTGTCCATTGGGTGGAGAAAGGTGGAGGCCGTTATGCTCGCTCCCGTGAGGAGACTACTATCCGCGCTGGTCCACAGGAGGTGTGCGGGTGGAGTACCGCTATCGCGTCGACCTGGCGGGGCCGGCGCTTCTCCCGTGGCGCGTTCTCGCAGATCGCGTGCTCGCCACGCGGGCCGGGTCATTTTCGCTGCCGAAGTTCAGCGCCGAACGGTGGGGGTTCAGCGACTGATCCGCCGCTGGTGGTAACGCGATAGCTCTCGGCCACACCGCCGAGGCGAAATTTTCGCGATCGGCTTGCTCAGACCGCTTCCGCCAGCCAGCGGAGTTCCTCGACCTCCGTTGCCGTGGCGTTAGGAGGGATTGGGGTGGAGAAGGGTCCTCCGCTCGGTGTCGGCCGCCATGTAGGTCGCGCGGCGACCGGTTCCGTGGAGGTCGGCGGAGTTTTCCGACTGAGTCGAAGTCGAAGATCCCGAGGATGGAGGGTCTCAAGTCTCCCACGTTGGAGACTGGTGATGGAGCCCGCGGTGAAGCCGCTGTGATGGATCCGCGAGTGACGCCGCCGGTCGCCGAGTCGGCGTCGCTGAGGGCGTCGCGGCGGAAGTTTTCGCCACGTTGTGGGCCGAGTTGTACTGGAGGCGCGATGGATCGGCGAATCGGCTCGGAGAGACGATCGCGGGCGGCGATTCGCGGATGCGAGACGAGTCCTTCGAGACGGCGTCGGTGAGGCACGAAGAGGCTGATCGTTGATCGGCAGGATCACTGTCAGGCGTGGTCGGCTGCCGACGAGCGTTGCCGGCAAGATTTGGAGCATCTCGCCGATCGCTATCATGCGACGGTGGCGACTGCCTCGTTGATGGGCGATTGGATCTCGCCGCGTAACACCGCCAGACCGCCAGCCCCACGCGGGCGCCACTGTCGTGGAATGGTCACGGCGAATCTTTGTCAGCCAGTAGTAGAACGAGGGCAGGGACAGCCATCTGCGGTGCAGATGAGGCGAGACATGCTTTACCTGTTCGCCTACGAGGGTAAAGACCTACCGCTAGATTGTATTATGGAGGTGGTACAATGGGCGAGCTCGATGGCTAGGCGGTAGTCGCTTGGGTGTATGATGGAACGATCTCTACACGCCTGTGAGGTTTATATAGGCTCACCTCACTAGGGTTTACATATCTCAACCGAATCGATTAAGGCTTGGTACTTGTTTTAACCTAATCCGACTGGCCTATCTACTCTTTGGGCCTTGACTTCCATCGCTTGGATCCACGCCGGACTTTGATCCAGTCGCCGTCTTGCAGGCCCACTCGCCAGTTCTTGGGCCAGTCGGAAACGTCCTGCTAGGTATACCCCGGTAGGTACATCCCCATCAATCACACATCGCCTTTAGTTAAAGAGTTTTGAGCTGTCACCAAGTCTTCGTCATCTCGGCTTACGGCATGCACCGTGGTTGGGACAGTAGACCTATGAAATCCCACTGCTTTGAGTCATGTACGGAAGAGGAGGATAAGGTTTTTAGAGAGCGTTGCATGCGACTACTGCCTTCGCTACGGACTCCTTCGCGGACTCTGATGACTATTTCCCTGATGTCAACCACATCTTCAACAACATCAACACCACCGTCAACGCAAGCAATTCTTCCTCCGCACCATATGCAATTATCCTTCGTCTTGTTCAGATCATGTTTGTTCTACTACAAATTATATCTCACATATTATGTGTAGCAATCTATTTAGACTTGCTATTTACAATATATCTGTTAAATTGCACGATTACTTTTATCTCCATATTATTAGTCATGTTTTATCTTCTGTTTTTATGGATTAGTTCATACTGTAAATTGCTAATTTCTAGGACGTAGGCATTTTCTTTCCGCGCGCGGCATTCATGTAAAGAATAATGTATGTTACTTTACAATGATTGCATTGCATGCCTGAGTTTTTTTTTTCCAAATAAACCATTTGGTAACTTTAGTTTTGTTTTGACCTCTCTGCGTATGACGTACATTCGTATTTTCCTACATATGTAAAATATCCCGGCCATCCAGAATATGGTGGCAAGTATCACGAACACGCTAACAAAGCATTTCAATTGTTGCCCATTTTTGTCTTTGAAAAGCTAGATTAATATATAGATCAAACAAACATACATCACTTTCAATATGATCTTTGAGGGCATATCCAGCTCAAAAGGAAGTGGGGCATATGGTTGAGAAACCACTCGGTCCCTTTTACCTGATAGACAAAAAAGGAAGGGCATGTTTCCCACCAACAATGTAATCATCAAACTGGAACTACACTATATTCATGGCCTCTGCACACAAGCATTAGATATCATACAAAGCAGCAGAGGACCTGAATTATTTAACTACAGCTCAACGGCTGATTTCAAATCAAATACTAGGACATATGTGCAGAGCCACAAGAAAGAAGCTCGAGAAGCTGAGCAACAAAGGCCAGCCACTGCTGACCCACAGTGTGACAAAGACAAACACAAGTCACCAGAAAGCTGCCCTCCCCAGTTCTTTTGGGCTTCTTCGAGAAGCCTCCTCCCCAGTTTCAAGTAAATCTAAAAAAAATATGAAACACTAAAATAGTTAAGTCTAAATAAATTTGAAAGCCTCGCAATTTTTTTGAACCGGCTTTCCCAGAAAGCTGGGGGTAGGGCAATTTCTGGGAGAAGCCGCCAAAAGAACTGGACCATAGTCGGGCACAATACTTGCCTTTGTCCTGACATGTGATACTTAGCCACCATGTTCACTATGAATGAAGAAAAGCCAGAATTGATGGCTACCTCCCCTTCCTGCAAGTAAATCTTACTCACTACCTCTTGAGATCGTAAACCTTCCGATCACAAAGGATTCCGTTTATACTTGAACTCGAGTGTTAGATTATTCATTAAACTCTGAAAACATTGAAGTATGAACAACAAGGCAGAAAAGGAGATGACCATGGCACCAACTGGTCAGACTCATGGGCTGTTATGGCCCCCACGTTACTTAGAGAATGGCGAGGGCCCAAGAGATATTTGTTCAGCTACAGGCAGAAAACAAGCTTTCATAGCATCATACTCCGAAATGCAGAAAACATTATAACTTCAGTTTGGTAAGCTGGCCAAAGGAAAATATAGAGCATGGATTTTATTTCAAGAAAATTATTGTGTTTCTCCACGAATCCAACACTGTTATTGTATAAGCATAATGAAGAAACAATAACAATCATATATCATTATACAGCAAAAGAATTGGATAAAGGTTCAACACAACAATAATGGTATCCCTGTGCATAAAAGGTAGTGGTCCTGGTCAAAACGACAATGCAACACCATGGAGGAAAGGAGAAGACACATCACTTGCAACCAAATCCACAACTTTTTTTTTCCTAAAATGCATGCATAAACAAACAGTGACCATGTTCTTATCTGTCCTTCTATAATAGTTTTCAGGGGAGAACAAAATTTTAAAATTGAAACCAACCAAGGGAAGAACCATTGGGGTGAGG
The DNA here is from genome assembly GCA_030063025.1 of Avena longiglumis. Taxonomy (NCBI): domain Eukaryota; kingdom Viridiplantae; phylum Streptophyta; class Magnoliopsida; order Poales; family Poaceae; genus Avena; species Avena longiglumis. Next base: position 6,911,935 of record CP125979.1, read on the forward strand.
CAACAAATAATATCCATTCACTGTGGTTATTTGTTTCAAATTAATATTTTGGAAAGGTGCCTTGTCTACTTTGTGTAAGATCCAACTTTAGTTAAAACTGGAAGTACTATATTAGCGGAATTATGTCTAAGTAGCTCTACACAAACTAAATATTTTGACCCAAAAGTATGATTGAGAAGATGAAAACATCTGGTAACTGCCCCAAAATTCCTAACCATCCTGGTTTTGTTTATTTATTCAAAGTCAGAACATGGTTTCCAAGGCTCTGTTCTGATTTACTATTTCCTTATTAATAAATTCATATATAACTGGGCGTACTGCCTTATTTCTGTAAGATAATAACTTATTAGAAATAGTTTAATGACAGGATTTATGCGACGGCACTACCATGCCCTAGAACAGATCTACCCGCTGGTGTTGCCAGCATGCCTATCCTCAATTCCCTGTTGTTCCTTTTTCTGTTGAAGGAAAGAAAAGAAAAATACATAGATGCAATTTTTCAACATATGTAGAAAAAAGCACCCATTTTAATATGATTGCCTTCTGTTGCCATGCTTGAAAAAAAAATTAACATGGTGTGGCTAGTATATCTTGTTTCTCAATCAAGCAGCATAAGAGATAGTAAAAAGAAAGGATGTGACTCATGATAGCAGTGACTAAAAAGGGACAACTTCTGATTCTGATAATGCAAGGATGAACCACAGCCTGCATCTTACTCAATTGGTAGCCAATAGCAATAATTATCAAACAAAATAGCATAGATAGCTAGGTATCACATTATAGCCACACTGTAGGTATCAGATATGGTATAAACCATCTAGAAAAACAACACAAATCTTAAGCCCTACACACGATGAACCAACCAGACAAATCACGAGTCCCACATGACCAATTCGAGTCGCAACCATAACTCTTGCAGGAATAGGAATAGGAGTGGGGGAGGCACAGGAGCAGGTGCTATACCTTGATGTAGACATTCTTGGCGGCCTTCCCCTCCTCACCAAGCACCCTGCCACCGGAGGACTAGAGCCTGCAGCGGAATGGTGATGCGCACCCAACAGATCATTAACAAAGAAGCGAACCAAGAGTACTAGGCCATAAGCAAATAACATAGCAACAAATATAAAGCATCATTAGGTATCACAATATGCTGTACGTGGCAGGAATAGCATGTGTAAAGTAACTCATAACAGAAAGCAACATCCGAAGCAGTCACACTATTGCAAAGATAATCTGTTATGTTCAACACATCGTCTTTTTGACTTCCTATTCAGTACACACTAACGATTTGACAAAGACTTCAAAGCAGTGTGAACTTCCATTATCATAAACGAGCATCGCATAGCTGTTCGAACAAGCTAAACTACTTTTGGGCTCAATTGTGAGCCATCCTTTACAATCAAAGAGTTTCATCTTTTGGCAGGAGGAGCCGCGCATCTTCCTCTGGCAGAAGCACACGAAGACTCGCTATTGAGCTTAGATCACGAGCTTTGGTCGGGGAACCTGAAATTAGGACTTGAACCCATTTCTTGGGCGGGCTCCCGTCTCCTGTTGCCCGAGGACTGGAGCTCTTTTCTGCCTGAGAACTGGAAGTCTTCTCTGAAGGAGTGGCGCTCTTCTCTGCCAGAGGACTGGAGCTCTTTTCTGCCTGAGAACTGGCGGTCTTCTCTGGAGTGGTAGCGCTCTTCTCTGGCAGATGGGTGGCGCTCTTCTCTGCTTGATGGGTGGAGCTCTTTTCTTCCTGAGGACCGGAGCTCTTCTCTCCCTGAGAACTGGCGCTCTTCTCTGTCTGAGGCTTGCATACCAATGTTCCTGAAGCTGTTGTCAACATGAGAGGCATCTGGGGGTTAGTCTTCTCTGGAGTGGTAGCGCTCTTCTCTGGCAGATGGGTGGCGCTCTTCTCTGCTTGATGGGTGGAGCTCTTTTCTTCCTGAGGACCGGAGCTCTTCTCTCCCTGAGAACTGGCGCTCTTCTCTGTCTGAGGCTTGCATACCAATGTTCCTGAAGCTTCTGTCAACATGAGAGGCATCTGGGGGTTCGCTACCTTGTTCTTCTTGGTCCTCGGGGTGCGGTAGATCTTGTGGAGGCATCTGCCGAGTGGGTCTTCCCCATCAAGTAAGCGCACCGAGTTCATAATCCAGCCAACCCGAGTGTCTCTCTCATCCTTGATATTGGTCTTCATCAGGAACGAGAACTTCGAACCCCAGCCCACTTGGAGACTGTGCTTTGACAGGGCTTGGAGCGATCCTGCTTCCAAGTTCCCGATCCAGCGACCCTGCTCATCCTCGCATCGTTGCCCTCCTTCTTCCGCGGGATGGATACAAAATACCACGCGGGATCTCCATTCTCCGCCGTGGCCTGCAGATGCTTGGCGGTCAGCGACATCGGATTGTCGCTGTAGACGTCGGCTTCGTGGATCCAGGGTTCGGCATCCCCCTGGATCCAGCGCCGTAGGATAGAGACGAGACCGAGCTCTCCCGGGTGATCGGGAAAGGTAGCCTCCATGGGGAGCTTCGTGCCGGCGGCGGCAGATTCGGTGGGTGGGGGGGGGGGGGGGGGAGATTCCGGGGGGGGGGCGGAGGGGGGGGGGGGGGGGGGAGGGGACAGGACGGGACGGGACGGGTGTTGCGGGATTGGGGATTGGGGATCGGGTGCGGGCCTCGGACATAACTTGCGGGCCAAGATTCTAGCGGAGCGGAACGTCGTAAACCAACTCAATACGCACGCGGCACGCGAGACCAATCTGTTACCTGACAAGCGGGCCAGATTCTAGCACTACAATACTTTCAAGTCCTGAATAATGCTAGACATACGGACAATTCCTTAGGCCTTGTTTTGTACGACGGTATTCGAGTGGATCAGAGACTATTTATCCCACGTGGATTGGGTGACAGCACCTCATCCACCCAAAACGCGAGAGCGATCCCGTCGAGCGAGCAAGCGAGAGAAAATCGTGGTAGACTAGCTTTTTAATATACTCGCGTATCAGAGGTTTTCTAGGGGGTTTGTGGGGTATTTGGGTGAGTCCGTCAAAACCGCCCGCAAAAGCGATTAAGCGGAAATTTGACAAGCTTGGGGGCTGGGCCGGGGAAATACTCCTTGACCCCAAAAAAAACTTGTGTACAAAACAAGGCCTTACTCGTAAATGCTTATCTAAGAAACGGGTTGCTAATGCTAATGTCAGTTGCAAACCTGCATTGCAAAAGAAACTGGGCGTGTAGTTGGGGCATTGTTACACCCCCTTGTCGGTGGATTGCCGACGTGAGGTTCCTCTCTCGCCTGATTTGGAAGGAAGCAGGAGGGAGGGAGAGAGAGAGAGAGAGAGAGAGAGCAATATTTGGATTCTATTTCCAAGTTCAGACTCCTCTTTTCAGAGTTCAGTTACAAGGCCTCATATAGCTAGACACAACCCAGGCACGCAAACCACACACGCATGGCACCAACACCAACTCCACATAGCCTAGCACCAGCGAAATACACTTTCCAACATGGTGACATCGCACAGCTAAGATGTCACCATGTTAGGTGTGACAATACCCCCTGGAGAAGGACTTGCTTGTCCAAGCAAGCACCGAAGGAAAACAAACTTTCAAAACCTCCCAATCTTCCTAGGTAGCCGCATCTACTGGCAAACCCACCCATTTGATCAGTGCTTGGTCATGACACTCTTTCTTGATAAGGCGATCAGGCGGTTCAGTTCAAGATCCACAGAGTCCAAAGATGGCAGCTTGGGTAGAGTTGCAAAGACTGGAGAATAATCTGGGTGATACTCTTTCAGCCGTGAGATGTGAAATACATTGTGTACAGCTATCACCGTATTAAAGCCGATAAGCCACCTTGCCGATCATGTCCAATATTTCAAAAGGGCCAAAGAATTTGTATGCTAGCTTAGGGTATGGCACATTGACCACGGATGCTTGGGCGTATGGCTGACTTGAGCAACACCTTGTCACCCACTGGGAACTCACGCTCCACTATATGCCCGCATTTTGCTTCATACGAAATTGAGCAATGCTAGGTTTTTCTTTAGAGTGCCAATCAGCTTCGGTCGGGACATCGGCCACCGGGGAATTGCCATCTGACACTTCATCAGGTATGACACCAAAGTCTGGCTCGTGTCCGTATAATGCCTTGAAGGGGAAACAGCCAAGAGATGAATGAACTGTGGAGTTATACCAGAATTCAGCTAGAGATAAACAACGACTCAATTGGCGAGGTGTATCCTGCACCGTACAACGCAAGAACATCTCGAGGCACTTGTTGACGCGCTCGGTTTGGCCGTCAGTTTGCGGATGGTAAGTTGTGGTGTAGTGCAACTTCGTGCCCAGTTTGTGGAACAACAATCTCCAAAAGGTACCGGTGAATATGCGATCCCGATCCAAAATTATGGTGCGAGGCATACCATGGAGCTTGACAATGGAATCCACAAAATGGCGTGCCATGGATTGTGATGTAAAGGGGTGACGAAGTGGAACGAAATGCGCGTACTTTGTGAACCTGTCCACGACCACCATGATTGCATTGTACCCATCAGATGTGGGCAAGCCCTCGACAAATCCATGGTAATGTCACGCCAGGCTCCTATTGGTATTGGTAGTGGTTCGAGCAGGCATGCTGGAGATGAATTTGTGTGTTTGGCATGTTGGCAAACATCACACCGGCGAACAAACTCAGTCACTTGCACCTTCAGGCCATGCCAAGCAAACAAACGCTTGATACGCTGATAAGTTGTCTGAGCCCTAGAGTGGCCACCCACTGCACTAGAGTGAAACGCTATGATGAGCTTCGTTTGAAGGGCAGAGTTGGAGCCAATCCAAATCCGGCCTCAGAATCGAATGATGCCATTGGAGAGGACATATCCATGTGCATCGGATGCTCAAGGCAAGTTCAAAGGCGTTGTTGAGCCTCTTGATCCATAACATACGAATTTACCACTTCTTGTAACCACATTGGTTGAACCTCGGAACATACATCAATTGTCAGCAAGTGGCCCACACGATATAGAGCATCAGCAGCAAGATTTTCTGCCCCTTTTTTGTAAACAATCTTAAACTGAAGCTCCATAAGCCTGGCCATAGCCTTGCGCTGAAGAGGAGACTGCAAATTCTGCTCTTCTAGATGGCATAAACTATGGTGATCTATCAGAATAAGAAAGGGGGCACGCTGCAGATAGGTCACCAACGGTCTACCGCCATCAATAAGGCTAAGAATTCTTTCTCGTATATGGATAGAGATAGGTGTGATTTACCAAAATCTTTGCTGAGAAAGGCAACATGATGTTGATCTTGCATGAGGACTGCACCTATGCCCAGGTCGCAGGCATCGGTCTCAACCACAAATTGCTTCTGAAAGTTAGGCAAGCAAAGCGTTGGGGTGGACACCATTGCTGATTTGAGTTGCTGGAATGCCACTAAAGCTTGTTCATTCCAATCGAAACTCTTCTTCTTAAGTAAATTAGTCAGGGGTTTTGCAATGATGCCGTAATTACGCACGAACTTACTGTAGTATCCCGTTAAGCCCAGAAATCCACGAAGTTCAATTATTGTCTGTGGCTGCGGCCAGTCAGCCATACCTTGTGTTTTGCTTGGATCAATGGCGACTCCTTGGGAGGATATGATGTGGCCTAAATACTCCAGTCGATCACAAGCAAACGAGCATTTTGATCGCTTCACAAATAGTTTATGTTGCTGCACCAGAGTGAGCACTTCTTGCAAATCGGCGACATGATTTTCCAATGTATGGCTATATACAAGGATGTCGTCCATAAATACCAACACTGATCGCTGAAGGAATGGGCTAAGCACTTCATTCATCACACATTGAAATGTGGCCGTCGCATTGCAAAGGCCAAAGGGCATAACCTTGAATTGGTAATGCCCATGGTGTGTTTTGAAAGCGGTTTTTGCTTCATCCTCCGCTCTCATTCTGATCTGGTGATACCCGGCTCGAAGGTCAAGCTTGGAGAAAATTGTGGCGCCTGCTAACTCATCCAGCAGCTCATCAATAACCGGCATTGGAAAGACATTTTTGACAGTGAGCTCATTAAGGCGCCTATTGTGGCATCCCGCAAAACCACTACTAGAAAATCGCGTTGATTTTTGTGCATTGCATCATCATGACCGCATGCTCATGTCATCATGCCGCATTGCATTTGAGCATCGTCATCATCTTGCATTTGCTTGCATAAAACTATTTTCGCAAAGCCTGTTTTTGTTTTCTAAAACGCCCCGTCTTGTTTTCAAATTCAAACCCGGGACTCCGGATTATTTTGTTTTGTCTGTTATCGGGTTACAAAGGCCCCGTTTTAAATAAATAAGACATTTAATTATTTTTAGTGGGGGCAGTCGAACGGGCCGAATCGACCCGGACGACCACCCCGAGAACAAATCGGTCCACCCAAAATCCCTAGTCTACCTAGTCCTAATCTACCCACCCCTCCAGCCACCTCACCCCATCCAATCAGTGTACGCCACGTCGCCCTGTCCCCAACCCCCACCCAACCAGACACCGCCACTTGGCCACAGCCCTCTCTCCCTTCCCTCTCTCTCAGCACACAACACGCACCCACTCCCTCACACACGCCCCCACCAGCACACCCCGTCTGGCCTCTCCCCTGTCCTGCGGGCCCCACCCCTGGCCCCCCTGTCCCCGCGCCTCCCTCTTCCTCTCTCTCCCTTCCCACGCGAGCACCCGAGCCCCGCCCACGCGTTCCTCTCTTCCCCGCGACCTCCCCTCCTCCTGCAACCGCCTGGCGCCGTCCTCGGCCGAGCCTCCCTCTGCGTGGCGTCGCCGGGCCTCAGCGTGCCGCGGCCCTCCACCACCGCGACCCGATCTGACCCCCTCGCGGACCCTCCTCGCCACGGACCCTCCCTCGCCTCTCCGGGCCGCTCATGGCTCTGCGCAGCCGCCTCCTCCCTCTCCCGAGGGCCGCGCTCTCGCCTCCTCCTCCCAGCTCCGCGTTGCCCGGCCGCCCGCCGTCGTGGTCGCGGAGCTCCACCCGCCACCGCCTGCCGCCATCCGACCTCCTCCGCGCCTCGCCTCTCCGCGTCGGCCTCTGCCGCGCCTCCGGCCACCGCGGGCACCCTCTGCCCGGCGGGCGCCACAGCTGGTCCTCTCGCCGGGATCCTCCCCGTTGGCCCGTCGCTGCGCCAGACCCTGCCCTCGCCTCCTTCGTCTGCCCCGCAACGCCTCGGGCCACGCTGCCCTTCAGTCTTCGCTGTCTCCTCCTGGCCTCGTGTTTGAGTGCAGGTGCAGATACAAGGGCATTGTATCTTGTTGGCATGGATATACATGTGTTGCGATCAAGTGCTTGTGAACAAGTGCCAAGTTTGGTCAATGTTATCGGTGATGCTCGGATGACCCCTCGACCACTTCGCCCGGAGATTGAAGAAATACATGATACCACTTGAAGACCATCGGTGCCACTTGAAAACCGCACGGGTAACCCAAGTTCTCCATCGACCATCGAAGTCCGGACGCCGAGGCCCCCTTGGATCCAAGCCCCAACGAAGGTATTCTACATGGAACGACAAGAACTCCCATCGACCCGTGAAGCGGGCGCCTCAAGATCTCCCACACGGACTCGAGTACCCCGGTACCCGATCCACTCAAGTTCGCCATCGACGACAAGAACGACAGAAACCAGGGCGAGTCCGATGCCCCGACGCCAGACCAAGTACTCCCTCCCGGAACGCCAAGATCTCCGCGTGAGACGACAAGACCGACAACATGGCCCGACCACCGCGGATGCGACAAGTATGGCGAGTAGCGCAGCGCCGGAAGTTGTTCCGGAGTTAGCTCCACCTATTGAAGAGGGAACTAATGATAATGATCATGAAATTCCGAAAGAGAGTACTACCGAACCTCGCAGGTCAAACAGGACGCGTGCAGCTCCGAAATGCGAAATCTGTCATGAATTACATGGTTGATGAAAATGATGACCTATGACGTATGAAGAAGCGATGATGAGCAGATTCCAACAAATGGTTAGAATCCATGAAATCGAGATGGAATCCATGTATGAAAATCAAGTTTGGAACTTGGTGGAATTACCTCACGACAAAATGCCGTGGAGAACAAATGGATTTTCAAAAGGAAAGCGTCTTGATGGTAATGTGACCGTCTATAAAGCTCGACTTGTCGCAAAGGGTTTCAACAAATTTAAGGAGTTGACTACGATGAGACTTTCTCTCCGTAGCGATGCTAAAGTCGCTTAGGATTATGTTAGCAATTCTTGCATATTTCGATTATGAGATATGGTAGATGGATGTCAAACCGCGTTTCTCAATGGTAATATTGAAGAAGAGTTGTATATGATACAACCAAAGGGTTTTGTCAATCCTAAGGATGCTAGCAAGGTGTGCAAGCTTCACGATCCATCTATGGATTGAAGCAAGCATCACAGTTGGAATCTCCGCTTTGATGAGGTGATCAAAGAGTTTGGATTTGTCCAAACTTATGGAGAAGCTTGTATTTACCGAAAGTGAGTGGGAGCAATGTGGCATTTCGATATTATATGTGGATGACATATTATTGATGGAAATGATATAGATCTTTAAACAGTCTTAAAAGTTATCTAAACAAATTTTCAATGAAGGACCTAGGTGAGCGTCATACATATTAGGCATAAAGATCTATAGAGATAGATCTAGGCGCCTAATAGGGCTATCATAAAGTACATACCTTGATAAGATTTTAAAGAAGTTTAAAATGGACGAAGTAAGAAGGGTTCTTACCTATGTTGCAAGGCAAGACATTGAGTAAGACTCAAAGTCCAAGCTTGAGAAAGAGAGATAATGGACAAAGTCCTATGCTTGACCATAGGCTCTATAATGTACGCCATGCTATGTACAAGACGGATGTGGCATATGCTATTAGTTTGACTAGTAGGTACCAATCGGATCGAGGTTGAACCTTTGGATAGCGGTCAAGAATATCCTTAAGTACTTACGAAGAACTAAGGATATGTTTCTTGTATACGGAGGTGAAGAAGATCTCATTGCTAAGTGTTATGTCGACGCTAGCTTTGACACCGATCCGGATGACTCTAAGTCTCAATACGGATACGTATTTCTCATGAATGGCGGAGCGGTTAGTTGGAGGAGCTCCAAACAACCTGTGGTAGCGGGATCAACAATGGAGGCGAATATGTTCTCGTGAGCGGCTCAGGAAGCAGTTTGGATGAAGGAGTTCATATCCGAACTAGGAGTGGTGGCAAACGCGTTGGACCCAATGGTGATCTATTGTGACAACAATGGTGGCATTCCCAATGCCAAAGAGCCAAGGTCTCACAAGCATTCCAAGCATATTAAGCGCGTTTCACTCCATCCATGAGCATGTCAAGGATGGAGATATAAAGATTTAGAAGTACATACGGATCTCAATGTAGCAGATCCGTTGACTAAAACTCTCCTAGAGCAAAACGATCAACACCGAACTCAATGGGTGTTAGATTTATCACTATGTAACTAGATTATTGTCTCTAGTGCAAGTGGGAGATCAAGGGAATATGCCCGAGAGGCAATAATAAAGTGTTTATTATGTGTATTCCAAGTATATGATAGATGTTTATTTTGCATGCTATAATTGTATTAATACGGAGCGTTAATACATGTGTGTTTAATAAACAAGCGAAGTTCCTAGTTATGCCTCTCTCATAAACTAGCTCGTTGATTAACAAGATGATCAAGGTTTCACGATCATGGACATTGGATGTTGTTAATAACGGGATCACAACATTAGTGTAATGGTGTGATGAACATTCATCAGTATAGCATTACGATCAATGTCATTGATTTTATATTGCTATAACAACTCGAAGTGATCCTAATCCTTAGACCATGAGATCATGTCAATCACTAACAGGAAGAGTTTCTTGATAACATCAAACGTCACACCGTAACAGGTGATTATAAAGATGGATTCGAACTAATAAAGTGTTATGTTGAGGCTCATGGATCGAGAGTGGAATTTGTTCATCCCGATGACGGAGATAGATATACTCGGGCCCTCGGTGATATCACATTGATTAGCTTGCAAGCAAGTGATTTGATCACTAGAATGTTATATCACAGAACGAGAAAAGAGTGCATGTCAGAATGCGAGATCAAACTAGGTATGGAGATACCGATGATCGAATCTCGGACATGTAATATATCGTGAAACAAAGGGATTAAGATACTAGCGTAAAGGTTGGACGATCACAAGAAAGTCATTGTTGAATGTGTGGGAGTCGATGGGTCTCGGATCCCGCTCGATTATTGATCCGAGAGGGTCTCGATCATGTCCGCATTATTCACGAACCGTAGGGTGACACACTTAAGAGACACCGACATCCAATTGGAGCAAATGTTTCATGCCGAAGAATGAACAATGCAGGAATTTATTTCACTAGATACAAAACAGTTTTGTGAAATTGCATAAAGTGGTTATGCATGTGAAATAGAATTCTAGCAAGGGTTATTTGTGAATGTTTGTCATTAAAGTAATTGACAAAATTCTGAATAAAATAAAAGAGTTTTATTTAATGAGAGTTTGCATTAAATTTGGTGGAAATTTAATGGGAATTTGAGTGGACTTTGAGTGGAGGAATTTAAGGAGATTTGTGAGTGGGTGTCCACCCACATGAAGAGGGAGGGCAAGGGGAAGCCCCATGCGGCCACCCCTTGGGTTCCTCCTCCTATAAAGGCCCCCCTCCTCACTTGTCTCTCACACCTCCTCGTGAAGGATCTCTCTCCCCTCTAGAATTTATCCCCATGGTCTCGGACTAGCGAGATACATGTTCCGGTGGCTATTCGGCAAGAAAGAGTTGTGCTTCGCTGCATCGCTGGGCGAGGAGGCGGAGGTTGCTCGGTGCCTCGAACGTGTGTGCGAGCACGGATGCGCTGCTGATTTGCGACGCTAGGACTTCCTCTCGATCTTGAGATCGGCAAGAGATCGTCTACATCAACCACGAGTTGAACTCGTTAAGCTTTGTCGGTCTTCAAGGGTATGTTCTCTACGGATATACATCCGCCCGTTGTTTGTATCTAGTAGATAGATCTTGGTATATAGTTCACATCGTAGGAAAATTTTTGTTTTCTATGCTGCGAACCCTACACCTTAGGCTAGTTCTAGTGGGAGTATCATAACTAGTATCATGCATGCCATGTTGGCAAAAATATGACGTGACGGGTCAATTAATGAAGAAAGAGATGGTGATGGTATCATATTATGATACGGTATCATAGCACATAAAACTAGATATTTTAATACCAAATAAATCATGTACGCATATTTATATTGGGATTCTACATACAATTAAATACTACGCAACTATGATACTACTATATGATACTATGCATTAGAGAGATAGTATCATATATAAAGTATCATATGCATACCAATATATGATACTGCACTAGAACTAGCCTAAAAGTCTCGTCCTTCCCTGTATAAAGAAATTATCTCCCTACACATGCTACAAGTGATTTGCATCGAAGTGACAATTTTCTACCCGCGTCACTTGCCTACCTTTTTTAACTTCAACTTAGCTACTAAAGCATAATTTTCTACCATGATTGTTAGCATTCTATCTGTACATATAATAAGGCCGTTCCATGAGTTTCGACGCATTGAAAAATTAACTCTCACCGGTGACTTTAATGTTATAGGATTAATGGGTTTGATTTTCGATAAAGATCAAGTCAAGCTGTCAAATGCAGCCCACTAGTCCATCTCATGGGATTACGGAGAGGCGATCCATCTAGTTGATGCCTTCATTACTACATATATGAAAGTGAAGAATTCCGCGATCGTTAGCGACGCCAAATTAGCCTATGGTATCAGAGATCGCATCTACGGTACCCCAAACATCTATAGTGCATTTTTCCACTTCGTTTACGGTTCATCGCCGTTGTTTCACGGCTTCACCTTCTGGAAATATGGCAGACCCACCCCACAGCTTCATCTCGCAAGCCGTGTATACCTCTCGCCACCACGATGGCTGCACGCCACGTAGTTCCTCCCGATAGATGCGTGTCCTCTAAATTTCCTCACCCCTCACCTCTTTGACCGAACAAACCATATCGAGGTAGTGCCCGACCTCTGAAGGAAGCTAGGGTGCAAACGACATTGTCGGCATGGACGTGGGACGGCAGGCAGGCAGAGAGCGGCAAAGATGGAGACGACTGCCTTAAAAACGGGCCCAGCGACGGTCGAGCGACTACGCACATATGTGCGAAGGTGTGTATCTTGAGAGATTCGTCTTCTACTTTCCTATCAGTCTCCTTCCTAAGCTCTTCCCTTTATGTCAACGAGTGCAGCGATGGGCACACAACAGGATCTACACCTTTCCTGGCACGTCCAGCTCGATGGCTACCAAAAGCGTCGTCCTCGGCGCGATGCATCACTAACTCCACTACAGGCTTGAGTAAAGGGAGCCGTATACAGTGGGCACCGCGCATAGTGAACCACTTCCCTCCTAGCAGGTCGAACCACAGACCCTCCTGGCGAAGGAGAGGAGCAGGTTTGTTCCTATAGCTGACCCTTTTTCTCCTTCTATAATTTCTTGAGCTATGTCAGTGTTCATGTCCTCCACATCTGCCTATTTGGAGATGTATTGGTTATTTCTTGATTTCCTAACAATGTGCTCCGCATCTAGAAATGTTCCTTCTTCTTTCCTATCACTAGAGGAAAAAGGGCCATCCGTTCGCGACCCCTCGGAGCATTAGTCCCGGTTGCGCCACCAACCGGGACTAATCTACGTCCGGTTGGAGCGGCACGGGGCCAGGCATGGGTCCCGGTTGGTAAGGGGCATGCGTCCGGTTGGAGCCACAACGGGACTAAAGGTTTGGCCCGACCACGTGGCACGCCTGCCTTTAGTCCTGTCGGCTTCAACCGGACTAAAGACCTGCCCTCTATAAATCTGGCCGACCCCTCTGCCTCCACTGCTTTTTGAATGGTGTAAGGTGTGAGGTGTGTGCTAGTTTTTTCATGCATGCATTGAAGGTGTTTGTTGAAATGTTTGAGTGAAAATCCCGTTGAATTTCTCATAGAACAAAAATATAGAAGGTGTCAAGGGCACTTGAGCTTTCTCCTCTTTATTTCCCTCGATCGAGGTTAGCAATCTTATCTTTTCTAGGTCATTGATACAATTCATGTCGGTGTGAATTGGTTATTTCACTATTTATGATGTCCTGTTTTTGATAAACTTACTTATATGATGAAGATGAGCGTGGGAATGGATGTACGGTGACCGTGGGTAGGGGTATATCAAAGGCGTGGATAAATTTATCGATGTGGCTACGGCAAACAAAGAGAATGGATTTATCGTTGTCCATGTGTTCAATGTCGGAACAACAAGGAGTACTCTTCCTCGAAAATCATTCCGGCCACACGATTATGAAAGGTTTCATGCCCAACTATAATTGCTGGACCAAGCACGGGAAAGAGGGGTTATGATGGAAGATGGTGAAGAAGAAGATGATGATAACAACTATCATCATATGTTTCGAATCTGATAATCGCAATGGAAGATAATGGAGAGGAAAAAGGTGAAGAACGGGCATCGATGAGCCACTGATGAACTTGGTAGGGTCATTTCGATGCAAAGTAGCTGTGAAATGAAAATGAGAAGTTGAAGTTAGAGGGCATGTTAGAAGATCACAAGAAATTGTTGTACCCAAATTGTGAAGATGGCGGCAAAGCTCGATGCGACACTTTGGAATTGTTGCGATGGAAGGCGAGTGTGGTCTAACCGACTCCTCATTTGAAAAGATCTTGAAAATAATGAAGTCAAGTTTCCAAAACATAACGAACTTCCCGAGAGTACCTCTGAAGCAAAGAAGACTCTCATCCTCGGATTAGATGTGCAAAAGATACATGCATGCATTAATCGCATCCTCTACATGAGAGTATGATAATTTAGATAAATGCCGGTATGCAGCGTTGCGGTATAAGATCGACGAGATGACCCTGGTGATGTTGAGGAGAGCCCCTCAGGAAGAGGGTTCTGCTAAGGTTATGTGGTATGCTCCTATAATACCAAGGTTGAAACGCATGTTGAAACAAAGAGCATGCCAAAGTTGTTGCGATGGCACAAAGAAGACCGTAAGAAAGGCGGGAGTTGAGACACCCTGATGGGTCACAGTGGAGAAAATCGAGAGAGACTTCCCGGACTTTGCGGTGACGCAAGGAACTTATGGTTTGGTCTAAGTACGGATGGCATGAATCCTTTTGGGGAAGCTGCGATCCACAGACTGCCCGGCCCGTGACTCTATGTATCTACAACCGCCTCCTTGGTTGTGCATGAAGCGTAAGTTCATTATGATGCGGTGCTCATCCAAGGCCCAAAGCAACCGGCAACGACATTGATGTGTACCTTAGGCCATTAGTTGAAGAACTCTTACGGTTGTGGGGCAAACCAGGTGCGTGCGTGGGATGAGAACAAACAGAGCCATTTAATCTCGAGGGTTGTTATTCGTAACCATCAATGATTGGCTTCTTAGTAACCTTTCAGATGACAAACAAAGGATATAAGGCATGCACCTACTGTTTAGATAAGACCGAAGGTACATATTTGCATAAATGCAAGAAGGTTGTGTACCTAGCGAATCGACGATTTCTTGACCAATCATCCGTAAGAAAGAAAGGCAAGCATTTCAAAGGTGAGGCGAGATCAGGAAGAAGCTGAACTCCTGGTGATGATGTATTTGGTATGGTCAAGGACATAGAAGTAATCTTTGGAAAGGGTCCGGTCAATCGGTTCAACGACGCTCTGGGACACGCACCCATGTGGAAGAAGAAATCTATATTTTGGGAGCTGCCATATTGGAAAGTCCTGCGTGTCCGCTCTTCAATCGACGTGATGCACGTGACGAAGAATCTCTGCGTGAACTGCTAGGATTCCTAGGCGTGTATGGGAAGACAAAGATACACCAAGCACGGAGGACCAACAAATTATGAAAGACCCAAAGAACATGCATATGAGATAACAAGGCGGATAAAGGCGTCACTTAAGTCGTGCCCTATGCTCTTACCAAAGCGAGAAGGAAATCTTTTTGAAGTCCTTACGGTATCAAGGTGCCGGGCTTCTCATCTAATATAAAGGGATAATAAATATGGCGGAGAAAAAGTTCCAAAACACGAAGTCTCATGGTATCACGTGATTATGACGCAGATTGCTTCCGATTGCATTGAGGGGCTACCGAGAAAATGTTCAGTACCCATTGTGAAGCTGTGTGCATTCCTCAATGCAATATCTCGAAGGTAATCAATCCGGATATTACGCCAAGGTTCTGAAGGATGTGGTACAATGTCTTGTTAGTTTTGAATTGGTGTTCCCCATCCTTCTTCAATATTATGACGCATCTCTGGTTCATCTAGTGGAAGAGATTGCCATTCTCGGTATTTCTGCACAATATGTTCCCCTTCGAGAGGTTCATGGGAGTCTTAAAGAAATATGTTCATAACCGTGCTAGACCATAAGGAAGCATCTCCAAGGGATATTGAACAGAGGAGGTCATTGAGTTTTGTGTTGACTTTATTCGACCTTAAGCCGATTGGTGTTTCGACTCATGCATGAGGGAAGACTAAGTGGAAAAACACTGGGAAAGAAAGCAATGATATGTAGGGACGGGATTCTTTCACTAAAGCACACTACAGTTCTACATAATTCCACCTTGGCGACTCCGTATATGGAGGAACACAAGAATATTATGCTCAAAAACCGGGAAGCTGAATCATGGATTCTGAGATGAACACATGAAGTCTTCGGTGGTTGGATGCGGACACATCTCTTGAATGACACCTTTGTTGGAGATCGGCTATACTTGTTGGCGCGTCACCATCTTCTCTTGTATTGAATTTCCAAAGTACGAAATAAATGGGAATACATTCTACGATCGCCCAAGATAAAAGAGCACCAACCAAAATAGTGGTGTCCGCTTTGATGCAATAGGCGAGAATGGACAAAAGGACACATATTATGGTTACATAGAGGAGATATGGGAACTAGACTATGGAGTCTCTTTTAAGGTCCCTTTGTTTATTTGCAAATGGGTCAACTTTGAATGGGGAAGGGTAAAGATAGACCAGTTATGCGGAATGACAACGGTGGATCTCAACAATCTTGGTTATAGAGATGAACCATTCGTCCTAGCCAATGATGTGTCTCGGGTTTTCTATGTGAAGGACATGTCCTCCGCAGAAAAAAAGAAAAATATGCAAACGAATACATCATATGATGAGCCAAAGCGTCACATAGTTCTTTCGGGGAAAAGAAACATCGTGGGAATCGAGGAAAAGCAGACATGTCGGAAGATTATAATAAGTTTGATGAAATTCCGCCCTTCACGGTGAAAACCCAAGCATTCCGTTAAGTAAAGAAGATGCTCCATGGTTACGTCTGAAGCGGTCATAAGGAATGACATATGCCAAAGTTCATGCTCATATTATGTAACTCTAGTTCATGTCTTCGCGGTTTGTGGCTTGACCGAAGGATATCTTCGCGGTTTGTGGCCTTTAGTCCCGGTTTTCTAGTCTCGTTTTAATATTAATAAATGTCTTGAGTGTTAGTCCCATTTTGTGGCTGGACCGGAGTGCCTCTATGACCAGATTTCTGGAGATCTTGGGAGGATGGGCTCCGTCGGCATCTCCACTGGCCGCAGTGGTGTCCCTCTCGAAAACCATCTTGCAGCTTGTAACTTCACTAACTAGATCAATCGCCTCGAGCTAACTAATTTCACATATTAGGAGTGCCTCTATGACCGATTTCTCGGAGATGCGGAGGCTGGCTCTGCATCTCCGAACTGGCCGCTGATGGTGTCCTGCTCTCGAAAACCATCTTGCATCTTGTAACTTCACTAACTAGATCAATCGCCTCGGAGCTAACTAATTTCACATATTAGGAGTGCCTCTATGACGATTTCGGAGATCTTGGGAGGCTGGGCTCGTCGGCATCTCCACAAGCCGCGATGGTGTCCCTGCTCTCGAAAACCATCTTGCAGCTTGTAACTTCACTAACTAGATCAATCGCCTCGAGCTAACTAATTTCACATATTAGGAGTGCCTCTATGAGTTTCTCGGAGATGCGGAGGCTCGTCGGCATCTCCACATCTGGCCGTAGTGGTGTCCTGCTCTCTAAAACCATCTTGGAGATGCCTCAAACTGGTGGAGGTGGACTCACAAGGATGCATATTTATAGTACAAGCAGCTCGGCATAATGTCGACACTCACGACATAATGTCGACACTCACCTATTATTAGTCTTGACTCATCTTTAGTCGGTTGGTGTCTCCAACCAGGACTAAAGGTTCATCTTTAGTCCCGGTTGGTGACACCATCGGGACAAAACTAGCCGACGACATAATGTCGACACTCACCTATTATTAGTGTTGTGGCCCACTCTGCATAATCCCTTGATCATGGTTGGTTTCTCCAACCGAGACTAAATATGAACCCTCTCTTTATATAGGCATTTCCCTCTATTTATTAGGTAACACTTAAGACATTTATTAATATTAAAACCGGGACAAATCGGGACTAGCTAACACTCGGGCCTAAAGCCCCTTTAGTCATAATCATGCCTAGTCCTATAAGACGCAGCTTGTGGTCTTCATAAATCGTCATCATCATCGCCATCGCCGTCTGCCACTCAGGATCCTCGGCCCATCCATGGCATATACCAGGGCCATTCCAGCCTCGGGTTCACGGCGGGTGGGAGGGGTCTCTGGAAGACGATGCCGCTACCGGGACGGTGTGGGGCCTGGCGGGTGGACTCGGCACCGTGGCGAGATGGTCTCCCGGCGATGTAGCGCATCACTGATGATAGTACGGTTCTCCCACCACAGACGGCCGACTTGTTGTGGTTCACGGTGGCGGGCCATCACCCTCGTACTGGCGAGCTCCTTTCACGCCTATTAGCGAAGAAGGCATTCGGTGTCATAGTTGTCGGGATCCCACTGGGATCCATCCGCTACTCCGGCGTGAGCTCGTGGTAGAAGTGGTTTGTGATGGCGCTGGCGTGCGGAACCTTGAGGACGGGAGGGAGGGGAACCCTCCGCGCTCGGCATCCAGCCGTGAGGCGGTACCCGGTGGACAAGGGTAGTTGGGCGCCTGACGCCTCGGTCTCCTCGAGGTCGAATGGCCCAAAGATGGCGTGTCCATTGTTCTAAGAGAGGAAGGTGTGGATGTGTGGATAGCCATGACACGATCACCCTAAATATAGAGGAAAGGGCGGAAAACTTGGCGTGAAGCTTTGGGAAATGGCGGAAATATCTTTAGTCGGTTAGTGACTACATCCGGGACTAAAAGCTCTAGTAGAAAGGAAAGGGGAAAACTTGGCGGGAAGAGGTGGGAAATGGCGGAAAATATTTTAGTCGGTTTGAGAATACATCCGGGACTAAATTTGTCCGAACAATGATCATGTTTGAAAAACCTTTTCCATTTTCCGGCAAAAAAGCGGGTCGTTTGTGAAGTAACCACCAAAATGCCGTTTCACAATGCTACCGTCCCATTTTCCTAAAATACTAGAACACCTTACATTGACTATCTCCCAACCGATACATCTCAAACCTTTTCGTCCATCCCGGTAAAAGGACAAATGTCTTAGAATCGGCGAAGTGGGTCCGGTTTGTACTCGGTACATGATCTATCGCCGTGATTTTTGAAAAAATCATTTTAGACTCGCAATATGTGGTTTCTTGAGATCCGATGCAAGTTCTAACGATGCCGTCCCCCTATCTTCATGCACAGGATTCGACCATAGTTAGAAATTGAGATAATTCAAAACGGGCATAATAAATTCAAAAAAATCCGAACAATGAAAATCCTTCGTGTGGTGTCATATTATGTTACATAGTTGAAAGGAAAAATACGGACTTGGTATATTGATCATGTTTGAAAAAACCTTCACAAAATGACCTATCATGTTCGAGGTTTCATGGCTTTCGGTCCAAATGACCGATGTTATGTCTTGAATCACGGCATAGTTTGTGATGTTGTGCTCATATTATGCATGTGTGTGGACATTGGTATGGAGAACAACATTGCGGGAGGAAGTTTTCCTTTTTGTACGGAAAAGATCTTTTCCATTTAGAAGCGCAAAAAAAGGTCGTTTGTGAAGTAACCACCAAAATGCCGTTTCACAATGCTAGTCCCATTTTCCTAAAATACTAGACCACCTTACATGGACTATCTCCCAAGGTACATCTCAAACCTTTTCGTCCATCCCGGGTAAAAGGACAAATGTCTGTAGAATCGTAGGAAGTGAGTCCAA
Source organism: Avena longiglumis (assembly GCA_030063025.1). Taxonomy (NCBI): domain Eukaryota; kingdom Viridiplantae; phylum Streptophyta; class Magnoliopsida; order Poales; family Poaceae; genus Avena; species Avena longiglumis. The sequence goes on from CP125979.1 coordinate 6,931,190, forward strand.
ACCTTTGTTTTGAATTATTTATTTATATCCAAACACTTTTATGTTTAAATTTTTCTAAATTCCAAATTGATATTAAAAAATATAAGTTAATTCATTTTAATTGTAAATGGTTCATATTTTAAATGGTTACATTAATTATTTTTAAAAAGAAAATGTTTTTGAATTATTTATTTAAATCAAACACTTTTTATGTTTAAATTTTTCTAAATTCAAATTAATATTCAAAAATATAAGTTAATTCATTTTAAAGGTTACATTAATTATTTTTAAAAATAGAATATGTTTTGAATTATTTATTCAAATCCATACACTTCTTATGTTTAAAGTTTTTCTAAATTCCAAATTGATATTAAAAAATATAAGTTAATTCATTTTTAATTGTAAATGGTTCATATTTTAAATGGTTACATTAATTATTTTTAAAAAGAAAATGTTTTGAATTATTTATTTAAATCCAAACACTTTTTATGTTTAATTTTTTCTAAATTCCAAATTGATATTAAAAAATATAAGTTAATTCATTTTTAATTGTAAATGGTTCATATTTTAAATGGTTACATTAATTATTTTTAAAAGAAAATGTTTTTGAATTATTTATTTAAATCCAAACACTTTTTATGTTTAAAATTTTCTAAATTCAAATTAATATTCAAAATATAAGTTAATTCATTTTAAAAGGTTACATTAATTATTTTTTAAAAATAGAATATGTTTTTGAATTATTTATTCAAATCCAAACACTTCTTATGTTTAAAGTTTTCTAAATTCCAAATTGATATTAAAAAATATAAGTTAATTCATTTTCAATTGTAAATGGTTCATATTTTAAATGGTTACATTAATTATTTTTAAAGCAGAAAATGTTTTTGAATTATTTATTCAAATCCAAACACTTCTTATGTTTAAAGTTTTTCTAAATTCCAAATTAATTATCATTTAAAAACAATACAAATTTAAACCCCAAAATAAAAAATAAAGTGAGAGAGAAAATACGAAAAAATTTGAAATCGGGGAATATGTCGGTTGGAGCCACCAGGGACTAAAGACCTACGCGCCAACCCTTGGTCTGAAAATATTGGACTCGTCCCGGTTGGTGGCTCTAGGGACGTATGCTTTAGTCCGGTTGGAGCCAACCGGGACTAAAGGTCCCCTACTAGTTAACCATGCCCTTCTCCTTCTTCCGTTCCTCTTTCTCACTCACCCATGAGATCGCCGCCTTGCGAGACAACCGCCGGACGCTCAGTCGCCTAACCATCGTCTCCTTGCCGGCCTCACGCTCGCCTCATTGTGCTTATCCTCCTCGCCGAAGGAATCGAAGCCTTGTGGACCGAATCGACCGCGTCTTCCCCATCACCGACGAGCTCCGCCTTGCCATCACCGTTGCTGCCGATCTCCTCCGTCCCCGCCAAGGCTACACACGCGTCGAGGGTGAGCTTGTCTCTCTGGGACCCTTCTTTCCTCCCTAAGCCATCCTTCTCTCGCCGTCCGCCGCCATCCGCCATTGTCGTCATGCGTGCCCTATTCGGTGACCAAATCGGCGGTGCCCTACTAGTTAGGTTCGCCTCGCGCCTCTTTCGAACAAACCCACGCCGCCTCCCGAGCCTCTCTAGCGTCGTCGCCCGGCCACCAAAGGCGATGTGTTGATCTTGGGTGGCCGCTTGCTAACGTGGAGGCTGAGTTGGCACTAGGGCCCATCTGATCTCACTGGCTAGGGGTCGCCAGTGTAAAAAACTATTTGCCTTTTTGTTTTAATTCAGAAAATGATTTAATATTGTAAAATCAATAACTTATTGTTTATAAGTCGAGAAAATACAAATAATATATCAAATTGTTGGAAAAATGAAACCTATCTATTTAACATATAATCATGCATTGTTAAACAACTTAAATGACAAGTATAATTAGAAGAACAAATGCACCCTCATATGTTGAGTTTCTCGAGTTAGGGTTTTCACCTCGGAACCCGATTAAATCATCGAGCATGTCTTAGGGTTACATTCCAATGCAAATTAACTTGTCATATCATCATACTTTTTTGAGCATTGCATCGATGCCATGTGTTGATTATTTCCCTTTCTTTTCGGTGTTTCGATTATTAGGTTTATTATTAGTTAGGTATTATTAGGTTTATTAATTACTTTGGTATTATTGGTCTTCGGCCCCACTGGCGATCAACGTGGGTAGCCCAGACCGATTCACATTGTTAAGCAACTTAGGTGCATGTGGGTTCGACGATGTGCCTATCTACTACGGTTTCCCTTTCTCTTCATTTTATTATTGTGTATGTATATATTAGGGTTTCTCTGAATTAGGGTTTATATCTCTCAACCGTACTTAACTTTCTCCTTTAGCCGCTTTGACTTATTCGTTTTCCACCTATGCGGAAAATATGGACCCACACGTCGAGACGAAGAAAAGGAAGAGTTGATCCAAGGTGTGATCCGTGGGAAGATAATTTAGGCGTATCAACGTTTACGAACAACTCCGTGAGGTGATCCTCTTTACGGAGTAGACAACTTGTTTGAGGTTGAAGGTGTTGCCTTCATGAGGAGAAAGCGATGCCTTGTAATGTCGAGAAGGCGGCTCCGCAAGGTGCATGTAATATAAATCAATTCATTAATTAATCATACGCTATCTATATAGAAAAAGTAACGGCGATCTTTCTTCTTTTAGCCCTCGGATCGAAGGAATCTCTTGAAAAGAGCGTGACGAGGCCCAACCAAAAGTTGCAAGACCATGAGAGGTTCAGGATCGAAGATGTCGCCAGAGCAGCGACCAGCTCCGAAGTTATCGCAACCAAATTTGTGGCACAATGCGAATGTCGTTAGGGACTTAATCCGATCACCATTAGAAATTGGAATAGGCACGCTAATGCGGATGAAGAGGAACATGTTTATTTGTCCCTAACCACGCCAAAGATTTCTTGTGGAAGAGGCTCATGGTTAATTTCAAACTACGAAGATAGAGCTGGATCCAAATGCGGAGGATCGATTGAGGACGCTATACAACATGGGAGAGCCATGGAGGCTAAGGTCGGGAGTGGGCTTTGAAGAAGATGGCCCGATGTTTCACCAACTGGAAGAAAAGATTGCACCTTGACTATGTCGTGAAAAGAAGACTCGATTTCAAGAATATTCAGTTTGAGAAGATAAAACCATTACGGGATGAGTTTGTGGAATACAAGAAATCGAGAAAAATCTAAGAAAATGTAAAGCGAATAAGTGAATGCTACTAACAAGAAGTATCACCATACTATGGGGCAAGGTGGCTACAGGTGGCATTCCTAAGTGGGAGAAACTTGAGCAGGCTGTGATAAAAATATCACCCGAGCAGGCGATTGGGTAGAGTGCAAGGAATTGGTTTTACGGGCATGGGGGCACGTTGGACTCGGAAGGAGGTGTATATATACCATACGACATAAAGACCCTTGCCAATCGAGAGGATGAGAAAAGCGATAAAGGCTGTTAAAGATGGGGACTTCATTCCCGATAGAGAATGATGAGCTCACACTCGCCCTTGGAAATAAGGAACATGATGGGCGAACACGAGGCACAATAGGCTCCCAATCATGGAGGTGGGTTTCGAAGAGAGGAAGAAATATCTGATAGAAGCCGTCGGAGTAAGGGGGCGGCGGTTGAGCGAGAAAGTCGAGAAGAAGCGAATGCGTTTAATTGAAGAAACGATTAAAGCAACAACAAGATGAAATTAACTCACTTAAAGAGCAAAGTAGCACCGGCCCCATCTCGTGACACCGCATTCGATGCTACCGCCTATCGAATAATCAAAGCGATGTGGCTTCCACCGAGGTCCCGGTGATGACAATGGCGATGTGATGATGCACCGATGGCTCTGTTGGCTACCGATGGATGATATCACGAGAGATGACACACTCGCGAGCTACATGTCAAAGTTGTGAACATATCAATGAAGGTGGCGGTCGGCTATGCCTTACCAATTGGACCCACACCAACTTACCACGATCGTCCGGTTCCGGAGGGCTCTGTTGTTGTCGGCGTGGATGAAATCATGCCCACCTTTGAGGTTTTGGATCTTCACTACCCTTTGGTGAAGGGGATGTGATCTTTGGGTGACGCAAAAGCGTCACCATTCTATGGCGAAGGATTGTATCGTGCTTGAAATCACGCCAAGGCCATCTTCGCCGCCTCACCCGTCTCCAGGTAATGCCGCCGCCGGCCGTCTTCGTCGCCTCACCCGGCTCGTCGCCTCACCAATCTCGGTGCAGCCATCGCATGGAGCCATCGCGGCGCCTCGGGATAAAAAGCGTAAAGCGTCACGCTCTTGTCGTCGTGGCGATCGGCCAAACGTAAACAAGAGCCTCTTCCAAAAGTACCAACGGTTCCTCCCAAGAGAGCTTATGGTATCTTGAAGAGGCTGGCGATCGTTGATGCGAACGAGCAGCGTTTTTAAGCTAAGTGAGGCCGAAAGAGCGAGTTCCCAAGCACCAAAGAAGAAAAAGCCAAAGTGTTGAAAATGCTAAAGACTCTTCATCAACCCGAGCCAAAGCTGTCATCGGACTATGAGCGTTCTATTCTCAAGTCACATGCGGCACAAAAAGCCTCAAGAGCGATCTTGATGCAAGGGAAATCTGTTGCCCGGCTGAGAACAAGCAAAACAGACTTGCGCCCCTCTCAAGGTGATTTCTCAAACCAATGTGGGGTCGAGCAAATATGGGGCGAAGCGGTATGATCCAGGTAGTTACTGTCTGGAGAATTGCTGCTCAAGGTATGAGTATTGCCAGATGCTTATCGATTAGAGTTCTTCCCGTGAGTGAAGTAGCATACCAATACGGTCACGGAAAACCTCTCGTCAAACTGAGGAGGTAAACAATCTTCCAACAAAAATCGAAGATTGCATAATCGGTACATGCATGCCACAAGGGCGGGCTAATCGGATAGTCTTGAGGTTACAAAAAGCATCATGGGAAAGAAAGCGATGACATGATATCCATTGAATTTGATGAACTATTTCAATTATTCAATCAAGGCGCCTTGGACAAATCGATCATGAGTGCCTATTGTGCGTAAGTACTAATTACGTAATTAATTTAGTCTCCATCTATAATATTTTGTTTATTGCATGTATATAATCATACTTTAATATGCAGAATGAAGATTCTCGAATGCGTGAGAGGACAAATCTATGACATTGGCTTCATTGACCCATATTGGGTTCATGAAGCTAATCTCAAAATAAGCCCCAGGATACGGAGGATAATATAGTACGCGTTAAGGTTTCAAGAAACCAAAGGAAATACTATTTCCTTACAACTTCGATGAGTGTTATTGTCTTGTATACACTTTCTATTTCGCTTACTCGATGTTAAGTATATAATTGATTAGTTACGCATTCGCAGTACCACTATATTCGGTAATCATTCAACTTGACAAAGGCGTGTACTAGTCATGGACTCGAAACATAAACCCCTTGAGACGTGGAAGGACATGCAGATACTTCTCCGGTAATTCTAATCATTACGACACTATATCGACAACGTTCGTGAATTTTATGATATCAAGTACTTAATAACTTATTTTATTCGCTTTTCTATGCGCCGCTTGGAAGCAGTTCACCAAGAAGGCTAGGGTGTTTGGAAAGAGGAGCTTACATTTCAACCACTAGATGTAAGCACCACTAGCTATATCCGCATCTCTTTGATTCTAGTTTTGATACGCTTATTATCATGCTTGATTATTATTTTGATTGAACTCATTTGTCGTAAAGTGCCCGACGCAGGACCGGTAACAATCTATGTGGATACTATGTATGCGAGTTCATCCGGCAGACGTGCGATGAGAAGGGCAGGAATTTAGAGCAACTCCACGTACGTAAACAATTTCTATAGTTTTTAATTATAATCAAATTGTGTTTAGTTTCATATTCATATAGGCTGACTCCTTTTTTGCCAAAGGATCGCATACGAGCAATACAGGAGGAATTGGCGGGATTCTTGGATGCAGAAGTCCTAAACACACAAGGGGAATACTACTCGGCTGTGTATAGACAATAGGAATTGTAAAAATAGCAACTTTCAAGAAATTGGCCGGTAGCATCGAATAGCAACTTTTGTATGTAGTGCATGAACTCAATATGTGTATTGAATGTAATGTTGTCATGATGATCTTGTGTAATATAAGGTTCTTTCATTGATAAGTGCAAAACACTAAATAAAAAATAAAACAACCTAAATGAATTCTTGCGGCACAAAAAGTGGCGAAAATGCCGCAGCAACAAAATGTGCCAAAATGAATTCTACGCAGAGAAATGGGCAAATCTGCCACAAGAAGAGTTATTAGTCCCGGTTCGGTTAACCGGGACTATGCTCCACTCGCCCTCGATGCCGCACGTGTGCCCCCATTTGTCCCGGTTGGTGGGGCAACTGGGACTAATGGTTGGAGCTTTAGTCCCGATTGCCCCGTCCCGGTTGGGCAACCGGGACTAATGGCCCTTACCAACCGGGACGCATGGGCCCTTTTCTACCAGTGTATGTTCCTTCTTCCTTGATCCTCAATCATGGATATCAGTTAGATGATGTGTGTTTTATTTTGGTATGCCTACTAATTCAGAGATGTAGTCAATAGGAACAACTGATGGTGGTGCCGCTTGGAAGAAGATCATTAAGTAAGCAAGAGTAGTATGATGTGCCGTCTTGGGAAGGCTTTTCATTGCTCATTCTACTAGCTGCTCCTTGATTGCACATTATATTTCTGGTTCTTTAAGTGCATTTCTAACCATAGTTTTTATAGCTTTGCGTGTTTTTGAGAAGTTTACTTCTTTTAGAAGTTTACTTCTTTGGTTTCCGGTAGATGAAGGGAAGTTTCTCTGGATTTTTAAATATTCAAACAATGGGGAACATAAAAATATCTCATGACTAATGATATGTATCCATGACGCATGTCCGGTGTCGAAAAGTCGAGGTGAGGTCTAAATATTTCATAAGCGCTATTTTTCTAGCTATTGGTGGATTATTCATAATTAATAAATTAGACAGACACCTTCTCTTATTAAATGTTAATCAAGGTCAAAGAACTATGATGAGACCGGCAATAAAGAAACTAAAATTTGCTACATGATGTTCCTCTTGGGTACGATTAAGTTTGGAATTCAAGTCCTCTGATTCACACTTTTGAGGCATGGCACGTGGATCTTTTACTATCGAAAAGGAAATCATTTAATAGACCTTCAACATAATTCCATGGTTATGTCCGACAGATATTTACATGTGTAATGAAGTTTGTTTGTTTCTTCATGCAAGTAGTGGATTGAAATTACGTGCTCTTATGATCGTGTGAGATATTTGCTACTATAGCTTCAAGCAGCCTTTTCATTTTATTTTAGATTTGGGCATTCAATATATATAGCTTACAGGATACCGCAACTAAATTGACCAATTTTGTTAAGGGTAGCACCTTAGAAAGTAATCTTTTGGATCCGTATAATGATCAAGCTTACTATCATTTTACCAAGCATTGATTCAAAACACAAATTGGTACCACTACCGTGACTATCTGTATGAATCAATTAGATAAGGCCTAAAACCCCTAAGCCTCAGACCAACATCATTGGTCTCAGGGATTTCAAAGAAGAATATTTCTATTTATCTTATGAAGCCAAGCTTGTCTTAAGCTTAAACCAACCCAATCAATGGATTAGAATCAATCTTGTGTGCCATACCAAGATGGTGTCACAAGAACAATCTTATTCGAATCAGGATAAACATCCAATCATCACAGGTTCAACAAATCAATCTACAAATCATTTTCCTATCAGGAATCATAATTAAAAACATTTCAATGTTTATCGGTACTGTTTGAGATCATTGTGATCTCAAACCACATATTAATTTCTAAGCCAACGACACTAAGACAGTGATTTCATCACACCATAACCATGATCCTAAACCATGAAATGACAGTGGAAGGTTATCAAGTCAGTGACTTTACCAAGCATTGGTTCCAAAGCAACTATAGTTCATCTCACATGCAATCCAAGCATAAAAGCATCTAATAAGCCATCAGAACCATTATAGTTCATCTCAAGCAACAAGCCTCAGGCTAATAACCATTTAGCACGCTTACAGATCATCCACACATGATCTAATTCATCCAGTACATGATAAGAACCCTAAATGAAATAAACCATCCTAATCAGGACAAGACAGTCACCAGAGAGATCATTGCCAACATCCAGCATGGGATGAGCGAGCACAGAGAGCACAAGGGGATAGGAACAGAACTCACCAGAGGTCCTTGCTGGAGACAAGAAGAGGAATCAGAGGGGCCGACGACCATGGCGGCACGGGGAGCACCCCAGGAGGGGCGCTACAACCCATACGGCGCCACGACAGCGACCCTGACCATGCCTAGAGGCGAGGCGAATCACCACGACGCCGACGACAGCGGCAGCACCAAGATCCACGCCAACCCCCAAACCCTAGGGTTCGGGACGGCATCGATCCGTCGCAGGAGAGCCCCATGCCCAAATCCAGTTGGATAGGAAGGATGGGCGTCATCGGCAACCTCCTGTTGCACCACGGCGGTGACCAGAATGGCCCACGGCGGCGGGAATCACCGACGGCGACATCACCGAGCACGGGGTCGAGGTCAGGGGAGGAGAGGTTAAGCTCGAGGGAGAGAGGCAGTGAGGGGAGTGGGCTGAGTGGGCCAGATTCTTCGGGGTGGTGATTTTGATTATGACTAATGGGACACCAGGGCCCAATAAGATTAAACCAGCCCAAAAACCTTCAAGGCCTGTTGTAATAAATAGGAAAAGACCAAAATACCCCTAAACTTAATTAAATATTAGAAAATAAAATAAAAGTCCAAAAATTATAAATAAAATATTTTGGATTCACAATAATCCACACTATCCAAATAAAATAAGACATTTAAATTTTATTAAGGATTTTGTAATTTGTATATTCCTTATGGAATTTTACAAAATTATTGAAAGATGATAAAAATAAATAAAAATCACTTTCATTATATTTTAATACTGTAGTATTTTTGAAAAATACTAAATACATATTTAACAACAATTTTTTATGTTTAAGTGATAATTCCTAAAAGAATTATTAAATCAATAAAAGTCAAATAAAAGGGAAATAAAATAAAACAATTCAATATATGTTATAAATATTAAAAAGTAATATTTATAAATCCTTTATTATTAAAAAGAACTTTTTATAATAATGGGGTGAATGCATATCAAGTTAAATGATGCATTACATTATTGCATAATCATTTTGCTTCTTTAAATATTGTCCTTACCGGGCAATAATAATGTTTTTGTAGACATAGAAGCTCAAGGTCCAGTGCAAGCATCAGACTTCACTACCTTGCCATCACAAGGAAAGTTCATCACTTGCTCATGTCCTTTGAAGAGTCTTTATCAAAGTATTTGCAAATTGTGTGTTATCATAAATGCTATAAAAGAAAGAAAATATTATTTCACAAACAAAGAAATCATAGATATCATCCTAAAGTGGTGATATAATGGAGCAATAGATCTTAGGGTTGTATTTGTGTAACACCCTCAGAATCGGACCTATGCAAGTTTCAACGATTCCCTCCAAAACCCGCATAGAAACGATTCAAAGGTGCCCACCAGGCACTTTCGTGCGGGTGGAAAACGAAGTAATAACATTACACAACAGTCCTCGATGGGACCCACAGAACAGATATATACAACACGACTCCATGAGTCAAGAATACAGATATGATATAAAAAGATCCAAATCACCTTGAAAACGATAGAGCGTCCGACTACGGACAAGATGCAAATGGGGCTAAGAGCCCTGAAGAATAACCAATGGCGTCCATAACCCTGCCTAGGCCAAGCCGGAAGGGTAACCCTGCTAACGACGTCGATCTCAAAACCTGCTTAAACAAAGGGTGCCGAAAAGGGCAAAGGAAAGAGGAGCGTCGATCGAGGCCAAGACACGGCGAGGCTAGAATTCGGCGGTCCTCGCCTACATAGGTATGGTGGACTGAAGCGGCAGCGGCAGCATGCACTAAACAACCTATAGAGACTCGATACAACTAGCGGCGATCAGAGAGGGGTAAGAAGGACCTATCCGGAACCAACCTGATATTATCATCAAACAAACCCATCCTGGCGTTTCCCCCTCGATACCAAACGAGGAAGTCAACCGAGGAACTCACACAGTTGGCAGTTTTACTTATTCGGTTATCGTTGCAGCAATTACTAGTCAGGTATAGATAATCGTCCTGATAAAAGAAGAAGTGGGCCCTTTTAGTTAATCATTCCGTTGTAGTTGCAACAATTACTAATCAGATACAGATAGCATGAGATAAACCCAAAACCCAGCAGTTGTTGGTACTTTAATTAGCCATTCCTAGAAGTTGCAATACTTACTAGTCGGTACAAAGGTCGCAAGTGACAATCCAAACAAGCAATTGGCGATATTTAGCCATTCCATTATAGTGAAGCTGATTACTAGTCATTATAAAGTCAAATTTATAGCACTACTTTAGTTATGCTTGTCTATGATCGAGAATCGTGCTCCAAGTCGTCCATAACCATGGACACGGCTTTGAAAGTTTTAACCGCCGGGTGCACCAATAGCAACACACGCCGATCAACCTCGGAAAAACCAAATCAAAACCCAACGAGGCTTTCACGACAAAGCAATCACAGATTCAGAATATTTCAGGGCCACCCTTGAGTCTTACCCAGCAACGTAAGCTAGCTCCGAGACGGACTCAAGGTTTGGGTGGACGGTGAGCGATCGGAACCCAAATCGGGCTTGTCGACACCGCGAACGTGTCCCGATCCTAAATAAGACAAGGTGCTCTCGCACAATCGTAAATACAAAAGTAGCATGGCATAAGTACAGATAGTAAATAAAACCTCAAACTAGTTTGGCCCCAAGAAATAAGATGAATCAAGCTCGCTCGGGGTCCCATATACCTCCGGATGTGGATAGCGATAAATCAAGGAACAGTATCAAGTACTGGGTCCTCACGACACAAGTGGGCGTTCGGAAACCAAATATTATCTATCACCCACCGATGCCTCTGCTTACTTCAATTTTAGTTGTTAAATAGGAATTTAAAGTGAACGATAAGTAAAACTATGATCATCTCCAACATCAACATGCGGCAATACATCAGCAACTGAGGCACTTGACGACGCGCAACAGCACTTGAGCAAGCGACTACGACGCGCAGGTCCAAGTATCTACCAAACAACAGGTAATAGGATGTGTCCGAGGCAATATAAGGCTGCAGGGGATATCACGGGTACGAAAACTAGAGCAACGCAACACAGATAGCAATAGATCAACAGGAGGGAAATAAATACTATAAAGTAAGATAGGTAGAAAGGGGGGATGCTCGCCTGAAAACATTGTCGCAGGTTCAACCGAAGATCGGGTCGACACTCGCATCAACTCAACGGCCTTATCCGCGAAGAAGCAAAACACTAGAGTAAACACCGGATGCAATATTTAATACTACGACAAAAGATCGGGCACGATGCATGTATGATGCATGGCATGGCAAGGTGCGATGCAATTAGGTCAATATTAAGTGGAACCGGGGTCCCGGCAATTAATTAAATGGTTCAAGTTATTTAGATAACCCGCAATTAGATGTTGTTTTAACATGGCAACATATCGCACCGGTTCGCTACACAAATTTAAATGAGGCCAATATAAGGCTAGATTTGCCCGCATATATGGGCCCCATATTTAATTATTAGGTGAATCGGCATAAGGCCCCCAAACCACATGACAATATGCATGCATGAACAATTTAATGTGCAACAATTTTATATTACATTTATAAAATTAGGGCTCGGGAGGGGAATCACACATTAGGGTTCGGCATATCTTGGGTTCCGGGGTTCGGGGTCGGGTCTCGGGGTCCAGGGTTCGACGGAAACGTTCTCGGATAACAGAGGTAGGTCTTGGCGTTCTTCCGGTCCAGGTTTTGGCGTTCGAGGGAATTGCTTGGCGTTCCCGGAGGAAGTACTTGGTCTGGCGTCGGGGCATCGGATTCTCCTGGTCGCTGTCGTTCTTGTCGTCATGCAGATCTTGTCGGGTCCCACGGGGTCGAGCTTGCCGTTGCGAGGGTCTTGTCGGGCCCGCGCTATCGAGTCGGTCTTGGCGTCCGGGATGAAGAACTTGGCGTCCTGGGAATGATCCTGTCGCATCCGCGGTCGTCGGGTCGTGCCGACAGTCTTGTCGTCTCACGGCGAAGATCTTGGGGGTCCAGGGTCTTGGCGAACTTGGCGTGCCAGGGTTCGGTCTGGGGATCGGTCTTCGGATTCCCGAGAAGTAGATCTTGAGGCCCGAGGAGAGGGTCATGTTGTCCCGTGACGGTCTTGCGGTGCCATCTTGGTTTGCCGGTGTCGGGATCGGGTTCCGCGCCGTGGTTCGAGGCAGCACCCACATCTAACATCAAGCATGCACCACAGTCCTGGAGGTCTCTTGGCCGCAGCACATGGACGCAGGGGTCACCTGAAGACGTGGCGCCGGAGACGAATTGCGACAGGACAGGAAAAGCCGGGTTGCAGGGACGGTGGCCGGAGGACGTTGGGCTCGCGGAGGCCGGTGCAGAGCTCGGTAGAGGTGGCCGGCGACACGGCTCAGAGGCGAGCTCCAGAGGGAGGCACGTTGGCCTCGCTTCATGTGAGGCGGCTGGGACCTTGCGCGTCAGCAGAGGTTGAAGAGGACGCCGACGAGCTCGGGACAGTGGAGGAGGCCATGGGCGGAGATGCGGGCAGTGTGGTCGCGGCGGGCGGGCAGGCGCGCGGCCTTGGCCGGGAGAGGCATGAGGGTTCCGCCAGAGGGCGGCGGCAAGGCCTTGGAGCTTCATGGACGGAGCCAGGCCGCTGAGCGCCTGGTGGAGCCTGGGGTCGGGGAGGCGTGTAGCTGGCCGAGGCAGCGGCCATGACGAGGGAGCGCGGTGGTTGGCGAGGAGGGGAAGAGGAGAAGGCGGTGGTGGGGAGCACCATGGGAGGAGGAAGATGGGGTGGGAAGGCGCGTCATGGAGGCGTGCGGTTGTCGGTGGGGCCCACGGGAGTGCGGCAGTGGGCGGGAGGCGTGCATGTGTGAGTGCGTAAGGCGTCGTGGCGTGAGGGTGGTGTCTTGTGGGGCCATTGTGAGGTGGTTGGAGGGAGAGATGGTCAAAGTTTCATAACTACCTTATCCCATACAAATCGTTTACCTATAACGATTCACTACCCTTACGAAAAATCAATTACACCGGAGCGTTTTCAGGGCCGAATCCACTTTGAATTTGATAAATGTATGGACATTGCACAATGATCCGAACACTTTGTCGCATCTCTTCGATACGAATACAGATATGGGGGGGCAGGTGGCAGATGGGGATAGGCTAGGGGGAAAGGGTGAGGTGAGGTGGCGTCTCGTGATAGGAGGGGGTGAGGTGGAGGGGGTGTGTGGGTAGATAGGTTGGTAGCTTTAGGATTTAGAGGGGTCTGATTAGGTGGACCGTGTTTGGTTCTGGGGGTGGTCGTTCGGGTCGGGTCGGCCCGTTCGACTGCCCCCACTAAAATAATATATTTTTTATTTAACTTTTGCAATAAGCTGGTATAAATAGATTTTAGACAAACAAAATATCCGAAAGCGTCCGGGGGTTTAATTTGAAATAGAAGGAGGGTAAATTCTAGAAAACGATTGTCTTTCGCAAATAGTTTTTAGGCAAATTAATATGCATGATGATGTCGATGCTCCAATGCAATGTGGCATGATGACATGAGCATGCGGTCATGATGATGCAATGCTCAAAAACAACGCGATTTTCTAGTAGTGGTTTTGCGGGATGCCACAATTTGCAACAATGATGATCAAGTAGGGACTTAATAACCCCTGACATCAGTGATTCTAGCGCCGTATATTACGTGTTAGCCATGAGATTTGGAATGGGACAGAGAAGTCAGCTGTATCTTCTTCCTCTCGCATGAAGCCGGATGTGCATGTCGTGGTTGTTATCCTCGTAGCATGCATCTTAATTGGTAATTCATAGAGGATATGCAGCATATGGGTGGAAACCCTCATCGTCCCACGATAGTTCTGGCATCTAACGGTTTGTACAAACCATTGCCGTAATTCATTATGTGGGCATGGTGTACACCAAGGAGGCATGCGAGGTCGAAGGGGGAGTGATTGGCTTGGACAAACTACTAGGCCCCACATCATGGAATTGTGGATGGGAAAGTACGCCCGGTTGTGCAACAAGGAGTTGATCTCTCATGGGTAAAGTAACGCACCTCTGCAGAGTGTAAGAATTGTAACTTGTTACTCCCTGTTACGGGAAGGAGTTGCGAATGCGGCAGGAAAGGAACTCCATGAAAGTTCTGGTCAACCTGTGAAGGCTGATTGTCATAGTTTTTCAGAATAAAATCAATCTTTGAAGAAACATTTACAAAAATTGCATAGTGCCAAGGATTTATAATCTGAGGTGGTAGTTAGAGCATCGAACTTCCCACCTTGCATATAATGAACTTGTTGGGTAACGCTGTTACTCATTCTTTCCTTTGATCCCTTGCTTAGACTCTGAGGATCCCGAAGACGTGCCAATGTATGCATCCGAATGCCAAGAAGATGTGTTCTACGAGGAACCTGATCTGTCCGGAGGTGTTGAAGGAGTGGATTACGAGATCCGCTACGGTGTTGATGATAACGAGTACAACTAAGTATACCTAGTTAGTAGTAACCAACGGAGCCGAGCAGCATGAACTCTATAGAATAAACTGCTGATCTCAACTCCTAGTCGGAGTTGCTACTTTTAAATTCCGCTGAAACACTTTATATTTTGGTTTGTAAGTTGAATCTTTTGGAAGCCTTGAACTTCCAGAATTGTAATAATAATAATGTGTGTATTTTTTGTAATATGGACCCGCAATGTTTCTGTTGTACCACTCTGAGAGATGTGATATTTACAGAACGGTGTTCTATGGATGTCATGTCAACGACTATAGTGTACTACACATGCAGTGGTATGCTGGGTCACCGCAGGTGGTATCAAAGCAAATTTATTTGACCTTAGGTTGGAAACCTAGTAAAGGTTATTACCTGTAGGAAAATTAGCAACGATAAATAATTCTCTAAAAGTAATATAATGGGTATTCAAATGAGAATATTCCGTTATATATTTTAGTGTGAAAATTCTTTGTTATGATGTAATATATCATTGGATACTAATCAAAATTATTTTTCTGATATACAGAGATATGCCACCAAAGTTTCCAAAATAGACTTTGGTAAGGAAAAAGGAGACTCTTGATGATTATCAAGGATCATTCACAGACCAACTTCGTCAACTTTTAAAGCACTTTAGTTGTCAAACTAGAATTCCAGTGAACACTATCACTTACCTTGATGGCCGGATGTTATCCAAGTATCGTGTGAGTATCCAACTTCCAGAGAAGATTGGATTATATCACGATCTACCTATAGGAGAAGGTAGGAGTCATTTAGCAGCATATCATGTTGTTTTTGTGGAGGCGATAGCTAATATCCGGGAGCAGAAAACCAAGGAGCTCGAAGGTAGCACATTCTCTGTGATACCTCATGATTCTATAGACTCGGAGTCTATACTGGATCATCTTACTTTGGTTAAGAAGCATCCTAAGTTAGCTTCCAAGTTTATGGATAGATATCGAACACTCGTTGCGTCTTTTTATAAGATCCATCAAGTGATTGTTGAAGAAAAAATGACATGTTAGAGGATCTAACTGATCCGGAAAGGAGGAAGCAGTTAGCATTCCAGTTAGAGAAGGAAGCAAGTAGTAGTGCAACACCTATCTTTAAGGATATACCTATAGATCATGAATCTTTTATACCATATCCTTATTCACCAAGTCCTGAACCTATACATGATCCTACTATGGATATGAGGTATGCAGTACCACAGGGCTCAGAGGATGGTTCTGACTCAGAACTTCCTATTGAGAATTCGTATGGTTGGAGAATGCGATCATATAATGAATCTCATGAACACCAGATGTCCACAGATGGTTCTGACAGAAATGTTGGACAATCTAGTTGTATGGGTGCAAGGATGAACCCTAATAATAGTAGTAGAAATACCATGTCAATAGATAATCAGGATGAAGAAGAAGATCCTAAGGAGAGAGTGTTTGAATCATCAACATCTTCTCAAAACCCAGGGAATATACATTATCCAGTGTTCAATTATCTTGCCCAAGTGAGCACCTGGGGAGTAGCAGGATCTACGTATCCTGTTGACAACTCAAGAAATGAAGCTCAGGAGATGCAGGTTGGAGATAATATTGAATATGTTTATGAAGACTTTTCAGCTGAGCTGGAGGGAGTCAATGCGCTCAGGTTGAGTAATGACTCAAGTCCTGACACTTCAGATACAGAGTATGTTCCTTCTGGAAGGCCATATGTTCCACAGACTGTGCGACGAACAACACATCGTCACGGTTGGACATCAGGCATGTACGATGAGCGTAGTTACTACTAGAGGGAGTCAATTATTTAGTGATATCAAGTACCGTGTATTGTACTCCAAGAAATAAGATAGTGAGATGAATAAGGTAGTTTTGTGATTATACCTATATGGTATATGTTGTAATGACTTTGTATTATTATGATAGTATGTATCATATGTGAAATGCACATTTGGATTTTCTTTGGATCTTCATTGTGTGACTAGTTCTATGCGTAAAGTCGAGCTCAGAACACATATGCATGATGTAATTATGAGTATTCGCTTTATGTTGGAGGACTAGAGGGTCATGGATACGGGTGTAGAAATGGAAACTGAGCAGCAGCGGATGGAGCGAGAGGCCAAGGAGAAGGCCGATGCAGATGCAGCAAATCAAGGAGCATTACCACCACCACCACCAATAAGGTCGTTAATGGAGCAAAACTTTATGCAATGCATGCAAATGATGCAAGAGACCCAGAACAAGTTTATGGAAGAGTTGTTGGGGCGAGCAAATCAGAGGGAACCTGAAGGTGGAGAAGTGAATCTATCTGATTTCCAGAATGTAAGACCGTTACCTTTTGCATCAGCTCCTGAACCAATGGATGCAGAAGATTGGCTAGCAGATACTGAAAGGAAGCTGAAAACTGTAGGTTGCAATGATGAGGAGAAATTGAGGTATGCAACTCATCTTCTGACTGGACCTGTAGCATCATGGTGGGAGAATCAGTTGGCCATGCAACAACCAGGAAGGGAGTTTACCTGGGAAGTGTTCAAGCAGAGATTCTGTGAATATCATGTTCCGGAGAGTGTTATGGAGTTGAACCGGAGATAATTTGAGGAGCTTCGGCAAGGATACACTAGTGTTATGAAGTACATCCGGTACTTTAGTCAACTGTCTCGCTATGCTGAGGAGGATGTCAACACTGAAGAGAAGCGGAAGAAACGTTTCCTGCGTGGATTAAATCCATTTGTGAAGATGCATCTAAGGTTAGCCAATAAGCAAACTTATCAGCAGTTGTTGGATGCAGCCATTACTTTTGAAGATGATTATAAGAATGTCCAAGAGGACCGGAGGAAGAGATCCAAGAAGGAAACCAAGAGAATTCAGCAAGCAAACCTAAACCCAACACAGAGTTCAAACCTCGAGCAGAATTATGGCAACAATAACAATAACAATAACAAGGCGTGGTGGAAATCAATCCAATCCGAGAAGGAATGTTATTTGTAACAATTGTGGAATTCGAGGCATTTCGGAGGGAATGCAAAAAGCACTAGTGATTTGTTATGGTTGTGGTCGGAAGGGCATATCAAGCCGATTGTCCGAGCAAACCCGGGAGGTTGACCTACCAAGGAGGAGGACAAGCCAGTGGAGGAAATGGACAGCCCAATAAAGGGGGAAATAATGGCAAGAACAACAATGGAAAGAAGAACCGACCTACCAGGAAACTAAACTATGCAACCCTCGAGGAGGTGGATAATTCGGAGCATGTAGTGATAGGTACGCTCAATATCCTTACCAATCCCGGCAAAGTTCTATTTGATACTGGTGCAACTACTTCATTCATTTCTGAAGAATTTTGTGATAAGTTCGGGATTAGAAGGGCAACGTTAAAAATTCATACGACCGTAGTTACGGCAGGAGGGAATGTGATTGTACGCCACATAAAACAAGATCAGGTTATCTCGATCTGTGGTTGTACATATTTCACATACCTTTATGTGATTCCTTTGAAGGGAATTGCAGTAGTGTTGAGGATGGATTGGATGATGGAACACGGAGCTCAGATAAATTGTGAGGAGAAAACTATCTCAATCAAAACTCCAAGTGGAGCAAGAATAGTTTACCAAGCAGATAAGCACAGTCATATCATGGTGGATCAGAAGTTGAACTCAATGAAAGAGGTCAAATTAGAAGAGATTCCCATAGTAAATGAATTTCAAGATGTTTTTCCAGCAGAGCTACCAAGAATGCCACCAGACCGGGAGATAGAGTTTACTATTGACCTAATTCCTGGTACATCACCAATAGCTCAAGCAACATATAAGATGGGACCCAAAGAGTTGAAAGAAATCAAGGAGCAAATTGATGAGTTAGCCAGAAACGGATTTATTCAGGAAAGTGTATCACCATGGGGAACACCAGTAATCTTTGTGGATAAGAGATATGGTGGAAGAAGAATGTGTGGTGATTATAGAAACCTAAACAATGTTACTATCAAGAATAAGTATCCTTTACCAAGAATTCAAGATTTGTTTGATCAAGTGAAAGGGGCTGGAGTATTTTCAAAGATCGATTTAAGATCTGGATACCATCAAATAAAAATCAAACCGGAAGATGTTCCAAAAACAGCATTTGTCTCAAGATATGGACACCATGAGTATCTGGTAGTACCATTTGGTTTGACCAATGCACTGGCAATATTCATGAATCTGATGAACAAGATCTTCATGCCATATTTGGACAAGTTCGGCATAGTCTTTATTGATGATATTCTGATATATTCCAAGGATAAGGAAGAGCATGCTGATCATTTGAGAATAGCATTGCAGACTTTAAGAGAACACAAACTTTATGCTAAGTTCAGTAAGTGTGAATTTTGGCTTGATGAGGTAGAATTCCTCGGTCATGTGATCAGTAAAGATGGAATTGTTGTGAATCCATCTAAAGTTCAGTCAGTACTAGAGTGGACTACACCGACCAATGTGAAGCAAATTCGAGGTTTCTTAGGAATGGCTGGTTATTATCGGAGATTCATTGAAGGTTTATCCAAAATAGCCGGACCAATGACCAAATTATTAAGGAAGAATACACCATTCAAGTGGGATGAGAAATGTGAAGCAAGTTTTCAGGAGTTGAAGACTAGATTAACCACAGCTCCAATCTTAGCAGTTCACGAAGCAGGAAGGACTTCACGATTATCTTGTGATCGTCTAAAGAAGGTTTGGGTTGTGTATTAATGCAAGATCGAAAAGTGATTGCTTATGGTTCAAGACAACTGAAACCACATGAAGTCAACTATCCAACTCATGATTTAGAGTTAGCAGATAGTTTTTTATTTGAAAGGATGGAGACATTTTTTTTAATGATGGAGACATTTTCTATATGGAGCCACATGTGAGTTATATAATGACCATAAAAGTCTCAAATATTTCTTCACTCAAAAGTAATTGAATATGAGACAGAAGCGTTGGTTGGAACTAATCAAGGATTATGATTTAACAATCAACTATACTCCAGGAAAAGCTAATGTTGTAGCTGATGCTTTAAGAATAAAGAGTGCAGATATTCAGCCTAGTAATCGGGAGTTACCAAAAGAGTTACAAATGGACTTGGAAAGATTAGAACTTCAATTCATTAGAACAGAGGTTCTTGGAGGATTAGCTACTATGCAGGTAGTTGCAGAGCAGTATAGTGATCTTAAACAAGAAATTTTTAGACATCAAGCAGAAGATCCTTTTATTGCTGAGGAAATTCGGAGGATATCTCATTATGAGTCTTTATGGTTTCAAGACCGTCTTTGTGTTCCAGATGTGACTGAGATTAGAGATGTCATACTCAGAGAAGCACATGAAACACCATATTATATACATCCAGAGTACTAAGATGTATATGGATTTGAAAGAACTATTACGGTGGAATAACATGAAAAGGACATTGCAAAATATGTATCGAATGCCATACTTGCCAAAGGGTGAAAGCTGAACATCAAAGTCCAAAGGACCATTACAACCTTTGGAAATTCCTGAATGTAAGTGGGGAAATAGGTATGGACTTCATCACAGGATTGCCCATGACACCAAAAAGGAAGGATATGATATGGGTAATTGTACGGACTCACTAAGAGTGCACATTTTATTAGGTGAATCAAAAAGATAATGCAGAAGTTAGTTGAAGTATATGTCAAAGAGATAGTAAGTAAGCATGGAGTACCAAAAGATCGTGGCGATAGGGGATCAGTGTTTACTTCAGCATTTTGGAAGCAATTGCATGAAGCACTTGGTTCAAAGTTAGATTTCAGCACAGCATATCATCCTGAGACAGGAGGTCAAACTGAAAGAACAAATCAAATACTAGAAGACATGTTAAGATCTTGTGCACTAGATTTTGGAGGAACATGGGAAGATCATCTACCATTGGCAAAATTTTCTTATAATAATAGCTATCAGAGTAGTCTGAAGGCAACTCCATACCAAGTTCTATATGGAAGGAAGTGTAGATCACCGATATGTTGGTATGAGCCTGGAAGCAGCAAAGAATTTGCGCCAGGTTATATCAAGGAAAGACAAGATATCATTGATAAGATCAGGGATAGGCTGAAAATATCCCAAAGTAGGCAGAAAATTTATGCAGATCAAAGTCGAATATCATGGCATCCAGAAGTGGGAGTTATGGTCTATTTAAAAGTAAGTCCAATGAAAGGGGTGAAAAGATTCGGAGTTAAAGGGAAATTGAGTCCAAGATACATCGGACCATTCAAGATACTGAGTCAAAACAGAAATATAGCTTATGCTTTAGAATTACCATCAAGATTGGCTCAGGTGCATAATGTTTGAAAGTTCAGGATGATGCAATCACACACTAGGAGATAGAACTACAAGCGGACTGACCTATATTGAAAATCCCTGTAAGATTCTGGAAGAAAACTGGAAAATATTAAGGAACAGAGCAATCAAATATTGCAAGGTACAGTGGGAACATCACCCTGAAAGGGAAGCCGCGTGGGAGAAAGAAGAGGATTTAAGGAAAGCCTATCTAGAACTTTTCAGGTACATCTCCGCAAACTTTGGGACAAAGTTTAATTTAAGGGGGGAAGTCTGTAACATCCCAGCATTTAGGAACTAACGAAGGGTAGATTTAGGAATTTTGAATGTTGCATGCATTCATCAGTGAAAATGTGGGTAAAATTTTCGCCAAATAAAAACCTTAAGTGATCAAGGTTTCTTTCATACTTTGAGATTAGGATTAGTCTTAAAGGATGATTGCTATAGACTTTGATATGATCTTTGAGGAATTATGTGTTTTTGAAAATGAGTTTGAATTTTGAACTTGAATGTTTGAATTATAATTCAAATGAATTGGAACTTGATTTAATTAAGAGTTAATTATTATAACTCAAAACTTTACTTAAAGAAAACAATTAAGGATATGAAAACTTATTTTATATATTTATTTTATGAATAAGTTACAAAATTGTAACTTATTGAAATCATCCACACACTTCACCAAGGCAAATAAATAAGAATAAGAATATTCTTTATTGATAATAGTATAATCTTTATTACAAAATAATAAAATGAAGATTACAGAATAATAAAATGAAAATTACAAAATATAAAGAATATTACATTGGATTGTTCTATAACTAAACCTAAACTAAAATCTTCACTTTAAATCTGTACCTGCAAGAAAAACACTAATAAAACATAAAAAGGTTAGGGTTAGTATTGTTTTTCTCGAGACATGTCGTGAAGTGCACTGAACAAGTTCATCATTGAGAAATTATAGAAGGGGCAAGTTTCACCAATATGAAAGAATTTATCTTTCATAATTTTTAAGCCAGAAGTCAAATGACAGCCAAGAGGGGCAAGTTTCACCAGCCAGGTAAAGGTAACCAGGTAACAGTCAATTTCAAAATTCTGAAGATATCCAAAAGTTCACAGCAAGCACACAAGTAGGACACACAACTAAATGCATGTGATGTGTTGTCAGCTTCACAGCACAACTCCAACACACCAAAACCAGCAGCACAGCCGGAGAGGCACTAGTGCATCTCTTCACTTCACACACACAAACGACTAGACAGGCTGACTAACCAAGCACAATGACCAAACCAACCAAAGCCCCATATCTCATCACCGGGATGGTAACATAAGGAGGGGGAAGAATCAGGTGGATAGCAAGATCATGTCCAGGAGCTAGGAGGAGCAGGCTAGCTCAAGGTCAAGCTCAGGAGCTCAGCAAAACAAGATCAACATCACCACCTTACTCCACAATCATCAGATTTTGTGGTGAGCATCATAAAACCTCACATGATCTAATCATATTATCTAGACAGAAGCATGTGTTGTTTTATGAAACAAACTCTCAGAAATCACCCAAGTAGGGTGAATCCATCATAGAGATTTTAAACTCTAAAAGCAAACAGCAAAGTACAAGGATCCAACCAGAGCTCAGAACAACATCATTGCTCTAGTTGTCAAGCTATATATTACAATTCAAGCATAAATATAGCTAAGATCTAATTTCTAGGCACATGCCTAGAGTAAGGGTAGCACCTTAGAAACTAATCTTTTAGATCCAGATAATGATCAAGCTTACTATCATTTTTACCAAGCTTTGATTCAAAAAAATAGCTGGTACCACTACCAGGACTATCTGTATGAATCAATATCATTGGTCTCAGGGATTTCAAAGAAGAACATTTATATTTATCTTATGAAGCCAAGCTTGTCTTAAGCTTAAACCAACCCAATCAATGGATTAGAATAAATCTTGTGTGCCATACCAAGATGGTGTCACAAGAACAATCTTATTTGAATCAGGATAAACATCCAATGTAGGGGTCCCAACCTAATAAGGTAGAGTCCTCCTGTGTTTTACAATGCTAGTCCCTGGATCAATAGCTAGCATCCACAGTTAAGATGTAATATCAAGATACAAAGGTCATATTATAACTTTATAACCAGGAATAACATAATTCTATTACATCATACATAGCTCATTGGCTATTACATTACATTGCAGCGGAATAATTATAATCATGGGGTCCTTCATCTTCAAAGTGCCACAGGCAGATGTTGGTTGTAGACTTTGTAATCCTAGTCAATCAAACAATCTTCACTTAAAACAATCAACCTGCAACATTACAAGTTACAGCCACAAGGGTCAATACATTTTGAATTGTATTGGCAAGTTTCACTTTTATGTATAATAAGAATGGATCCTATCATTATATGCATATTTGGCTATGTAGAGTTTAAGGCTTATTTGCATAAAGCAATATTTATCCTATCTTTTCAAAATGGTTTTGGTCCTTTGTCAAATCTCTTTTTCCAAGTTCCTTGAACTCCTTGGTAGAAACTCAAGTGTTCAAGTCCTTGTCAAAATCCCTTGAGCTACTTGGTAACCCCAAGTGCAACAAGTTTTATCAAAAATCATGAGTTCCTTGGTAACCCCAAGTACATCATGCTCTTGTGCACCTTGGTAACCCCAAGTGCAACAAGCTTAACAAAATCTCTTTGAATTCCTTGGTACCCCCAAGTGCATCAAGTTTTTATATTAGAAATTAGAATGTCGAGATCTCCCATAGTTCAAACTTTAGTTGCTCAGTATTGTCCATAACAGGGACACGGCTAAGTACTTAGATTTTATTAACCTGCAGAAGGAGTACACTTTACCCACATGACACAATCCCATCTTGTTGCCAGGTGGCCTCTGGATTAGTGCTCACCAAGATGGAGAACTGGCAGACTGAGAATGTGACGAAGTCTTTCCAAAAGGTCCTCCCATACATCATTGCTAGCTTATCTTCAGCCCCCATGAAGCATTCCAGATCCCCATGTCCGGTAACTAAATACAATGTATGGGTCTTCCTAATGTAGTTGACTAAGCCAGAGCCATAATAGCATGTGGTTGCACACGAAAGCCACAATTGGAGAAACATGTTCAATCTCTAAGTTTCCTAGGTGGTTTTCATTTGGAGCACAACACAAAGTGATTGCCATAGACATGGTTCCCTTTTGTTGTCACCTTCTCCAAAACATAAAGTGTCCACCACCTAGGTGGTTCATTGAGTCCTTGTTTTATTATATAAAAACACAAGTCCTTTTCTCAACCTTTGTAAAATCTCAACATGTATCTCTTTTCAAAACATAGCATGGCTAAGCATGTACAAGTTCAATATTTTCACTAAGGAATGTATAGGGAATCCTATTAGGATTTTAGCATAGCATAAGTATAAAGAAAATCTTTTCATGCATGTTTTCATAATCCACTAAGTATAATGAAAATAGTAGGTCACTTGAATGATAGTGTAACTTGCCTTTTTGGTAGGGAATGGGGTTCACTCCTTGATCTTGCTAGTCTCACACTTTGCTAATTTCACTACAATCAAACAAGCATAGTATCAAGTAGCATTCCAAACCAACATTCAAACAATATTTCACACACACAAAGCAATGGATCCTAAGTCATGCAAAAGAGGGTTCTATTGCAAGGTTTGGTCTCTACTAGGTTTATAAACTTTGTAAGGTCCACATTGGTCATTTACCAAAATGGCAAAGTCATTAGTTAGAGGGTTTTGCTCAAAATCTATTTTAAAATCCATTCAACATTTTATGTGGTGAAAATTATTCTTTTCAAAGCAAAATTTTTATGTTTTTCACTAAGTGAGTTGCCCTTGGCAAGGCTTGGTGTTTTGGATCAGTAAGTTTGGTCCATAACATTTTCCCAAAGTTTTCCTTGCAAAAACATTTCCATAATAAAATTAATGAATTTATTTGGCTAGAAAAATGGCTAAGTTAAATAATTCAACCTATATTCCTCCAAATTCATTTTTAACACCAAGGGTTGGTTCCTAGGGTCAGTAAGGTCACACAAATCCATTTTGCAAAAGAATTAATCCTAAAATCAATTTTAAACAATTTTTATACTCTAAACAAGTACACAAATGTTTCTGCAAATTCACACAAGCTAACAGATACTATTTGTCAAACTAAGGCCATGGTTGGCTAGGTCTTGTCTTGCTGATTCCAACGACATAAAGTTTGTAATTTTTGGACGTGTGGATCAAAAGATACAAGGGTTTGAAAATCCTATCTAAATCAGATTTCAAATCTGTTTTTAAACCAAATAGATGACACGCGGCGCTGTTTCATTGGCTGATACCGGTTCGTCTGGATTGCGTGATGCTGGGCGTTAGATCTAAATAAATCGTGCGGCTCTGTAGGTATACCCTTTCGTGTTTAAGTGAACCTATCCTATTCGTCCGATCTGAATCGAACGGCTGTTGGTTGCTCGACCATAGTCGGGCGGCCGCGATAATTTCTTTGGCGGCGGCAACTCATTTCATGGCAGCGGCGATACAGAAGCGGAGGAAGTGTGCTCACGGGTTCATTTGGCCTTCGATGCTCAACGTGGTACTGGTTGGTGAAGGGGCGCATTGGGTCGGGCTTGATTGCTCGCCGGAGTTTGAAGACAACGTCGGGTGGCTCTGTCGGAGGTCGAAGTCGACATTGCAGATCATGCGGAGGCAAACAGAGAGCGTAGTTAGGTACGCAAGACCAAGGCGAAGACGTTTGTGTGATCGGAAAGACGTGGGGCGGTCTGGTTCACCTGGGGGTCGTCGTCGGAGAAAAATCAGGCGGCGGCGCTGTCGGAGCTAGTCCAAGCTCAAGCTCTGGGGCGCCCTGATTGAAGGAAGAACCGGAAAAGCGTCTGGGAGTGGAACTTGCTCGTGTGCTCGGTGTGGCATGGGGTGGTGGGGTTTGGGCGGAATTGAAAATGGACCTCGTCGGAGCAGAGAGTGGCTGGCGAAATCGGCACTGGGGCGTCTTTGGGGAGGCGGAGGGAAGCGAAGAGGAGGTGGGCGCTTAAGTAGGAAAGATCGCGGGCGTTTAATCACAGCGTGCGAGAATTTACTCCGGAATCACAGTGTAAACGGAGAGGAGGAAGAAGGGTCGTGCGGGTGTTGAAGGCGATGAGCTAGTCATGGGGTCTACTGTCGATGAGGAGAGAGAGAGAATGGGTCCCGGTTATACGTGTCTAAGTGGGTTCACTAATTGTGCGAAACGTTTTCTTTCGGAAGAGAAGTGGGCTCATTTGGGCCTTAGTGAATTTCTTTGAAATGGGTTGGCTATTTCCTTTTTTTTATTCTGTGTCCTTTTCTTTTCTATTTCTGAATTTCTGTTTTGAATTTCTCTATCAACAAACATGGTTCAAATAAATTCAAACAACACTCATACTTTGTAAAATTGAACTTAGTTCTGTTTAGTAATATGAACCAAAATCCAAAATTATATAAAAAAAATAATATTTTAAATCTTTTTAGGTTCCATTTATTAAATAAAATGGTCCATGATTTATTAATAAAAAGGGTTTGGTTTATTTAATAGAATCTTCATTTGAAATCCAAATGCTTTCAAAACCCAATCAGTAGGTTTTATTTGGAAATAAAGAATATTTGTTTAAAACAAAATAATCATTTTATTTTAGGCTCATTATTAAATTAAATAATATAGACTTTCATTATTAATTTAAATAGGATTTATTTTATTGAGTTATTTATTTTGAAACCTATAATAAAGTCAAAACATTTTAGTAGGTTTTTATTTGAATATCAAATATTTGGAATACTTATTTTAAACCATTTAACAAGTTTTGATGTTTCAATTATATTGGTAAATCTTTTATTTAAGAAAATCTGAATATAAATTCCTTATTATTTTATTTAAATAAACCTTTGCCAATTTCCTTTAAATAAATTGTTTTAATTCTCAAAGTTTGGTCAAGGTTTAATTTGGCTTTATAAAATATTCTTTATTTATAAACTTCTATTTATTTGATAACAATCTTTCATTTAATTGTTTCAAAATAGTATTTCTCAATGTTTTCATTTTTTCCTTTTATTAAATGTTTATCTTTTTAATCCCTTTAGGTTTTTATTCAAATGAGTTTGGAGTTCCAATTGAATTCAAAAAGTTTCTTCTGGCTCTGAAATTAAACAAAGTTTTATTTTATTTCATTTATTTTCACATTACAAGATTTGGAAAATCTTGGGATGTGACATCCAATCATCACAGGTTCAACAAATAAATCTACTAATATTTTTCCTGTCAGGAATCATAATTAAAAATATTTCAATGTTTATCGGTACAACCACATATTAATTTCTAAGCCAGCATCACTAAGACAGTGATTTCATCACACCATAACCATGATCCTAAACCATGAAATGACAGTGGAAGGTTATCAAGTCACTGACTTTACCAAACATTGGTTCCAAAGCAACTATACCATCTGAATCATATGCAATCCAAGCATAAAAGTATCTAATAAGCCTTCTGAACCATTATAGTTCATATCAAGCAACAAGCCTCAGGCTAATAACCATTTAGCATGCTTACAGATCATCCACACATGATCTAATTCATCCAGTACATGATCAATCACATGATAAGAACCCTAAATGAAATAAACCATCCTAATTAGGACAAGACAGTCAACAGAGAGATCATTGCCAACATCTAGCATGGGATGAGCGAGCACAGAGCACAAGGATAGAACAGAACTCACGGAGGTCCTCGTGGAGACTAGAAGAGGAAGCGGTAGGCGACCATGGCGCACGAGAGCACCTTGAGGGCGCTGCAACCCATCTGGCCACAGCGGCGACCACAGCCATGCCTAGAGGTGACGCGAATCACCACGACGCCGACGGCAGCGGCAACACCAAGATCCACGCCAACCCCCAAACCCTAGGGTTCGGGATGGCATCGATCCGTCGCAGGAGAGCCCCATGCTCAAATCCAGTTGGATAGGACGGATGGGCATTGTTGACAACCTCCTGTTGCACCACCGCGGCGACCAGAACGTCCCTCGGCGGCGGGAATCGCCGACGGCGACATCACCGACCATGGGGTCGAGGTCAGAGGAGGAGATGATAAGCTCGGGGGAGATAGGCAATGAGGGGAGTGGCTGAGTGGGCCAGACCCTTCGGGGTGGTGATTTTGATTATGACTAATGGGCCACCAGGGCCCAATAAGATTAAACCAGCCAAAAAACATTTAAGGAATGTTCTAGTAAATAGGAAAAGACCAAAATACCCCTGAACTTAATTAAATTCTATAAAATAAAATAAAATTCCAAAAATTATAAATAAAATATTTTTGGATTCACAATAATCCACACTATCCAAATAAAATAAGATATAAAATTTTAGATATTTAAATTTTATTAAGGATTTTGTAATTTATATATTCCTTATGGAATTTTACAAAATTATTGAAAGATGATAAAAATAAATAAAAATCACTTTCATTATATACTAATATTGTAGTACTTTTGAAAAATACTAAATAAATATTTAACAATAATTTTTGATGTTTAAGTGATAATTCCTAAAAGAATTATTAAATCAATAAAAGTCAAATAAAAGGGAAATAAAATAAAACAATTCAATATATGTTATAAATATTAAAAGTAATATTTATATATTTTTTTAAAAAGTACTTTTTATAATAATGGGGTGAATGCATATCAAGTTAAATGATGCATTACATTATTGCATAATCATTTTGCTTCTTTAAATATTGTCCTTACCGGGCAATAATGATGTTTTTGTAGACATAGAAGCTCAAGGTCCAATGCAAGCATCAGACTTCACTACCTTGCCATCACAAGGCAAGTTCATCACTTGCTCGTGTCCTTTGAAGAGTCTTTATCAAAGTATTTGCAAATTGTGTGTTATCATAAATGTTATAAAAGAAAGAAAATATTATTTTCACAAACAAAGAAATCATAGATAGCATCCTAAAGTGGTGATATAATGGAGCAATAGAACTTAGGGTTCTATTTGCAACAATGATGATCAAGTAGGGACTTAATAACCCCTGACATCAGTGCTTCTAGCGCCGTCTATTACGCGTTACCATGAGATTTGGAATGGGACGGAAGTCATTGTATCTTCTTCCTCTCGCATGAAGCGGATGTGTAGGTCGTGGCTGTTATCCTCGTAGCATGCATATTGATTGGTAATTCGTAGAGGATATGCAGCATATGGGTGGGAACCCTCATCGTCCCACGATAGTTCTGGCATCTAACGGTTTGTACAAACCATTGTCATAATTCATTGTGTGGGCATGGTGTACACCAAGGAGGCATGCAAGGTCGCGAAGGGGGCAATGATTGGCTTGGACCAACTACTAGGCCCCACATCATGGAATTGTGGACAGGAAAGTATGCCCGGTTGTGTAACAAGGAGTTGATCTCTCATGGGTAAAGTAACGCACCTCTGCAGAGTGTAAGAATTGTAACTTGCTACTCCCTGTTCCGGGAAGGAGCTGCGAACGTGGCAGGAAAGGAACTCCATGAAAGTTCTGGTCAACCTGTGAAGGCTGATTGTCATAGTTTTTCAGAATAAAATCAATCTTTGAAGAAAGATTTACAAATATTGCATAGTGCCAAGGATTTATAATCCGAGGTGGTAGTTAGAGCATCAAACTTCCCAACTTGCATATAATGAACTTGTTGGGTAACACTGTTACTCATTCTTTCCTTTGATCCCTTGCTTAGACTCTGAGGATCCCGAAGACGTGCCAATGTATGCAGCCGAATGCCAAGAAGATGTGTTCTACGAGGAACTGATGCATCGGGAGGTGTTGAAGGAGTGGATTACGAGATCCTCTATGGTGTTGATGATAACGAGTCCAACTAAGTATCCCTAGTTAGTAGTAACCAACAGAGCTGAGCAGCATGAACTCTATAGAATAAGCTACTGAGCTCAACTCCTAGTCGGAGTTGCTACTTTTAAATTCCGCTGAAACACTTTATATTTTGGTTTGTAAGTTGAATCTTTTGGAAGCCTTGAACTTCCAGTATTGTAATAATAATAATGTGTGTATTTTTTGTAATATGGACCCGCAATTTTTATGTTGTACCACTCTGATAGATGTGATATTTACAGAACGGTGTTTTGTGGATGTCATGTCAACGACTATAGTGTACTACACATGCAGTGGTATGCTGGGTCACCGCAGTTTTCAACATTGCACTTGTACATTGTACACAGTTGATATCATGCTCTTTTGTTTATGGATGTCGTCGGTGTGAAATGAAAGGGGAGCTTGTAAGTCCATGGAGTTATGTATGTGTGTTAGAGAAACGCCTGGGCCGCTAACCTAAGCCATGCCTAATCATGGTGGAAACTTGCAGCATCACCATAGTGAGCAATATATGAAGCATTCTTCTTATAAAAAAGAGATAGAGATTGAGAAAAGGAAAAAAAATATGAGAAAAGAGGAAAGAGAGAAAAAAGCACCATTTTACCATGGTAAATAAGAAGATTGCTAAGATGCTCATTGTCTACTTGCCTTGTCATTTTGATTATGGGATAGGTCTTGTATCATGTGCAAGGGGTACCCCGTTGGCGGTTCTCTATGATACACATGTACTTACTATGACAAGAACTTACAAGTAACTAAACTTGAGTAGCATGAGGAGCAGCCCTCGTAGTCAAGGGACATGAGATTGCCAACTTATACTTTGTCAAGCATATACTCCATAGTTTGTTCACTTTAACCTTAATCACTTCAAGATACTTATGATAGGGGCAATGAGAGCTAAAATCTAACAAGTACCATCATTTTTGGAAGCACTTTTTGAGACTTGAAATCCCTGCTTCCCTTTATGAAGGGCCTTTCTTCCACCATTATATTGAGTCTCCACCTTCTATCCTTAGGCACCAATTAAGAGATCATAGTTGCCATTCTTAGTTCTATGTGCATTTCCCAAAACTTATTGATTGATTCATATTGTTGATATTGCTTGCTCATGAACTATTTGTCTCTAGTCACCCTTATGAACTTTGAAGGTGTCCTATGCATTTATTTGCTATTCCACGAGGTACAAGCTGAATGCCACTATGCTATGTTTTATATATGTGAAACAAACAAACGTCTTTCAATGCATGTTATTCATGATCTTTGTTTGTCACCTTTCATGTTGCATGCATAGTTACTTTGTCTTACTGTTAGAACTCCATCTTTTATGATCATGTTTAGAGTTCTTTGATCCCAGCTTTCATTGCTTGCAAATGGTTTGATCTTGATTTTGATGGTGCATGTCACCTTAAAAATTATTCTTTTTATCACTTACCTACTCGAGGACGAGCAGGAGTTGAGCTTGGGGATGCTTGATACATTGAAAACGTATCTATAATTTTTTATGATCCATGCTTGTTTAGTATATACTTTGCTTTGCTTTGTCTAAACTTTGAGGTGTTTTTATATGTTTTTCTGGACTAACCTATTAACAAGATGCCACAGTGCGGTTGCTGTTTTCTTACATTTTGGTTCAGAAAAGCGAAAATCAATATTCTTGAGTTGGGCGGGACAAAAGTTAAAGTCAATATTTTAGTGGGAACACGGGCGAGTATGAGGCAGGGAGCCACGAGGCCACACCCACAGGCGTGCGGCCTAGGTGGGCCGCACAGGTGCAGCCTGGCTGCCCCTTCCTTGCCTCTTCGCCTATAAAGACCCCTGATACCAAAACCCTAAGTACCCGATCAATATTCCATGAAACCGTCTATAGCCGCTGCCACCATCGTCCCTAGATTGGGGGGATCTGGAGCTCTTCCCGGCACCCTGCCGGAGGGGAGATCGTCCCGGAGGCCTTCTTCTTCATCATGCCAGCCTCCGGTATGAAGTGTGAGTAGTTCCACCTTGGACTACGGGCCCATGTATTAGCTAGATGGTTGTATCTCCTCATTTGTGCTACCATGTTTAGATCTTGTGAGCTCCGTTCATGATCAATATCATCTATTTGTAATCATGCATGTTGTGTTTGCGGGGATCCGATGGATATTGAGATTACTATGTCAGATTGATTAATGGTTTTGTCTTATTGATTCTATCATGTTTGTGTTGTTTGAGATCTTGCATGCTCTTTGTTTCTAGTATCTATCTTGGCCAAGTAGATGCTAGTGACTCCAAGAGGGGGTATTTATGCTCGATAGTGGGTTCATGCCTCTATTTAATCTAAGGGAAGTGAAAGAAATCTCTAAGGTTGTAGATGTGTTGTTGCTACTAGGGAGAAAACAACAGTCTGTTGTTCATGGAACAAGTGGATTTTTTACCTTACACACTTTGCTTATTTGAAGCATGGATAACAGTGGAAGATTATCAACCTAAACCCTATTTTTAACTTTGCTTGTTTAAAATAAGCAGTCAGACTCAAATAGGTGTGTTCATAATGTATTCTAAGTGCTTATTTGAAGCATGGATGTTGTCCTACACAATATCTTTTAAATAACACGCCTATTTAAGTCTGACTGTTAAATGTCACATCCTATGAGAGTTGGGTTCTCACTAATAAACTCATGAAAGGCTATGGAGTATGATGCATAAGCTCCACCCGTGGAGAAGTCCGGTGTCTGCCTAGTATCAGTCAAGGCTATATATGAAAACTAGATTCGTACCAAACTTGAAGTTCAAGGCATATTCCATTATACAAGTTGCAGTCTAGTGTAGCATGAAGTATAGGTGGAACTTCAACTTAATAGTCTCTATTGTAGTATCAGTATACTCCCTCCATTCCAAAATATAAGATGTTTTAGTTTTTTTTTAAATGTTTTAGTTTTTTCTGAAGTGCGTGTATCTAGACGCCTTTTAGTGCGTAGGTTAGGAGAAAAATGAGTGAACATATATACTAAAAGGCGTAGATACATGTGTTTCAGAAATATCTAAAACGTCTTATGTTTTGAAAGGGAGGGAGTATAAAACAATTATTTAAAACCATAGGAAAATTTTGTGTGTCTCTAGGATCCGGTGGAGGATCGTTGGAATTTTGCCTAAAAATGGCCCAGCCCATCTACCTTATGTCAACATATCCTAAAATCTTAGAGGCCCACTTGGCACTTTCATTCATGGCAAGCGGTGGAACAAAAGTTTAGTCACATATTGCTAGTTGGGTGGAAGTTTGACCTCCTTGTAGGGAAGGTTGTTCCACCACTTGTAAGAGCATGAGAAGAGAAGAGACATACACGTGTGTTTCTCCTCCTACGCCGCTCGCCTCGCCACACCTTGTCATTGACCTCTGCACGACTTTGTATATCTTTTTGCCACGCATGACTGAAATCTGAACAGTTTGCGTGAGTGGATTTTTAATATGAACTCAGTGGAGAATGAATACGGGTGGAGTTATGATCATCTCTCGACTCTTTTTTGTCTCCTCGTGTAACCTATTCGGCTCTTTTTCTCGTGCCTATATAAGAGAGGTCGCTCCTCTCTGCATAACACACCATCACTGTCGTGGGAATGGTCACGGCAGATGCTGCAATCGGCAACGAGTAGTAGAACGAGGGGCAAGGGAGGCCAGCCATCTGCGGTGCGAGATGAGGCGGAGACAGGTTTACCAGTTCGGCCCCGAGGAAAGACCTACTCTGCTAGATTGTATTATGGAGGTGGTACAATGGTGAGCTCGGCTGGCGGCGAGTCGCTTGGTGTATGATGGAACGTATCTCTACCGCCCAGGAGGTTTATATAGGCTCACCTCCCTAGGGTTTACATATCTCAACGAATCGATTAAGGCGGTACTTGTTTTAACCTAATCCGACTGGGCCTATCTACTCGCCTGGGCCTTCAGCTTCCAGTCACTTGGATCCACGCCGGGCTTTGATCTAGTCGCCGTCTTGCAGGCCCACTCGCCAGTTCTTGGGCCAGTCGGAAACGTCCTGCTGGGTATACCTCGGTAGGTACATCCCCATCAGTAGTCCCCGAGGCCGTCGTCGATTAGGCGTAGGTGGCTGTGGCGATGAGTATCTGGCTTGAGTAGACATCCAGTCGAATCATCGGCGGGCTCCTGTATAAAGGAGAAAACTAGTCACCCTGATCGTAGCTTTGGCGAGTCGAGTTGGCTAAACACTGTCATAGTGATCGGGTCGAGCCGAGTGGTCATTGGACCGTTAAACGTGGTCAAACTAGCCGTTGGGGTAACCAACGGTAACTTTTGCGTAATCACCGCGATGAACGGCTCCACGATTTGGCGGGTAACAACCGCTATATAAGGGAATGGCGACGCTCAGAGAACCATCTTCGCCATTTCCCGATTGCGCGCACTATCGCCTTCCTTTGCATCGCGATCCAGCCGACCTGAAATCCTCCGACCCCCCACAAATCCTTCCGCCATGGCCCTCTCCACCAAACCTTGGGGTAGATCTAAGTGTACGAGGGCGCAACTGGCTTCCTTTGAGGAGGCCGGGATCCTGTAGCATGTTGGCGCATCCCAGCGCCGGAGAGGTGACCCGAACCCGCTTGAAGGAGTTCATCTGCTTCTGACCACCTAGAACGGGGCTAGGATTCCCCACCCTGTTCTTCCGGCCTGCGCCTACTACGGATTCAACCGTCGGACACAGGTCCATTGACAGATTCTAGCTCGCCATCTTCGTGGCGTTCGCGAGTGCTACTTAGCCGCCCTATTTCCCTCTATGGCAAGATGTTCCCGGACGGATCACCGCGAAGGCAAGCGGCCCAATGCTTGTCAGCGGCCTAACCTTCCAAATGAAGTCGAAGGCTTCGTTCTTGACTTGATGCTTCCGCCAAGGCGGCGATTGGAAGAAATCTTGGTTCTATGTTGCCAAGGCGACCTCGGGCGACGGCGATTCCACGATACTCCGCCAACCGGTCGAATCGCCGACTTGTGTCGGCAAGCTCAAATGACCAGCGGATGGTCGTGGGAAATGCTTCAAACCATCCGTGGTGAAGAAGAATGGCCTCCAGACGATCAACCTATACAGCTTTGGCTCGGGCGTCTCGTCCCTCTGGCTCGGCGCGACCAAAGATATGTACCAATACATGGGCGGGAGGACTCGAAGTCCTACCTCGAAAGTGGAAGCTCGAGGACTACACCCCACACTAAAGAAGATCACCCAGCGGTGTACAGGCGTAAAAATGGGGTCGCCCCTACACCGAAGCATCCAGCCCCAACGGTAAGTCACCTCGCATCATTCGCGATCAGCTTTTTGCAATCGCGGTCGTTCTAACTTCATTTTGTGTTCATTGCAGCTATTCCAAGTGGTGGAAGGATGGCTCCCGCCTTGACGGCGAATTGAGCTCGTCCGTCTGGACATGAATCGCCTCCCGCCAAGGGCGACTCCGGGAGCGACGAGAGCAACGACGACGACGAGTCCGAGGAGGAGGTCGCCCCGCTGGTCCGCAAGACCCGCGGGAAGCGTCAGCGTGAGCTTGAGGCGAGTAAAAGCCACGAGCGTCACGATGACGATGACGAACTTCCGGAGACCACCTCGCGCCGCCAGGCCACTCCGTCGAAGAAGAAGAAGAAGGAAAAGGAGGCAAAGGCTCCTCCGAAGAAGAAAACGAAGCCGATGAGGCCGGCCTCACCACCGCACTCGACGAGCAGCTCCCACGCCCCCAGCCCGGCCAAGGAAGAGGCACCGCCGACGGCAACCGCGCTGGACACGGCCGTTGTTGAGGTGCCACTGGCCTCGATGCCTCCGCCATTCGCCGGTTTGGGCTAGGGCAGCTCAAGCGGTGGCTTCACCTCGCAGGAAGCCCTGCGAAGATGTCCGAGGCTCCGTTGCAGCCTCGACCACGAAGCCGTCCGTGTCTTGGGCACGACGTCCGGAAATGGGCCTCGGCCATTGGGCCACTGAATGGAGAAGCCGGCATCCGCACGGGGCTACGCTTCATTCCGGTCGCCAAGTGAGTTCGCTCACCTACTTTTGTATTTCATAGCAGCTTGAATTATTTTGCTCATGTGATCGATTTACAGGACCGGAGCAAAGAAGATAGGCCACCCGACCGTGTCTAAGGTGCCACCCGTCGTCAGCGAGGAGGATCCTTCCCACAAAAGGAAGGCGGACGAAGTCGTCGTTCCTGCGGATGGCGCCAAGAAGGCCAACGGCGACGATGTCGTCACGATCTCCGACGACACGACGGTCGCGCCGAATGAACCCGCAATGGAAGCGGCCGTATCCACGAAGGAGGGTGCTCCCTCGCCTGGGGTGACCGAGCCGGTCTCCTTTGGTGCCGGTGCCTCCATCGCCATGTTCCCGCGCTTCATGACCAAGGCGGCCGCAGCGAGTGGGACCTCGCCCTCAAGCCGTGCACCTGGGGTCACCGACGCGGAGGTCGAGCAGCGTCGTGGGAACACGCCGGCTCTTCTCGCGTCCGTGGATGCGATACAACTTCACGGCATGCTTGGCGCAGCCATCCAGGTATGTCCAGTCCCCGAGGATCAGGCCGGTGAGTTGCAGCGGTCTGATTCTTTTAATGTCTTGTTGTTATTTTTCGTCCGGTCCCGATGCGCTTTCGCTGAATTTCAGCGGTGGGCACTTAGATTTGTTGATTACGGTCCCGAAAGTGCTTTTCGCTGAATTTCAGCGGTGGGCACTTAGGATTCTTGATTGTTGGTCCCAGTGCACTTTCGCTGAATTTCAATGGTGGGCACTTAGGATTCTTGATTGCCAGCCTCGAGTGCACACTCGCTGAATTTCAGCGGTGGGTACTTAGGATTTCGCTTTGGTTAGCTGTTTGAATTGTGTGCAGTGCAACGCGAGTCACCGACGATTAATGGCCAAACAGCGGAGAAGGAAGCCGCCGTCAGAAAGCGAATAAGGGCTTGTGCGGTTGTCACGGCGAAGAGGCTCGCCAGGACTTGTCCCCGGGTGAGTTAGCAATGGCTCAATCGGCGTTGAGCTACCAAAAGCGGATCGCCGAGCTCGAGCACGGTGAGGAAGCGAAAAGAGGCGAGTTCGGCGGATGGTCGAGCCAAGGCCGCTGTTACGGCCGCCGCGGAAGAGCATAAAGTTTCTGACGCCCTTGTTGCTGGGCTTCAGGACGACTATACTTCTCTTCAGAGCTTCATCGCGGACCTCTCCCGCCCCTTGATTGGTGAGTTTGTCTGCCCTTGCCTATTGCATGTGTCTTTTCGTAATATCCGATGTACTCATTGTTATCTTCTATCCGCATCATTGATAAGCGCGGAAGAGGCGAGCTCGTTGACGCGGTAATGTGTGGCCACGCTTCGTTGACTTCGGCGGCGTTGTCGGCGACATGCATCCCTACCTCTAGGAGATATCGCCCGGAAGTAATTCCCAGCGACCTCATCGAGGTGTGGAGGTACTTGGAGAAAGCGCCGATTCGTTGAGTTCATGACGTGATCGGCGTTTGGCGTGGCGGCGGCGCTTAGCCTTGGGCTTGCTCATTTTCCGAAGATTTCGACCGGACGATGTGGAGTGGCTACCCGTCGTCGTGGCGGTGGAGATCTCCGAGGTGCTCAAGTTGACGTCGCGCTTGTGTACTCCGGCGTCTGGCGATGGCGACCTCCTTCCTTACCGTGAAGCGGTCGTAGCCTAAACGACCGCGAGCCGCAAGATCGGACTTCAAGGTCGAGCAGCCCTTCCAGCGGCGATGGCGGGTGGTGACGGCGTACCCATCAAACCATTACGCCCGTTCGTCCAATCGCAGCGGTCTTTGGCGTCGTCGTCGAAGCTGCTGGAATAGAGTAGGTTGCCTGGGCGTTAGTAGAATCGACATTTGGGCATATTTTGTATTCTGAGACAATTGCAACATGCTAGTAATGTGATATCATGTTTGTTCTGTGACTTGTCATGTGTTTTCCAATTGAGGTTTGGACGAGTCCCCGAGCGCGTCCGCCCTTTTGTGGGGTTTACCTCGTGTGTGATGTGTTTGTGGTTTCTGAATGTTTTGTTATTGTGGTCGACTTCGGACTCGAAGAGCCAGTCGCTGGCGACTCCTTGAACGCTCTGCTTCACCGTTTTCGTTCTTGTGACGAGGTTGGGTGGCCAAGTCCCGGCGTGGTACTTGGTTGTTCTAAGGCGACTTCGAGGGTGGGTGAGGACTTGGCGTGTTGGTTTGAGTGCATCACTCCTGTCTGGCCCGTTGGGTCAGTCGCATGGCGAGTCCTGGGCATGCTCTCATACTTGGAGTTTTCGAAGGCCGCTCATTTGAATCGGTCGTTAGTCCCGGCGTGGTACGGCGCTCGAGTCGCTATGTCGAGGATGCGGAGGATCATGGTCGCTATGAGCGAAAGCGATTGTCTTGGCTCGTGAGCCGATCGGGCTAAGCGACTCAATGGGGCTCGGGTGGCGTTTTGTGGACGATGCAAAACCCGAGGTGACTCAGTGCTTTTGCATCGCACTACTTGGTCGTGCCGATCGCTTTACCAAAGGTTGACTTATGCGGTTAGCTTGACGCTGTTATTACGAGTGCGAGTGGCACAAGACACGGAGAGTAGGCCCAATTTGCAGTAACCAATTCTTTTTATTTCATAGCGACTGAAGAGTACATATGTGGCGTTCTAGGAATAGAACTTCCGTAGGAGGTTTACATTCCATGGTCGCAGCGTCGAGTTTGTCCCCAGACGTCGATGAGGTAGTAAGCGTCGTTGCAGTACGCCCGATGGCGAACGGTCCCTCCCATGGAGGAAAGCTTGTGCATGCCCTTCTTGTCTGGATGAGGCGCGACTGTGTCGCCTTCTTGGAAGGTGCGAGTTTTCACCCGCCGGTTGTGGTAGCGGCGGAGTCCTTGTTGGTAGATGGCGGTGCGCGAGCGAGCTAGGTCGCGTGCCTCGTCGAGTTGATCGACGCCATCCTGTCGTGCGATTTCGTTCGCAGCCTCCGTGTAGTGGACGACCCTCGGCGAGTCATGCTCAAGGTCGGTGGGCATGACTGCCTCGGCGCCATACACCATGAAGAAGGGGGCGAATCCTGTCGACCTGTTGATCGAGGTGCGGATGCCCCAGATGACGGAGGGTAGCTCCTCGACCCAGCACCCGGCGGTGCGCTCGAGTGGTACTTGGAGTCGCGGCTTCAGGCCGTGGAGGATGCTTTGATTGGCCCGTTCCGCTGGCCGTTGGATTCGGGTGGGCGGCGATCAGGTCGAGCGGATGTGGTGTTCTCGCGAATTCGCCATGGCTCCTTTGGCGAAGTTGGTGCCGTTGTCCGTGATGATGCTATTTGGGAACCCGTGGCGATATATGAGCTCGCGTAGGAATTTAGTGGCGATCTTCCCATCGCATTTCCGGATGGCTTGGCCTCCACCACTTTGTGAACTTGTTGACCGCGACGGAGGTGGGTGTAGCGGAGGAGCCTTCTTGAAGGGCCTACCATGTTCATGCCCCATGGCGAATGGCGGTGATGGGGATTGTCTTGAGCCGAGCTCGCGCGCGTCTGGTTGGCGTGCCGGCACCGGCGCACCATGGACAATGTCGACGCGTCGGCGCGCGATGGGCGATAAAATCCATGCCGCATAGCCTTGGCGACCGAGCGGGCGCGGCGTGGTGGCGCGATCACCGGAGTGGATGTCGTGGAGGATCTTGCGTCCTTCGGAGGGTTGGACGCAGCGTTGGAACATGCCGGTGACGCTGCGCTTATGGAGCTCGCCGTCGATGATGGTGTAGGACTTGCATCGGCGTGCGATCATCCGAGCGTCCGCCTCGTCGGCTTAAGAAGGTGCGGCCTCCGGTAAGCGATGTAGGGCTTGGTCCGATCTGCTCGGTGGAGTGCGACCAGGGCTGCCTCCGGTTGTAACAGGACTCCGATGTCGATCTCCCTCGGGGGAGAGACTGATGGCTTGGTGATTGTGTCGAGGAAGACGCCGGCGGGTGGTGCGAGTCGATCCGACCCAATACGAGAGAGTGCGTCGGCCTCCTCGTTCTTCCGCCTGTCGATCCACTCGACGGAGTAGCGTGAAG
Organism: Avena longiglumis; assembly: GCA_030063025.1. NCBI lineage: Eukaryota > Viridiplantae > Streptophyta > Magnoliopsida > Poales > Poaceae > Avena > Avena longiglumis. The sequence goes on from CP125979.1 coordinate 6,971,102, forward strand.
TGTCGCCCCTTGTCCCTTTGCTTGGCGATGCGCCGCCATGGTGGGGAGAGACATCGCAGGTGCGGCGACTTGCCCAATGACGGTCGGAGTCTCCGTGAGCGTAGGCGGTTGACATTCATCTCCTTGGCAGCTCGCATGCCGTGGAGTAAGGCCTCGTACTCGGCCATGTTGTTGATGCAGGGTGTGAAGTCGAGGCAGAGGACGTAGCGGATCTTGTCGCCCTTCGGTGAAGTTAGCATGATCCCTGCGCCTGCGCCGTCCGCGTTCTTGGAGCCGTCGAAGTCAGGCTCGATGTGGAGGTATGGCGGCTTCTCCGGCTCTGGGCCTCTTCGATCGGCGATGAAGTCCGCTAGGGCCTGCGACTTGATCGCTCGTGGATCGTATTTGATGTTGTGGGCGCCTATCTCGGCCCACTTGGCGACCCGCCCGGTCGCCTCGCGATTCGATGATGTCCTGCAATGGTGCCGAGGAGGCCGTGATCGGGTGTTCTGGAAGTAGTCTGGCGCCATCGAGCTCAAGAAGACCGCGTATACCAGCTTCGGTATCGCGGGTATCATTGGCGCGACTTCGGTGAGGACCTCGCTGATGTAGTACACGTCTGTCTTTGGCGCTCCTTTCCTTCCTCCGTCTCGACGACCATGGCGGCAATGACGCGCTCGGAAGCCACGACGTAAACCAGCATGGGTTCTTTGTCGGCGGGGGCGGCGAGTAGCGGTGCGGCGAGTAGAACCTTCTTGAGGTTGCGAAGCGCGTCATCCGCCTCCTTGTCCCACTGTAAGGTGGGGTTCTTGCGCATCAGGCGGTATAGGGGCATCGCCTTTTCACCCAAGGGGATGAAGCGGCCGAGAGCCGCTACTCGCCCGACCACGGGCGTCGTGTAGGCACTTTCGGGTTTGCGAGTCGAGCGATCGTGTCGATCTTGGTGGGTTCGCCTCATCCCTCGCTTGGACGGCGTACCCCAGTGGTTGTCCGCTAGTACACGAAGGTGCATTTTCTGGTTAAGCTTTATTTTGTATTTTCTCAAGTTGGCGAACGTTTACGCGGTCGGTAGTAGGTCACCCTGGCGGCGGACTTTACGACCACGTCATCGATGTAGACGTGGATGTTGCGCCAATTTGGCTCGCGAGGCACTCTTGCATGCACATTGGTAGGTCGCCCCGGCATTCTTGAGGCCGAAGGTCATGGCGGTGTAGCAGAAGGCTCCGAATGGCGTGATGAACGCCGTCTTCTCTTCGTCCTCGACAGCCATTTTGATCTGGTTTTACCCAGAGTAGGCGTCAAGGAAACATTGCGACTCCGAGCCCGCGGTGGAATCGATTATTTGGTCGATCCGCGGGAGGAATGAACTCCTTTGGCGGTATTCAAGTTTGTGTAGTTTATACACATCCTCCAGGTCCCGTTCTTCTTCTCGACCAGTACTGGGTTTGCCAGCCACTTGGAGTACTTGATTGGTCGGATGAAGCCTGCAGCGAGTAGACGTTGCACCTCCTCGGCGATGGCTCGGCGGCGCTCTTCATTGAAGGGCCGCAGCGACTGTTTGCCGGGTCGCACTTTGGGGTCGGCGTTTAGCTTGTGCTCATCGAGCTCCCTAGGGACACCAGGCATGTCAGAGGGCTTCCATGCGAAAATATCCCTGTTCTTATGGAGGAACTCGATGAGCGCGCCTTCCTAGGCTGGGTTCATGCCCGTCCCGATCGTCACCGTCTGGCTGGAGTCGCCTGGGACCAGCTCGACGGTGCGGGTGTGCGTCGTTGCCTCGAAGGTTGAGGTGTTTGCGCCCTCCGAGTTAGGCTTCTTGAGTATGGTGGGGTCGTCGTTGTTGACCCCGCTCGCGTACTTGGCGAGCTCATAGGCGTGATTGGTTTCAGCCGCGATAACGGCATCGGCGAGTTCAGATCCTTTGGCCTCGCACTCGGCGGCCGTGTCGGGGTCGCCGTTGATGGTGATGACGCTGCACGGCCCGGGGAGCTTCATCGCGTTGTACGCGTAGTGTGGCGCTGCCATGAACTTGGCGAATGCCTGGCGCCCAGACGCAGCGATGGTAGGGTTGTCGAAGGGCACCGGCTCGAGGCGATCCGCCGGTGCGAAGTTCTTTGGTGTCTGCGAAGGTGACCGGCGTGACCTTGCCGATCGGGTGCCTTCCGCCGGGGGCGATGCCATGGAACGTGGTGTGGGTTGTCTCGATCATCGCGGGAGCCGCAGCCATGAAGGTGTCCAGTGCAGGATGTTGATGGAGCTGCCGCGTCCATCAATGTCTTGGGGAGCCGATGGTCGCCGACCTTAGGATTGACCACGGGCGACTTCGGCATGGGTACTCGATGCGTGGCGAGTGGTCTGGCGGCTCGGTGATGGGCTGCTCGACCAGTTGAGGCGGGGGCGTCCACCTGAGCCACCGCGTTGACGGCGACGGCGCGGGTGATGACCTTCTTCTCGTACTTCGTGTTGAAGCCTGTGAAGGTATGGAGCGAGCCGGCCACTTTGCCGAATTTTCCGCCGTTTGGCGGGTCGTTGTCGGGGTCCTCCGTGCCGTGCCTTCTCGATCTCCACGAGGGTGTGGCGGTCGGCGGTTGTGTGCGCATGGCTTCCCTTCCTGCTATAAACGCACAAGGTTGGTTAAGGAGGGCTGGGTCGAACCTTGGCTTGGCCTTGTAGTTAGCTGTCGGCGTTGTCCTCCGTCGCGTGAAGCTCTTGGGCTCGCGTTGTGCATGCGGTGTTGGCGATGAAGTCGACTCGTCATCCTGCGGCGCTTGCGGTGAGCGAAGTGTTGTCAGAGCGTAGGTGGACCGTCGTCATTGTTGCCGCTTCGTCTTGGCGTTGACCTCCCGACTCGTCGTCGGTTTCCTGGTTTGGATCTTCCTCCGCGTACCATTTGGCGATCTCGAGGAGGTCCGGTATGTTGTCGAGTGTGCGAGAGTGTCGCTTGAGCTTGGCGACCAGGGGCTCGTAGCGGCACGAGGTCTTGAAGCAATGGATCGCGGTGTCCGGGTGGATGCCGACCGCATTGTACCAGAATTCTTGCCATCGTTGGACCCAGTTGCGGGTCGACTCGCGGGGTCCCTGGTGTAGGGTTCGCAGCATAGAAAACAAAAAATTTCCTATGATGTGAACTATATACCAAGATCTATATACTTGATACAAACAACAGGCGGATGTATATCCGTAGAGAACATACCCTTGAAGACCGACAAAGCTTAACGAGTTCAACTCGTGGTTGATGTAGACGATCTTTTGTCGATCTCAAGATCGAGAAGAAGTCCTAGCGCCGCAAATCAGCAGCATCGTGCTTTCGACACACGTTCGAGGCACCGAGCAACCTCCGCCTCCTCGCCTAGCGATGCGTGGAAGCACAACTCATTCTTGCCGAATAGACACGGAACATGTATCTCGCTAGTCCGAGACCATGGGGATAAATTCTAGAGGGAGAGAGATCCTTCACGAGGAGGTGTGAGACAAGTGAGGAGGGGATCCTTTTATAGGAGGAGGGCACCCAAGGGGTGGCACGCCATGGGGTGACCCTCCCTCCTTCATTCATGTGGGTGGACACTCCACTCACAAAATGCCCTTTAAATTTCCTCCACTCAAAAGTCCACTCAAATTCCCATTAAATTTCCACCAAATTTAATGCAAACTCTCATTAAATAAAACTCTTTTATTTTATTCAGAATTTTGTCAATTACTTTAATGACAAACATTCACAAATAACCTTGCTAGAATTCTATTTCACATGCATAACCACTTTATGCAATTTCACGAAACCTGTTTCGGTTTCTAGTGAAATAAATTCTCGCTTGTTCATTCTTCGGCATGAAACATTTGCTCCAATTGGATGTCGGTGTTTCTTAAGTGTGTCACCCTACGGTTCATGAATAATGCGGACATGATCGAGACCCCTCTCGGATCAATAATCGAAGCGGATCCGGAGACCCATACCGACTCCCACACATTCAACGATGACTTTCTTGTGATCGTCGGAACCTTTACGCTAGTATCTTAATCCCTTTGTTTCACGATATATTACATGTCCGAGATTCGATCATCGGTATCTCCATACCTAGTTTGTTCTCGTTACACATGCACTCTTTTCGTTCTCGTGATATAACATTCTAGTGATCAAATCACTTGCTTGCAAGCTAATCAATGTGATATCACCGAGAGGGCCCAGTATATCTATCCATCATCGGGATGAACAAATTCCTCTTGATCCATGAGCCTCAACATAACACTTTATTAGTTACGAATCCATCTTTATAATCACCACATTACGGTGTGACGTTTGATGTTATCAAGAAACTCTTAGGTGTTAGTGATTGACATGATCTCATGGTCTAAGGATTAGGATCACTGTAAGTTGTTATAGCAATATAAACTCAATGACTTTGATCGTAATGCTATACTTGGATGAATGTTCATCACACCATTACACTAATGTTGTGATCCCGTTATTAACAACATCCAATGTCCATGATCAGGAAACCTTGATCATCTTGTTAATCAACGAGCTAGTTTATGAGAGAGGCATAACTAGGAACTTTCTGTTTGTTTATTAAACACACATGTATTAACGTTTCCGTATTAATACAATTATAGCATGCAAAATAAAGATCTATCATATACTTGGAATACACATAATAAACACTTTATTATTGCCTCTCAGGGCATATTCCCTTCAGTCTCCCACTTGCACTAGAGACAATAATCTAGTTACATAGTGATAAATCTAACACCCATTGAGTTCTGGTGTTGATATTGTTTTGCTCTAGGGAGAGTTTTAGTCAACGGATCTGCTACATTGAGATCCGTATGTACTTTACAAATCTTTATATATCCATCCTTGACATGCTCGCGGATGGAGTGAAACCGGCGCTTAATATGCTTGGAATGCTTGTGAGACCTTGGCTCTTTGGCATTGGCAATGGCACCATTGTTGTCACAATAGATCACCATTGGGTCCAACGCGTTTGCCACAACTCCTAGTTCGGATCTGAACTCCTTCATCCAAACTGCTTCCTGAGCTGCTTCTGAAGCAGCAACATATTCGGCCTCCGTTGTTGATCCCTCTACCACAGGTTGTTTGGAGCTCCTCCAACTAACCGCTCCGCCATTCATGAGAAATACGTGTCCGGATTGAGACTTAGAGTCATCGGATCGGTGTCAAAACTAGCGTCGACATAACACTTAGCTTACGAGCTCTTCTTCACCTCCAGATACAAGAAACATATCCTTAGTTCTTCGTAGTACTTAGGATATTCTTGACCGCTATCCGTTGTTAGAACTCGGATCCGATTGGTACCTACTAGTCAAACTAATAGCATGTGCCACATCGGTCTTGTACATAGCATGGCGTACATTATAAAGCCTATGGTCGAAGCATAGGGGACTTTGTCCATTATCTCTCTTTCTTCCGAAGCGGACTTTGAGTCTTACTCAATGTCTTGCCTTGCAACATAGGTAAGAACCCTTCTTACTTCCGTCCATTTTAAACTTCTTTAAAATCTTATCAAGGTATGTACTTTGCGATAGCCCTATTAGGCGCCTAGTAGATCTATCTCTATAGATCTTTATGCCTAATATGTATGACCTTCACCTAGGTCCTTCATTGAAAATTTGTTTAGATATCTTTTAACACTGCTTTAAAGATCTATATCATTCGATCAATAATATGTCATCCACATATAATATCGAAATGCCACATTACTCCACTCACTTTCTTGTAAATACAAGCTTCTCCATAAGTTTGGACAAATCCAAACTCTTTGATCACCTCATCAAAGCGGAGATTCCAACTTCGTGATGCTTGCTTCAATCCATAGATGGATCATTGAAGCTTGCACACCTTGTTAGCATCCTTAGGATCGATAAAACCCTTTGGTCGTATCATATACAACTTTTCTTCAATATTACCATTGAGAAGCGGTTTTGACATCCATCGCCATATCTCATAATCGAAATATGCAATTTCTAACATAATCCTAATCGACTTTAGCATCGCTATGGGAGAAAGTCTCATCGTAGTCAACTCCTTGAATTTGAAACCCTTTGCGACAAGTCGAGCTTTATAGACGGTCACATTACCATCGATCAGTTTTCCTTTTGAAAATCCATTTGTTCTCCACGGCCTTTCGGTCGTGAGGTAATTCCACCAAGTTCCAAACTTGATTTTCATACATGGATTCCATCTCGGATTTCATGGCTTCTAACCATTTGTTGGAATCCGGGGTCATCATCGCTTCTTCATCGTCACGCCGCAGGTCATCATTTTCATCAACCATGAAATTCATGACAGATTTCGTCTGACTCGGGGCTGCACGCGTCTGTTTGACTGCGAGGTTGGTAGTACTCTCTTCGGAGTTTCATGATCATTATCATTAGTTCCCTCTTCAAGGTGGAGCCAACTCGGAACAACTTCCGACAAGCGCTACTCGCCATACTTTGAAGAGAAGGTTCCACAACCTCTTGAGTTCTACCTTCCTACTCACACCTTCGCGAGAAACTCTTTCTCTAGAAAGGATCCATTCTTGGCAACAAAACCTTGCCCTCGGATGCGTGATAGAAGGAATACCCAATAGTTTCTTTAGGGTATCCTATGAAGACGGATTTTTCCGCTTTGGGTTCGAGTTTATCCGGTTGAAGTTTCTTCACATAAACATCACATCCCAAACTTTAAGAAATGACTTAGGTTTGTTTCCAAACCACAATTCATCGTGTCTTTCCAACGGATTTAGATGGTGCCCGATTTAAAGTGAATGCCAGTTTCTAGTGCATAACCCCAAAATGACAACGGCAAGTCCGTCGGAGACATCATAGATCGAACCATATCTAATAAAGTACGATTGACGTTCCGACACACCATTTATTTGTGGTGTTCGGCGGTGTGAGTTGTGAAACAATTCCACACTCTTTCATGTGAGTGCTAAACTCGTAACTTAGATACTCACCTCCACGGCCTGACCGTAGAAATTTGATCTTTCTATTACGATGATTTTCCACTTCATTCGAAATTCCTTGAACTTTTCAAAGGTTTCGGACTTGTGTTTCATCAAGTAGATATAACCGTATCTACTCAAATCATCCGTGAAAGTAACAAAATAACGATATACACCTCGCACCGACACACTCATTGGACCACATACATCGAATGTATGATTTCCAATAAATCATGCCTGCTCCATTGAACGAAAACGGCGTTCTAGTCATCTTGCCCATAAGGCATGGCTCACATGTATCAAATGATTCATAATCAAGTGATTCCAAAAGTCCATCCGAATGGAGCTTCTTCATGCGTTAACGCCAATATGACCTAGACGGCGATTGCCACATATATGGATATATCATCATTAAGTTTAATCCTTTTAGCATCAACATTATGAATATGTGTAACATTATCATCGAGATCTAATAGAAATAAACCATTCATCATCGGTGCATGACCATAAAAGATTTCATTCATATAAATGGAACAACCATTGTTCTCGGTTTAAATGAATAGCCACTTCGCATCAAACACGATCCAGATACAATGTTCATGCTCGATGCGGCACCGGATAACATTTATTCAAGTTTATAACTAATCCCGACGGTAAGTGGAGAGCGGCGTTCGACGGCGATCACATCAACGCTTGATCCATTGCCGACACGCATCTTGACCTCACCCTTGCTAGCGGTCGCTTGTTCCGTAGCCCCCGATTCGAGTTACAAATATTAGCAACCGGTATCAAATACCTGTGCTACTGCGAGCACTAGTCAAGTACACATCAATAACATGTATATCATATATACCTTTGTTTGCCTTGCCGGCCTTCTTGTCTGCCAGATACTTGGGGCAGTTGCGCTTCCAGTGGCCAGTTCCCTTAGAATAGTAGCACTCGGAATCAGACTTAGGTCCAACTCGGGGTTTCTTTTCAAGCAGCAGGCTTGCCGCCTTACTTCCCCGTTTTCCCTTCTTGTATTTCTTGAAACCAGTGTTCCTATTGATCATCAACACTTGATGTTCCTTTTGATCTCCACTGCGGTTTTAAGCATTGTGAAGCTCGGGAGACTTATTCATGCCTTGCATATTATAGTTCATCACGAAGCTCTTATAGCTAGGTGGCGAGACCTGAACACGATGGATGCCTAAGTCAATGGGAATCGATATTCCCAAGGACACAAGCTTATCGGAATCCGACATCTTGAGTACACGCTCACTAACGGAGCTATACTATTCCATCATGCAGCTAAAGAACTTTTACGAGCGTTGTAGCTCTCTACAAGATGTGTGTGAAAATCATTTTCAACTCACCCATTGTATCAAATGCATTGCCGTTTAAACGCTTTGAAGTTCGGCTCTAGCCCATACAAGATGCATGATGAACTAAGTTGTGGTCCTGACGAGTCTGATAGACATTCTTCTCCTCGTCAGGGGCATCATCAAAAGGTGGGGGGCCTAACGGCGCTTATAGCACATATTGCTTTTGTGCAGCAGAGAGGAGAATCCTCAAATTCATGGCACATTCGGTAAAGTTGCTACCGTTCGTTGCTAGTTTCTCTTTCTCCATGAACACATTGAAATTAAAAGCAGGTGGTGCCATCTACAACAGAATTTTTAAAGTTTAGACTAAGTGTATGATAGATTGAGTTCAACTAATCTATATTACGAATGAACTCCCACTCAAAAACGACATCCCTCGTGCCCTTTTTGGTGATTACATGAACCAAATCCACTACACCAAGTCCGATCATCACGTGAGTTGGTATAGCTTCAAAGGCGAGCATCAAATGGGCATCATATCAACTATATGACTCATGCTTAACCTTTAGTCCGTGTTCGAGGCCATGTCTCATACATGCTAGGCTCGCCAAGTTAGAACCTTAGTATTCGTGTGTAGCTGTTTTACACCGAAATATGGTCGTGGATCCAAGAACACCGATCATCACGTGATGTCTTGGGCGCGAAAACATAATCGGTGCATACTAAAGGAAGAACACATTCTTATCTTGATATTTAAATGAGGGATCATCTTATTATGCTAACAAAGCGCTAAACAAGCAATATAAGATGCAATCAAACATCATATGTTTATTAGTGAAATGATATGGTTCCCGCAGATGATCTCTATCATGTGCATTGTGGTATGATCACTATCATACCTATATGTGTAAATCCAAGGTCTATGGATTTTACACGCTATGTGTGTTGTAAGTATCATCTCATACTTCTACTTACAACACTACCATATCATAACACTAGCCCAACAATCTAAACTAGACGCCTCTAATTTATCCATTGCAAGTTTTACGTGGCTTAGGGCTTCGAGATAGAACCGTTCTTACCTACGAACATGAACCACAACGAGGATAATCAAATTGTTGACAACTCGCTTGCAAAATAGATATTGACTATAGTAGGAGAGACAGACACCCGCTAGCCACTTATGCAAACTAGTTGCATGTCAAGCGTGGAAAGGTCTCATGTGCGAGGACATGTAAAGTTTGTCGGGCCTTCATCCCACTATGCCACCAATATCCAAAATTACAACAAAGGAGCAACAACATGATCATCATCGCCCACATACTCATATGTGTACTACCGTGTAAAGTATCTACGCATAGATCCGCTCGATACCACTATAGGGTTCGCAACATAGAAAACAAAATTTTCCTACGATGTGAACTATATACCAAGATCTATATACTTGATACAAACAGGCGGATGTATATCCGTGAGAACATACCCTTGAAGACCGACAAAGCTTAACGAGTTCAACTCGTGGTTGATGTAGACGATCTCTTGTCGATCTCAAGATCGAGAAGAAGTCCTAGCGTATAAATCAAGCCAGCGTGTCAAGACACACGTTTGAGGCACTGAGCAACCTCCGCCTCCTCGCTCCAGGTGATGCTGGAAGCACAACTCTTTCTTGCGAATAGCCACCGGAACATGTATCTCGCTAGTCCGAGACCATGGGGGATAAATTCTAGAGGGGGAGAGAGATCCTTCACGAGGAGGTGTGAGAGACAAGTGAGGAGGGGGCTCCTTTTATAGGAGGAGGGGGGCACCCAAGGGGGTGGCCGCCGGCCATGGGGGCTGCCCCCTCCTTCATTCATGTGGGTGGACACTCCACTCACAAAATGCCCTTTAAATTTCCTCCACTCAAAAGTCCACTCAAATTCCCATTAAATTTCCACCAAATTTAATGCAAACTCTCATTAAATAAAACTCTTTTATTTTATTCAGAATTTTGTCAATTACTTTAATGAAAAACATTCACAAATAACCTTGCTAGAATTCTATTTCACATGCATAACCACTTTATGCAATTTCACCGAAAACTGTTTCAAGATCTAGTGAAATAAATTCCTCAACATTCATTCTTTTCGGCATGAAACATTTGCTCCAATTGGATGTCGGTGTTTCTTAAGTGTGTCACCCTACGGTTCGTGAATAATGCGGACATGATCGAGACCCCTCTCGGATCAATAATCGAAGCGGGATCTGGAGACCATCTTGACTCCCACATTCAACGATGACTTTCTTGTGATCGTCGGAACCTTTACGCTAGTATCTTAATCCCTTTGTTTCACGATATATTACATGTCCGAGATTCGATCATCGGTATCTCCATACCTAGTTTGATCTCGTTCTCGACATGCACTCTTTTCTCGTTCTGTGATATAACATTCTAGTGATCAAATCACTTGCTTGCAAGCTAATCAATGTGATATCACCGAGAGGGCCAGTATATCTATCCGTCATCGGGATGAAAAATTCCACTCTCGATCCATGAGCCTCAACATAACACTTTATTAGTTACGAATCCATCTTTATAATCATCACATTACGGTGTGATGTTTGATGTTATCAAGAAACTCTTAGGTGTTAGTGATTGACATGATCTCATGGTCTAAGGATTAGGATCACTTCGTAAGTTGTTATAGCAATATAAACTCAATGACTTTGATCGTAATGCTATACTTGGATGAATGTTCATCACACCATTACACTAATGTTGTGATCCCGTTATTAACAACATCCAATGTCCATGATCAGGAAACCTTGATCATCTTGTTAATCAACGAGCTAGTTTATGAGAGAGGCATAACTAGAAACTTTCTGTTTGTTTATTAAACACACATGTATTAACGTTTCCGTATTAATACAATTATAGCATGCAAAATAAACATCTATCATATACTTGGAATACACATAATAAACACTTTATTATTGCCTCTCAGGGCATATTCCCTTCACCTGGACGCATCGCTCTAGGTCCTCGATGGTGGTGGCGCGGGTGTAGGAGCACTCGAAGTGCCTGACGAAGGCGTCGCGCATCTCCTCCCAGGAGTCGATACTATCACGGGGAGGTGTTGATCCTTGCGCATGTCCCTCCATCATCGTGGGAGGTAGCGGCTAGCGGTGTGTGGCTGCGATCCCATCGCCATGAGGTATGTATCGAGCCAAGCGGTCGTGCGAGGTCGTACTTTTCTATCTCCTTGGCGCCTTGAAGTTTGGCGGGTACTTCGCCTCGGATCATTGGTCAAAAGCACTTGGGGCAGTCGAGTCTAAACTGGGCCAAAGCAGAGCCAGCGGCCGGTCAAGAACGGCTTTGTCGCCAGCGGCGGCCGCTACCGCGGCCGCCTCGGCACTGGCGGCCCACAGCCCCGCCCACGTGGCCCACGTGGCTGCTAGCCGGGGCCTGTAGCCCGCGTCTTGCTTTCGCTTCATGCTTGCTGCGTCTTCACATGTAACAAGACGGCTCAGCACTGGCCGCCAATGCAGCCGCCATTGATCTCGGCCGTTCGCCGCTGTCACCCTAGATCGAGCGGCCAGGAGGGATTTTCGCCGCATCAAAACCGGGGTCGGCGGCCCCCCCGCAAACCCTATCCCCCATTCTCTCCTCGCCCGCGCGTCTGCCAGCGTCGTGGCCCGTCACCGCGTGTCCTGCTGCACCGCCACGCGTTCCTACATGGCGGCGCCGCTTCTCCCTTGGCGGCGAGGTGGCGAACAACCCGAGCGGCGGCTGCGCCCTCTGGCCGGCGCTCCTGCGCGATGCGCCGCCTGCTGTTGGCGGCGCTTCTCCTGCGAGGCTGCGCCCTCTGCGAGGTGGCTACGCTCCGGCGGCGGCTGCCCCTCTGCGAGGCTGCGCCCGTGTGTCCGCGCGAGCCCATCCCCGGCGAGCTTTGCTCGCAGGCGGTGTGGAGCCGCCGGCACGAGGCTGCCAGATCCCCCCCCCTTTTTTTTGTCCACGTTCCCCTTTTTCACCCAGCAACGTAGCAGCAGGGAGGGAACAGCGGCGGCGCCTCCCCTTGGCTCCTTGCCGATGCGCGCATCCACCCGAGGGTGGGTGCGCCGCCGTCAAGTGGCCGAGGTGGAGGCACATCCTTTCCCGGCGATGGCCGGTGCGACTTTTCTTTCGATTTGGGTTTTCTTTTCCGGGTGGGGATTTGAATGCGGGATCTAGGAGCAACTAGGGTTAGGATTTAAATCTTTTTGGGGATTTTCTTTGCCCCCGAAGCGGTGTGTTCTTCTTCCGACGCCTCGGCATGCCGTCTTGGCGTCGAGATAGAGGAAACGGCCGCGAGAAGGGCAAGCGCACTGGGGTTTCAATCTAGGGTTTTCTTTTGCATTTTCTGTTTCTACCGGAAGAACTAGCATCTAAGATGCTCTGATACCATTGTTAGGACTAGACACTTCTCGGTAGATGCACTATGGGGTTGGATCTAGAAGATCTGAGAGGGAGAGAGAGACTACTGCCTGCTCGACAAGCGAGGCAGGAGGATTTGAGCGAGGCGCTGGAACCGCCGTCGTTGGCCATGGGAAAAGGGGCGACGGCGTGAGCGTGGGAGGTTGAGAGCGGTGGCGGTGGAGCTTCCCGTCGGCCTAGTGCGAAACCCTAATCGGTGGGTATGTTTGTGGGGCATGGCTACGGTGAACCTCGTCAGTGTCAAAGCCCCACCACCTATTTATATACGCACTGGCGACAGGGGCACACAACCATGGATAGGGTTGGGCGCCCCCGATTAGGGCGCGATGAGGGACTCCGTTCGGGCCGTTGGGCCCGAACGTGGGAGAGATCTATCCAACAGTCATTCTTAATTACTCCCCAAAATGTCGGATAAAATTCCACAGAAAACCCATCCGGCCCCAGAGCCTTATTGTGTTCCATCGAAGAAATTGCTTCAAACACTTCTTTTTCTGAGAACACAGACGTGAGAATAGTATTCTTCAATTAGAAAATCTGAGTAATATTCAAATTACTCTCCTCAATAAGCGAGAAGGCTCAGGCTCACCAAAATGTTTTTTTGGAATATTCAGAAATATACGTCAGATTTTCCAGCTTTTTATTTTGTGACATCAAACTTTTGCTCCTTCACTCGCCATCATACTCTTGTAGGATCCTGCCAGCATGCCCAACGGACGGCGGCCGGCAACACAGACGATGAGCGCGGCGGCCACGGAATTGGGGATGCGGCCCGCATGTGCCATGGCATGGTGAGCGCGGAGGTTGAGCACGGGCAACCAGAACAACGCAGGCTCTGGTTGAGACGGCCTCGACGACGTCTTGCAGCGGACTTCGTCCGTGGAACTGGGCGTGCCGGCGAGCGAATGGCGACGGGGAGTTCGGGGAACGAGATGGTTTTTCCTTCTCGCGCTCTTCTTTGAACTGGTCCATGGACTGGCCCTGGCTGTGTCACTGCGTTTCCACCAGTTCAGGCTGGTGCCGTCAGATGGGCGATGAGCGGACCAGAATCAGCCACGTCCCTCTGCAGTTTTCCTCTCTCCTCCTCAGGTGACCGGCGCAGCAGAGCCATCAACTGGCGGCGCGCAGCAACCACCGGGGTGACGTGCGCATCCTCATACTGTGCCCCAGCTGACACCACGAGCCCCGCAGCGTCTCCAGAGTCTTCCCGCGCCGCTGCGCGGACTGGGTGGCGCCATCGGTTTTGAATTCCTTGGACCGTGACGGCGAATTCGGATCTCCAACAATGGTGACCGCCGGCAAGCCCGACGATGCCGTCCTCTTCGCCGGAGTGTCCCTCGTGCTGGGCGCCGCCTGCCGCCACCTCCTCCGCGGTACCCGCGTCCCCTACACCATCGCCCTCCTCATCGTCGGCGTCGCCCTGGGGTCGCTAGGTCTGTCCCCTCTCTTTAATCTCACTCCATCACTCTCCCCTCTAGAAAATAAATTATGAGTTGTAAGGTGCTGATTTTCCTTGAAAAAAGATAATGTCAGGACAGTCTTTGAATATTATTTTCTTACTGACATGTAGAATACGGGACAGAAGGCGGTCTAGGCAAACTGGGAGCTGGCGTTCGTATCTGTGAGTTTCACCATGGATATATATTTTTTCAGCATTGAGACTCATGTGACAAGTGTTTGAGAATTTGACTATGTTTCTAATTTAATCACCTGTGTGTATCGTGCTTCGAAATTTGCAGGGGCTAACATAAACCCTGATCTTCTCCTGCTGCTTTCCTTCCAGCCCTTCTGTTTGAAAGCGCCTTTTCGATGGAAGCACACCAAATCAAGGTCAGATTTTTAAGTTTGCCTATCTGATGAAATCTGAGTGGGTTAACTAAAAGTTGAGTTGCAGTGAAGAACCATGCTCTTTACATCCTCAACCACTTCCTCGCTTAATCATTCAGAAGAACTCTTCGTCTTGTATATGGTCGCTCTTTACCCCTGTATCCGATTGTGCTTATGTTGATCTCTTCCCCTGACAATCAATGATATAATCTGAGTGGCTTAATCAAAATTTGAGTTGTGGGGAAGAAGTGTGCTCTTTATATCCATAACTCCTTCCTTGTTTAATCATTCAAAAGAACTCTTCATCTTATCGATGGTCACTCTTTATCCTGTATTTGATTGTGCTTTATCTTGTTGTTTTCTTACCCCGCCAATTGTCTGCTGTGAACTGTGATATAGCACAGCAGTTGCATATATGTGTTTGATGTGTATAAATTAAGAGTTGTAAGATGCTGATTTTCCTTGAAAAAATATAATTTCGGGACAGTCTTTGAATATTATTTTCTTATTACTGACATACAGAATACGGGACAGAAGGCGGTCTAGGCAAACTGGGAGCTGGCGTTCGTATCTGTGAGTTTCACCATGGATATATATTATTTCAGCATTGAGACTCATGTGACAAGTGTTTGAGAATTTGACTATGTTTCTAATTTAATCACCTGTGTGTCTCGTGCTTCGAAATTTGCAGGGGCTAACATAAACCCTGATCTTCTCCTGGCTGCTTTCCTTCCAGCCCTTCTGTTTGAAAGCGCCTTTTCGATGGAAGCACACCAAATTAAGGTCAGATTTTCAAGTTTGCCCATCTGGTGAAATCTGAGTGGGTTAATTGAAAGTTGAGTTGCAGTGAAGAACCATGCTCTTTACATCCTCAACCACCTCCTCGTTAAATCATTCAAAAGAACTCTTCGTATTGTATATGGTTGCTCTTTACCCCTGTATTTGATTGTGCTTATGTTGATCTCTTCCCTGACAATCAATGATAAAATCTGAGTGGCTTAATCAAAGTTTGAGTTGTGGGGAAGAAGCGTGCTCTTTATATACACAACCCCTTCCTTGCTTAATCATTCAAAATAACTCTACATCTTGTAGATGGCCACTCTTTATCCTGTAATTTGATTGTGCTTATGTTGTTGATCTCTTCCCCTGCCAATTGTCTGCTGTGAACTGTGATATAGCACAGCAGTTGAATATATTTGTTTAATGTGTATAAAAGTTCTGAAATGTTTATTTTGTAGAAATGCATGGTACAGATGATCTTACTTGCTGGACCTGGTGTGCTAATGTCAACATTCTTACTTGGCACTGCTCTAAAGGTGTGTACCTAAATCTAAATGGGCAGATATACCGTTGGCGTTGATACTTCTTCGATTAGTTTGATATACTATCTAGTTCATTGTCGCAGCTTACTTTTCCATATGATTGGGACTGGAAAATATCATTGTTACTTGGTGGCCTGCTGAGTGCCACCGATCCTGTTGCCGTGGTTGCACATCTAAAAGAGCTCGGAACAAGTAAAAAGCTCAGCACAATTATCGAGGGAGAATCCTTGATGAATGATGGGTATACTTTCATTTCTAAACACGCTTTTAAGTTTTAATGTTAGTTTCTTCAGAGCAACTCCGATTATGAGAACCAAAACACAACCACTGACTCAAATAGATAGATTGCATGTTTTTGTTCTAAAGTTCAACTGGTTTAGTGGCTGGTTGGAAAAAAAATGCTCACTAGACTTTGTTCTTCAAGGTTACATCTAAAGTATCTTTGAGGTGCAATTGGCTTCCTGGGGGTCTTAACACCGTGCTATCAGCATGTTAGTAGAACAGTTATTTGAGACTCGACACACGTACTGAACTTCATTTAAAAGGTTGAACCACCTTTGTCAATGGCTCTGGAAAACCTATAGTGTACCAGTAAATTTGTGCTCCTTCAATGAGGGGGAGATTCCTCTCACAATAATACTAAAATCCGTGGCTATTTTTCTTTTCCAACCCATGGCACTATTACAAATGCATAAAAAAATGTGATAAAGCTTTTCATGCCATACGCAAATTTAATTTTGTTGTTTATCAACTATAGTTAAAATCAGGACTTAGTTAACTTACTATGACCTCAATAATCAAAAAAACCTATATGAACTAAATATCTGACCTCTGTAATGGGGTTGACATAGTCATTGTGTATTTGTGTTCATCAAGTACATGGTGGATAGCTAAGGTGTTAGAAAGCCAAGTAAAAATAACTTTTGGATGTTGTAAAATTGCATTATGAACCATTACACGCTTTTCTTTTTTGATTAGCAGTTCATGCTAAATGGCCACACATTATTTTACAGGGTTTCTGTTGTTGTCTATCAGTTATTCTATCGGATGGTGCTCGGAAGAAGCTTCAATGCAGAGTCAATAATGATCTTCTTATCAGAAGTTTCGCTTGGAGCGTATGTATAAAGTTCTTTTAATGCCAGTTACACAATATGCCTAGCATGCTTATAATGCTAATTGGTATTTCTTTGAGCAGTGTTGCTCTGGGACTTGCATTTGGAATCATATCATTACTATGGCTGGGCTGTATTTTCAACGATACAATCTTAAAGATGACACTTACTCTTGCTGTCAGCTATCTTGCTTTCTATACTGTAAGATAAAGAATATCTTCCTGCCTTCTGTTTTTTGAAGGGTCTGGTTGGTTCAGTTCTTTGAAATAGTTCACAGGATATGGAAATAGTCTTAGAAAATCAGTCCTAGTACTATCTCTCTTTGTACCTCCTTTTGCAATATTGCTTGTGATGCTGTTTTACTGGTAACATGAGTTAATTTCTATATATGCATATAGCAAAGTACCTACGTAGAAATCAAGGATTTAGGGAGCTTCACAGTTTTCATCTGAAAGATATAGAACATATTCAAGCTCTCATAGTTCCGCCTTTTGTTTTCAAGGCTATGACTGGTTCAGTTTCTTAAAATAGTTCACACCAAACCAAAAGAGCCTTTGTGTCAGTCCTATAATTATGTTTCGCGGTACATCCTTTTGCAATATTTCTCATGATGTTGCTGTACTGATAATCTAAGGTAACTTCTAGATATGCATATATGAAAGTACCATGATATAGGTACCGAGGAACTGAACAGAGCTTCACAGTTTCCATCTGATCTGATTTGTTTTGCTACGTCGTGTGCTTTTTAAATGTCTCGGTATTAAGCATTTAAGTGTTTCAGAGGGCATGTGTTGTGATCAAAATGCTGTTAATGTTGTTATTTCTGATGTGTACTTGAATAACTTGGGCGAAGATTTGGACAGCTTAAGCGATGTTGGTAGAACTGAGTCTGTGTTGTGAAAGAAGAGCATTGTTGTTATTACTGTAAAACTCTCAAGGAACACAGATATAGATTTTGGTATGCTGAGAAATGGATAAATTATCGTTTTCGCATAGTAGCATCAGTTTACCTCCTTTCCAGCTTTTCAAACTATTGACTATTTATCATTGAGCTAAAGATTATCATGCTTCAATTCCATATCAGCTGTCAATTTGTGTTTAGGGTAATCAGATATCGATATTCATTATTTGTTAGTTTATTTTTTGGTGGAAGATTATTGTCAGTTCGTTATTCAATGCTTGTGCATCATGAACTGGCTTATGTAATGTTTTCTGCAAAAAAAGGCCGCCCATTAATCTTGATATTGAAATGACTAGTTTTGAACTATTTTATTTTGCTAATATTGTTCATATCAGGCGCAAGATGCACTGGAGTTCTCTGGTATTTTGACCGTCATGACCTTGGGAATGTTAGTAAAACTTGTCTCCACATCTTATTGGCATATTCTTTTATATTGTTTCTTCAGACTCCAGTGCTAACTTAACCATATCTGGCAGGTTCTATGCAGCTTTTGCAAAAACTTCTTTTAAGGGTGACAGTCAGCGAAGTTTGCATGATTCTGGTATTGTTTTTGCAACATATATCAATTTATACCATCCGAAAATATTGAATAATCTCAACAAATGATCTTGGTAGCTGTCGATGCTCCTTTTATGTTAGCATTACCTGGCCTTCAGTAAATTTTCATTAGAGTTGACAAGTTTGCTGATGCCCAACGCATTACTTGTCTAATCTCTTTTTCCTTGCAAAACACACAACTAGTTTAATAAAATTTCTACTAGTAGCCATGTATTACCATCATCATCCTGAAGTAGCCTTAGCAGGACTTTAGAGTCTGTAACTGGCGACAAACAGTGAGATGAGAGTAAAAGTCTCACCCTCAAGCTTTACTGTCAAACTAGTAAAAATCTCTCTCTGTCTCTGAGGGAGACACCCAAGCCCAACATTCTGCAATGGAAACAACATATAAATACTGGAAAGTTTCAGATGTCTCTTTGTGGCCGTGCTGACCACGTATTCTTGTTGATCAGCCACGCGACTATGCGTTCACACACTGCAAGTTCATTCATCTCCACCTAGCCTCGATGGCCACGTCGACCATCCGCATCTCCACCTCACTGGCCACCCCCACCTTAGGGCGAGGAGAAAGCCATCAGCTCAGAGTGCTTTTGGTAAACTGACATCATTCACAATGTCATTGTTATTCCTATCTCCTTCGTTTTCCGAGGAATAATGTGGTTATTTGGTTACAAAAATTGTTTTGATGTCTCTTCAGTTGACACTAAATTAAGTATCATATTGAATTCTCATTTAAGCGATAATGGATTTATGTATGCTTTCATATTGTATGAGATATGCCTATGTGTATCTGACTGATGTTTTACTTGTATTCAGGGAAATAGTTGCCTATGTTGCGAACACGCTTATTTTCATCCTGAGGTATCATTGCTTTTCTGGCTTTCCTGGTTAAACCAGACTATGCTTCCTTTTCTTTGGTTGTTGTTTTGCTTTATATTGACACCATCATAGTGTTTCTTACATGCGTATTACCCTTAGTGGGGTTGTTATTGCAGATGGTGTACTACAAGATAATGTCCATTTTGAGAGGAATGGTATTTATCTTAAATTACCTTTATCTAATTTTTGTTTTCACGCAAAAGAGGAAGCATTTTTACTTTGTCATCGAACCGTCTCCTTGGTTTATTATAAAAGCATTTTGTTCGTAGTTTCATCACATGGCATTATTTCAGCCTGTGGTGGTGCAATGCGTGCCTTTTATACGCACCATGGTAAGGAGTTGTCGACATAGTCATTGTACTAAATGCTCTTATAACTCACTCCTTTCTCCTGCTTATCAATTATACTGTCATTTTGGGCTTCATCTGTTGAATTATGAATGCAGTTAGTCTGCAATTGCAACCAACAGATCATGTGGATAAACACTTAGTTAGCCAATAGTTCTGCTAAGACTTCTTGTTTTAACCTACACATTTTGGGGCAACACAATTGGTGTTTGCTTACATTATTTCTTTTTTTTACTGGAAAAAAGTCATATTAGTCAGTAGAATTTCAGTTTGATCATAGGATGCAACTTCTTAAAAGGAACTTATATGTACTACGTAGTATATTTTTTTGTTTGAATTCATTTTTGTGCAGTGGTTTATAAATACTTTTTTTTATCTCTTGCTCATCCAGGCACTTCATGGGGGTTTCTTCTTCTGCTCTATGTATTTATTCAGATGGCACGGGTTGTCGTTGTCGGTATTTGTTATCCGTTGTTGGGCTACTTTGGATATGGTTTGGACTTCAAAGAAGCCACTGTTCTTGTTTGGTCAGGGCTGCGAGGTGCTGTTTCTCTATCACTAGCACTGTCTGTTAAAGTAAGTTATTTTTTCTTGCACCAATTGACCACCTCATTTGTCTCTCGTTATCACTTGTCTAATTATTCTTCGAAACAGTAATTCAACATTATAATTTGAGATACTACTGAACTATTTTTTCAGCGTGCTAGTGATGCAGCTCAACCTCTTCTGAAACCAGAAGTCGGGACCATGGTAGGTTCTTATAATATTTCCTGAAAAAAAAACTGAAATGCTTAATTGAGCAATGCTTATTTTATTACATTCTTTTGCAGTTTGTGTTCTTCACTGGTGGCATTGTGTTTCTGACATTGATATTGAATGGTTCTACGACACAATTTTTATTGCACGTGCTTGGTATGGACAAACTGTCAGTAACAAAGGTTAGCTTTACAACTTTTCACCTTTTTCTTAATCTGAGAATTGAAGAATTTACTTGCATGTGTGCTCATATGTACTAGAAATTTTTCAACGTGTTATAAGTATGGGTTCCAGTGCCTATGAATTAAAGGTTGATGGAATATATCATCTTACAAAAGAATGCCACAAAAAATAGTTTATCTTTTGGTCGAACCCACTTGTAAGTTCAGGATTTGTTTTGAGCCTTGATTACCATTTCCAGTTAAGCCCTTTATCCATCAATTCCAAGGTGTTTCTGTGACTGTTACCTTGTTGCTTCCTGAAACAGCTATCCTTTTTGGTTTCACATGTGACCGATAAATATATATTTACTATGGTCTTGTTCTGTTTGAGTTGCGTATGACATTTCTAATCTGATTACTGCCACAGCTTCGTATGTTGAATTATACAAGACATGAAATGCTAAACAAGGCATTAGAGGCTTTTGGTGATCTCAGGGATGACGAGGAACTTGGACTTGCTGACTGGGTTATAGTGAAGAAATTCATCACATGTTTGAGTAACTTGGAGGATGGATGCGTGCATCCACATGCTGACAAGCATGATCACATACATACAATGAACTTAACGGATATCCGAGTGCGTCTTTTAAATGGTATGCAATCTTATTACATGACACTCTCTGTTGTGTTACTAGGGTTAGGGAGAGTTTCTCGCTCCTGGGGCAAGGTAGAAGAACTATTCTTCAGTTTCTTGCTTGCTCTATTCCTCATAGGGGTTCCTCTTTATAATTTAGTTATACTCCCTAATCTTTCTTCCCCTAAGCCCCCTGGCCTCTATTTGCCAACTGTATACGACGCATGCCCCTTGGCCTCAGGTTGGCCCTCAAGGTCCTCTTGGCCTAGGGAACAACTGAAGATAAAGAGTTCTAACACAAACCTTTTGCAATGTTGGTAATCAGAACGGATAGGCTATCTTCTCCTTGTAAATGGCCTTTTACAAGGCCAAAAGGCCCTTGATTTTGTACATTGATTGGCCCCAATTACTTATTGTTGTTGCTTAGAACCTCTATCATTTAACTTTTTTTATTTTAAGTATTACATTTATGTTCTCAAACTTGACATCCTTTTCTTTTCTTTTCTGTTTTTGTTTTAGACAGTTGACTTAATATTTCATCCATGATTCTATCTTCTCTCTCTCTTTATGGAAATGTTCAGTTTCATGCTAAATGCGATTAACTAACACGGGAAGGATTTTTTCTCTTTGTAAATATCGTGTTCAGGTGTGCAAGCCACTTACTGGTTAATGCTTGAAGAGGGACGGATAACTCAAGCTACAGCAAATATTTTGATGCGATCAGTTGATGAAGCTATGGATCTTGTTTCTAGCCGACCATTATGCGACTGGAACACTTTGCAGTCCAATGTCCATTTCCCAAGTTTCTATAGGTTCCTTTCTTCAATCAGGTTGCCACACAGGCTTATCACATACTTCACTGTACAAAGGTTGGAGTCAGGATGTTATATCTGTGCTGCATTTCTTCGTGCTCATAGAATTGCAAGGAGACAACTACATGATTTCCTTGGTAAAAACTTGGAAATAAATTTAAATGTTTTTCTGTTCTTGTTGTTTTGGGCTACAAATTCCAGAATTTAGTACTACTCCCTCCGTTTCAAAATATAAGACGTTTTAGGTTTGTAAAGAAAATGAATCTAGACTTCTTTTAGTGTGTAGATTCATCCCTAAGTTGAGTGAACCTACAACTAAAATAAGTCTAGATACATTTGCTTCATAAAGCTAAAACATCTTATATTTTGAAACGGAGGGAGTACATGAAGTTCTTTCACAATATGGTTGTGTATATGACTGATGTTATGTCTGAAACATATTCTTAGTGTAGGTGCCACATTGTTGTAGTTCATACTTGGGGACAGAAAGCAGTATTTGTTACTTGGCACAGACAGACTATTTTCATGTAGAATCAATCAGCTATCTCATGGTACGGATGAGTGGATGGTTCAAACCATTTTAGCTTATTAATGTTGAACTGGAAAAGGTTTACTTTGTTTGTAGTTAACCATGCAAAGCCTGTCTGAAGTAATCTTTCCCAATAATTTTGAGTAACTTCTCTTCTCTTTTCTCTTCTGAATCTGTTTTCTAGATATGTGGAGTTCAACTTGCATGTATGATCCTAATCTCCTTGGCCAGGTTTCAGTAAATATTTTTATACTTCTTTTATCAGGAGATAATGAGATTGCAAGAATTGTTATTGATGAAAGTAATGCCGTGGGAGAGGAAGCTAGAAAGTTCCTGGAAGAAGTTCGCTGTACATTCCCTCAGGTTTGTATTTGTGCTTTTAATAATTGATGACTCAGCTAATACATAGTCTTCAGCCAGCCCCCAACACAGTATCTTGACAGTTCATTCAACTAGCAGTTGTATTTTGCAAAACTAGAGAAAGCACATCATCTGAACTGAAATGGCACTAGTTTGGTCTTTAGAGACTTCATGTGCTTGAATAGCATCGCAAGGTGGAATAGTTGTAAATGGTTAGCTTGGGAGTTTGGAACGGAAGGATGTTTTAGGATTTTTTGTGGATTATTGTTTTGTTTCATGCAAAGTTCCCGTGGAACTCCCTTCTGTCGAAACAAGCCCTGGGTTTATAAAACTTCACAATACTTCATACCATGTTTCTGGACTAATGAAAAAAAACTCACTGTATGAATAAAAAGAAGGATTTCCCATTGGTGAAAATGCCTGGATTTTGAATCCCTTTCACATTTTTTCAGCTGCTTTGTGTGCTGAAGACTCGACAAGTAACATATTCGGTATTGACACACTTGAGTGAGTATGTTCAAAACCTACGGAAGACTGGGTTACTGGAAGAAAAGGAAATGATACAACTGGATGATGCTTTGCAGGTAGTGAGAGTGTTTGACTTGTCTTTCGTTGTTCCTGAGTGAAGATTAATGACGTTGAGGTTTCTTCACAAATCAAAACAAATATGCTAATTCTTCACTTCTCAGACAGACTTGAAGAAGCTTAAGAGGAATCCACCATTAGTGAAAATGAGTGTTAGCGACCTTTTAGACACTCATCCTTTAGTCGGCGTGCTGCCTGCTGTTGTGCGTGCTCATTTGTTACACAATACGAAAGAAACAGTAAAAGGACATGACACATCCCTTTATATGGAAGGCTCAAGTGCAACTGGTATATGGATCATTCCGACTGGACTAGTAAAGGTAAACTTTGTGCTTCAGACCACTATATTTTTTTTAGTACTATATTATACTTTACTGTGTTGGTTTGTTATATAATGGGCATATCCCTTAAGATTCCCCTCTTTTTTTTTGACAGTGGACAAGTCAGAGGCTAAGCAGCATGTACTCATTGGATCCAATTTTATCACATGGAAGCACTTTGGGTCTATACGAGGTGCTAACTGGAAAGCCTTATATCTGTAACATGATTGCAGATTCTTTTGTGCGTTGTTTCTTCATTGAAGCTGAAAAGATAGATCAGTTGTGTTGGTCAGATCCTTCTGTTGAGGCTTTACTGTGGCAGGTATGCTTTAATAATACTGTCTACTTGTGTGTTTACTGAATTCAGTGATTCTTATACATCGCCCGCATCTGCATTTTTGCTGTTTATTTCTGAACGCTATGAGGGGACAGAAGCAAATGTCTTGAATTTTACCTAGTATCACCACGGTTCACATAACTGCCGGTTACCAACCGACAAACCTGAACCTGTCAGATGAGCGGTGTTGTTTCTTCTTTGACCTAGTCTTGGTAGAATTGCTTCTTGTTACAACCCAACCTCCAATTTGAAAAGTTCAAATTTTGAAAAAATACAAAAAGAGGAACCCAATTAGTTTTCTCTGGCATGCAACACCTAGAGTATATTCAGAATGATAAAACATAGTTATTAGCAATTGTGTAAAGGGAAAATAGCACCTAACCGCCTTGTGTGCTAAACAATCTATATTTTGTTTTAGAGAACATGGTGAAGGGCTCTATATATATCCGCTAGACCCTAAATCATTCATGCATGGAAATTGCAGGAAAGCGCCCTAGTCGTTGCTAAGCTTTTGATCCCACGTGTATTCGAGAGAATAACAACGCATGAGACGAGGCTTGTCATTGCCAAAGGATCTACCATGAACTTCTACACCGAGGGGGGAAGACATTGTACTCGAGCATAATCAAATTGGCATCTTGCTACAAGGACTTGTGAAGGCAGAGAACCAAAGTAGCATCGCATCTCCAGGAGTGCTGCTGCCGTCAAACATTGACTTGGAGTTACTTGGTCTACAGCCTTCAGGCAGGTTCTTTACGTTTTCATCGATTGAGCAGTGATTTGTTTTTTAAAATCTATATATATATAAGGTCAACTTGTACGTTTTTTAGTTACCATCTGATGATTGATGACACAGGTGTGTTTGATTGTTCACAGGCATGAAGGTTTTGGACTACTGCTATGCAGCCAGCAGTTATGAGGTGCAAGCACGAGCTCGGGGTATCATCTTTGAAGCGGGGAGGCTGTTAGCGGAGGCCAATCTGCAGAGAAGCTCGCCGTTGCTGACGCTGAGCGGAGAGCACGGCGGTTTGCTCAGTTGGCCTGAAAGCTCCCAGGAATCCACCAGCCTAGCCGCAGCCAGAAACCAAGAGGGTGATAGCCTCCTATCTGCTAAAGCCCTGCATCTCGGCCTGTATGGCAGCACGGAAGACTCCACCGGAGAAGACGTCGTCGTCACCGTCGACTCCCCAGGCAGGCCGTCCTTGGGCAAGTCACACCTGGCGGCGCACCGTGATAGGGCGAGCGACTGACGGATGCGTGGATGCTGCTCGTGCCGAAAGTCCCAGCTGTGCTGTCATATATCATGGGTTGTCTGCGGGAGCACGGTTTGCTTCACTCCACACCGATTCACTACTCACCAGTGGATCTGAGTTCTGGTGGAGTTTGTCCCGGCGCTCCAACAAGTGCAACTGCTCATTTTGGGTGGAGCGGGGTTGGGGATGGCCTCTAGCTCATTTTGGCGAGGCTGGATAAAAACCGGTGGCAGGATTTAGAGGGGGGCGGCAGTTCTGAAACCGAATATGTGGACTCACCATGTCTACCAATGCTTAGTTGTAAATTGCAGGTGGGTTTCCGTTTCTTGTACGGTCATGTTTGCGTTTTTCACACAGCATGCCGCAGCCGTGTACATAGTACTCCCTCCGTTTTAAAATATAAGTTTTAGTTTTTGTGAAGCAAATGTATTTAGACTTCTTTTAGTGTGTAGGTCCACTCATACATAAAAAAAAAGTCTAGATACATTTTCTTCATGAACCTAAAACATCTTATATCTTGAAATGGAGGGAAGTACGTGTGTATTTCTTGGTTCACGTGTCTATTTGGTTTTGGAGCTGGTGTGTAACACAGACATCCGCATGTTTTGTCAAAAGTTCTGCAAAACCACATGCACGTCTAGTATTCCATAGCAAGCCCCCAAATCGCACGGTTCAATCGTTTTGATGGAATTGCCAGCCCAGCAGCCTTTTTTATAGAGGGAATTTTGGCACTTTATTGATATGAGCCGCCACATTCAGTTTACATGTTGGAAAAAAAACAAGTTGAAAACCATGGCCCACATTAGATTGACCCCGTGGTGGGGATTGTATGCGCTGGATCTTGGAGAAGCGGTCGGAGGTCAGAATGATGTCCATCAAACCATTTTGTCCCGAGCGACTGTCAGCGCACGCCTACTAGCCACAGAGATGTGTGTGATACCAACGCGAAGATGAAGAGGTGTCGCGCCTTTTATAGCTGACAAAATGTTTTGAACCCAGTAGGAAGACAGTCACGGGCCATACGCCAGATCACGACCATCATCTTGTTCGGTGATTTGGATTGCCCAGATAGATTTCCATTTCTTCCCCCGCCTTGGCCAGCTCCACTCCGCGTGGAGAAGGACTCGGTCCTGACCAAATTAGAAGCAGAGCTGGAAATTCAACTATAAAAGGAAATTCAACTATATATATATATATATATATATATATATATATATATATATATATAAGATAGATAGAACTAGATAATGAGGGAACTCAACTGAATATACGTAATCGACCCGTGCTCCACCATAGCTCCTCCTCGATGATCGAAAAACACCGAGAAATTCAGCGAAAGTAGCCGAAGAGAACCAAACACCGGTAAATCGTTGGAAATATTGGCTAATATATGCTCCGAAGACGGTTATGAGGACACTCTATGACCTTGACCTCAACCGTGCTACTATTGCTTCACCATACCGAGGAATAAAAAAGAAAAGAAAAAAGAAGCAGAAATATGAATATGTGGTCGATAATCACGTTGCAAATATGAATATGTAGCTATTACGTATACTTCTCTGTTAAAAACACGTTGTATCCGCCACCTCTACTCGATAATCTAGTTCTGGAGATGTAGTTTTCCTACTACCGCCTTTTTTTTAGATCAAAAGGGATTTTACGCTGCATTGTTGACCCACCTCTCTTTCTCTCTCAAACAAGTCACTCCTACTTGGCATCTTGGGACAATTTCATCTTTCGTCGAGGATTTCAGAGCTTGAGTTCGTCTCCCCCTCTTCTAAAATGCCAACCCAAGCCCGTCGATGTCGTCCTATTCGTCAGAAGCGTCCCTAGTCTTTGGATGCGCATCCCATACACAATATTCCTCCTCGTCGTGGCGTTGCCTAGGATTGCTAGTATATGTCCCCCTCTTCCTCTTCACTCCCACTCCCTCACTCTCCCCATTAGAAAATATAGTAAGATAACGATTATTATTTGGAGTTCCTTTGCCTCACGATGGAGCGGTATTTGAATACTACTTTCTTCCAACATCCACAATACAGGGTGGTCTAGGCAAACTTGGAGATATCATGTTGTAAGGGTTTGATGAGCGCACTCAAGGGACCCCTAGTGAATCGAGACACTTATCATTGTGGCAAGGCTCGAGGAGAATAAGTTCAGCCTTGGTGGTGCTTGTAGTGCATTGTGCAACACACATCTCCAACAGAGATTATCTTTCTATTGGAGGTGAATGTCGGGATACATATTTATCTCTACATGTCTTGGTTATCTCTATAATTGAGCTCTTCTACATATGCACTTATCTATCTTGTATAATTATTTACATCTTGTTTAGCATAAGTAGTGGTGCACATTGTTGAGCCTAGCATACATAGGTTATGTTCTTGATAAATTAAACAACTACTACCTCTATTCCACAATATAAGACTTCTTATATTGTGAAATGGAGGGAGTAGTTTACTTCCGCATTTTTTCAAGCCAAAGATATATGTTTTGAGTATGTCTAATCTTATATTTTGGAACAGAGGGAGTAGTTTACTTCCGCATTTTTTCAAGCCAAAGCTATATATGTTTTGAGTATGTCTATTAACCCATTCTAAGCAACATCTAGGTCATTCCTAACTTCAGTAAAGTAGTTCCATTTTATCTCCTGTCACAGTGGCAAGTCCGCGAGAGTTAAAATAAGCCTAGTAACCTTACATAACAAAAAAAAAATGGACCGAATTCTAAAGTGTAGCGGGTAATTGGACAATCTGAGGTAAACTCAAGAACATGAGAATTAAACTCCTAGAAATGATGATATACTACACTCATCAACAACCCTCAAACGAAGTTGATCCTCAAGCACGTCATGAGTCTATGGCACGCGAAGAACTTCAGAATATGTGCGGTGCGGTTTTCATGGTTCACCTTTGGTTGTGCCACCAACGACTTCGATCCACTCGACGGGAAGGAGAGGGCACCTCTAAAGCCACCGTCAGATGCAAATACGAACGACGATAGTCATATAATACCCTACAATCGTTGACCTAATACTTTGTTCAACGATTGACAACGATATTGGAATAGTGGCGCTCATCGCAGCATGGAATGAGGGGATGTGAAGACATCTTATGACGTTGGTCGACAAAGATGCAGAGCACGAGCATCTCACCTAGATCAACATTGATATGCATAAGTGCAGAGAGCGGGACAAGGCAGAGTTGATGACCTTATGGAAGGTGGGCCACATGCCCATGTGTGACAACATCCACATAGACGATGACTAGCGGGCCCAAGTGTGAGTTTCTCCGCCAAACCTTCTCAAACGGGCAATTTGGGTGGCAAAAGAAAATATTTCCAACTTGTGGTTTAGCAAATTTCTAGCCGCAGACATGAAACCCTAGCCGCAAATCGTACGGTTATGCGCAATTAACCTAAAAAAATCTAGACAAAGATCCGACGGCTTAGAATTACAAGATCAAATATCTAACAGTCTCAAGCACTTCTGCTGCCAAATTCTGAAGAAACCCTGCTCTCTACCTGAGAGAAAAAACCTCAAACCCTAACCTCCCCTCATGGACGACGGCGACGGCGGCCTCAGCTTCGACTTCGAGGGCGGCCTTGACCCGGCCCCGGCGGTTGGCGGGCTAGCGTCGTCTTCGGCCGACCCCGGCGCTATTGGCGGAGGCGGCGGCGCTGATGGTGGCGGGCACGGGCGGGGCCGCGGGCGCGGGAGCTACAGACAGACGGTGTGCCGGCACTGGCTGCGGGGGCTGTGCATGAAGGGGGACGCGTGTGGGTTCCTGCACCAGTTCGACAAGGCGCGCATGCCGGTGTGCCGCTTCTTCCGCGACTTCGGCGAGTGTCGCGAGGCCGACTGCGCCTACAAGCACTCGTACGACGACGTCAAAGAGTGTAACATGTGAGATCCCCAATTCACTTGGATACTCCACAAGCTTAATTTTGCATTTGATTGGGAAGCAGTTAAATTTTGTCAGTCTGATGGGTTGGTTCTAGCTCATGGAGATGTCTGGCCGATCAATTTTGGTCAAATCTAGCTATTACGATTTGTTAACTTGGGGAGTTACTGAGTTGAGTGCCCATTGCTTTCGGTGATTTGGAAATATTGGCCTTGGGTTGCTCTGCTCATAACCCCCTGGATTAGTCTCAGTCCTCGATTGTTATCCTATAGTTCAATTCAGCTTCGGGATATTTGGCAACTAGAATTTGATTTTGATTGCCATCGGTTGAACCTACTGACATAATATTGTGGAATGCATTGTACTTGACAGTTTGTTGCAACAGAAAATGACAGTATTGCCTGTAGAGCATGGTATTATGCAAGGTGCTAATGCAAAATGCACTATGACGCTAATGAGCTGTTTTTGTGTAGTCATGTACTGTTAAAGTGCAAAAAAGGGCCAAGTATAGACATTCGTCATATCTGATGTGTGTATCTCATGGCTGTTTGCAGGTACAAGATGGGATTTTGCCCTAATGGCCCAAATTGCCGTTACAAGCATGTCAAGCTACCTGGACCACCACCTCCTGTTGAGGAAGTTGTCGCAAAGATTTTGCAGATGCGCTCTTCTAATTTCAACAAGTTTAATCAGAACAGGAACAATAATTTTAATCAGCAGGGGGAGAGGCCTCGACCTTCACAAGGTTCAGGCTTACCTAACCAAAATCTGACAGAAAGTGCTACCACTGGAACACAACCAGCTGCTGCACAGCAAGCTCAAACGATGAATCAACAGCCCCCACAGAAGCAGCAGCTTCCGCAGCAGAAGCCAAATACAAATGACCAGGTTCAAGGTGTTCCAAGTGGCCTGTCCAATCAAACCACCAGACCTGCAACACCCCTTCCACAAGGGTCATCTAGGTGTGTGTGGAGTTTCTAGTTAATCTTGTAAAGCTTTAAGTATACTCTGTGAAAACAATTATATACATAGTTTTAAATACCATAGAATATATCATAAAACAGACATATTATGTTATATGTTCTGACATTTGATAATAAGGTGTACTTGGTTGTCATATGGAATACAGACGATAATTGACATATGGAATGTAACATTTTACATATGACTCAAATGTATATCACTTTGAGTTATTTTGAATGCTTTCTGTGAATAACTTGTATTTGTCTTGTCTATTAGTTAGTCTTTTCTATCTTTAGATGATGTTATAATATTGAAGGAGCCAACATTTCATGCAAGATTATATAATTGCGAAGCCATATATTTTTTATTCAGTAAATATACCTAAAAATACATGTTTTATGAACCTAACAAGAGTAAATCCAAATCTGTATCTATGATTTAATTTGGAATTTGGAGTTCTTGTGCTCCGGGAATAAAAGTATGACGGGTTGACCTACTATTTGATGATGTGAGTCATAGTCAATTTTCAGTTGTTCATACATATCTTATGGATGAATGATTTCAGTATTTATTATCTGACCTTTTGTTATGGTTAAAGGTTAACCTGTATTTTGCATCTCCCTCACCCACAACAGAATGCTTCTACTGTTAGAAGTTCTGTTTGTTGTTTAATATTATGAGGTGTCTTCTGATACTACAATGGTTCTCTAATCAGTCTTGGGTTGGTTAATTTGAAAAATCAGGTACTTCATTGTTAAGAGTTGCAATCGGGAGAACCTGGAAATATCAGTTCAGCAGGGCATCTGGGCTACTCAAAGAAGTAATGAGGCTAAACTAAATGAAGCTTTTGAATCCATGGAGAATGTTATTTTAATATTCTCAATCAATAGAACCCGTAATTTCCAGGTAAAATGGAGGTTCCGTCTCTGCTATAAATGCTGGCTATGGTATTTTTTTTTCATCAATGAACTCATCATTGAGAATACTACTTTGAAGCCATTCGATAAGAGGTACATATTTAGCTCTAATTATGTTATGCTTCTCAAGGGCTGTGCAAAGATGACTTCTAGGATTGGTGGCTACATTGGTGGTGGAAATTGGAAATCTGCTAATGGAACAGCACATTATGGCCGGAACTTCTCTTTACAATGGCTGAAGGTACATGTTTTCTTCTCCATTCTATGTTTTTTTTTGCTAGCATCCATTGTTGTAGGTTGGTCCTCTTCAGGACCTTAGAGCTTACAAGTGCAATATATAGTTATGAACTACACCATGTGATATGGAAATATTTGATATCTTTTAACCTTTGCCCAGTCTGTCTTCTACCATCTTGATATGCTATTTACAACAGTTTTTGTACTGCAGCTTTGTGAATTGTCATTTCAAAAAACTCATCATCTTCGCAATCCATACAATGACAATCTTCCTGTTAAGGTACATCACATCACCTTGTCCCAAATGTGTGTTGGCCTTGGCTGTTTCAAAGTGTCCTATATTCCTCCCTGGTTTATTTGCCTTTGAATGTTGCAGATCAGTCGAGATTGCCAAGAATTAGAGCCTTTCATTGGTGAGCAATTGGCTTCTCTGCTTTATCTGGAGCCAGACAGCGAACTTACGGTAGGCCATGCATTTCTTGCCTATTAGTCATGTTGTTGCCATTGCCATTTGCTTGTTTCTTACTAGTGGACATGATCACAAGTACAAATGTTTTAGGATATAAATATTTTGTTTTGAGCTAGGATTACTGCTCACTGGACGTGATTTAGACGACTATGTATAACCAGTTGCTCTTGTCAAATCTATGTGTATACCTTAACCATTTTCATTCAGCACTTGGAGATAGACTTGTGTTCTATTAATTACCAGTTAAATACTTAAATCATGGAGGAACCAATAACCACATATTAAAATCTGCAGAGTGCACACATAGGATTTTAGCTGGCAAGATGATTTTGGAAGTTGGAAAGTACCACCAACATATATATCTCTTTACAGAAAGGATAAATTTGCATTTTTTGAAATTAACTGAAATTTAATACCGACGAGTTGCACTCTTTTTCAGTTGTTGTAAGGGGTATGGTTTGCATACAGGATGAGTTATTGTAGTTAGGGGTATGGTTTGCATACAGTATTAGTTATTGTAGAAGTAACAGTGCACAACTCAACTATTTTGTGGTGATCACTACTATTTTTGCTTGAACATATTTTTCGGTACAAGTGAATAATTGTGTGAGTGAAAGCTGGCTGGCTCCTTTGCTAAAAGGGCTAATCCACTTTTTGATATGCGTGTTTGAACAATTTGGCAATCACATGTTGCATTTCCCTTTATTTTACATTGTTTGAGGTGACGTACTGTGCACTGGCTGATATTTGAAAATGTTTTTTTAGGCTATGCTAGTTGCAGCAGAGGCCAAGAGAGAGAAGAGGAGAAGGCAAAGGGAGTTAGTGCTGACGATGCAACTGACAATCAAGATATTGTTCTGTATGATGAAAATGAAGAAGATGAGGAAGAGGAAAGCGAGGAGGAAGAAGAAAACAATGGCCAGGAATCTCAAGGAAGGGGGAGAGGAAGAGGAATGATGTGGCCTCAAATGCCAATGCCACGCGGGCCAATGATGGGACCGCGTAGCTTCCCTCCCAACATGATGGGTGACGGCTTTGGTTTCGGCGGCGGCTTTGGCATGCCTGATCCTTTCGGCATGCCACGCGGTTTCCCACCATTTGGCGGCCCAAGGTTCCCTGGCGACTTCCCCAGAGGTCCTATGCCTGGCATGGTCTTCCCCGGAAGGCCTCCACAGCCTGGTGGCCTATTCCCCATGGGCCTTGAGATGATGATGGGCCCTGGCCGAGGACCGCTCATGGGCGGCATGGGAATGGGCGGGCCTGGGAGGCCAAACCGTCCCATTGGCATGGCTCCCTTCATGCCGCCGCCACCTCCCCGTCCTGCGAAACGGGACCAGAGAAGGCCAGGCGGTGACAGGAGCGACAGGTATGAGACAGGGTCAGACCAGGGAAGCAGGGGCCATGACAACAACAACAACAACACTGGGAATTCCGGAGCAGATGGAAGCAGGTCCCAATCTGGGGACAGGTATGGCAGGAGCGTCTTCCGAGACGACGACAGTGAAAGCGACGAGGAAGCGGCGCCTAGGCGGTCGAGGAAACGATAGAGCAAAGCAAAGACTCGAGCATCTTTCCTCCATGGAGATTGTCTCCTCTTTTGGTCAAAAAAGAAAGATTATCTTTCCTCTCTGCTGAGATTTTCCCACCTGTGGAAACTGAAAACGGAGTTTGAGCAGGCACAATAGATGTTATATCTTTTATATTTTTGTTTTACTCAGATTAGAACCAGATGGTGTCATCAGACTCTGGTTGCTGGATAGGTAATCTGCCCAGTCATGTTATGGTCATTAGAGTTGTACTTATGTGGCAAGACATGAGCACATTTTGTGAAAGGTTGAGATTAGTCACTTAATCGTGTCGTATATGTACACATGGTAAGCAAATACTGCATGTGTTTTTTCGGCTGAAAAAATGACTAGCCGGACACCGACAAATCAACTTGCAATATCACACTTGGCGGATTTCAGCCAGAACTACATGCCCATGCGTAAGGATGTAAATGGCAGCTAAACGACGGCTGCAAGTCCCGTTTATTCAACTCATTAGTTCATTTCTTTAGAAAAAGCAAATTTCAATGAATTAGAGTATTGATAAATGGTATTATGTGGGACTAAATGGCGCGCCGCTTACATCCCTACCCATGCGCCGCCACGTTTATCAAAACAGAGATTTCAGCCCTTATCAAAACAGAGATTTCAGCCCTGTCACGCCTGACATGGCGAGACCTTAGCTATGCGATGGCACCATGTTGGAAAGTGTATTCCGCTGGTGTTAGTGCCGTGCGTGTGTGGCTTGCGTCTAGCTATATGAGGCCCTGTAACTGAACTCTGAAAAGAGAAGTCTGAACTTGAAAATAGAATCTAAATATTCTGCCGTCTATCTCTCTCTCTTATTTCTCATGCTTCCTTCCAAATCAGGCGAGAGAGGAACCTCACGCCGACAATCCACCGGCAAGGGGGTGTAACAATTGGTATCAGATTCTGTTCCGATCCGAGGGGCGAGGATTCGTGGGTAATTCCCAATTCGCGACGACTTGGAGCCGTAAAATCCCGAACCACGGTCCGAAATTGGAGCTCGATTTCTCGATCTGCTTCCTATTTCGGTAATTCCGTCTATCGGTTGGTTCAGTCTAGCGAGGAATAAATCGCGCGCCCTCAAGCCCTCTCCTGAGCCTTGATCGTCTTTGGGCGCCATGGGCGACGCTCCAGCGACCACGGCGGCGGCCCTCACCGAGATCCGTTCCGCTGTCGACCTGCTGCACGGACGGATTGTAGTCATCGACACCACCCAACAGTCCCTCGTCACGCAGCTCGGCCTCATCGTCCACGCGGTACAGGAGGGTGCCAAGATGAACTCCACTGCGGCGCGACAACTTGCCTTGCTTGACACCCGGCTCGATGCTCAGTCGCAGGCCATGGAGCGGCTGCGGCTGCAACCTCCATCCCCAGACGAAGACGACCCTGATCCTGACGCCTATAAGGTCACCAGCAAGAGCACGTTGTGCCCCACACAAGTGGCGTGGCCGGGTGACGCGCCAGGCGCACCGTCGGCAGCACAGGCGGTAGATGGGCGTGGCGAGGATCTGGCCTATCCCCGAGCGAGTGGCGACGACGTGCGTATTCCTGGAGTAGTGATGCAAGTGGGTCAATGTTAGGGTACCCTCTATCCTCTTTAGTTCAACAAAATGAACTAACTTTTGTGATGACATTATCATTTTGAAAAGGTTAGTTCATTTTTTAAACTAAAAAGGGTAAAGGGTACCCTAATAGTGACCCACTTGCATCTTTACCTGGAGGCACGGGATTTCGGGGCGGCGGTGGTTTCTATGGCGCTGGTGGCGGGCTGATGGGAGGAGTTGGTGGCGGTGGATTTGGAGAAGCTGGAGGCGGTAGAAACAATTCTAGCGGAGATTTATCATCCAAACATCATTTGAAGATGTCATTTCCCAGGTTTGATGGAGATCAACCCAGAATTTGGAAAGATAAATGCCTAGATTATTTTCGGTTGTTCAACGTACACCCTTCTCTCTGGTTGATATCAGCAACTCTGCATATGAATGTTAATGCTGCCCTTTGGCTAAAAGCTTATCGCCTCCATCACGAGGTAAACACTTGGCCTGCACTGATGACAACAATAGAAGAAAAATTTGGTGCGGATGATCATCACAAATTCATGAAACAACTGCTTTCTATGAAGCAAAAGGTACCGTGGAGGAATACCAGTTGCAATTTGAGTCTTTGTCATATCATCTTTCTATCCAGAATCTGCACTACGACGAGCAATTCTTTGTGTCGCAATTTATTCGAGGCCTCAAGTCTGAAATCCGTGGAGCTGTTGAAGCTCAAGTTCCTGAAACTATGGAGCGAGCAATTTTACATGCTCTAGTTCAGCAAGAAGTACTCGCATATGCAAAACCATGGGGACAGAGGCAGCTACCCTATGCTCACACTAAACCAGTAGCACCGAGAATCGATGCCGTGAAGCCTGCACTGAAATTGGGCAATGAGGATTTATGGTGCGACCGACAACTACGAGACTATCGTCGCACCAATGGGTTTTGTTTCAAATGCGGGGACAAGTATGACCCGACCCTTTAGTGTACTGAGAAACAAGCTACATAAATGAATGCGCTTGAAGTTGAAGAAGCAGCAGAATTGTTATCAGAGGAGGTGCTTGTTACAATTGCGACAAGAGGATAACGAAGAACGAAAACAAAAAAACACAACAAGGAGACACAGATTTAACGTGGAAAAAACTCTCCAACAAAGAGAGGAAAAAACTACGGGCGCCAGCCAGCAAAACTTCACTATATCGAGGAGCGTTTACAAACGCCGGGGATTTCACAGATGCAACTCATACCAACCGGCGGCTTACAAGGGGTTTATATATCGTTGGAAACTTAGGTCTTCGACGATCCGTACCGTCAGAAGTTGGCCTATACTTTGAAGAATTTGGATCAACATATAACAGTGCTTATTATGATGGAGCTTCAAGATATGGCCGATGCCATTGCAGGCAAGGATGCCTCAGAAACTATTCGCCTACGTGCACCGGTAGACAACCAGATGTTGATCATCTTTATTGATTCTGGCAGTAGTGGCAGTTTCATAAATGTCAATCTAGTGTCTCGACTTCACTGCTCTCTTCAAAAGACAACCCCAGTTACAATGAAGCTTCCCAATAAACAATTTCTGTCCTGTGATAGTGTGGTGCCGGATTTCACATGGTGGGTACAAGGAGAGACATTCTATACACCCATGCGTGTCCTGAACATTGGTGCGTATGACGCAATCTTGGGTGTCGATTGGCTCAAGCGCGACGGGCCAATTAAGGGTGACTGTGTAACAAAGAAAATCAAAGTCAATAATGCTGATAAGAGAGTTTGGCTGCAAGGGGTGGTGCCCACCGAAAATTCAGCTGTAGGTGAGCTACCCATTGAACAATTAGCTAAATGGACTAAGGGAAATGATGTGTGGGCAATGATTGTGATACAACAAGACAAAGAACAATCTAGCACTGACATTCCTGCAGTGGTGCAACCTATCTTGGATGAATTTTTAGGATTATTCGTTGAACCAGCATCCCTACCACCTGCTCGACCTTACGACCATGCTATTGCACTGAAACCAGAAGCAGTTCCGTTCAATGTACGTCCTTATCGTTATTCTCCAGAACATAAGGACGAGATTGAGCGACAAGTTCGTGCAATGCTCGAGGCAGATCTGATCATGGCCAGCATGTCACCTTTTGCATCACCAGTTCTATTAGTCCAAAAGAAAGATGGGTCATGGAGATTCTATGTGGACTATAGGTGTAACACCCTCAGAATCGACCCTATGCAAGTTTGAGCGAAACCCGCCAAACCCGCATAGAAACGATTCAAAGGTGCCCACCAGGCACTTTCGTGCGGGTGGAAAACGAAGTAATAACATTACACAACAGTCCTCGATGAGACCCACAGAACAGATATATATATACAACACGACTCCTTGAGTCAAGAATACAGATATAATATACAAAGATCCAAATCACCTTGAAAACGAGAGCGTCGATTCGGACAAGATGCAAATGGGGCTAAGAGCCACGAAGAATAACCAATGGCGTCCATAACCCTGCGGGCCAAGCGGAAGGGTAACCACCTAAACGTCGATCTCAAAACCTTAAACAAAAGGGGTCGACAAAGGGCAAAGGAAAAGAGGGCGTCAAGATCGAGGCCGATTACAGCGAGGCTAGAATTGGCGGTCCTCGCCTACATAGGTATGGTGGTGAAGCGGCATGCACTAAACAACCTATAGAGACTCGATACAACAAGGCGTCTATCGGAGAGGGTAAGAAAGACCTATTCGAACCAACTCGATACTACCACCAAACAAACCCTCTGGTGTTTCCCCTCGAGACCAACGAGGAAGTCAACCGAACTCACAGTTTGCAATTTTATTTATTGCTTATCGTTGCAACAATTACTAGTCGGTAGAGATATTATTCCGATAAAATAAGCGATGGGCACTTTTAGTTAACCATTCCGTTATAGTGGCAACACTTACTAGTCGAGATACAATTAGCATGAGATAACCCAAAACCCGGCGGTTGTCGGTAATTTTATTCACCATTCCGTTGTAGTTGTAATACTTACTAGTCGGGTTCAATGGCATGGCGACAACTCAAACAAGCAATTGTGGGCAGTATTATTTAGCCATTCCATTATAGTGAAGCTGATTACTAGTCATTATAAAGTCAAATTTACAGCACTACTTTAGTTATAGTTGTCTATGATCGAGATACTGTGATCCAAGTCGTCCATAACCGCGGACACGGCTTTCAGAAAGTTTTACCCGGCCGGGGTGCACAAATAGCAACACACACTCGATCAACCTCGGAAAAACCAAATCAAAACCCAACGAGGCCTTCACGCAAAGCAATCACATGATTCAGAAATATTTAAGGGGGCCACCCCTTGGAGTACACCCGCAACGAAGTTAGCTGACTCCGAGACGGACCCGAGGTTTGGGTGGACGGTTGTGAACGACTGGGAATCCAAAACTGGGCTTGTCGACACCGCGAAAACGTGTCCCGATCCTAAACAGTACAGTGTGCTCCTCGCACAATCGTAAATAAAGCAGTAGCATGGCATAAGTACAGGATAGTAAATAAAACCTCAAACTAGTTTGTGGCCCCAAGAAATAAGACTGAATCAAGCTCGCTCGGGGGTCCCATAATCCTCCGGATGTGGATAGCGCGATAAATCAAGGAACATGTATCAAGTACTCGGGGTCCTACGGACACAAGTGGTGAT
The DNA here is from genome assembly GCA_030063025.1 of Avena longiglumis. Classification (NCBI taxonomy): domain Eukaryota; kingdom Viridiplantae; phylum Streptophyta; class Magnoliopsida; order Poales; family Poaceae; genus Avena; species Avena longiglumis. The sequence goes on from CP125979.1 coordinate 7,009,810, forward strand.
CGAAACCAAATATTATCTATCACCCACCGATGCCTCTGCTTACTTACTTCAATTTTAGTTGTTAAACAGGAATTAAAGTGAACGATAAGTAAAGCCATGATCATCTCCAACATCAACATGCGGCAATACACCAACAACTGTGGCACTTGTCGACACGCAACAGCACTTGAGCAAGCGACTACGACGCGCAAGTCCAACTATCTACCAAACAACAGGTAATAGGATGTGTCCAAGGCAATATAAGGCTGCGAGGGATATCACGGGTACGAAAACTAGAGCATCGCAACACCGATAGCAATAGATCAACAGGAGGGAAATAAATACTAAAAAAGTAAGATAGGTAGAAAAAGGGAGATGCTCGCCTGAAAAACTTTGCCGAAGATTCAACAGAAGATCGGGTCGACACTCGCATCAACTCAACGGCCTTATCTGCGAAGAACCAAAACACTAGAATAAACACCGGATACAATATTTAATACTACGGCAAAAGATCGGGCATGATGCATGAATGATGTATGACATGGCAAAGATGCGATGCAATTGGGCAATATTAAGTGGAACCGGGGTCCCGACAATTAAATATATGGTTCTAGTTGTTTAGATACCCCGCATTTTAAATGTTGTCTTAACATGGCAAAATAAGTTAACGGTTCGCTACACAAATTCAAATGAGGCCAATATGAGAATAGATTTGCCCGCATATGGGCCCCATATTTAATTATATGGTGAATCGGCCTAAGGCCCCCAAACCACACAAGATGCATGCGAGATGAACAAATAAAGATGCAACAATTTATATAGTTGACCATTTATAAAATAGGGTTCTCGGATAAGAGGTCACACATTAGGGTTCGGCAGATCTTGGGGTTCTGGGGGTGGGTTCGGGGTCGGTCTCCGGGTTCGTGGTTCGACGGATCGGTCTCGGACAATGTAAGTAGATCTTGCATCCATGATGGTGAACCATGTTGTCGGTCTTGTCGTCTCACGCGGAGATCTTGGCGTTCGGGAGGAGTACTTGTGCAGCGAACGAGCATCGGACTACAGTTCTTTGCCGTTCTTGTCGTCGATGGCGAACTTGAGTGGATCGGGTACAAAAATTTTCGAGTCCGTGTGGGAGATCTTGAGGCGCCCGCTTCACCGGGTCGATGGAGTTCTTGTCGTTCCATGTAGAATACCTTGGGTTCGGGGCGGATCCGCTGAAGGGGCCTCGACGTTCCGGACTTGATGGTCGATGGAGAACTTGGGTTACCCGTTGGTGCGGTTTTCGAGTGGCACCGATGGTCTTCAAGTGGTATCATGTATTTCTTCAATCTCCGAGGCGTATGGTCGAGGGGTCATCCGAGCATCACGATAACATTGACCAAACTTGGCACTTGTTCACAAGCACTTGATCAAGAACACATGTATATCCACGCCAACAAGAGATACCGCCTTGTATCACCGCACCTCGGACTCAAACACGAGAGGCCAACAGGAGGCGGCAATGGCGAAAACGGGCGGCAGCTGAGGCGCAACGGAGCGAAGGCGAGGCAGGCGAGGCGCTGGCAGGACTGGCCAAGCCAGGAGGACTACAGGAAGGAGCAGCATGGCCAGCCGGCAGGAGTTGCCCATGTGGCGGTAGCGCGCGGCAGAGGAAGCGGAGGAGGAGGTCGTCAGGAGAGGTCGGATGGCAGGCGGTGGCGGGTGGAGCTGCGACCACGGCGAGGGGGCGGAGCATTGGGAGGAGGACGAGCGGCTCGAGGCTCGGGGAGCCGCGGGAGGCCCAGCGTGGTGGTATGAGCCGGAGGCGCATGGTGGAGAGGGAGGCGGTGGGAGGTCCCGAGGTGGGGTCGGGGATCGGGTCACGGTGGTGGGCGGCGGTGGCACGCCGAGGCGGCCCGCGAGGAGGGAGGCTCGGGAGGGCCGGAGGGCTGCAGAGGAGGGAGGTCGGGGAAGAGAGGAACACGTGGGCGGGGCTCGGGTGCTCGCGTGGGAAGGGAGAGAGAGGAAGAGGGAGGCGCGGGGACATGGGGGCCAGGGGTGGGGCCGGGCGAGGAGAGGCAGTGGGGTGTCTGGTGGGCGTGTGTGAGGAGTGGTGCGTGTTGTGTCGAGAGAGAGAGAGGGAGAGGCCAAGTGGCGGTGTCTCGTTGGGTGGGGGTTGGGGACAGGACGACGTGGCGTACACTGATTGGATGGGGTGAGGTGGCTGGAGGGGTGGGTAGATTAGGACTAGGTAGACTAGGGATTTTGGGTGGACCGATTTGTTCTCGGGGTGGTCGTCCGGGTCGATTCGGCCCGTTCGACTGCCCCCACTAAAAATAATTAAATGTCTTATTTATTTAAAACGGGGCCTTTGCAACCCGATAACAGACAAAACAAAATAATCCGGAGTCCCGGGTTTGAATTTGAAAACAAGACGGGGCGTTTTAGAAAACAAAAACAGGCTTTGCGAAAATAGTTTTATACAAGCAAATGCAAGATGATGACGATGCTCAAATGCAATGCGGCATGATGACATGAGCATGCGGTCATGATGATGCAATGCACAAAAATCAACGCGATTTTCTAGTAGTGGTTTTGCGGGATGCCACAATTCGACACCACTAACAATGGATCTCACCCTCGAGATCCGCCTCATGGTACGGGGAAGAAGGGCGGCGATCTGAATCTTCTCGCTTCGTGTAGATCTTCGCGACACCACTAACAAGAGGTCGTTGTCCGTGATCGTCGAGGGAACACTCCGGAAACAAAAGGGCGAAGGTAGAGGTATCCACAAATAAAGCCACCTCTAACTTCGATAGAAGGTGAGAAAAGATGCGGCCTATCCCACTTCAATGTACGAGAGCGAATAGAAAGGGTAGTCGGCATGGGGGCCAATCCATCACGCACCCAAACTATTACTCCGCACAATCGGTGGAAAAACGTGCAACCATTCTCGGAATCAGACTGAAGATCTCGACAATCGAGGTTCAGGAACAAAGGAGTGATGCAGACTCTGCATCGGATCTGGCGTAGATGATATCGTCGCGTCGGAAAACACCGGAAGACACGAGAAGGAACCAAGAGAAGTCCACCAGACGAAGGATTCCTCGGATAGCATGAAGACCAGATGTAGCAACACCGTTATCAAAGGAGGAAGCGAAAACCTAAAGGTACGACGAAAACCCAACCACGAGAATTCCTGGACTCGAAGAAAGAGACGAGAGGGGATTTAAAACACGTAGAGGTAAGAGGAGAATAGCAGAGGGGTAAGGAATAAAAGCAGACCTAACCAGATCTATCCAACCGATTTCACAAAATAGTTTTGACACTCTACTTCGGCCGTTAGCTAGGTTATCCTGAATTTGGACTTGTGGGGTGTATACCTGCCGAGCTCGATACCACTCTGTAACACCCTCAGAATCGACCCTATGCAAGTTTGAGCGAAACCCGCCAAACCCACATAGAAACGATTCAAAGGTGCCCACCAGGCACTTTCGTGCGGGTGGAAAATGAAGTAATAACATTACACAACAGTCCTCGATGAGACCCACAGAACAGATATATATACAACACGACTCCTTGAGTCAAGAATACAAATATAATATACAAAGATCCAAATCACCTTGAAAACGAGAGTGCGTCCAGCTACGGACAAGATGCAAATGGGGCTAAGAGCCCTGAAGAATAACCAATGGCGTCCATAACCCTGCCCAGGCCAAGCCGAAAGGGTAACCCTGCTAACGACGTCGATCTCAAAACCTGCTTAAACAAAAGGGGTGCTGACAAAGGGCAAAGGAAAAAGAGGAGCGTCAGTACTGAGGCCAGTACACGGCGAGGCTAGAATTCGGCGGTCCTCGCCTACATAGGTATGGTGGACTGAAGCGGCAGCATGCACTAAACAACCTATAGAGACTCGATACAACTGGCGTCTATCAGAGAGGGGTAAGAAAGACCTATTCGGAACCAACCTGATACTACCACCAAACAAACCCTCCTGGTGTTTCCCCCTCGAGACCAACGAGGAAGTCAACCGAGGAACTCACACAGTTTGCAATTTTATTTATTCGGTTATCGTTGCAACAATTACTAGTCAGGTAGAGATATTCGTCCTGATAAAATAAGCAGTGGGCACTTTTAGTTAACCATTCCGTTATAGTGGCAACACTTACTAGTCAGATACAATTAGCATGAGATAACCCAAAACCCAGCAGTTGTCGGTAATTTTATTCAGCCATTCCGTTGTAGTTGTAATACTTACTAGTCAGGTTCAATGGTCGCAAGCGACAACTCAAACAAGCAATTGTGGGCAGTATTATTTAGCCATTCCATTATAGTGAAGCTGATTACTAGTCATTATAAAGTCAAATTTACAGCACTACTTTAGTTATAGTTGTCTATGATCGAGATACTGTGATCCAAGTCGTCCATAACCGCGGACACGGCTTTCAGAAAGTTTTACCCGGCCGGGGTGCACAAATAGCAACACACACTCGATCAACCTCGGAAAAACCAAATCAAAACCCAACGAGGCCTTCACGCAAAGCAATCACATGATTCAGAAATATTTAAGGGGGCCACCCTTGAGTACACCATAGCGAAGTTAATGACTCGAGACGGACCCGAGGTTTGGGTGAACGGTTGTGAGCACGGGAATCCAAAAGGGCTTGTCGACACCGCTAAAACGTGTCCCGATCCTAAGCGATACAGTGTGCTCCTCGCTGTCGTAAATAAAGCATAGCATGGCATAAGTACATGATAGTAAATAAAACCTCAAACTAGTTTGTGGCCCCAAGAAATAAGAATGAATCAAGCTCGGCTGTGGTCCCATAATCCTCCGGATGTGGATAGCGCGATAAATCAAGGAACATGTATCAAGTACTCGGGGTCCTCGGGACACAAGTGGCGATCGGAAACCAAATATTATCTATCACCCACCGATGCCTCTCCTTACTTACTTCAATTTTAGTTGTTAAGGAATTAAAGTGAGCGATAAGTAAAGCCATGATCATCTCCAACATCAACATGCGGCAATACACCAACAAGCGTGGCACTTGTCGACCGCATGACACTTGAGCAAGCGACTACGACAGCGCAAGTCCAACTATCTACCAAACAATGTAATAGGATGTGTCCAAGGCAATATAAGGTCGAGGGATATCACGGCACGAAAACTAGAGCATCGCAACACCGATAGCAATAGATCAACGGAGGAAATAAATACTAAAAAGTAAGATAGGTAGAAAAAGGAGATGCTACTTTGAAAACTTTGTCAAGATTCAACGAAGATCGGGTCGACACTCGCATCAACTCAACGGCCTTATCTGCGAAGAACCAAAACACTAGAATAAACACCGGATACAATATTTAATACTACGGCAAAAGATCGGGCATGATGCATGAATGATGTATGACATGGCAAAGATGCGATGCAATTGGGCAATATTAAGTGGAACAGGGGTCCCGACAATTAAATATATGGTTCTAGTTGTTTAGATACCCCGCATTTTAAATGTTGTCTTAACATGGCAAAATAAGTTAACGGTTCGCTACACAAATTCAAATGAGGCCAATATGAGAATAGATTTGCCCGCATATGGGCCCCATATTTAATTATATGGTGAATCGGCCTAAGGCCCCCAAACCACACAAGATGCATGCGAGATGAACAAATAAAGATGCAACAATTTATATAGTTGACCATTTATAAAATAGGGTTCTCGGATAAGAGGTCACACATTAGGGTTCGGCAGATCTTGGGGTTCTGGGGGTGGGTTCGGGGTCGGTCTCCGGGTTCAGGGTTCGATGGGATCGGTCTCGGACAACAGAAGTAGATCTTGTCGCATCCGCGGTGGTCGGGCCATGTTGTCGGTCTTGTCGTCTCACGCGGAGATCTTGGCGTTCGAGGAGTACTTAGTGCAGCGTCGGGGCATCGGACTCGCCACAGTTCTTTGTCGTTCTTGTCGTCGATGGCGAACTTGAGTGGATCGGGTATTTTCGAGTCCGTGTATGGGAGATCTTGAGGCGCCCGCTTCACGGGTCGATGGGAGTTCTTGTCGTTCCATGTAGAATACCTTGGGTTCGGGCTTGGATCATGAAGGGGGCCTCGGCGTTCGGACTTCGATGGTCGATGGAGAACTTGGGTTACCCGTTGGTGCGGTTTTCGAGTGGCACCGATGGTCTTCAAGTGGTATCATGTATTTCTTCAATCTCGGGGCGAAGTGGTCGAGGGTCATCAGCATCACTGATAACATTGACCAAACTTGGCACTTGTTCACAAGCACTTGATCGACAACATGTATATCCACGCCAACGATACCGCTGCCTTGTATCACCGCACACCCACTCAAACACGAGAGGCCAGGAGGCGGCAACGAAAAAGGCGGCACGGCTGGCGAAACAGGCGTGCAGAGAAGGAGGCGAGGACGCCAGGTGTGGCCGGCAATGGCGCCGAGGAGAGCCCGGCGAGAGGACCAGCGGCGGCCAGCGAAGAGGTGCCCGCATGGCAGGCCAGCGGCAGAGGGCCGACGGGCGGAGAGGCGGGGCGGCGCAGAGGAGAGGGTCGGATGGCGGCCAGGCGATGGCGAGGTGGAGCTCCGGCGACCACGACGAGGCCGGGCGAGCAATGAGCGGCTGGGAGGCGAGAGAGCCGGCAGCTCGGGGAGGAGCGGGCCATGGAGGAGGGCGGCCTGGATGGCAGAGCGGTGAGCATGGTGGGCGGGAGAGGCGTGACGGGAGGTCCAGCGAGGTGAGGTGGTGGATCAGGGTGTGGTGGCGCTGGCACGCCGAGGCGGCCCAGACGCCACGCAGAGAGGAGGCTTCGAGGGTGGCGGAGGAGTTCTGCAGGAGGAGGGAGGTCGCGGAAGAGAGCAGTGGCGGGGGCTCGGGTGCTCAGCGTGGGAAGGAGAGAGAGAGGGAGGCAGGGAGACGGGGGGGGGTAGGGCCAGAGGGGGAGAGGCAGACGGTGTCTTTGGTGGGGCGTGTGTGAGGGAGTGGGTGCGTGTTGTGTGCTGAGAGAGAGGGAGAGAGGCTGTGGCCAAGTGGCGGTGTCTGGTTGGGTGGGGGTGGGGGACGGGGCGACGTGGCATACACTGATTGGATGGGGTGAGGTGGCTGGAGGGGTGGGTAGATTAGGACTAGGTAGACTAGGGATTTTGGGTGGACCGATTTGTTCTCGGGGTGGTCCAAGATTCGATTGCCTCATTCTACACTAAAATAATTAAATGTCTTATTTATTTAAAACGGGGCCTTTGCAACCCGATAACAGACAAAACAAAATAATCCGGAGTCCCGGGTTTGAATTTGAAAACAAGACGAGGCGTTTTAGAAAACAAAAACAGGCTTTGCAAAAATAGTTTTATGCAAGCAAATGCAAGATGGTGACGATGCTCAAATGCAATGCGGCATGATGACATGAGCATGCGGTCATGATGATGCAATGCACAAAAATCAACGCGATTTTCTAGTAGTGGTTTTGCGGGATGCCACAATAGGCGCCTTAATGAGCTCACTGTCAAAAATGTCTTTCCAATGCCGGTTATTGAGTCTTGGATGAGTTAGCGCCACAATTTTCTCCAAGCTTGACCTTCGAGCCGGGTATCACCAGATCAGAATGAGAGCGGAGGATGAAGCAAAAACCGCTTTCAAAACACACCATGGGCATTACCAATTCAAGGTTATGCCCTTTGGCCTTTGCAATGCGACGGACACATTTCAATGTGTGATGAATGAAGTGCTTAGCCCATTCCTTCAGCGATCAGTGTTGGTATTTATGGACGACATCCTTGTATATAGCCATACATTGGAAAATCATGTCGCCGATTTGCAAGAAGTGCTCACTCTGGTGCAGCAACATAAACTATTTGTAAAGCGATCACAATGCTCGTTTGCTTGTGATCGACTGGAGTATTTAGGCCACATCATATCCTCCCAAGGAGTCGCCATTGATCCAAGCAAAACACAAGGTATGGCTGACTGGCCGCAGCCACAGACAATAATTGAACTTCGTGGATTTCTGGGCTTAACGGGATACTACAGTAAGTTCGTGCGTAATTACGACATCATTGCAAAACCCCTGACTAATTTACTTAAGAAGAAGAGTTTCGATTGGAATGAACAAGCTTTAGTGGCATTCCAGCAACTCAAATCAGCAATGGTGTCCACCCCAACGCTTTGCTTGCCTAACTTTCAGAAGCAATTTGTGGTTGAGACCGATGCCTGCGACCTGGGCATAGGTGCAGTCCTCATGCAAGATCAACATCATGTTGCCTTTCTCAGCAAAGCTTTTGGTAAATCACACCTATCTCTATCCATATACGAGAAAGAATTCTTAGCCTTATTGATGGCGGTAGACCGTTGGTGACCTATCTGCAGCGTGCCCCCTTTCTTATTCGAGATCACCATAGTTTATGCCATCTAGAAGAGCAGAATTTGCAGTCTCCTCTTCAGCGCAAGGCTATGGCCAGGCTTATGGAGCTTCAGTTTAAGATTGTTTACAAAAAAGGGGCAGAAAATCTTGCTGCTGATGCTCTATCTCGTGTGGGCCACTTGCTGACAATTGATGTATGTTCCGAGGTTCAACCAATGTGGTTACAAGAAGTGGTAAATTCGTATGTTATGGATCAAGAGGCTCAACAACGTCTTGCTGAACTTGCCTTGAGCAGTCCCGATGCATATGGATATGTCCTCTCCAATGGCATCATTCGATTCTGAGGCCGGATTTGGATTGGCTCCAACTCTGCCCTTCAAACGAAGCTCATCATAGCGTTTCACTCTAGTGCAGTGGGTGGCCACTCTAGGGCTCTGCAACTTATCGGTATCAATTGCTTGCTTGGCATGGCCTGAAGGTGCAAGTGACTGAGTTTGTTCGCCGGTGTGATGTTTGCCAACATGCCAAACACACAAATTCATCTCCAGCATGCCTGCTCGAACCACTACCAATACCAATAGGAGCCTGGCGTGACATTACCATGGATTTGTCGAGGGCTTGCCCACATCTGATGGGTACAATGCAATCATGGTGGTCGTGGACAGGTTCACAAAGTACGCGCATTTCGTTCCACTTCGTCACCCCTTTACATCACAATCCATGGCACGCTATTTTGTGGATTCCATTGTCAAGCTCCATGGTATGCCTCGCACCATAATTTTGGATCGGGATCGCATATTCACCGGTACCTTTTGGAGATTGTTGTTCCACAAACTGGGCACGAAGTTGCACTACACCACAACTTACCATCCGCAAACTAATGGCCAAACCGAGCGCGTCAACCAGTGCCTCGAGATGTTCTTGCGTTGTACGGTGCAGGATACACCTCGCCAATTGAGTCGTTGTTTATCTCTAGCTGAATTCTGGTATAACTCCACAGTTCATTCATCTCTTGGTTGTTCCCCCTTCAAGGCATTATACGGACACGAGCCAGACTTTGGTGTCATACCTGATGAAGTGTCAGATGGCAATTCCCCGGTGGCCGATGTCCTGACTGAGCGAGCAGTTCAGTTGGCACTCCTAAAGAAAAACCTAGCAGCTGCTCAATTTCGTATGAAGCAAAATGCAGGCAGGCATATAGTGGAGCGTGAGTTCCTGGTGGGTGACAAGGTGTTGCTCAAGCTGCAGCCATACGCCCAAGCATCCGTGGTCAACAGGCCATACCCTAAGCTAGCATACAAATTCTTTGGCCCTTTTGAAATATTGGACATGATCAGCAAGGTGGCTTACCGGCTCGCTTTACCAGCTGATAGCCAGGTACACAATGTATTTCACATCTCACGGCTGAAAGAGTATCACCCAGATTATTCTCCAGTCTTTGCAACTCTACCCAAGCTGCCATCTTTGGACTCTGTGGATACTGAACCAGAAACTGTCCTTGATCGTCGCCTTATCAAGAAAGGGAGTGCTGCGGTACCTCAAGCACTGATCAAATGGGTGGGTTTGCCAGCAGATGCGGCTACCTAGGAAGATTGGGAGGTTTTGAAAGTTTGTTTTCCTTCGGTGCTTGCTTGGACAAGCAAGTCCTTCTCCAGGGGGTATTGTCACACCTGACATGGTGACATCTTAGCTGTGCGATGTCACCATGTTGGAAAGTGTATTTCGCTGGTGCTAGGCTATGTGGAGTTGGTGTTGGTGCCATGCGTGTGTGGCTTGCGTGCCTGGGTTGTGTCTAGCTATATGAGGCCTTGTAACTGAACTCTGAAAAGAGGAGTCTGAACTTGGAAATAGAATCCAAATATTGCTCTCTCTCTCTCTCTCTCTCTCTCTCTCTCTCTCTCCCTCCTGCTTCCTTCCAAATCAGGCGAGAGAGGAACCTCACGTCGGCAATCCATCGACAAGGGGGTGTAACAATGCCCCAACTACACGCCCAGTTTCTTTTGCAATGCAGGTTTGCAACTGACATTAGCATTAGCAACCCGTTTCTTAGATAAGCATTTACGAGTAAGGCCTTGTTTTGTACGCAAGTTTTTTTGGGGTCAAGGAGTATTTCCCCGGCCCAGCCCCCAAGCTTGTCAAATTTCCGCTACACTGTTTTGCGGGCCGGTTTTTGACGGACTCAGCTCCAAATACCCGGTCAAACCCCCTAGAAAACCTCTGATACGCGAGTATATTAAAAAGCTAGTCTACCACGATTTTCTCTCGCTTGCTCGCTCGACGGGATCGCTCTCGCGTTTTGGGTGGATGAGGTGCTGTCACCCAATCCACGTGGGATAAATAGTCTCTGATCCACTCGAATACCGTCGTACAAAACAAGGCCTAAGGAATTGTCCGTATGTCTAGCATTATTGAGCATTTACAGGACTTGAAAGTATTGTAGTGCTAGAATCTGGCCCGCTTGTCAGGTAACAGATTGGTCTCGCGTGCCGCGTGCGTATTGAGTTGGTTTACGACGTTCCGCTCCGCTAGAATCTTGGCCCGCAAGTTATGTCCGAGGCCCGCACCCGATCCCCAATCCCCAATCCCCAATCCCGCAACACCCGTCCCGTCCCGTCCTGTCCCCTTCCCCTCTCCTCCCCTCCTCCGCCCCCTCCCCGGAATCTGCCGCCCCCCCCCCCCACCCACCGAATCTGCCGCCGCCGGCACGAAGCTCCCCATGGAGGCTACCTTTCCCGATCACCCGGGAGAGCTCGGTCTCGTCTCTATCCTACGGCGCTGGATCCAGGGGGATGCCGAACCCTGGATCCACGAAGCCGACGTCTACAGCGACAATCCGATGTCGCTGACCGCCAAGCATCTGCAGGCCACGGCGGAGAATGGAGATCCCGCGTGGTATTTTGTATCCATCCCGCGGAAGAAGGAGGGCAACGATGCGAGGATGAGCAGGGTCGCTGGATCGGGAACTTGGAAGCAGGATCGCTCCAAGCCCCTGTCAAAGCACAGTCTCCAAGTGGGCTGGGGTTCGAAGTTCTCGTTCCTGATGAAGACCAATATCAAGGATGAGAGAGACACTCGGGTTGGCTGGATTATGAACTCGGTGCGCTTACTTGATGGGGAAGACCCACTCGGCAGATGCCTCCACAAGATCTACCGCACCCCGAGGACCAAGAAGAACAAGGTAGCGAACCCCCAGATGCCTCTCATGTTGACAGAAGCTTCAGGAACATTGGTATGCAAGCCTCAGACAGAGAAGAGCGCCAGTTCTCAGGGAGAGAAGAGCTCCGGTCCTCAGGAAGAAAAGAGCTCCACCCATCTGCCAGAGAAGAGCGCCACCCATCTGCCAGAGAAGAGCGCTACCACTCCAGAGAAGACTAACCCCCAGATGCCTCTCATGTTGACAACAGCTTCAGGAACATTGGTATGCAAGCCTCAGACAGAGAAGAGCGCCAGTTCTCAGGGAGAGAAGAGCTCCGGTCCTCAGGAAGAAAAGAGCTCCACCCATCTGCCAGAGAAGAGCGCCACCCATCTGCCAGAGAAGAGCGCTACCACTCCAGAGAAGACTAACCCCCAGATGCCTCTCATGTTGACAACAGCTTCAGGAACATTGGTATGCAAGCCTCAGACAGAGAAGAGCGCCAGTTCTCAGGGAGAGAAGAGCTCCGGTCCTCAGGAAGAAAAGAGCTCCACCCATCAAGCAGAGAAGAGCGCCACCCATCTGCCAGAGAAGAGCGCTACCACTCCAGAGAAGACCGCCAGTTCTCAGGCAGAAAAGAGCTCCAGTCCTCTGGCAGAGAAGAGCGCCACTCCTTCAGAGAAGACTTCCAGTTCTCAGGCAGAAAAGAGCTCCAGTCCTCGGGCAACAGGAGACGGGAGCCCGCCCAAGAAATGGGTTCAAGTCCTAATTTCAGGTTCCCCGACCAAAGCTCGTGATCTAAGCTCAGCCAAGCGAGTCTTCGGTGTGCTTCTGCCAGAGGAAGATGCGGCGGCTCCTCCTGCCAAAAAGATGAAACTCTTTGATTGTAAAGGATGGCTCACAATTGAGCCCGCAAAGTAGTTTAGCTTGTTCGAACAGCTATGCGATGCTCGTTTATGATAATGGAAGTTCACACTGCTTTGAAGTCTTTGTCAAATCGTTAGTGTGTACTGAATAGGAAGTCAAAAAGACGATGTGTTGAACATAACAGATTATCTTTGCAATAGTGTGACTGCTTCGGATGTTGCTTTCTGTTATGAGTTACTTTACACATGCTATTCCTGCCACGTACAGCATATTGTGATACCTAATGATGCTTTATATTTGTTGCTATGTTATTTGCTTATGGCCTAGTACTCTTGGTTCGCTTCTTTGTTAATGATCTGTTGGGTGCGCATCACCATTCCGCTGCAGGCTCTAGTCCTCCGGTGGCAGGGTGCTTGGTGAGGAGGGGAAGGCCGCCAAGAATGTCTACATCAAGGTATAGCACCTGCTCCTGTGCCTCCACCCCCCACTCCTATTCCTATTCCTGCAAGAGTTATGGTTGCGACTCGAATTGGTCATGTGGGACTCGTGATTTGTCTGGTTGGTTCATCGTGTGTAGGGCTTAAGATTTGTGTTGTTTTTCTAGATGGTTTATACCATATACTCTGATACCTACAGTGTGGCTATAATGTGATACCTAGCTATCTATGCTATTTTGTTTGATAATTATTGCTATTGGCTACCAATTGAGTAAGATGCAGGCTGTGGTTCATCCTTGCATTATCAGAATCAGAAGTTGTCCCTTTTTAGTCACTGCTATCATGAGTCACATCCTTTCTTTTTACTATCTCTTATGCTGCTTGATTGAGAAACAAGATATACTAGCCACACCATGTTAATTTTTTTCAAGCATGGCAACAGAAGGCAATCATATTAAAATGGGTGCTTTTTTCTACATATGTTGAAAAATTGCATCTATGTATTTTTCTTTTCTTTCCTTCAACAGAAAAAGGAACAACAGGGAATTGAGGATAGGCATGCTGGCAACACCAGCGGGTAGATCTGTTCTAGGGCATGGTAGTGCCGTCGCATAAATCCTGTCATTAAACTATTTCTAATAAGTTATTATCTTACAGAAATAAGGCAGTACGCCCAGTTATATATGAATTTATTAATAAGGAAATAGTAAATCAGAACAGAGCCTTGGAAACCATGTTCTGACTTTGAATAAATAAACAAAACCAGGATGGTTAGGAATTTTGGGGCAGTTACCAGATGTTTTCATCTTCTCAATCATACTTTTGGGTCAAAATATTTAGTTTGTGTAGAGCTACTTAGACATAATTCCGCTAATATAGTACTTCCAGTTTTAACTAAAGTTGGATCTTACACAAAGTAGACAAGGCACCTTTCCAAAATATTAATTTGAAACAAATAACCACAGTGAATGGATATTATTTGTTGCCTCACCCCAATGGTTCTTCCCTTGGTTGGTTTCAATTTTAAAATTTTGTTCTCCCCTGAAAACTATTATAGAAGGACAGATAAGAACATGGTCACTGTTTGTTTATGCATGCATTTTAGGAAAAAAAAAGTTGTGGATTTGGTTGCAAGTGATGTGTCTTCTCCTTTCCTCCATGGTGTTGCATTGTCGTTTTGACCAGGCGACCACTACCTTTTTATGCACAGGGATACCATTATTGTTGTGTTGAACCTTTATCCAATTCTTTTGCTGTATAATGATATATGATTGTTATTGTTTCTTCATTATGCTTATACAATAACAGTGTTGGATTCGTGGAGAAACACAATAATTTTCTTGAAATAAAATCCATGCTCTATATTTTCCTTTGGCCAGCTTACCAAACTGAAGTTATAATGTTTTCTGCATTTCGGAGTATGATGCTATGAAAGCTTGTTTTCTGCCTGTAGCTGAACAAATATCTCTTGGGCCCTCGCCATTCTCTAAGTAACGTGGGGGCCATAACAGCCCATGAGTCTGACCAGTTGGTGCCATGGTCATCTCCTTTTCTGCCTTGTTGTTCATACTTCAATGTTTTCAGAGTTTAATGAATAATCTAACACTCGAGTTCAAGTATAAACGGAATCCTTTGTGATCGGAAGGTTTACGATCTCAAGAGGTAGTGAGTAAGATTTACTTGCAGGAAGGGGAGGTAGCCATCAATTCTGGCTTTTCTTCATTCATAGTGAACATGGTGGCTAAGCATCACATGTCAGGACAAAGGCAAGTATTGTGCCCGACTATGGTCCAGTTCTTTTGGCGGCTTCTCCCAGAAATTGCCCTACCCCCAGCTTTCTGGGAAAGCCGGTTCAAAAAAATTGCGAGGCTTTCAAATTTATTTAGACTTAACTATTTTAGAAGCCTCATAATTTTTTTAGACCGGCTTCCCCAGAAAGCTGGGGGAGGAGGGCTTCTCGAAGAAGCCCAAAAAAGAACTGGGGGGAGGGCAGCTTTCTGGTGACTTGTGTTTGTCTTTGTCACACTGTGGGTCAGCGAGTGGCTGGCCTTTGTTGCTCAGCTTCTCGAGCTTCTTTCTTGTGGCTCTGCACATATGTCCTAGTATTTGATTTGAAATCAGCCGTTGAGCTGTAGTTAAATAATTCAGGTCCTCTGCTGCTTTGTATGATATCTAATGCTTGTGTGCAGAGGCCATGAATATAGTGTAGTTCCAGTTTGATGATTACATTGTTGGTGGGAAACATGCCCTTCCTTTTTTGTCTATCAGGTAAAAGGGACCGAGTGGTTTCTCAACCATATGCCCCACTTCCTTTTGAGCTGGATATGCCCTCAAAGATCATATTGAAAGTGATGTATGTTTGTTTGATCTATATATTAATCTAGCTTTTCAAAGACAAAAATGGGCAACAATTGAAATGCTTTGTTAGCGTGTTCGTGATACTTGCCACCATATTCTGGATGGCCGGGATATTTTACATATGTAGGAAAATACGAATGTACGTCATACGCAGAGGTCAAAACAAAACTAAAGTTACCAAATGGTTTATTTGGAAAAAAAAACTCAGGCATGCAATGCAATCATTGTAAAGTAACATACATTATTCTTTACATGAATGCCGCGCGCGGAAAGAAAATGCCTACGTCCTAGAAATTAGCAATTTACAGTATGAACTAATCCATAAAAACAGAAGATAAAACATGACTAATAATATGGAGATAAAAGTAATCGTGCAATTTAACAGATATATTGTAAATAGCAAGTCTAAATAGATTGCTACACATAATATGTGAGATATAATTTGTAGTAGAACAAACATGATCTGAACAAGACGAAGGATAATTGCATATGGTGCGGAGGAAGAATTGCTTGCGTTGACGGTGGTGTTGATGTTGTTGAAGATGTGGTTGACATCAGGAAATAGTCATCGAGTCCGCGAAGGAGTCCGTGGCGAAGCGATGATGCAACGCTCTCTAAAAACCTTATCCTCCTCTTCCGTACATGACTCAAAGCAGTGGGATTTCATAGGTCTACTGTCCCAACTCACGGTGCATGCCGTAAGCCGAGATGACGAAGACTTGGTGACAGCTCAAAACTCTTTAACTAAAGGCGATGTGTGATTGATGGGGATGTACCTACCGGGGTATACCTAGCAGGATGTTTCTGACTGGCCCAAGAACTGGCGAGTGGGCCTGCAAGACGGCGACTGGATCAAAGTCCGGCGTGGATCCAAGCGACTGGAAGCTGAAGGCCCAGGCGAGTAGATAGGCCCAGTCGGATTAGGTTAAAACAAGTACCGAAGCCTTAACTGATTCGGTTGAGATATGTAAACCCTAGGGGAGGTGAGCCTATATAAACCTCCCTGCGGGGCGTGTAGAGATATGTTCCATCATACACCCAAGCGACTCGCCGCCTAGCCATCGAGCTCGCCCATTGTACCACCTCCATAATACAATCTAGCAGGAGTAGGTCTTTACCCTCCGGGCGAACACAGGTAAAGCTCGTGTCTCGCCTCATCATCTCGCACCGCAGATGCATCGCCCTGCCCTCGTTCTACTACTTTGCCGATTGCAGCATTCGCCGTGACCATTCCCGGCAGTGGCGCCCACGTGGGGCTGGCCGTCCGGCGGTGTTCGCGGCGAGATCCAATCGCCCATCAACGAGATTTGCCGCCACCGTCCGCATGATAGCGATCGGCGAGATGCTCCAAATCTTGCCGAGCAGCTACGCCCGGCAGCGACCGACGACAGCTGTGATCCCGCCGGTCGGCACGATCGCCTCTTCGGCCTCACCGACGTCATCGTCTCGTAGGACTCGTTCGCATCCGCGAAGTCGCCGCCCATGATCGCTCTCCGAGAGCCGATTCGCACGATCCATCGCCTCGCCCAAAGTACAACTCGCCCACAACGTGGCGAAAACTTCGCCGCAGAAGACGCCCTCAACGACGACGCCGACGGCGACCCGGCGTCACTCGCGGATCCATCACCGCTTCACCCGGGCTCCATCACCCAGTCTCCAACGTGGGAGACTTCGAGGACCCTCCATCCTGGATCTTCGACTTCGACCAGTCGAAAACTCCCGACCTCCACGACGGAACCGGTCACCACGCATGACCTACATGGCGACCGGCACCGAGCCGGAGGACCCTTCTCCACCCCAATCCTCCTAACTCCACGGCAACGGAGGTCGAGGAACTCACCAAATCAAGTGGGAGGCAAAGGCGAAGGAGCAAGCGATGAAAATTTCGCCTCGAGCAGGTGACGACGCAGGAGCTATCGCGTTACCACCAGCAGCGGATCAGGTCGCACCTGAACCCCACCGTTCAGGGGCGCGCCCTGAACTTCGACGACGAAAATGACCCGGCCCGCGTGGCCGAGCACGCGATCTGCGAGAACGCGCCACCAGGAGGAAGCGCCCGGCCCCCGCCAGGGTCGACGGAGATGGGCGCCCCACCTCCACCCAACCGCACACCTCCCAGGGACCAGCCGCGGATATTAGTATCCTCACGGGAGCGAGACGCAGACGGCCTCCCACTGTTCTCCACCCCGATGGACAACCTCGTGGCGGCGGCGGCAGCCGACAACATCACGACCGGCGGCGGCGCCCTACAGATCCAAGACGTCGGGCCCCGCCAAGGCCGTCGGCAGCAAACGCGGCGCCGACTCGCAGGTCGAGAGTACTCGCGTTCTTGAGCAAAGCGGCCTCAGCGGCCGTAATGGCGGCAAACACCCTTAATCGCCGTCACGAGCCACTGCAGCTCAACACCGACCGCAACGCTGCTCTCCCTGTGACCCTAGGCGGCGACCAACTTCGTCGCCGCCAACGGTCAACCCATCGACGCCCGCACCCACATCATCAACAACCAAAGCTGGCGCGCACGCCAGCCCGACGACCTGCGACACACCCTAACCAATCGCCGCGACGGCGAGCCCATGGGGTCGCTAACCAGTTTTTGCTGTTTTAATTTTACAGAATTGTTTTTAATGCTTTTTGCTTAGTTTTAAGCAAAATTTTGCATAGTTTTTTCTAGTCCTTATATTTTTTTTGAGTATATTATGACTAGAGAATGTTATAAAGGCAGATTTTTTCTGCAAAGTATAAGTTTTATATGAAAGTTTCCGCTGCAAATAGTTATTTTACATTGCAAATGTATGGTTTAAAATGGCACAAAATGCAATAAAAGTTGATTAAATCTTGACATAAAGATGTGATTAAAGTGATTATGCCTCATGTTATTAATTGACCAACGTTATTAATAATCATGACCATAATCTTGTCCTATTAAGTATTAAAGGTGCATTTAAATTTATTTCTGTCCAACGGTGATGTAATTTTAAATAGCACGAAACGATTGCATGCTTAATTTATACCAACGTTGAATTAAAGCATACAGTTGTTTTACTTGGTGATCTCACATCTTTTGTGATTTTCAGGAGGTCTCAATCTCATGGCATGTTTGAAGGACATCCCGCTCCTTCGGGGGGACAACTTCTCGAATGGAGGAAGAAAGTTGACTTAGCGTTCAGTATGCTGAAGTGGATTGGGTGGTTGACACCAAGCAACCAGTTAAGCCGCCCGCCGGTCGAGGTCACCGAGGAAATCTTGACTTTGAGAAAGGAAGAGGACCATGCTCCATTGGAGCTGGCTTACTCTATCGATAACCAGAAATGGGTGAACGCCAACAAGAAGTGTCTGGCATTCGTAAAGAACACAATTGAGAACGCGATCGTGGGCTCAATTGGAGAGTGTGCTACCGTGGGCGAGTATCTCGCCAAGATAAAGAGCCAGTTTACTGGCTCTTCAAAGATGTATGCGACCAATTTAAAGTTGATTCTTGAAAAGTATCTGGAGGACCCCACGGGATAAGAGAGCACATCTTGAGGATGTCAAACATGGCGGCAAAAGCTCAAGCCAATGGATGAGGACCTCGAGTTAAAGCCAGCACTCTTGGTGCACCTTGTGATGGCCTCACTTCCACAACCTTTTGAAAACTTTGTGATAAACTATAATATGTCCCCTGAAAAGTGGGACATAGAAAAGACCATTGGGATGTGCTCCCAGGAAGAGGAAAGGCTGAAAGCCCTTCACGGCGGTTCTCTGAACTTCGTGAAGGACAACAGGAAGAGAGGCTTCACAGGCGGCAACCATGGTGGCTCACCCTCCAAGCCCCATGGCAAGGGTCCAATGCAGCACCAGTACCAACATCACCAGTCCACCCCTGGGGTGCCATCACTGCAAAAAGCCGGGCCACTACAAGAAAGACTGCCCGATTTGGCTAAAGTACATCATGGCCAAAAATGGTAAAGATATTGTTTCTTTTGTTAATGAATCTTTGTATGAAAAGTTTACCAGATCCACTTGGTGGATTTATTCTGGAGCAACTGTTCATGGTGACAACTCTTTACAGGGGTTCCATTCGACAAGGACCACGCCAAGAAGAGAAAGACACATTAAAGTGGCGAATGGAATAGAAGCAGAAGTGGAGGCCATTGGTGACGTCCCTCTGGAGCTGGCTGATGGTTCTTTGCTTTTGCTCAAAGATGTGCTTTTCGTTCCTTCATTACATAGGAATTTAATAAGTGTTTCCTGTTTGGACAAAGATTCTTACGAATGTTATTTTGGTAATGGCAAGTGTGCCATCTGGTTGAAAGACAAATGTGTGGGTGTTGCTACATTATTTGATAAGTTATATTTGTTATCCCTGCATGAGAAAGTTTTTACGTGTGATGTGAATGAAAAAGTTTCCTTGTCGAACAAAGAACAAAAGAAAAGAAAGCGAACTCTTGACTCATCGAAACTATGGCCTTGTAGACTAGGCCATATTTCGAGGGAAGAATAGAAAACCTCGTTAAAAATGACATTCTTCCTCCGTTAGAGTTCTCCGACATAGAACAATGCATAGATTGCATTAAAGGAAAGTATGTCAAGCAGTTAAAAAGGGTGCAAACGAAGCATAGCTACACTAGAAATAATCCACACGGATATTTGTGGACCGTTTCGGTGAAAAGTGTGGATGTCTATGATTCATTCATAACATTCACGGATGATCACTCCGGTATGGTTATATTTATCCAATCAAAGAAAGATCAAGCGTTGGATAAATTTAAAATTTTCAAAGCTGAAGTAGAAAATCACGATAAAAGAATCAAAATAGTTTGGTCCGATCGTGGGAGTACTACGGTCGGCATACTCCATATGGTCAAGTACAGGACCTTTTGCAGTTCCTCGCAAGAAAATGAAATAGTCGCCAAGATTCTATCTTGGCGAACCTCAAAGAAACAGATGAAAGGCGCAACCGTACCCTTATGGATATGGTGCTAAAGATGATGAGCTATTCCACCCTCCCATTGGGATTATGGATGGGCGCTTAAAACCGCCATATTCTCAACAGTACCAAGTAAGTCGGTGCCCAAAACACCGTATGAATTGTGGACAGTGAGTCCCTCTCGCACCACTTGAGGGTCCGGGAGCCAATGAGGCAAAAGTTTTCAATCCAAACATTGCAAAGTTAGACCCCAAAACAGTATCTTGCCATTTTATTGGCTACCCAGATAAGTCCAAAGGCTATCGTTTCTACTGTCCCGACAGATACACAAAGTTTGTAGAAACGAGACATGCAGTCTTCTTGGAGGACGAATTAATGAGGGGGAGCACGGTAGCTAGGAAAATTGATCTTGAGGATAAGAGGGTGCATGCACCTAATCCGATGAATCAGGAGCCTTTTTTCTCGCTACCTGTTGTGCCACCATTTATAACCCCTGAGGTTGTGGTGCCGGCACCTGTTGTGACTTCACACGTGACAACAATGGGCGAAAGTTCGGAACCTGTCCATCAGGAGCCACCTTAACCCACTGTTGAGCACGAAAGGGAGCCAGAACAGCCACCTACTGTAAATGTTCCTGAACCCCAGGCAAGAAATGATCAAGAGTCTGAAGAACTCAGACGGTCTAAAAGAGAACGAAGACCAGCCATTTCCAAAGAAATCTACAAAGTTTACAATGTAGTTCATATGGAGGGTGATCCTACCACGTATGAAGAAGCCATGAGTAGCCCTCACTCAGCCAAGTGGGTGGAGGCAATGGAAGATGAAATGAAATCGATGAGTTCCAACAATGTTTGGGACCTAGAGGAAATTCCCAAAGGAGCCAAAACAGTAGGATGCAAGTGGGTCTACAAAACAAAGTATGACTCCAATGGGAATGTAGAAAAGTACAAAGCTAGACTCGTGGCAAAAGGCTTTACGCAAAGAGAAGGCGTAGATTACAATGAGACTTTTTCTCCGGTCTCATGTAAGGACTCCTTCAGAATCATCATGGCACTAGTTGCACATTTTGATTTAGAGTTACATCAAATGGATGTCAAGACGGCATTTCTAAATGGAGATTTAGAAGAGAATGTTTACATGAAACAACCCAAGGGTTTTTCATGGAGGAAGGAACATATGGGATGCCGCCTAAAGAAATCCATTTATGGGTTAAAGCAAACCTCTAGGCGTGGTATTTAAAGTTTAATGATACCATTAAAAGATTTGGATTCAAAGAAAATGTTGAGGACAATTGCATTTATGCAAAGTTCAAAAGTGAAATATATTTTCCTAATTCTATATGTGGATGACATTCGCTTGCTAGCGTGATGTTAGTCTACTACTAGAAACAAAGAAATTCTTGTCATCAAACTTTGACATGAAAGACCTTGGTGAAGCATCTTATATTTTGGGCATAGAAATTCACCGAGAAAGAATGGAGTGTTAGGACTGTCGCATGAAGCGTACAGAAAAGATTTTAAAGAAATACAATATACATGCGAGTAATTCAACACCGCCTCCCATAGTCAAGGCGACAGTTTTGAGAAATCCCAATGTCCAAATAATCAATATGAGATCGATCAAATGAAGTCGATACCATATGCTTCTGTTGAAAGCTTCTGTATGCACAAGTGTGCACTCATACGACTTAGCATTTATCACGGGTACTCGGTAGATATCAAGATAATCCGCATAGAGCCTTTGGAAGATGGTAAATAAAGCTTTGCGCTATGTGCAAGGCACAAAAGGCCTCATGCTAACATGAAGATCGATTCCCTAGAGATAAAAGGGTATTGAGATGCAGATTTTAATGGAGATAAAGACGATCGAAAGTCCACGACGGTATGTCTTTACCCTCGCAGAGGTGCTATTTCGTGGAGAAGCCAAAGCGTCGATAGTTGCATCATCTCGATGTATGCAGAATTTATAGCATGTTATGAGGCCATGGGACAGCGTTATGGTTAAAGAAATTCTTACCCGACTTGAAAGTGGTTGCATCGGCGAGCCACTAAAGATGTCTTGTGACAACGAGCCCGCAATATTCTATGCTCACAACAACAAGTCGAGTAATGCTTCAAAGTCTATAGATATAAAGTATTATGTTGTGAAGGACAAAGTCCGGATCAAACTATAAGTCTCGAGCATATAAGGACAAAGGATATGCTTGCGGATCCGCTTAACGAAAGGCTTACCACCCAATGTGTTCAAGGAACACATAGCGGCATGGGTTTAACGGAAGCCTATGATTCCTGGACCATAGAGGCCCAAAAGTAATGTAATTTGTTTGAACATGAAGGTATATAGTGGGTATTCGATTCTATCGGCAATTGAGTCGAGACGATGAAACATGCTCTATGTATCATTCTGTGATGAAATAAGTAAAGAACAAGGTTAAAAGTAAAGTCGAGATCTAGGGGGAGAATGTTGGATAGATCTCTCCCACGTTCGGGCCCAACGGCCCGAACGGAGTCCCTCATCGCGCCCTAATCGGGGGCGCCAAATCCTATCCATGGTTGTGGGCCCGCCAGCGGTCGTATATAAATAGGTGGGGGCGGGCCTGCAGACGAGGTTCACCGTGCGCCGCAGCCCCCCACAAACATACCCACCAATTAGGGTTTCGCACTAGGCCGACGGGAAGCGCCACCGCTCTCAACCTCCCACGCTCACGCCGTCGCCCCTTTTCCCATGGCCAACGACGGCGGTTCCAGCTCCGGCTCTGGCTCCGGAATCCGCTCCGGTTCCTGCTTGTCAAGCCAGGGCGCAGGTAGTTTCTCTCTCCCTCTCAGATCTTCTAGATCCAACCCCATAGTGCATCTACCGAGAAGTGTCTAGTCCTAACAATGACCTCATGGCTTTGTTTGCACAGTTGCAAACTGATGAATTACCCCTATATAAACTTAACTTTGGAGTAATAACTCTTCTTCCTAAGAAAGAGAATGCAATCCAGATTCAACAATATAGGCCGATTTGCCTATTAAATGTTAGTTTTAAAATCTTTACTAAGGTAGCGACGAATCGCATCTCGGTGATAGCTCACAAAGTGGTTCAACCAACCCAAACTGCTTTTATGCCGGGTAGGCATATTTAGAAGGGGTGGTTATTTTACATGAAACAATCCATGAACTTCATTCTAAAAAATTGGACGGTGTACTTTTTAAAATTGATTTTGAAAAGACATATGATAAGGTAAAATGACCGTTCTTACAGCAAGCGCTGCGTTTGAAGGGTTTCGATCCTTTATGGTGTAAGTGGATTGCAAGTTTTATTCAAGGCGGGAGTGTAGGGATTCGAGTGAATGATGATATTGGACATTTCTTCCAAACAAAAAAGGGGTACGACAGGGGAATCCGTTGTCACCTATGTTATTTAACATTGTTGTTGATATGTTGGCCATTCTTCTAGCAAGAGCTAAGGAAGAAGGTCAGATTGGTGGTCTTATATCTCATCTTGTTGATGGGGGTTATCCATACTTCAGTATGCTGATGACACAATCCTGTTTATGGAACATGACCTTATGAGGGCGGTAAACATGAAATTAATTTTATGCATCTTCGAGCAATTGTCGGGACTCAAAATTAACTTTCACAAAAGTGATTTTTTTTGCTTTGGTAAGGCAAAGGATCATGAGCATGAATATATGGATATATTCGGATGCGAGTCAGGGTCCTTGCCTTTTCGATACCTAGGGGTGCCTATACATCACACAAAACTCAGAAACTCTCAGTGGAACCCAATCATGGATCATTTTCAAGGGAAGTTAGGATGTTGGCAAGGAAAATTGTTATCTTATGGAGATAGATTAGTGCTAATCAACTCTGTGCTAACAAGCATGCCTATGTTCATGCTATCTTTCTTGGAAATCCCAAAGGGGGTTATGAAAAAATTAGACTTTTATCGTTCAAGATTCTTTTGGCAAAGTGATGAACATAAGAAGAAATATAGACTAACGAAATGGAATATTATTTGCAGACCCAAGGATCAGAGGGGTTTGGGAATTGAAGTGTTGCAAATAAAAAATAAATGTCTACTGAGCAAATGGCTGTATAAATTAATGTCCGAGCAAGGGGTATGGCAGGAACTTCTTCATAATAAGTATTTGAGAAACAAAACGTTGGCAGAGGTGCAAGCTAAGCCCATGGATTTCCCTTTTTGGAAAGGCCTAATGCAGGTAAAAGATAGTTTTTTCTCCAGAGGGGTTTTTAAAGTAGGGAATGGGGCTATAACTCGTTTTTGGGAAGATGTTTGGTTAGAGGATGTGCCTCTTGCCCAACAATATCCTTCTTTATATAATATTGTGCATAGAAGGAATATTTCTGTGCATGATGTACTTTCTCATAACCCTCTTAATATTGGTTTTAGGAGGAATTTGCACGGGTTAAAATGGGATGCATGGCTGCATTTATGTCAGAGATTGATGCAAGTTACCTTAACTAATGAACCAGATGTGTTTTGGTGGAATTTGACTACAAATGGGGTGTTCACATTTAAATCTATGTATGAGGATTTGATGAATGATCATCAAAACCCTCCTAAGAAATACCTTTGGAAACTTAAAATACCTCTAAAAATTAAGATATTTATGTGGTTTCCGTGGGAAAAGGTTTTATTAACAAAAGACAATTTATCAAAAAGAAATTGGAATGGATGCAAAAAATGTTGTTTTTGTGATGGAGATGAGACAATTAAACACCTGTTTATTTCGTGCCCCTTTGCTAAAATTATCTGGCGTATTGTTTTCTTTACTTATAATCTTCCACCTCCGACCAATATTACTAATATGTTTGGGAATTGGTTAAATGGAATGGATAATGCTAATAAAGCTAGTATACGTATAGGGATATCGGCTTTATGTTGGGCTATATGAAAATGTCGCAATAATGTTATTTTTAACAAGGTTCGAGTTCCATCTTTTTTGCAAGTTATTATCTCGGCATCACAATGGATCCAGCTCTGGGCTTTTTTGCTCCCAGCGATTCGCCCACGATGGTTTACGGATGCAGTGCGGTGATGGTCGCTCAGGATATTTACTACCAGGCTATGTGGCGTCATGCTAGTAGATTGATAGATGTTTAGCCTTTGCTATGCTGTCTTTTTTTAGCTTTCCTTGATTTTTCTGAGGGTTGGTTGTTTCAACCTTCATGATTATCCACTTGTAACTTCAGTATTTTTGACTCTAAAGTAATAAAAAGGGCTGTACGCATCCTTTGGATGCAGAGGCCGGGACACACCCCCATTTCGAAAAAAATATAAAAAAACTGGATGTGGTATTGTTGTTAACTGAATTTGGACAGAAGTAGTACATATAAATTCTGAACTGAATCTGGACAGAAGTAGAAAATAAAAAACTGGATGGTGATTCTTGGTGCGCCTGGATTAGGATGATTCTCGAGACGGGGTGCACGGCGGTCCTCCTCAATGGCGTGCCGGGGAGATGGATTAACTGCAAGCGGGGGCTCTGGCAGGGTGATCCACTGTCACCGTATCCGTTCATAATTGTCGCTGATGTGCTCCAGCAGCTGATCACCGGGGACGCCTCCCCGTCGCGGTTAAGACACCCCCTTGTTGACGACCTGCCCTGCCCTGTCATCCAGTATGCATGCGGATGACACTCTGCTCCTTCTGCGTGCCAACCCTGAGCAGCTCCTCCGCGCCAAAGAGATCCTGGACTCCTTCTGTCGAGCTACCGGACTTCTCATCAATTACGACAAGTCGGCGTTCGTCCCCGTCCATGCATGTCCCCGCGGACCGTGCCGCTGCACTGGCCTCCCTCATGGGCTGTGTGCCAGCGTCGTTCCCCCAGTCCTACCTCGGCCTCCCCCTCACTGCCTCCAAGCTGCGTGTGCAGGACTTGCAACATCTCGTCGTCAAGCTCGAGAAGCGATCCCCCGGGTGGAAAGGCGCCTTGTTGGATATTGGCAGCCGCCTCACTCTCACTGACGCCGTCCTCTCCGCGCTCCCCACCTTCGCGATGAGTGCCATCCTGGTCCCCCACCACCACCACCACCCTTGAGCGCATGAACCGGCCGCTCGCGACAGTGCGTCCACGCACGACACGCCGATCTGGCGCGCGTTCAAGCACGTGTTCACCGTCTACCGTGGGCTCGCGACAGTGCGAGTGGGCAATGGAGTGACGACCTCGTTTTGGTTTGACAACTGGCACCCCGCCGTGGGGCCCCTGTTCTCCCGCCTCCCGGCCCTACTGTCTCTCGCACTGCACCAGGCTGTCGATCTCCGTCGCGGATGTTCTTCGGAACTCCGGTCCTGCCCTTCCGCTTCAGCCCCGCCTCTCTGCTGTCGCCGAGGTCGAGCTTCGGGGGTTGTCTCTCTCCCTCCGCCAGGCTGTCCTGTCTGTCTGACGGCTTGGATGAACGCCGTCTCCCCGGAGGTGCCGCCTAATTTACCTCCAGGGATGCGTACAGCCTTCTCTGCTACTCTGGCGTCTCGCTGCCCCTGTCTGAGAGATGAACTGGCAGAATTTGAATTTCGCCCCCCAGAAGGTGCGCATCTTCTTCTGGGTCGCGGGGCACCGTCATGGGTGCCTGCCTACAGCCCAGTGCCCTTTCTGCCCTGCCGATGAAGACCTGTTACATCTGTTCTTTCGGTGTGCTCGCCTGGCCTCGCTTCTCGCTCCGAATGGCGTGGACGTCTCTGCACCCGTTGGTGACCTCGAAGGCATCTGCAAGGCCCTGGTGGCGTCGTTCGGCGCGCACCCCCCCTGCGGCTTTGCACACCCTGACCCTGCTGCTCCTCTGGACTATTTGGAAGAGTAGAAACGCCATGGTCTTCGAGTCTGCTTGGCTGACGCCTCGTCAGTTTGGCAACCTCCTGATCGACCAGTGAAAGCTGTGGTGTGTTCGTCGCCCTCGATCCCTGTCTGTGCAGTCCTTGGAACTTTGGTGCTGGGTCCTCTCCCTCCTGTGCTCACTCTCCTCTCTCCTTGTATTGTATGGCTCTGACTCTGATTAAATAAAAGTTTACTTCAGGTGGGGCTTTTTTGCCTCACCGTTGGATCGTCAAAAAAAAAAAAAAAATCTGAACTGAACTGAATGTGCAACTCGGCGGCAGCAACACAAAAGGTGAGCTCGGCGGCCACGCAGCCGGCCTGCGCCAGGGCAACCAGGACGAGCGGGCGCTGGTTGAGACGGCCTCGACGGCGTCGTACAGCCGACCTCGTCGGTGTGGCTGGGCGTGCTGGCGAGCGAATAGCGACAGCCGGTGAAGGGGAGAGGGAACGAGATGTTTTTCCTTCGCCTCTTCCATGAACTGGGCTTTGGGCCGGCTGCGTCGCTGGCTTTCCACCGTTCGAGCTGCTGCCATCAGATGGGCGATGAGCGGACCAGAATCAGCGACGTCCCTCTGCAGTTTTCCTCTCTACGTCAGAGGATCTCGTTCCGGCATTCCTTCCGATCTACATCAACCGTTCCAGCCGGCCACGCCGCCGCGCGCTGCCTCCCTCGACTCCGGCATCTGGTCCGGTCCGTGCGCGTACGTACGCCACCCTCCTCGCCTTTCGTTCCTCTGCTCAGGTGAGCCCTTCGCAGTTCCCGGCCCAAAGGTTTCGCGTGTTCCCCGTGCGCTCTTCCCTCTCTCCTCCCCTTCGCGGCCAAACCCTAGTGTCCGCGATGCAGCTGCCCGCGAGAGGAGGGAGCGCGCCAAGGGGCACCCGCAGTTGCAGTAACTTTATTTTGGGAAGATGCGCTTGGATGCTAGACTAGGAGTATGAACTAGTAATTGAATTCTTCAATAACATAATGACAAACTTTCCTGCAATAACCCACAACTCCCAGGTCCTGTTACCATTACCAGTAGTACACCACAAATAGTAACATAATGGAATTAGCAACCCACCTGAATGTAGTAATTGCAAACTGTAAGCAATACACTGCTAGCATACATCTCACAAGTACAACCTTACAGAGCTTTTAGGAACTTGGCAAGTACTATTCCAGAATTTAAATAACATGAACAATCGTCTCAATAAACTGTACCAGGGAACAGTTGCAGGGCACATATCTGCATCCAAGCAAGGAAAAACTATGTACATTTCAGAACAGATGTCTGATAGGAAGCAAGGAATAAAAAACTAGAATAATAATATACGATGATTATTGGCATGATATCATTATACCCTCGTTTGTTTTAGTAGTGCATCTTTAATTTGATCACTTTCCAAGTCCCAACCATGGTAAATAAAAGCTTCAACTATAACTGACACCATCAGGGTAAAATATATGTGGTATGACTGGATAATTTCCAGGAAGGTTGACTACTGTACACAGCAAAACTTTCAGCATTGTGTGTAGTACTTTTCTTTAGAACACAGCAGTAAAGTAGTGATTAAATTATTATGTATTTATATTGGGTGATGAGCACATGCTCACCAGTATTTCTTGAAATCCCTGCAAGTTCAAATGGTGTCTGAATCATGGGTGTGAGTGTACATGACCAGTTGGGGCACCATCACATGATTTTAACTGAGGTGTATCATGATTGTCATGTTCTGCAGAGAAGAGGATCCATCGTTAGAAGAATCTAGCGGCGCCACACTCATATTTAAAAGAGGAGGCCAAAGAAATCTTTTTGTAATGAAAACAATGGCTTATCCATATCTCACAAGTACTCTTTTTTAATATGTCAGATAACACTCTCACAGCAAAAGGTACTTAAATGATCTTATCTATATCTGCACACCTCAAGTTGCGATAAAATCTATAATCCCCTTAATGGGCAAACCCATGTCCTTTCTTCAAGGCGGGTGATCCATTCTGCTGTCCAGCTTGAACCTTGCACGATGGCACCTGGAGGAAACTCCTGTCAAGAATATTCTAGTCATGGATTAGCTTATCAATTGCTGTCAATAATTTTAAAACTTACAGAAGAGTACTACAGCACATTTTTTGAATAAGGGGATAATTCCATTTTGCATAAATACAATGGTATTTTCTCATTGGGATTAAACTGATATGGAAGTGAATATCTGGTTAGCCTATTATCAACCAAGTTGTTTTACCTTTTTTTTATTGAAACCAAGTAGTTTTACCATGTAGACATGTAGTAACACCTCTTTTGACTCTAAATGTCTAGGCCCAACTGCTTAACAAATTGGTGGAAGACTACAAAGAGTTGTTATTATGGCTGCTTACTATTACTGGAACTTCGTAACGTGCTTTTGAGATATTTTTGTGCTGATACTACCCAAATTTGTGGATATTATCGCTCTAATATTCTTAAGGGTGCTCCTTGGTTCTAAGCATATCTAGTATAGCAGAATTTAACTATGGGTATGTTTGGTTTTAGCCCATGGTTGCCCCACCAAATATTTGGCTAGCCAAAATTTTGGTTAACCTTTTGGTTGCCCATGAGTTGGCCAACATTGGCAAGAAAAGTGAACTAGATTGGCCATAAAGGCATTGGCAAGCCAAATAATTGGCAACCATCCAAACAAAGACTAAAATTTTGGCCATGACCAAAATTTTGGTAGGGTAAGTTTTGGCCACCATCCAAACATGCCCTATATATTCATCTGCTTCATTTGTGGATGTTTGATTGTGTTTGTTTGTGATACTATGGCATATTGACATGTGGGAGAGATAATTGCATTCTAGCTTCTTCAAAGAGTTATACTCAGATAGCCTGTAAAATGTTCTGGTGAAGCCATGGAGTCCAGATCTGTACTTCTGTATTTCATGAACCGTGCTCTGGAACTCCATAATCGACATTGGGTTTGTTCTCTTGTAGCAACATCTTTTTTTTGTGAAACCGTTCATGGTAGCAAGTGAAGAGACTGATAGAATATGCTGAATCATTGCATTTATGTGACACTGTAACCTCACGTCAATTCAGTTAGTTTTCATCTAGCTATGTGTTCATCTGTGCATTGGATTTCAAGATTGATTTTAGTTGAGCCAGTGCGGTTGTCAACTAGTTTAAGCCAGTGTGGTTGTCAACTTTGTATCCATACCTCTACTTAATGACATGTGTCTAGCCACGGTTGATTCTTCTCCTCTATGTTTATATATCAAGATGGTTGTGGTGAATTTAGTAGGACCGCATGTTTAGTGTTGCAGTGAACTTGATGTAGTATTAAGGGACTTCATGTTGCTGTGCACCTCCTGTTTAAAATCTTTTTCCCGTTGGTGTAGCCTACAATAGATTGTTATATCCTCTGTTACCTGATATTGATTCTAAAATGCATCTCTAGCAGAGGCAGTTGCTGTTGGCATAATGGAAGGACCATCCGATGACCAAGTTACTTTGGGCCCTCAAGATTCTTATCTGAACAGCTCAACTGCATCTGCAGATACTACTAGCACCAGCTCGCAGCATGTTGCAAAGCTCCAGAAGCTGCTTTATCGGAGAATGCTGATCGGGGTGAACGATGGACGCTATTTCCTCGGGCTGTTTCAATGCATCGACAAGCAAGGGAATATAATCCTTCAGGACTCAGTGGAGTACCGGAGCGCGCGCCATTCTTCTTCGCTTCCAATGGAACAGCGGTGCCTCGGGCTCATCCTGATTCCAGCGGCTTGCCGTTCGTCATGCCATGCTGATTGCTTTATTGAAGAGCAGATGTCCCTGCTGTCCTTGGGATCGTGAATGATGCTTCTAGTTTTTTTTGTTCCGAATCTGTGTCCGGAAACCTTCTTACTGTGACTTTATATGTAACCAATCCTTTCATATTGGAGATTCCCTGTATTTTTTTTGTTATTTAAGCTGGAATCCTTTAGGTAAGCAAGTAATCTCATTTCAGTTCCATAAAACAAAATAGTGATATACTGCTAGTGCTTAAATATTCTGCCAACAACAAGATTCTGTACATTAAAATTTGGTGCAGGACTATAACTGATGTTATATCTACGAAATCATCAATTGATTTAACACTAACAAATGCATAGATGATCTCAGTGTAAAGGTACACCAATCACGATAACTGTTAAATGTTTTGTAGTGAATTAAACACTTGCAATTCTGGAAGTAGTCGTACAGTAGTGCACAAGCGAGTAGTAACAAAAATATTGCAAACAAAAATGAAATCTCTGCACTACCATGTTTCAGTCTCAGATTTACATAATACATATGAAGCAAATCAAGGGCTGCTAGCCCTAAAAAAAAGTTTACAGCGGTTGCTTTGACATCCTATCCAAGTTTGTATTTTCTCTGATAAAAACCATACAGCTAATGAACACGTGTGCCATCAAGCCATCTCAGAGAAGGACTGAGTGTCGTCACAACAGTCCTGAAGTTGTCGACAACTGCATTTCCTTTGATGTCAAGCTGCACCAAGTTCACAGATTTGAAGAACAGTATGGCGTCCCAGAATTCCTCCACGTAAACGTTTTTCTTTCGGCACTCGTCAAAGGCTTCACATGGTTGGGCTTTGTGTGAAAACGGAGACGAGCAGATATACCGTGTAGTGTCAATAGGGTGAGCTCCAATTTGATTAAAAGACAGATCCAGTGCTTTCAGAGAAACTATCTTCGTCAGGGGTTCAAGTGATGTGAAACTACTGATCTGGTTGTTGCTGATGTTCAGGCACACAAGCTGCTGCAAAGCCTCCAAACCTGAAAAGATCAAGAATTTAGTCTTTTGTAGCCATTACACCATACTCAAATTGCACTGATAATAGCCTACAACTTGAGCAAACTATCTATGAAGATAACAATTAGTTTGATGCAACTGCCAGTTTCATTTCCTTTGCAGGCACCAGACACCTATTACACTGATCAATATACAAAAATGCTTCTAAAGTACAGAAAAGAGTTACGAGATTTTAATATCTAACCTTCAACTGATCTGAGACTGTTATGGCTTAGGTCCAGCATTTGAACCCACAACATGCGTTCAGTAAATCCAATGCGTGTTAAAGACAATCTGCAGAGTTGCACATGGTTTAATGGAGCTGAATTCGATTTCACTTGGACTGAACAGTACTTCGTGAAAGTCTCCGTACTGCATGTTAACTGCAGGAAAACGACAAGTTAGCAGCACATTCCATGCTACATCCTCTTTTACATAATGTAGTATGTTTTGGCAAACTAAACAGAGGGAGTACAAAATAAGGCCAATGATGATGATAACATGAACGAAACATCTTTTACGTAAAATTTGCAAAATGCTAACTAATCATACTCCACCCTTTTCATTAGCAATATTAACCTTCTAACTTGAGTGACCGTAGATCAAAAAGGTGTTAAAATACCACATGATTGGTCAAATTTAGATAAGCTCAGAGTATCAAGCTTTCATAGACAGAATACATTTACTTGGATTACTAGATAGTCTCAAAGATTATGCAGATGATTAGCATATACATTTATTAATTGTCTTCGAACCATAAAGTTACAACAGAAAACATAGTGCTATCAGATTTTCTAATGAACTAACAAATCTGCATAGTCTAGTCCAGGGGACAGATCAATAGGAATTATACGGTGAAATTTGCACTTGCTTCACCCTAGTACCTCATTAATATAAGCAGGGAAAAGGAAAGATGTCAACAATATGTAGGATAGGGAGAAATTTGTAGTAAGCATCAACAAATTTAAAATGCCAAAATGGTGTACATGTTCTTAGGTGGGCGGTTTTGCAACATTCTTCATAACAACCAAGTAAGCTGAACAATATTAAATTGTTTAGGTCTTACAATAAACAAAAATGTTCAAAAATAATCCATGTTACCTGATCCATTAGGACTAAGCTTCGCTCGTCCTCATAATATCTTTTATGTGATGGATCCAAGTTAATCAAGTCACTGAAGAGCCCTAGTGCCTCATCACAGTACCCCTTCCTTTCTATCAGAGAATTTCCACGGGACTTTATTGCAGCACAAGCAAGTAGTAGACGTGCTAATGTTAACTTGGCAAACTTGCTGCAAAAGAAATTATGATGTGAAAACAGAGGTAGAATTGATTGAGCAACTGTTGCAACAGTAGCGTAGAGCCTAACCTATTCTCATCAGGTAATTCTCTGAAAAGGTCAATTTGATCAGATAGTCCTTCCAAATGCCATTTTGAGTTCTCTTGAACCACGGTATTCGTGATATGTAGCTGATCAAAAGCCACACAATTGGGGTTTCCATCAGATTGGAATGATTCTGAGCAACTCCAGGAGATTGGTTCATGAAACAAATCGATATCATGTGCTTTATCATCATTGTTGCTTAGTTCAATAGTAAATGTAAAATGCACAGGGCAATTGCAGTGGGAGCCACTTCTAGACACGATGTCATCTGAGCAGGGTATGCATACTTCAACAGGAAACTGTTGTAAACTGCTACATTCTTTGTCTGTAATTTCAAGATATGTAACCCAACAATTTGAATGCCCAGAGTCTGTTACCGAGAGGGGCCTCCACTGAATATCCTTTCCAATCACCAATTCAGAATTCAACTTCACATTTGATGGATTTAATCCTTTGACAGGCTCATCAAAATAGAGAACAATGGGTATAATCCTGTCTTTCAATGAGTAACAACAAATGGAGCTCGAGGAAGACACCATATTTAGGTCGTCACTTTTCCTGATAGGAAATAAACTGAGCTTTGCATCATTGCAGGGCCATGATGCAATCAGCTGTGGGTTTTCTGGACTAGATGTCTGAGCTAAGAGCCAGAGGTGATAAAACCATCCGCTCTGATCGCTTGGGTCTGTAAAAAGTGCCTGGGTAACAAGGTCAAACTCTTCCTTAAAAATCTTCTGCTTTGACTCAAAGCCTTTGCTCTGTTGGATTAGCAGATTGGACAGAAGTATACTGCAATACACAAAGTGAGACATTGCAGCATGTAACACAAGAAGAATATGATAAACAGGAATCACCAAAATCAGCAGGTAAAGGTAATACTATGTACGGATTACGGACAAAACACTAAGACCAAGATAACACAATGTACTCAGGACATGCATCACCAAATAAAGAGAGTGAGCATCTTCAGCATACCAATATTCAGTCTGAATAATAAAATACTAAATCATCAAGTTTGTTGCTACTCCTATTTTCCATGATATGCTCCAAATTTCTAGGGATCAAATACACTTGTGCAGCATTCACTACAGAAAAACATAACTTTGGAGTAGCTTAAGTTCTCAATCAGTCAGTAACTGGACATGTGGGAAGAGCATTTAGAACTGACATCCATTAACAATTACGTACCTGCGATTATGCCATGCTGAGTAATTACTGAAGTTGTCACAAATCTTAACCATTGTGTACTTAAGCTCATCCTCTTCTGGCACCCCTGTAAATTTTGCAAGGAACCTGTGCAGGGTGGAAATCAGTCCAAACATCATCTTCATCTTGAAGTTTCCAGTAAAACTAAATTTACCTCCGGTAATTCCACCCATGAAAATTCCTCGCATCCACCTTTAGTAGTTTATCCAAGAGGCCAAATTCACGCTTGGAATCCACTGGGGTAAGCTTTTGATTTAGCAACCACTTACGGTGATACCACGCTCCATAGGACTTTGGGTTTGCCCTCAAAGCAGCCTCCACCTTCAACATTCCACATTTGAGGATCACCAAGCAACCAAGTTCACATGAACACAAGACAACCAAAGCGCAAAACAAAAGAGATCTACGGTTTTTTTGCAAAATGATTTCTTGCGAAAGCGATAACTGAAGAGCGTAGAAATCTAAGTTCGATGGATCAGAGCTTACCACTCTGAGCTCATTATCGACCGAAGACTTGATGGCCTCCGGGTCAGAAAGCTCCTTGAGGTTGTGCTGCAACGCAAGCTTCCGGTAGTTCCACGCCGTGTAGGCCTCCGGGTTTATCTCGAGAAGCTTGAAGCTCAGCCCGAGGGCCTCCTCGGTGTACCTACAGACCCCAGTCATGCAAACAGATTCATTGTGTCACTAAGCACGACTGCGAAAAATCTGAATTTAGTATCTTCTGCTACATTTGCTCCCCATGTTGATAAGGAAACAAGGGCGAAATCCACAGCAGTTGACACGAGGTCAAATCTACTACAGCGGACAGAAAGGATCAAATCGTCCCTCGCTGCGGTGGAGTAAGCAACTGGTCGATCTCGTGAGAGCGAGGAACAGTAGCGGGAGGAGGAGGCTTACGTGGAGGTGTGGTGGTTGTGGAGGACCTGAGCCTGTAGTTCCCGGAGCTTGGCGGCCTTCGCCGCCGCCGCCGCGCCGTCCTCCGGCTTCTTCGGCCGCCGAGGCTGGCCGTGCATCTTGTTCTTTCTCCGGTGACGGCTGAGGTCGCGGGGAGTTGGATCTCGAGCGGGCAGAGAAAGGCTGTCCCACCTGTCAGTAAGGTCGTGACCAGTTGCGGTGAATCGGCTTTTCCATGTACTCCCTTCCCATTCTCCGTAATTACAGTCCGATGATGTAATTGAATAGCAGCTGGTTTTACAAAATATAAATATGTTTTGGACTTATTAAAAATTCTAGAAAATCACAACTACATAAAGAATGGAATTAGTCACAATATTTTACAGTCCACTATTAGCTTCATATGTTGCCTGTTCGTTTGTCACACAGGGATAGTATGCACAGCATGGTACAAGTTAGTGCCTTGTGGACCAGACCCAATGATCATACCTGCTGTCATTAGATCTATATCCCTCTGCTGCTCTAGTCTGTTTTTTATGGCGAGCCCGCACCGCTCTGCTCCATTGCAAGTTTGCAACCAATCTAATCAAGCCTAGAGCATAAAACGCACCGAAAAACCCATTCCTATCTGTACCATTTGCAGCTTGGTTTTCAAATTGATTGGGTTAAAGACGTCACTATTGATTGTATACTATTGATCCTTAGTAGTAGCAGCAACACTAACCCTATCGGAACAACACCATAAGTTCAATATCTTCAATAGTGACGTCTTTAAGAAGAAAACAGAGCACAAGCACCGTCGTCACCCGATCAAAGATCATAGATTTTCACTCTGGACAAAGTCCTCGCTCATAAAACAATGTCTTCACAAGATCATTGTCACAACCAATTAAGTCCAGACTTGCATTTTCACCCTGCAAGATAAGACTATGAACTCCTATGTTGTCATCCCCACTTTCCAATACCGCTACTATAATTTATGAATCACCAAGTCAATTCCTCATCGCCACTAGGACTCGATCCACCATTGCTAGTCTACAGATCTTTCAATTGAAGGTCAGATTTATTTGCTTTTTACTGGAGTCCCTTCCGTTCCTTTTTCAATTTCTTTTTGTTGTTTCAACTTTCAAGCGGTGAAAAAAACAGGGTACAACAAAATCCTGCCTAATTAAGGACACGCTTTATTTCATCTTTACCCAAGGTATGGGTGAACCTTATGAACACAAGCAGACAGAAACGGAGCAAATGCAGATCTGCAAACTGGTCGCTGAGAACCAAACCAAAACTAAGGACACTGTACACAGAAGAGTCCAGCCTTGTCTGGATACTGTTTAACACCCAAATTCAATAAATTTGGGAGCATTATTATCTTTTTATTTCATCCGGTGACAAGCTGGCTGCCATAACTACAAGATCATTTTTCATCCTTGCCAGTATAGTAATGGCGAAATGCACACGAGAAGTCTTTGACATCGCAACCTTCGTCGCATAACTTCCGGTAGCTGCAGAAAGTAGTGCTTAGTCATGCGAGAAAAAGGAGGTGAACTGTGAGGTTCTCTGATTCTTTTGGTAATGTTTTTTTTCTGAATACTCTTACATCTCAAGTGCTTCTGAGCCCATGGGACATTTGAAGCCAACACCAGATGCAGAGGCCATGGACAAATCCAGATCTTTAGCCTGCAGAGGAATGTAAATGATCACATATTGGTGTGAGTACAAGATTTGAAGAGGAATGCTCAAGCAGAAATATTTTTGTCGCATTTGAATCATACCATTAGTTTGGAGGTGAAACCACCATCATAATTCCTCGACGAAGGCACGCCTGCCATTACTCCAGGAACTGGGTTATATGTGTCACTGTTGAAGTTAGTCCCAAAAAGAGCGCACGAAGTTATAAACTTCAGACGATGCAACTTATAAGTCCTCAGCTGAAGATGAGAAAACTACTTTCAATGGTTCCTTACACCTGAATACTACATTATGCTCCACTGCCACAGTTTAATGTTTGGAGAAGTAAAGCTCGTCTTATACTGCATCTCAAACCACAACAGAATAGGTGAGAAGGACAGTACCTACTCCAGCAGCGAGCGCTAGAGCAATTGAATATGTCTGTGAGAGTGCTTGCTTTGATCCCAAGATTTTGACCAAGAGCAAAGGCCTCGGAGACCCCAAGCATGCTGATAGCCATAGCCATGTTGTTACAGATCTTTGCAGCCTTAAAAATCCATATCAAAGTGAGTTGGAATCATCTCTGCACCAATAATTATGTAGGGGAATCTCCATGAAGAGCTAGACTAAGTCAAACTTACCGAGCCATTTCCAGCCCCGCCACAGTAGATAAGCTTTTTGCCCATTGCAAGAAGTAACGGCTTTGCTGCTACATATGCTTCCTCTAAACCACCCACCTATATATCATTTCTTTCCACCAAGTAAGACTCAAGCCCTTCTATCTAATATAATCGTTTGACCTGACAAAGTCTCAGTATTTTCCTGGTGGTAATAATAAGTCATGGGAGGCAAGGAATTATACCATGAAAGTCAGTGTCCCGGTTTCTGCGGCAGGAACACCTCCGGACACAGGAGCATCCAGCATCATCGGCTTTTGGGCATAGCCTGAATATATAGAACAGGCATACATGGATAACTCAAATGTTCACTATCAGTTTTACTGGGGACAAACAAATAAAGAAAGAAAGGGAAGATAGCAGATGGTTTCAATTTCTTCTACATGTAGACTAAAGTATTCAAGTTTTCAGCTGCTAATTGTAGATAGCGGTTCTGTATGATGGCAGATCATAACCTTTCTTCTCTTTCAGATTGCATCTTGACATGTCCATGGAAATCTTTCTTGATGTTTGTGGATCAACTGTAGATGAATCTATGTATAACCATGGTCTAAGGAGGCCCCCATTACCGAGCAAGCCGCTCCGCCCATTGTATACGTCTAATACCTGAAAAGAAACTGCAGTGAGCAGTCAACATTTTATTTGTTGAAGGATTTGAGTGTACATTTGAGTTCCAGTGCTTTCGCATCACCATCTTTGTTTAATAAAGGATACAGAATGTTTAGCTCTGCTCTACGACATTGTTTCAAGAAGGATATATATTACCTCTACTTGTTTGTTTATAGCATGATCCAGGTGGTGAAAGGAAGTGGAGAAAAAAGAGGGATCTCACGGTGTAACCAACTCACATGGGAGGAGGAAGGTAGCATGGTAATCACGACATCGCTCGACTCGGACACTTGAAGCGGCGACTGTCTCGTGGGAATTCCATCGTCTGAGAACCTCTTCATGGCATTCTCGTTGCTGAATGTCACAGATCCAATGTTTGTTGGATAGTCTAACAGTAGTGTGAAGGGAAACCATGACGAAGCAGAAATTGTTTGCTGAAGAAACTGAAGAAATGGATGCAGGTAAGCAGGCAGGGGCTTACACGTCATGAACAGACACTCTGTATCCAGCATTTATCAGGTTTCTTGCCATGTGGGAGCCCATATTCCCGAGCCCTATGAATCCAACGCTCTGCAATGTTGGTGTCTATCTTAAATCAGAAGGATGATTGAACAAAGATCACAGCTGCTTCCATTTTAGCTAAGCTCTGCTAAAATTTTCAGTTAACAGTTTGGTACAGCCAGAGAAACTAGCTAATCATTTGGATGTGGATGCTGCAAGAATTAAAGAAGGCGAGATGCGTATATGGCATAGGTGGGGGGAACCTCCATGTGAGACGGAATCGCAGCAGAGGAGAAGCGCTGGAGCCGGAGGCAGTTCTCCCAGCCCCATCCCTGCACCTTGGAACCAACTCTCCGCCATCCAACACCGCCCAATCCCATGCTCGCCGCTCTCGGTTAGTGCTAGAGTCGAACCTGGACTGTTCGCTGCAGAAAACACAAGTGGGGTATCAGAGGTTCTGATTCAGAACCGATCCATGGGTCATCATCATCAACATGTGGATAACGGAACCGAGATTCGCCAAATCTAACGCCTAACCCCCGATTTCTCCGTTGCCCGTCTCGCGGAACACAGGGAATCGAGTGACTGGACTGGAAGAACAGGGAGGAGGGGAAGCGGGAGCTTACCGGTGGGAGAGCAGAGCAGGTAGTGAGGTGGGAAGGGATTCCGGCGTGGCGTGGCGTGGCGTGCATATCGCTTCGCCGCGGCCGAGTCATCAGTCGTCACTCTCAGACTGACGGAAAGAGACAGACTCGCCTGAAAAGGACCAAACGGTCCACCTCCACCGAGAGAAAAAAAAACAAAGCGGAGTAGTAGAACAGCCTCGCACGCCACGTCTTCTCTGTCCTTCGATCAGCTACTAGGGAGGCACAGCGTAATTTTCGCACGGCTTTCGCTTTTCTAATCTGTTTTAGATCATTCGTACGATTCGAAGGAACCGACGAGAGAAGGATATTCGACTTCTAATCCGATTTTAGCATTATCCGTTTTGCTTTCGCCCCCTATCCTTTTCTTTTTAATCTTGTCACAGTGTGAGGGAGCTCCCCCATTGCAGTATATAAGAGAGTTAACAAATCTAAAAACCTTACGTCGCACGATTAATTTTAGAGAAACCGGTAAAAGATCACACTCTACAAATTATGGCACATAGTCCGTATTGAATACAAGGGCATAAGAGCATCTCCACTTTGGTCAATG
The DNA here is from genome assembly GCA_030063025.1 of Avena longiglumis. NCBI lineage: Eukaryota > Viridiplantae > Streptophyta > Magnoliopsida > Poales > Poaceae > Avena > Avena longiglumis. The sequence continues at coordinate 7,049,588 of CP125979.1, forward strand.
CGCCGAATCCCACCAAACTTGGCTTGGACGAATTTTTAGTGCAGGTACCCAGCTTTTCCACTACAGTCTTTCGGGCCTGCTTCCGCTAGAATTCGGCTCAAATTCGGCTAAATTTCGTCCAAATTTCGGCATAGTTCGTTATACGATGAATACAGAACACTTTAAGACCAAAGTTTGGCGAAATTTTAAACAGAGTTCGGCGTAATTAAATATAGTTTGGCCTGCAATAAAATTATAATATATTTCGGCCAGTTCATGCTCAGCATCTACGTCGTGTTGCCCCTGCGTGTCCATAGGTGCTCGACAAGATCATCCTGCAGCTGTTGATGCATCGTCGGATCTCGGATCTCCTGACGCATTGCGATGAATGCAGCCCATATTGGAGGCACCTGATGATCGTGCTCGCAGAGGACCTCAGAGATGGTATGGCTCTCCTCGAGCAAACTCATTGGATCCTTCCTCTTATCCTTAATAATCATGTTGTGCAAGGTCACACAATCATCACTTCCCACATATGATCTTTCACCAAGTCATAGCGAGGGCGGACAACGCAAACCTCTGCTGAGCACACCAATGACCGCTTATGTCCTTCCTTGACGAGCTCCTCGTCAGAATCCATGGTGAGTATCTCGCCTCGTCCGAGTCGATGGGCGACTGCCGTCGAAGTCCATGGCGAATCCGCCAAATGTCGAACACCTAGCGGGCGTGGTGGTGGACGGGCTACGGCTACTACGGCGAGGATAGGTCGACAGCGATGGCGGAGAAGGCGTGGAGTCGGGCAATGAAGGCGGCGTAGCTAGGCGTGGGCATGTCTCGTGGGAGCTCACGGCGAAGTCATGGCGACAGAGCTCTTCGCGGCAGTCTGGGCGAGTGGAGTGGGTGGAAATGGGGCTGTCTCGCCGACAGAGCTGGCCCACGCCCTTTTTTGTGGCGTCCGGCGTTCCCAGGGCGTACCCGAGAACCTGGGTTCGGCCTGGGTAGGCTAGACCAAATCACGCCCAAATCCGGACGAAAACAGGTTCCTAGGTACGCGACTGGGCCGATTTTCGGGTCCCGACTGAATTTCGGCGTCCGGATCGGCGTCCTGGATAGGCGAGTGGAAATGCTCTAAGACCCATGATCAAAAGCCCCGCGTCATATCCAACAAGGACTATCTCCCCAAAACACATACGAACTCTCGCCACTAGAGAGGTGCATGCACCGATGTCCATCTCCCAACATAAGTGTCAAGTATTGATATCTACTAAGGTGTGAATCGCCTCAATCACCTGCAACCTTGTGTGTTGCTTCTTGTGAATTTGCAGATGATATTACATCTTTTCATTCAGGACCTCGATGTCTTTCCCTTGGCTCTTGAACTTTGTAACTCCAACACGTTGCCGTCGTCGCTTCTAGTGCCGACACCTCCTCCTCCTCTCCCTTCTAAACCTAGATCATGAAACCCTAGATCCACCATAACTCGCACCGGCTAGGCGAAGTCCTGCGGGATCTTCTCTCTACCGACACCACGCCGTCGTCTTAGGAATCGCGAGAACTACAACCTCCATTCACTTTGGAACAAGGGAGAGGAAGGTCTTCATCAATCACCGAACGTGTGACCAGCTGCAGGTTACCGAGAACGCATGGCGGAAGGATCGTCTACGCGATCTTGAGATCGACAAGTGTACGACTACATCACCCACGAGAATCTTCTCTTGTTAACCGCTTTGAAATCTTCGAGGGTGAGTACTCTAATCGACTCGTTGCTTCAATCTAGTAGATAGATCTTGTCTTATTTGTGTGTATGCGGTAGAAATTTTTTGTTTTCCATGCTACGACCCCTACACTAAGATGTGTTTAGATGTATTATATATATTTATCAAACAAATTTATGATATTATTTTCGTGACAGATAGGGGTACTTAGTTCTTCTGTTCTGTGATCCATGAATACTCTTCGTAGATGTTTGGGACGTCAAACCATACATCACAATCCGGAGCCGTAGGTACTGCACCACATCTCTAGTGGGTCGTCTAAAGGGACGTCTATAGCAAATATAGACGGCATGAGGCCAAAATCACACTCCAGCGGCTCGTCCAAAGCGAGGTCTAAATTTAAATGATCTGTCAATCCTGCTACCCATCGTCCATATTTGTACGTCCAAGCCACGACATCTAAAGGCCAATCACTCGCTCACGAGCCTTCCCTCCCACGTCCCTGCTCGCCTACCGTGTAGTCTTGCCATGCTCGCCGCTCACTCTCAGAGAAACCGAGTCATATTAAAAAAAAATAGTTGTTAGCTGTTTGCTGGTTTCCATGGTGAGGAAAAGACAGAAATGATAGAATTTACACTGAATAATGATAGCCGGTGACAGGAATTGCAGTTGTTTGATTTTTTTTACCCAGTTTTGAATAAGAGAATATAGGCTTAATAATATAGTTTTCTAAAATATAGTTGAACCGGTAGTTACAAGAAAATATTAAAATATAGAAGAGAGAATATAGACATTCTATATATATATACTAACCGCTAAAAACTAAAAAGGTCTAAATAAGAATGTTTTTAGACAGTATATAGTCGACCAAATTTAGAAATGCTTTCTCCAACCAATCACTCATGGGTGGCTCTCACACCTATCGGTGGCCTCCACAAAACGGAACGTGGAACATACATCTACTAGTACCAGTAGTCCGTACTTGTGGCACAGTTTTGGCATAGCATGCGTGTGGGCAAAGTGATTACTACTCCAGTTGTTCCACCCGGCCCTGCCTGCGCCCCTAGCCACTCGCCAACAGCCACTTAACCAAACCGGTACGTACATTTCTTCGGTTCTGTCTGTCGGGGAGACAGGACAGACCGGTCTAGTCTAGAAGGACGATATTTACAAATGCCTCCGGTCAAGCAGCACTCATCATCCGTCCACGGTCCACCTGGCTCGCTGCCCCTCGTCCCCAAAGATCTCAAAAAGAGATCTCCACGATCGTCTAACCTAACCCGAAACGTCTAGTGGATCCACCTGGCCCAACGGGATCATCAGACCGATCGGTGTCGTCCGTGACAAGTCCGCCGATAATTGGTTGGCAAAACCGGGTGGGGATTGGTCGCCTTCGTCGGTCGGTAGAGTAGCATCGGATGGATCGTGGCGTAGGCTGGTGAGGTGGGGGAGGGAAGTCGTACGAGTGCCCGCGCGCGGCGTCCTCGTGCCATCTGATTGGAGCGTCGTAAGATAATTGGTGGACGTACGTACTACTAGTACATGTCGCTTGCTGGCGACCTCTCTCGGGCCCAGGGCGCACCGCACCGCCACTTTTCCGTAGCACCACTTTGCTTGTATATTTTTTTTGATAAAAAAAATGAGAGCTTGACGTACGTTTTCTTAGAGGAATCAGAGAGAGAATGACTCTTTTTTTTTTTGCCACATGAAGGATCCGGATTTATTATAAAATTCACAAGAAGTACAAAGTCCCTCCAACATCGAGGCCAAAGCAAAACGCCGACGTCGCCAGCGTTCGGCAAGGAGGCGTCACCGAGGAGTGTCGACGCCTCCCTCCCTCACTCACTTAGGGTGATGTCTTCGTCAAAACCTAGATCGGGTAGTTCGGCCAGCCATGGCGGTGTCTACAACTCTTAGGCGCTGGCTCAAGGGTGGCCGACGAGAAGAGTTCAGAGGAGGTTGGTTCTTTGGAGTTTCCTGGCGTTGGGTCGTGGCGCGACTTGTGGTTCAGTTTGGGCACGACACTTATATTGCCGTTGGTGTAGCATGTGTGGCTAGTTTTTTAATTAACGGTTTGTTCTTGTGGCATTGTGTTTTGGCCGTCGTCCTCTTCCTCTTTGCAACAATTGTCTCACCAAACATATGTTTTAAAAAAAGTTGCTCGCTTTTATAGAAAAAATGTCAACAACACAATAGATAATACTATCAAATACTTGGCACAGTTTAGCTAAAAAGTAAGGCGAGTAAATGCAATGTAAAAATATGTTTCCTGGTGGTGGATATAATTCTTTTATTCATTCCACAAACTTTATCAATTCCTACTTACAAAGTTTGGCCCTCCATATAGTTAAGTTAATATGTACTCCTGCATTAGTATCCATCCATCATATAGTGTGGCGGAATGACTCTCGTGCCTCAGTGATAAAAAAACCCTCCATCAATCGGGGAGGAAACATGACAGTGATAAATAAATGAAATAAAAGAAACACACATGCTTGCTTGAGTAGAGATTACAGCATCGCAGATCTCAAGACATGCATCTCTAGCTACTAGTACATCTCTGGTTTCCTAAACTAATCCATTTTGTAATAAGGGTATTACCAAATCTGGCCATGCATGATGACTTGTTAATCCATACGAGAATCATAGCGCGGACGCAGTAGGTGTTGTGATTGGTCCACACGCGCACGTACGAAGCCGTGCTCTGGGTCCTTGGTTACAGGAGGCCGCCGAGGGAGAGGGTGAGGGTGGCCTGGAGGTCGAGCCGCCAGAGGTAGCAGCCGGCGTCGAGCCGCCAGACGTCGCAGGGGGCCACGAGGGAGCCGCGGCGAGGGCAGGCGTCGTAGGTGACGCGCACGCGGCAGGTGAAGCCGGCGCAGGTGCCCCACGCCGGCACGGCGGCGCCGTCCCTGGCGGCGAGCACCACCCCCGCGTCGGAAGCAGGCGGCGGCGGGGCGGTGGCCGCGTCGCCCGCGGACGCCGCGCGGCTGAAAGCCAGGTTCATCCACGTGACGCGCCCCCACTGGTCGGACACGAACGCCGGAGCCTCGTCAGCGCCGCCGCAGGAGGCCGCGGCGGACGGCGCCTCGCCCTCGCGCCATGTTGCTGTCACGCTCTCGATGGTCACGCACGACGCCACTGGCCGCAACGGCTGCAGAGCCGCAACGTGCCCCATGACGACGTGCGCAGGCGCCAGATCCGCCTGAGGAGGCACCGCGGAGAAGCCCTCCTTGGCTGGCGGTGGCGGTGGCGGTGGAGGAGTCGACGAGTCCACTGACGTCGTCCCCGACGACGAGGAGGACGGTGAGGACAGAGGCTTGTCCTTGCGGAGCTCTACTTTTTGCGTCACCGCAGCCACGGTCGTAGCCTTCTTGGGCTTCCGTCCCCTCCTCCCACGGCCGCCGCCTGCAGCAGCCTTCCGCTTCCCCTTCCCTGCAGCACCGGCAGCGGCGGCCGTCGTCACCGGCGGCGTCATCGGCGCAGGCGCCATTGCCGCCGGCTTGGGCGCGATGGGCCTGAACTTGAGCATGATGTTCCCCATCTGCCACGCCTCCTGGCCCGTCGTAGCTCCTCCGTACCTCGGCGCCAAGCAGCACCCTCCCTGCTTCCTCTCCATGGTCCAACAACTGAGCACGTTCAGATACAAAACCGGAACGGCAGCGACTAGTCTGTGTTGCTTGCTTTCTTGGCTGGTGCGAGAAGAGCACGGTGCTTTAATACAAGGGGCAGAACGGACACGCGTCAGGTAAGCTGGGAAAGTGGCAGTGGGCATGGATGTCAAGGACGGGCAGGGGGGGCGTACGTGGGCGAATGGGGGACGAGCGGGTCGCCATAATTGGAGCGGCTTGGACGGGGACGAGGGACGCGTGGCCGTGGGGGCGGGAGGGAGCGGGAGCAGGCGTATCTCGGGGCTGGATCGCGCTTGACGTCACCGCGTCAACAAAGCGAGGCCCCGGCCAACCCGCCGTCGCCGCGTCGCCCGGCGTGGCGCGCGACCAGGGGATGAAACCATCGGGAATTCCGGATTGGTGGGTGAGGCGGGGCCCGGGCCAAGGCTGGCGCGATGAGATTCGAGAGGACCCGGGTCGGGTCTGCTGCGCCGGTGCCATCCAGAGTGCGACCGTCGCTGGGATCCATGGTGATCGGTCCCGGCCGGCCCGGGATAGCGCACTTCAATCTGCCAGGTCCCCGCATACAGCGGTAGCACTAAACATGATGCGGTTTCCGCAAACAGCATATGCAGGTCACAAATCGCGACGCCAGATTAGAAATGTTAAAACGAAACTACACCCTCAAATTCATTTTTATGGTCTCTCGGATTGTCAAGATTCGGATATACCTAGTTATGTTTCACTGTAGATATATCTGAATCTAAGACCAGTAATTTGGATCAGAGTGAGTATATGTTTTTTCGAAAAAACATTGCATTCGGAAATTCAACAAACATACATACCAGGGTTCATCAACCATTTACAAGCAAAATCAAATGTCTCGATGGTATAGGCATTTTTTGTAAACCCTAGATCTACCGTCGCTCTCGGAAATCTATCCTACCGGTGCTTCTACGATTACGGGCAGCGCTAGCAAGCTATTCAGAGTCGTTACCGTAGCGTCATCGACGATGATGAATCTGAGGTGCTCCACGCGGGAGCGGCGAATCTCCACGACCAAGTCCTCCTCCTCCTGCTCCCGGGCGATGTGGCGACGCTTCACCTTGTCCTAGACGTCGGTGACCACACTCTCCCGCCAGCGCTGCACCACCTCACGCAAGAAGGGGTCGTCTTCGCCTCGCTGGCTCCGGTTCCACGACGGGCCGCGACTCTGGTGAGGCGACACGGTGCGACGGACAAGGTGGAGCTCGCACAGCTTGACGTATACCATATTGTATATGACTCGATTGTTAGAACTTATGTGTGCAATGATCTATTTTCTCTTCATCTTTATGTGGTTGCTTATGGGTAAGATGATCTGTTTTTGACACAACTTGGTTGCTTATATGGTTTCTTCAATGATCTATTTCTAGCATGGCCCTATATGGTTGATTATATGGTATATTCAAAGATTTATTTCCAGCACAACTCTATGTGGTTGCTTATATGGTTTCTTCAATGTTCTATTTCTAGCAGAACTCTATGGTAGTTGCTTATATGAGTTTATTTCATACTACTCCTTTCATTCTAAAATATAAGACGTTTAAGGTTTAGTCAAAAGTTAATGTTTTTTAAGTTTGACCGGGTTGAGTTTGCCAGATTCACGCGAGCATTTTTTTTGGGACCCCAATAAGACGTTTTTTGTGGCCTAGAAACGTGTTTTACGGGGGCGCGAGTTTTCGTGTCCGTTACAGATGCTCTAAGGGACAGACGTAACCTTAACGGTGATTGCTACAGACATACAGTACGTTGTTCGTTGTCTCAAGTGATCCATCTGTTAAAACCAATTAGAATCATCTAGGGTAGATCGATTCAGTAGCTGCTTTTGCCTATGCAAGATCTTGTCCAAGAACTGAGAGAAGAGGGAAGAGATCAGTGAGGAAGAGAAACATACCGAGCTAGAGGCCATGGTAGAGGGCGACGGCGTGAGCGTGGGAGAGCGAGGCGGTGTCGGTGGTGCTTCCCGTCACTCTGCGCGAGCCCTCGATCGGAAGGGCGTGGGGAGTGGCGCACGGCGAACCTCGTTAGTTGTGCCATCGGACCCCACCTCTTTATATATGCGCATGTGACAGGGGCCCACCAACCGGAAGGTTGAGCGTCCCCGATCAGGACGCGGTTAAGGGGTGTGATCGAGCCGTTGGGCTCGGTCACGATTGAGATCAATCTAACACCATCTACCAGCATCATCTGTGACAACCCAAAGCTCTCAATTGTTGGATGCGTGTTGTTCATGTGTGAGTTCTGCGTTTTCCTTCTTGCTTGTAATCGAGAGAAAAAAACTGCATGAAAGATTTCAGAAGAAAGTTTTAATACGTATTTTTTAGGTGCTGACTAAAGTGGGACGCTATATACTTATTTGCTACTCAGGCTTTCAGAGGTAGTGCATTTTTTCAGCAGGAACAAGCAAATCTTAAAGCAGGCGCAGCTATATTAATAGTTGGTATGACGCTGACACAGCTAGCTAGCATGGAACTGTTTCGGCGATCATGCAAAGAAAACCTCCGTTTTACATGGAGCCTCTGCCCTCTTTCGTTGCCACCATATACGTAGTACTACTTCAGAATTTTGAAGACACCATTTCTACATGTACGGTCGGCAGGTAACGGAGCTTGTTGCCAACTCCTCTACAATCAATGGCGTCCACCGTGCCGTGCTCCGCCGGCCTCGCGTCTCAGCCGCCACGACACCGCAGCTGCAGGTTCCAGCAGCGTCAGCGGCCGGGCAGCCTCGTTTCATCAGGCAATCGATCGATCAAAACATCTCTTCTCCTGTATTGGACCGTCTATCTGTATTCAGGTGGTCTTTCTGACGGATGGAAATAACTTGCTGTAGCTCGAAGAGATGGGCAGATTAGATCTATGAGTACTGGGGTGACCATGGCCATGGATGGAGCCCCGGTTGCCGTGGTCACCGGGGCGTCGAGAGGGATCGGGAGAGCCATAGCTGTGGCCCTTGGCAAAGCAGGTTGCAAGGTAAGCGGTACGTGTTGTAGTTCGTATGTCGGGATCAGCAATCATCGCAAAAGAAAGATTACCAATCTTTGAGAAAAATCTACTAGAATGTAGGCAGTCGAGATGTGTACTCATAAGTCATAACTCATTGGAGTCTTCGAGCTAAACTTCGGCTTTTGTTTGTGTACTTAAGGTGGTTGTGAACTACACCAGGTCTGGCATGGAAGCCGAACAAGTGTGCAGAGAGGTGAGTATACATGTACTCATCCCTCCGTTTCAAAATATAAGATATTTTAGGTTTATGAAAAAAATAAATCTAAACTTCTTTTAGTATATAGTAAACCTATATACTAAAATAAGTAGATTTATTTTCTTCACAAACCTAAAACATCTTATATTTTGAAACGGAGGGAGTATATGCTGCCTCCTCGTGGATACTTTGTTTTCCCCTGTGCCAAACAACGTGTCATCCGTGCAGATTGAGGAGTACGGTGGGACAGCCATCTCCTTCTCCGCCGACGTCTCCATGGAAGCCGAGGTCGAATCCATGATGAGAGCGGTGAGTTATCTGTCGTCGTTACTCAGGCCAATAGAATAGCAGACAATGTGAATATATCTGTGACGAATGGAATTCATGGCGGATGTTGCCACAGGCAATCGATACCTGGGGAACCCTGGACGTGCTGGTGAACAATGCAGGTTAATTCTGCCGATTTTAATCTCTCGATCTGGCCTGCACGGCTAGCTAACTAAGAACCCAATTCATCTGGCACTTGATGACGGTGGGTTTCCATGACACGGCCGGGTGTGATCTCTTGATGAGCAGGAATCACACGAGACGCGCTGCTGATGCGGATGAAGCGGGCGCAATGGCAGGAGGTGGTCGACGTGAACCTCACAGGCGTGTACCTCTGTGCCCAGGTGAGGGAGATCTTTCTTCTCTAGGCGTCCGTAACCAACCGGCACCAACCAAAACATGCTAAGTTTCTTCTGTCATCCCGTTCCAGGCAGGGGCGGCAATAATGATGAAGAAGAAAAAGGTAGACATGTGCCAGTTCTTTGTTTTGAAACGATCTTTCTCTTGTATGGTCAAAGGTCGGAGCAGTTTCTTGACTGGCTGATCGATTTGCCCCACCCCAGGGAAGGATCATCAACATCGCGTCGGTCGCCGGGATCATCGGCAACGTCGGGCAGGCCAACTACTGCGCCGCCAAGGCTGGGGTGATCGGGCTCACCAAGGCCATGGCCAGGGAGTACGGCAGCAGAAACATAAACGCAAGTAGCTGCAATGCAGCCATGCCATTCCATGCAAGCAAGAACAAACACATGTTAACCAATAACTAGCCTGTCTGAAGCTTTGCTTGCCTCTTCCGTTTGCAGGTGAACGCGGTCGCGCCGGGCTGGGTGGCGTCCGACATGACCGCGAAACTAGGCGGCGACATCGAGAGAAAGGCGCTCGAGACGATACCGCTAGGTAACGAACAGGTCTAGCACGCACTGTGATCCTCTGGAAATTTTGCTCTGAATTTTGATCTGGTTCTCCTGCTTGTTCTGCTGCTGCTGCTTCTGAATTCTGATGGATATTTGCAGGACGGTTCGGCAAGCCGGAAGAGGTCGCTGGTCTGGTGGAGTTCCTGGCCGTTCAACCGGCCGCAAGCTACTTGACCGGGCAGGCAAGTTCCGAATCGGTTTCGAGATATGTGATCATGTCATCCATATGGACGTGTTAGCGTAGTTCTGGGCGTGTGTACTTACTGAAGATTTAATCTGTTTAATCTGCTACTGCAGGTGCTCCCGGTTGATGGTGGACTGTCCATTTAAATGCAACTAACGCAGAACCACAGCAAGTTGTGACCATCAAATAAGCAGAGTGCTCTGACGACGAACGTGATTATGAACAAGTTATTCAGTTGTGTTAGAGGAGAGGCATCAATTTACGTGCATGGAAGGAAGAACTAATGTAGTACCATGACGACAGGATCTGCAAGGCAAGGCATATCGTACTACCCAAATTACAATCCCATGATGTTAGTTTTGTTCATAGCCAAACTGAGCAAGATGTCTTCTAGTCAATTGGTATTTTACAGAATTATTATTGGTGAGATGAAACAGGGAGCTTATTAGCTTGGCTCTGATCTTCAGTGTGATGATACTGTTCGTCCAACTAAAACATGTCTTTTAGCACACAGACTGATGAACATTCCAACACAATAGATGTACAGCCCAGAACCTGCGGCAACTCTAGCGGTGCGGATGTGCTCTGGCATCACATACGTAACAGACACACAGACACAGTCTTGAGGTTATGAGTTCAGACAAACTGTGTCATAACCGAACAAATTCATTGGTTAGAAGAAATGGATCGCGCTGTCTCTCGCCTGTGGACAGGTGTAGGCTTGTACAGATGAGTTAGAATAAGCTCAACATATGCCTTAATCTTAAGTGCAACACCGAGGGGATGGAAAGAACCCCACTCCTCCCTTAGCTTGTTGCGGGCATCCCAGATATGCCAGAAGGTCACCGCCAGAACTGTTGCTTGGGTGTTGGACTGTTGGGTGGCTCCGTGCTGCTCCACCACAGATTTTCGGGAAGTTGCAGAACACGTTCTAAATTGACTCTAAGATTATCAGTACAAAAGAGAAGGAAACCGCGTCACACAATGTCTTGTCTGACAGATCATGTCACTTTACTACATTCTTCCTTACATGCCAATTGCCATGTGAAATAAAAGCACTCCTCTTAACACAACTGAATAACACAAACTTCCCACTAAACGATTTCACAATCACTGTCGTCGTCACTGCTGTACCACGGCAGCAGCGAACAAATTCTTCTATGCCCACCTAGAAAGCTTCCACAAATGGGATGTATAAGATCTTTAGCCTCATATTGACACGCTTTGCAGAGAGCTTAAAAAATGAAAAGAAAAATGCATTAGTTAATGACCAATAAATAAATAAATAAATAATCGTGTGAAAACGACCTTCAAAGTTAGAGCACCAGTGTATTAGCACAACAAACCGAATAAAAATGTGAAGATATACCTTGGTCATTCTCTTTTGATGGCTTGAAGTCATCCTCTCCCAAAGGTGTGCAAAGAAAAACATCGTCCTCATCTTCTAGATCATAATGCACCTCAGCAAAAAACATTGTGTGTTTACCGTCTAATCCTTTCACCGAGAAGTTGAAATGCAAATATCCTGCCCCATTTTCATCAAAAAGGTTTCTTTCTTTCACTTCCAAAAATTCAAGTTCAGTAGGCTACAATATAATATACAAATGTATGTCAGTATAACAGGCCCACTTCAGATAATAGTAAATTGCACTTCAATCCTGCAGCTAGCTTCAGTAATGAGTTAAAAATCAGTAGTCTAACCTATAATAACAGATTAAACCACACACTATTGTGGGTGGATAAACTTATCAAGTTGTAGTAATATTAATTAATACATCAGTAAAGATTTCATTCAATGCCTAACTAATAAGAGTTGGTTTAGAAAAGTGCTAGAAAACTCCATGTCCATTCTAAAACAGAATAGAAGTAGCAATATTAACTCAAACAGCAAGTATTGTCATGGAAGAATATAACCAGAATAATAATTATCGATTCATATGGGTATGACCTGCATGTTATGTTTCTTGGTATAGACTTGCAGTGCTGTCATCAAGAACTTCCGATCCCGCTCTTCTCTTTGCCTAACTTGCTCCTCACTAGGCCTGACTGATGACTTAGCAGCCTTAAGGTTGAAACTGCGTCTGGCAGCATTACTAAAAGCCGCGCGAAGATCATGCACCGTAAATTCTGATTCCCTGGGAGTGGGATCATGCCAAGTCTCCAACCTTGTGTCATAACTACATGAGTGAAAATAATATATATATATATAAACGCAAATAATATATATATATACATGAGTGACAATTTCTTTAGGGATTTGATTACGTTTCCTTATCTCATGCAAATTCCTCTATTTTTCTCAGGTCAAAACTGGTGTAATTTTCACAACATGTGTTTTCTAATTTCCTATATACCCTAGTACCCTACGTCTAGGAACAGAGGGAGTATTATCTACTATCTCCCAACTTGAGGGGGGAGTACCCTATATTTGATGCTCTTGCTATTGTTGCTGTTGGCGACCAACAAATTAGAAGTTATCTAAAGCGGCCATTGAGCAGTTCAAAGATAAGGGAGACTGGCGTAACATAAAAACATGTGCTTGCTTTTCTTTTTCGGGTTATAAATTGCGCCGTTGTTGCTGCTGCTGCTGCTGCTGCTAGGCATCAACAAGTTCTGCTTTTCTAGAGATAGTACTAGTGAAGGATGTAAACAACAATTGGAAGCCGTCTGTTGGGTTTTAAACCGACTGTCGTCTTGGAAGATGAAAGGATGTTGCATGCCTACCATCTGGAGAAAGACGGAGTAGTGGTTGCGGAGGCTTTCCGCAACAAGTTGGTCATCCTCTCCTCTGCTGCTTCATAATAAATAAATAAATAAATAAATAAACGGAAATTAGCTAGCAAGGATTCTCATACCAGATCAGCGCACAAATTAAAGAAGAGAGATCGCGCGTCTCGGAATCATCCCCGACCAGACAAATCGACGGGAAAGGCTTGCTCACCTGTTAGGAGGGCCGTGCCTGCTCCCTGTGTCCTCCGCTCCTGCATTATGTTTCGAGGGCTGCAAGTTGAATTCGCCGGAACGGACGGAGTTAGGGTTACGGCACCTCCTGTCCTCTACACTTCCGTCTTCGTTTCCTCCTCTCGAGGAAGAGGAACACCATGGATATGTAGGCAGGCCAGAGCGGCCCAGTACCACGGCCCGAGACTTCATCCCGTCGTAGTTTACGTCTTCGGTCTCCACTCTCCAGCCAGCTTTGATCCCGCAAGGAACGAGAAACATGAGCCAGGCCCTACATCGCTCATAGCGAGGGGCTCCTACTACATGGGCCAGGCCCAGCGTGTGCCAGCGAGCGAGGGCGAGCGCTTGTTCGGCTTTCCTTCCATTAATATTTTTGGTTCGATCCACACAAACAGTGGAACAAATATTCGAAATCTGAACAAACTCTAAATCTAAATAAATGCTAATGCTGAACAAATTTCAATTTTTAAAAATTTAAAATCTGAATATTTTCAAAACTGAAAAAAAACTGAAACTATTTCAAAAATAGTAAGAGAAAATTCCTTATTTGACACTATTTCTCGATATAGTTCCTTATTTAACACTACTAAAAAATTACTTCCTTATATGACCACTTTTGTAATTTTTTTGCCTTATATGACACCGCCGTCAGCTCCGTTAGTCTCTTCCGTTAGTTTATTTTTTTAAGGACCAAATTACCCTCCCACTCGATCGCCTAGGTTCCTCCGCTTTTTTGTGATTATCACTCGATAAATTTGATTATACGTCCTATTAGACTGAAGTCCAATTCACTCCACCAGCTCGAGCTAATCCATGTGCGGCTGGCGTATGCATGTGATAACTCGTGCACTCTAAGCTAGCTAGGATCTGTAACAACTTCTGTTAGCATGTGTTGTATGGTGCGCGCGGCCGTGAGATGTACACAGCCCGGTGCAAATCATTCGCCACCACCTCTGCTCAGTTTGAGAGTCCCGGCAGTAAGAGCCGGTCGGCCTCGATCCTCTGTGAACTTAGTACTAGGAATGGCCAGATGCGCCGACGTCGTCCACACGACGACCAAACGTCGGGTCGGCCAGAAGACCACACCAGCCAGCCCAGCCCTCGGCATAGCCGTCGGCGTAGTATGCACTACACCGACGGTCACCCCAGCGAGCGGAAGCCCTCGGCAGCAAGCGGACGTGCACAAGACAGACGGCGTTAACGGTTGCGTCGGTTAGGCCGACCGACCCTAAGATAGCATACGCCGACAGCCACCCTCGGCGTACAGATTAAATAGCACGCCGACGCCACCCTGGCGTAGCCTTATGTATTTTTCATTTATTTTGTATTTGTATCAATTATTTATATTTTTTTATTAATTGGATAATTTGTACCTCGAATAGCGATCTACACGTCCACATGAAATGTCGTTGAATCTTCTCACACCGAGAAATTTCTATATGTTTGTAAGTGTTATTATCGCATGTGGTTCTCAATAGAACTCACCACGACCACATGAAGTGCTTGCATGTGTCCCCTCGCATGCATGCGCTCTAACCTAGAGGCGAAGGTTCCAGACCAGTATGGGGAATCTCCCGTTTAGGTGAAACCGGTAGGATAGTGCCCCAACTTGTGAACCAACATGGTTTTACATCACCCTATGACCTAAACAAACACAAAACAAGAGAGCTACGCTGGCTACCTCGGAGGAACGTCTAGGGGTAGACGATCCGAGTGTGCACAGAGATCGTGGTTTCACGAGGAAGACCACGAGAACATGGAATCGACGAGAACTTGCATGTGTCCCTAGCATATGTGTGTGAGTGTGGTGAGAGGTTGGTATATGTGCTTGCATGTGTCCCCCCTCGCATGCATGCGCTCTAACCTAGAGGCGAAGGTTCCAGACCAGTATAAGGGAATCTCCCGTTAGGTGAAACCGCAGGATAGTGCCCCAACTTGTGAACCAACATGGTTTTACATCACCCTATGACCTAAACAAACACAAAACAAGAGAGAGATACGCCGGCTACCTCGCTGAGGAACGTCTAGGGGGTAGACGACTGAGTGCACAGAGATCGTGGTTTCATGGGAGGAAGACCACGAGAACATCGAATCGACGAGAACTTGCATGTGTCCCTAGCATATGTGTGTGAATGTGGTGAGAGGTTGGTTTAGGTGCTTGCATGTGTCCCCTCGCATGCATGCTCTAACCTAGAGGCGAAGGTTCCTGCAGTATAAGGGGAATCTCCCGTTAGGTGAAACCGGGTAGAATAGTGCCCCAACTTGTGAACCAACATGGTTTTACATCACCCTATGACCTAAACAAACAAAAAACAAGAGAGAGCTACGCCGGCTACCACATCGGAGGAACGTCTAGGGGGTAGACGATCCGAGTGTGCACAGAGATCGAGGTTTCACGGAGGAAGACCACGAGAACATCTAATCGACGAGAACTTGCATGTGTCCCTAGCATATGTGTGTGAGTGTGGTGAGAGGTTGGTATAGGTGCTTGCATGTGTCCCCCCTCGCATGCATGTGCTCTAACCTAGAGGCGAAGGTTAAGTGCAGTATAAGGGGGGAATCTCCCCGTTTAGGTGAAACCGGGTAGGATAGTGCCCCAACTTGTGAACCAACATGGTTTTACATCACCCTATGACCTAAAAAAACACAAAACAAGAGAGAGCTATGCCGGTCTACCCCTGTCAGAGGAACGTCTAGGGGGGTAGACGATCCGAGTGTGCACAGAGATCAGGGTTTCGCCGGAGGAAGACCACGAGAACATCGGAATCAGATGAGAACTTGCATGTGTCCCTAGCATATGTGTGTGAGTGTGGTGAGAGGTTGGTATATGTGCTTGCATGTGTCCCCCCTCGCATGCATGCGCTCTAACCTAGAGGCGAAGGTTCCGTGCCCGTATAAGGGGGGAATCTCCCCGTTTAGGTGAAACCGGGTAGGATAGTGCCCCAGCTTGTGAACCAACATGGTTTTACATCACCCTATGACCTAAACAAACACAAAACAAGAGAGAGCTACGCCGGGCTACCCCTGTCAGAGGAACGTCTAGGGGGGTAGACGACCGAGTGTGCATAGAGATCAGGGTTTCGCCGGAGGAAAACCACGAGAACATCGGAATCAGACGAGAACTTGCATGTGTCCCTAAATTATATATTAATAATATATAGTTTCTTCTATAATAGTAGACACTAAATAAAGTATCTTGTAAAATTTGATATTAAACAAAAAAACCCTTCTTTCAAAAAAAACCAGTCTACCCTGGAAAAAAAAACCCTAGCTACGCCGACGGCTGCCCTCGGCGTATGACTGGCCGTCGGCGTAGCCCTATCCTACTAGGGCTGCCCCCGCGTTCACCCGAGCCACTCGTTCCTCTCACCAACTCCTTTGCCCCGGCCAGACCATGCGACCGCCATTCCAGCTTGACTCCCCATTCCGCGCCTTGACCCTCCCCGAGCCTCCCCCGCCTCCTCCCTCTCCCGAGCCTCCACTGGTGCCACCCCCCTCCCTCAGCCACAGCCACCGCCACCACCCTCCGTGCCTCCCCACCGCCACCAGTGCCTCCCCACGCCACCACCCCGCCTCGTGCCTCACATGCCGCCACCCTCCCCCATTCCCGCCTCCACCCTTCCTCCTCAGTGGCCACCTCCCTCCTCCCTCCCCAGGCGCCACCGCCTCTTCCCTCCCCCATAGCCGCCACCCTCCTCGCCATTGAAGGTTGTTTACCTCCCTTTGCCTCCCGTTCAAAGACTGGCCGAGGCTCGTCGTCCCAGCAGTACCTCCTGAACTTCAGAGAAATAGAATAGGTAGAAAATAGAATAGGTAGAAATTTATTTAGAAATAGAATATGTAGAAAATTATTTAGAAATAGAATATGTAGAAATAGAATAGGTAGAAATTTATTTAGAAAATAGAATAGGTAAAAAATTATTTAGTAATAAAATAGGTAGAAATAGAAATAAAACTAGATGCAAAAATTATTTAGAAATATAATAGGTAGAAATAGAAATAAAACTAGATGCACAAAGTAGAATATTTTTTGAATGAGCCTAATTATACATGTTGTGACTAAGGTGTTGTCTTTATGTCAATGTACAAACTTTGTAGTGTTTCGGGAGTGACTGTCGTTGCGGGAGATGGTGTAGGTGACACCTCGATCCGTCTCAGGTTCCGTCGCCGACCTCGACACTCGGTTGATCGACTACTTCCTCTACCGCCGAGGGTGAGAATCTGTTCGCCTCTCTTGTACCTAGGTTTTATTTTTCTGTCTCGATCACCAAGTCTGTCGCGTCACCTAGGTGTCATCCCGACCGTAAGTGTTACGCGACTTAATATGCATTAGTGGTCTCGCATATTTTGGACCGTAACGCTTATGGCTTTTATCGGGCGGTATGGATTCGTAGTTGGGTTTGGTTCTCCCTGGCTCTACCTCGATTCGAGACAGGATTTCGGTGGTGCCTCCTCGTTGTTCTCCGGATGCACATCCTCTTGGCTTTTTGTCGAGACGTGTATCGGGAGAGCAGCGGGGAGGTGCTGCCAAAATTCTGCTTGGATCGGGGTAGAACCAGGGATAACTTACCCAATCTACGGATCTGGCGGCTGGTTAGGACCCTCTTTTCCTATTGGACATGTAGGTTGATGAATGCGTAAAAATATGAAGCAATTAATCTCCTGTTTGATATAAAATGTTATATTTGTTGTTTGTCTCCCAACAAAGTAGAAGAGGATGGCTGATAATGGGTGGATGTATAGTGGCCGTATTAGTGCGACTAATAAAACAGACGATTGGGTACGGAACTCTCATTTGTTAGTGAATGAGTTAGCGCGTGGTTCGAAGGCAATGGTTCGCACTTTGTCCTCGCTCATTGCACTAAGCGTCATCATCGAGGGAAAGGATGACATGTACAAACACCTTCGCAATATGGGTACATGTCTAACTATGTCACGCAAGTCGACTTTGCTCTGCACGAACGTGATGAGGTGAGGTGATGCGTCGGTGACTCAATGGAAATGAGCACGATGGGATTAGAAACATGCTAGATGATCTTATCGATGCCGACTAGCAATTCGCCACCTCCACGGAGGAATCACGAAGAGGAACCGCTAGAACCGGAGGAACTGAGCCAACCGCGAAGGCCTTCCTTGATATGATGGCGGCGGCTAAGAGGCCTCTGTCAGGGTGCAAAGATTTCTCATCGATGCCATCTCTCGTGTTCAGCCGACAAGTGCGATTATTCGCCACCGTTCTCACTTTGAATCTAATCTGAGAACATGTAGTAACATGTTGCCCGAAGGGCATTGTCTGCCTAAAACCTTTCATGAAACGAAGAAACTCATGAAGGAGCTCAACATGGATTATGAAAAGATAGGTTGTTGTCCAAAAGGCTGCCTTTTGTTTTGGAAACAGTTTGAGGGTGACAAGTACTGCTCCATTTGTAAGGCCTCTAGATATGAAGAGATAAAGGGGAAGGATCGTCAGGTGAGGTAGTCGAAGGTCGCTAAGAAGATACTTCGGTATCTCCCATTCATAAAAAGAATCCAGCGGCTTTACTTGAGAGCGAGGAGACTGCCAAACAGATGACGTGGCACAAGAAGGGGAAAAGATACGAGGAGACGCAGACGAAGAAGATGGGACATCCATCGATGGTAAGGCATGAAAGAACGTCGATGACAAATACCCCGGTGGCGAAGAGGCTCGGAATGTTAGAATTGCGATAGCAATGATGGCTTCAACCCATATGGTATGTCGACTCCTCTGATACCTGCTTGCGGTGTATGTTATTCGCTCAATCTCCCTCCCGAGTATTAATGCAACGGAAGACCATGTTTTGTCGTGATAATTCCGGACACGAGTATCAGGGAAGAACTTGAGTGTCTACATGCAGCCGATTGTGGATGATTTGAACCACTCTTGGATACACGGGATGTTGACATACGACCGAGCATCAAAGAGAAACTTTTTGATGAAAGTTTGGTTACAATATACTATGCATGACATGCCCGGGTACGCCCGAATGTGCGGGTGGTGTACAGCGGGTAAGTGTCCATGCCGGTGTGCACCGACTTGAGTTCCTTTGGCTAAAGTCGGGTCGCAAATATGTTGCGTTTGACACGAATCGACAGTACCTCAAAAGAAATCATTCGTTCAGAGAATATAGAAAGAACTTCAAGAAGGGCAAAGTTGTGCATGAAGTAAAAGAGATACCAAAGTTCGAGGCTGCAGCTGTTGATGCCGAGATACATGCTCTCGTGCCCGCGGAGCCGGGAACTGTCCATCAATTTGCGGGATATGGTGTAACGCATAATTGGACTCACGTGGCAGCATTAACGAATCTCGTGTATTACAAGGACCTCGAACTTCCCCATAACATCGATGTGATGCACACCGAAAAGAATGTCGGGGAGTCCCTTTTTCACACGATCCGAACATTCCGGGAAGTCAAAGGATAATGTCAAGGCTAGAGTCGATGTTGAGAAGCTTTGTGATAGGAAGAGATTACACATGCAGCCTCCTACTGTCCGTCGAAAGAATTGGTTCAAGCCGCATGCCTACTACTGCCTTGATAATGTCCAAAAGAAGGAGTCATTTAGGTGGCTCAAATACGTCGTGATGTTCCCTGACGGTTATTGTTCGAATATAAGTAAGGGAGTCAATCTTTTGACGGGACAAGTCAACGGGCTCAAGAGTCACGACTATCATATTGTTGGAATTATGCCCTAGAGGCAATAATAAAGATGTTATTATTATAATTCTTGTTCATGATAATGTTTATATTCCATGCTAGAATTGTATTAAGCGGAAACTTTAATACTTGTGTGGTTTGTGAACAACACCGTGTCCCTAGTACGCCTCTATGGACTAGATCATTGATTAATGATGGTTAAGGTTTCCTAACCATGGACATGAGTTGTCGATTAATAATGAGATCACATCATTGGGAGAATGATATGATGGACATACCCAAACTAAGCGAAGCAATTAGATCGTGTCATAGTGTTCATCTTTGCGAAGCTTTTCTTATGTCAAATAATGTATTCCTTAGACCATGAGATAATACAACTCCCTGGTATCGGAAGAAAGCTTTGAGGGCATCAAACGTCATCCTATGAGAGGGTTATCATAAAGGTGTCTCTCAGGTGATCGGAAAGTATCTATTGGGTTGTATGTATCGAGATGGGATTTGTCCCTCCCAAGTCGGAGAGATATACTTCGGGCCCACTCGGTAATCGATATCAACACCGCTTGCAAGCATGTGGTTAAGGAGTTAATCACAAAGTGATATCGGATTACGGAATGAGTAAAGTACTTGTTGTGAACGAGATTGAACTAGGTATGGCGATCGACGATCAAATCTCGCAAGTAAAATATCGCGAGACGGGAATATATATGGGATTGATTGAATCTGGCATCGTGGTTCATCCGATATGATCATCGATGAATGTGTGGAATCAATATGGGTTTCGCACCCATTGTTGATTATTGATAGAAGATCATGTCTGTATATTCTCGAACCCGCAGGGTCACACACTTAACGTGTCTCGACGCTAGGACAGATTGGATGATTGGTTTATGAGTTTTTGTTCGGAGTCTCGGATGGGATCCGGGACATCACGAGAGGTTCCGGAGTGGTCCGGAGAATAAGATTCATATAAGGCAGTGCAGTTTTTGGAGTTCGGAATTGTTCCGGGTTAATCGGTATTGTACCGGAAGCTTCTAGAACCTTCCGGAAGGGGACCAACGTAGCCCCACGTTCCGGGAGGGGGCATGGGCCTATGAGGGAGTGCCCTGGCCGCATTGGGCCAGGGGAACAAGGCCCCATAGGGCCCAGCCGTCCAAGAGGGATAAAACCCTAATCTAGACCTTCTAGAAGGGGGGGGGGTTTCCTTGCCCCCACTCCTCCTCCTTGTGGCCGCCGGTTTGGGATTGGGGGAGGGGCTAGGGCAGCCTCCCACCCCTCTATATAAAGAGGGCTGGGGGCGCACCACCCCACCACACCTTCCCCTCCAAAGCTAGCCGACCTGCTGCCCTCCTCTCTCTCTCCCTCCCGACTGCGTGTAGGCGAAGCCCTGCTGCAGAAACTCTCCACCATATACACCACGCCGTCATGTTGTAGATCCAATCCGTCTCTCCACCATACTTGCTGGACCAAGGAAGGAGGAGACGTCGAGGTGCTGCACGTGTGCATCTCACGGAGGCACCGCCACTTGTGGTGCTAGATCGGATCGGATCACGAGGAGGAGAAGCGAGTACGACTACATCACCCACGTTCCGACGAATGTTCCGCTGTGCGAATCTTCAAGGGTATGAAGATCTAATCCAATCTCTCTCGTTGTTTGCATCTCCTAGATTAGATCTTGGCTTTCCCTCTCTTCGCATCCGTAGAAATTTTTGATTTCTTGCCGAAAACCTTCGGGTATCGAGCTAGATCTATGCGTAGATGTGTTTCATGAGTAGAATGCAACATGGTTGTTGGGCGTTGATGTTTTCTGCAAGCCTCTTGTTTGTGTTCTTCTTATGACGCGGGATAGTGAGATTGAAGCGGTCTAGGCCAACCTTACGCTGACGCCGTCATGAGACCGGCTCCGCACTTGACGTGTGGCTTGTTCCACATGCGGCTGGTGGATGTCAGTTTCTCTCACTATAGTTGTCATGGGATTAACACCGGAGTTTGGCAACCATAATATCACCGTTGTGGCTTTCCGTAGGTAAGAATCGTTCTTAGCATCTACTCCCATAAGCCACGTAAAACATGCAACAACAAAGTAGAGGCGTCTAACTTGTTTTTGCAGGGAGTGTTTTCTGTGATATGCTATGGACCAAGATGTGATGTGTATAATGTATGCGATGATCATGTTTTGTAATGTTTCACGACTTGCATGTCGATGAGTACACAACCGACAGGAGCCATATGGTTGTCTTTATAATTGTGTATGACCTGTGTGTCAACTTCTTATGCGCCATGTAATAGTTTCACTTTATCGCTAAGTAGTTAGCAATAGTTGTAGTTGCTATTCGTGGTGGAGGCAATCATGGTGGGGTGATGGAGATCATGCCGGAACGCATAAGATGGAGATCATTGCGCGAAGATTGGCTATACCATGTCACATAAAGTTATATGCATGTGATGTTTATCCTTTTATGTATCTTATTATGCTTAGATCGCGACGGTAGCATTATAAGATGATTCCTCACTTAAAGATCAAGATAAAAACTGTGTTCTCCCCAAGTATGCACCGTTGCGAAAGTTTGTCGTGTCCAAGCATCACGTGATGATCGGGTTCTATAGACTCTACGCTCACATACAACGGGTGCAAGCCAGTTTTGCACACGCGGAAATAATTGGGTCTAACTTGACGAGCCTAGCATGTACAGACATGGCCTCGGAACACATAAACCAAAAGGTTAAGCTTGAGTCATATGAATGATATGATTGACACTTCGTTGTCCACCATTGAAGCCACATCTCTTCTCATGAAGATCGGATTAGGTGTGGTGAATTTGGATCGTGTTCACTAAACAACTTGAGGGATGTTGAATTTAGTGGGAGTTCATCTAGTAATTTGATTAAAAGTTGAACTAGTTATCATGAACATAGTCTAATTTGTACTTGCAAATATTGTAGATCAAATGGCTAAATCCAACTTCAACTTCAACGTTTTCGCTGAGAAGGAAAAGCTTAGAAACAATGGGTCTAACTTCACCAATTGGTTCCGCAATCTAAGAATCATTCTCTCAAGGTCAAAAGGACTATGTCCTTGGAAAAGCGTTAGGTGACCCTGCTACAAGCTGCTACGGTGATGAGAAAGTTGTCTATCAACAAGAAAGATGATTATGGTGTGATTAAGAGCACCATGTTGTTTTCTATGGAACCGAACTTCAAAATTGTTTTGAAGACTATCCTGCCCTTTGAGATTCTCAAGAGCAAAACCATGTTTGAGACTCAGGCCCACTTTGAGAGATATGAGATCTCGAGAAGTTCTTTAACTACAAGATGGAGGAAGGGAGTTAGTTAGTGAGCACGCCATTAAGATGACGGGCTACACTCAATGCCTTGAGCAAGCTGGAATGCACGATTCGGAGGAGCTCAAGATTGTGGTTCTGCAATCACTCCTCCCGCTACAAAAGTTTTGTAGTGACTCACAATCAGATTGGTTCCACTGATACGATCACCGAGCTCTTCGCAAAACTGAAGGCTGCGGAGGTGGACATCAAAAAGGATAATCATGTGTTGATGGTCAACAAGCCCACCTTCAAGAAAGGTAAGGGAGCAAAGAAGCCCTTCAAGAAGGGCAGCGACAAGCGCACTGCCCCTTCTGAGAAGAAGCTCAAGTCTGGTCCTAAGCCGGACACTGAGTGCTTCTATTGCAAGGACAAGGGTCACTGGAAGTGCAACTGTCCGAAGTATTTAGCGGACAAGAAGGCTGGCACCATCAAAGGTATATGCATGTTATTGATGTTTTCCTTAGTAGCCCTCGTTGTAGTGCCTGGGTATTTGATACTGGTTCAGTTGCTAATATTTGTAACTCGAAACAGGAGCTACGGAATAGACGGCGGCTTGCGAGGGATGAGGTGGCGATGCGCGTTGGCAACGGATCAAGAGTTTTGATGTGATGGCCGTCGGCACGCTCTCCTTAGTTTTACCTTTGGGATTAGTTTTAAACCTCAATAAATGTTATTATGTGCTTGCGTTGAGCATGAACATTATTTCTGGATCTTGTTTATTGCAAGACGGTTATTCATTTAAATCGGAGAATAATGGTTGTTCTATTTATATGAGTAACATCTTTTATGGTCATGCACCTATTATGAATGGTTTATTTCTTCTAAATCTCGAAAGGGATGAAACACACATCCATAACATTGAGGCTAAGAGATGCAAAGTAGATAGTGATAATACTACTTATTTGTGGCACTGTCGTCTAGGTCATATTTGAAGGGAATATGCCCTAAGAGGCAATAATAAAGTGTTTATTATGTGTATTCCAAGTATATGATAGATGTTTATTTTGCATGCTATAATTGTATTAATACGAAAACGTTAATACATGTGTGTTTAATAAACAAACAAAAAGTTCCTAGTTATGCCTCTCTCATAAACTAGCTCATTGATTAACAAGATGATCAAGGTTTCCTGATCATGGACATTGGATGTTGTTAATAACGGGATCACAACATTAGTGTAATGGTGTGATGAACATTCATCCGAAGTATAGCATTACGATCAAAGTCATTGAGTTTATATTGCTATAACAACTTACGAAGTGATCCTAATCCTTAGACCATGAGATCATGTCAATCACTAACACCGGAAGAGTTTCTTGATAACATCAAACGTCACACCGTAACAAGGTGATTATAAAGATGGATATAGAACTAATAAAGTGTTATGTTGAGGCTCATGGATCGAGAGTGGAATTTTTTCATCCCGATGACGGATAGATATACTCTGGGCCCTCTCGGCGATATCACATTGATTAGCTTGCAAGCAAGTGATTTGATCACTAGAATGTTATATCACAGGAACGAGAAAAGAGTGCATGTCAGTAACGAGATCAAACTAGGTATGGAGATACCGATGATCGAATCTCGGACATGTAATATATCGTGAAACAAAGGGATTAAGATACTAGCGTAAAAGGTTCCGACGATCACAAGAAAGTCATCGTTGAATGTGTGGGAGTCAGTATGGGTCTCCAGATCCCGCTTCTGATTATTGATCCGAGAGGGGTCTCGATCATGTCCGCATTATTCACGAACCGTAGGGTGACACACTTAAGAGACACCGACATCCAATTGGAGCAAATGTTTCATGCCGAAAGAATGAACAAGCGCAGGAATTTATTTCACTAGATACCGAAACATGTTTTCGGGTGAAATTGCATAAAGTGGTTATGCATGTGAAATAGAATTCTAGCAAGGGGTTATTTGTGAATGTTTGTCATTAAAGTAATTGACAAAATTCTGAATAAAATAAAATAGTTTTATTTAATGAGAGTTTTCATTAAATTTTGTGGAAATTTAATGGGAATTTGAGTGGACTTTTGAGTGGAGGGATTTTAAAGGGCATTTTGTGAGTGGAGTGTCCACCCACATGAATGAGGGAGGGGAGGGAGCAGCCCCCATGGCCGGCGGCCACCCCCTTGGGTGCCCCCCCTCCTCCTATAAAAGGAGCCCCCCTCCTCACTTGTCTCTCACACCTCCTCGTGAAGGATCTCTCTCCCCCTCTAGAATTTATCCCCCATGGTCTCGGACTAGCGAGATACATGTTCCCGGTGGCTATTCGGCAAGAAAGATTTGTGCTTCGCTGCATCATTGGAGCGAGGAGGCGGAGGTTGCTCAGTGCCTCGAACATGTGTGCGAGCACGGATCTGCTGATTTGGCGGCTAGGACTTCTTCTCGATCTTGAGATCGGCAAGAGATCGTCTAAATCAACCACGAGTTGAACTTGTTAAGCTTTGTCGGTCTTCAAGGGTATGTTCTCTACGGATATACATCCGCCCGTTGTTTGTATCTAGTAGATAGATCTTGGTATATAGTTCACATCGTAAATTTTTGTTTTCTATCTGCGAACCCTACAAAGGGTATCGAGCCGGATCTATGCGTAGATACTTTACACGTAGTACACATATGAGTATGTGGGCGATGATGATCATGTTGTTGCTCCTTTGTTGTAATTTTGGATATTGGTGGCATAGTGGGATGAAGCGGCCGACAAACTTTACATGTCCTCGCACATGAGACCTGTTCCACGCTTGACATGCAACTAGTTTGCATAAGTGGCTAGTGGGTGTCTGTCTCTCCTACTATAGTCAATATCTATTTTGCAAGCGAGTTGTCAACAATTTGATTATCCTCGTTGTGGTTCATGTTCGTAGGTAAGAACGGTTCTATCTCGAAAGCCCTAAGCCACGTAAAACTTGCAATGGATAAATTAGAGGCGTCTAGTTTAGATTGTTGCTGGGCTAGTGTTATGATATGGTAGTGTTGTAAGTAGAAGTATGAGATGATACTCTTACAACACACATAGCGTGTAAAATCCATAGACCTTGGATTTACACATATAGGTATGATAGTGATCATATGACGATGCACATGATAGAGATCATCTGCGGGAACCATATAATTTCACTAATAAACATATGATGTTTAATTGCATCTTATATTGCTTGTTTAGCGCTTTGTTAGCATAATAAGATGATCCCTCATTTAAATATCAAGATAAGAATGTGTTCTTCCTTTAGTATGCACCGATTATGTTTTCGTCGCTCCAAGACATCACGTGATGATCGGGTGTTCTTGGATCCACGACCATATTTCGTGTAAAACAGTTACACGCGAATACTAAGGTTCTAACTTGGCGAGCCTAGCATGTACAGACATGGCCTCGGAACACGGATCGAAAGGTTAAGCATGAGTCATATAGTTGATATGATGCCCATTTGATGCTCGCCTTTGAAGCTATACCGACTCACGTGATGATCGGACTTGGTGTAGTGGATTTGGTTCATGTAATCACCAAAAAGGCACGAGGGATGTCGTTTTTGAGTGGGAGTTCATTCGTAATATAGATTAGTTGAACTCAATCTATCATACACTTAGTCTAAACTTTACAAATTCTGTTGTAGATGGCACCACCTGCTTTTAATTTCAATATGTCCATGGAGAAAGAGAAACTAGCAACGAACGGTAGCAAATTTACCGAATGGGCCATGAATTTGAGGATTCTCCTCTCTGCTGCACAAAAGCAATATGTGCTAGAAGCGCCGTTAGGCCCCCCACCTTTAGATGATGCCCCTGACGAGGAGAAGAATGTCTATCAGACTTGTCAGGAGGGCCACAACTTAGTTCATTGCAGCATATTGTATGGGCTAGAGCCGGAACTTCGAAAGCGTTTCGAAAACGGCAATGCATTTGATACAATGGGTGAGTTGAAAATGATTTTCGACACACATGCTCGTCAGAGAGCTACAACGCTTCAGAAAAGTTCTTTAGCTGCATGATGGAAGAGCACAACTCCGTTAGTGAGCATGTACTCAAGATGTCGGGTTAGGCCGATAAGCTTGT
Organism: Avena longiglumis; assembly: GCA_030063025.1. Taxonomy (NCBI): domain Eukaryota; kingdom Viridiplantae; phylum Streptophyta; class Magnoliopsida; order Poales; family Poaceae; genus Avena; species Avena longiglumis. The sequence goes on from CP125979.1 coordinate 7,076,575, forward strand.
GTCCTTGGGAATATCGATTCCCATTGACTTAGGAATCCATCGTGTTCTGCAGTCTCTGCCACCTAGCTATAAGAGCTTCGTGATGAATTATAATATGCAAGGCATGAAGAAGTCTCTCCCCGAGCTTCTGTCAATGCTTAAAACTACATAAGTGGAGATCAAAAAGGAACATCAAGTGTTGATGATCAATAGGAACACTGGTTTCAAGAAAGACAAGAAGGGAAAACGGAAGGGAAGTAAGGGCGGCAAGCCTATTGCCGCGCCTGAAAAGAAACCCCGAGTTGGACCTAAGTCTGATTCCGAGTGCTACTATTGTAAGGGACGCCATCGGAAGCGCAATCGCCCCAAGTATCCGCGGACAAGAAGGCCGCAAGGCAAACAAAGGTATATATGATATACATGTTATTGATGTGTACTTTACTAGTTCTCACAGAGCACCGGGTATTTGATACCGGTTCGGCCTATTATTTGTAACTCGAATCGTGGGTCAGAAAGCGACCGCTAGCAAGGGTGAGGTCAAGATGCGTGTCGGCAATGGATCAAGCGTTGATGTGATCGCCGTTTAACGCTGCCTCTCCACTTACCGTCGGGATTAGTTATAAACTTGAATAAATGTTATCCGTGCCCGCACCGAGCATGAACATTGTATCCGGATCGTGTTTGATGCGAAGTGGTTATTCATTTAAACCGAGAACAATGGTTGTTCCATTTATATGAATGAAATCTTTTATGGTCATGCACCGATGATGAATGGTTTATTTCTATTTGATCTCGATGATAATGTTACACATATTCATAATGTTGATGCTAAAAGGATTAAACTTAATGATGATATATCCGCATATATGTGGCAATCGCCGTCTAGGTCATATTGGCGTTAAACGCATGAAGAAGCTCCATTCGATGGACTTTTGGAATCACTTGATTATGAATCATTTGATACATGTGAGCCATACCTTATGGGCAAGATGACTAGAACGCCGCTTTTCGGTTCAATGGAACGGCGATGATTTATTGGAAATCATACATTCGATGTATGTGGTCCAATGAGTGTGTCGGCGAGGTGGATATCGTTATTTTGTTACTTTCACGGATGATTTGAGTAGATACAGTTATATCTACTTGATGAAACACAAGTCTGAAACCTTTGAAAAGTTTAAGGAATTTCAGAATGAAGTGGAAAATCATCGTAATAGAAAGATCAAATTTCTACGGTCCGACCGTGGAGGTGAGTATCTAAGTTACGAGTTTAGCACTCACATGAAAGAGTGTGGAATTGTTTCACAACTCACACTGCCGAACACCACAAAAATGGTGTGTCGAACGTAATCGTACTTTATTAGATATGGTTCGATCTATGATGTCTCTGACGGACTTGCCGTTGTCATGTTGGGGTTATGCACTAGAAACTGCTGCATTCACTTTAAATCGGGCACCATCTAAATCCGTTGAAAAGACACCGTATGAATTGTGGTTTGGAAACAAACCTAAGCTGTCATTTCTTAAAGTTTGGGGATGCGATGTTTATGTGAAGAAACTTCAACCGGATAAACTCGAAACCAAAGCGGAAAAATGCGTCTTCATAGGATACCCTAAAGAAACTATTGGGTATTCCTTCTATCACAGATCCGAGGGCAAGGTTTTTGTTGCCAAGAATGGATCCTTTCTAGAGAAAGAGTTTCTCGCGAAAGGTGTGAGTAGTCGGAAGGTAGAACTCGAAGAGGTTGTGGAACCTTCTCTTCAAAGTATGGCGAGTAGCGCAATGGGAAGTTGTTCGGAGTTGGCTCCACTGTTGAAGAGGGAACTAATGATAATGATCATGAAACTCCGAAGAGAGAGTACTACCAACCTCGCAGGTCAAAAGGACGCGGCAGCTCCCGAGCTATACGGAAATCTGTCATGAATTTCATGGTTGATGAAAATGACGACCGCTGACGTATGAAGAAGCGATGATGAGCCCGGATTCCAACAAATGGTTAGAAGCCATGAAATCCGAGATGGAATCCATGTATGAAAATCAAGTTTGGAACTTGGTGGAATTACCTCACACCGAAAGGCCGTGGAGAACAAATGGATTTTCAAAAGGAAAACTGATGTTGATGGTAATGTGACCGTCTATAAAGCTCGACTTGTCGCAAAGGGGTTTCAAATTCAAGGAGTTGACTATGATGAGACTTTCTCTCCGTAGCGATGCTAAAGTCGATTAGGATTATGTTAGCAATTGCTGCATATTTCGATTATGAGATATGGTAGATGGATGTCAAAACCGCTTTCAATGGTAATATTGAAGAAGAGTTGTATATGATACAACCAAAGGGTTTTGTCGATCCTAAGGATGCTAACAAGGTGTGCAAGCTTCACGATCCATCTATGGATTGAAGCAAGCATCACGAAGTTGGAATCTCCGCTTTGATGAGGTGATCAAAGAGTTTGGATTTGTCCAAACTTATGGACAAGCTTGTATTTACAAGAAAGTGAGTGGGAGCAATGTGGCATTTCGATATTATATGTGGATGACATATTATTGATCGGAATGATATAGATCTTTTAAACAGTGTTAAAAGTTATCTAAACAAAGAAATTTTCAATGAAGGACCTAGGTGAAGCGTCATACATATTAGGCATAAAGATCTATAGAGATAGATCTAGGCGCCTAATAGGGCTATCGCAAAGTACATACCTTGATAAGATTTTAAAGAAGTTTAAAATGGACGGAAGTAAGAAGGGTTCTTACCTATGTTGCAAGGCAAGACATTGAGTAAGACTCAAAGTCCGGCTTCATGAAGAAAGATAGATAATGGACAAAGTCCCCATGCTTCACCCATAGGCTCTATAATGTACGCCATGCTATGTACAAGACCGGATGTGGCACATGCTATTAGTTTGACTAGTAGGTACCAATCGGATCCGTGTTCGAACACTGGATAGCGGTCAAGAATATCCTTAAGTACTTACGAAGAACTAAGGATATGTTTCTTGTATACGGAGGTGAAGAAGAGCTCGTCGCTAAGTGTTATGTCGACGCTAGTTTTGACACCGATCCGGATGACTCTAAGTCTCAATCCGGATACGTATTTCTCATGAATGGCGGAGCGGTTAGTTGGAGGAGCTCCAAACAACCTTTGGTAGCGGGATCAACAACGGAGGCCGAATATGTTGCTGCTTCAGAAGCAGCTCAGGAAGCAGTTTGGATGAAGGAGTTCATATCCGAACTAGGAGTGGTGGCAAAGCGTTGGACCCAATGGTGATCTATTGTGACAACAATGGTGCCATTGCCAATGCCAAAGAGCCAAGGTCTCACAGCATTCCAAGCATATTAAGCGCCGGTTTCACTCCATCCGCGAGCATGTCAAGGATGGAGATATAAAGATTTGTAAAGTACATACGGATCTCAATGTAGCAGATCCGTTGACTAAAACTCTCCCTAGATCAAAACATGATCAACACCAGAACTCAATGGGTGTTAGATTTATCACTATGTAACTAGATTATTGTCTCTAGTGCAAGTGGGAGACTGAAGGGAATATGCCCTAAGAGGCAATAATAAAGTGTTTATTATGTGTATTCCAAGTATATGATAGATGTTTATTTTGCATGCTATAATTGTATTAATACGGAAACGTTAATACATGTGTGTTTAATAAACAAACGAAAGTTCCTAGTTATGCCTCTCTCATAAACTAGCTCGTTGATTAACAAGATGATCAAGGTTTCACGATCATGGACATTGGATGTTGTTAATAACGGGATCACAACATTAGTGTAATGGTGTGATGAACATTCATCCAAGTATAGCATTACGATCAAAGTCATTGAGTTTATATTGCTATAACAACTTACGAAGTGATCCTAATCCTTAGACCATGAGATCATGTCAATCACTAACACCGAAGAGTTTCTTGATAACATCAAACGTCACACCGTAATGTGGGTGATTATAAAGATGGATTCAGAACTAATAAAGTGTTATGTTGAGGCTCATGGATCGAGAGTGGAATTTGTTCATCCCGATGACGGATAGATATACTATGGGCCCTCTCGGTGATATCACATTGATTAGCTTGCAAGCAAGTGATTTGATCACTAGAATGTTATATCACAGGAACGAAAAAAAGAGTGCATGTCGGTAACGAGATCAAACTAGGTATGGAGATACCGATGATCGAATCTCGGACATGTAATATATCGTGAAACAAAGGGATTAAGATACTAGCGTAAAAGGTTCCGACGATCACAAGAAAGTCATCGTTGAATGTGTGGGAGTCAGTATGGGTCTCCAGATCCCGCTCGATTATTGATCCGAGAGGGTCTCGATCATGTCCGCATTATTCATGAACCGTAGGGTGACACACTTAAGAGACACCGACATCCAATTGGATCAAATGTTTCATGCCGAAAGAATGAACAAGCGCAGGAATTTATTTCACTAGATACCGAAACAGGTTTTCGGGTGAAATTGCATAAAGTGGTTATGCATGTGAAATAGAATTCTAGCAAGGGGTTATTTGTGAATGTTTGTCATTAAAGTAATTGACAAAATTCTGAATAAAATAAAAGAGTTTTATTTAATGAGAGTTTGCATTAAATTTGGTGGAAATTTAATGGGAATTTGAGTGGACTTTTGAGTGGAGGGATTTTAAAGGGCATTTTGTGAGTGGAATGTCCACCCACATGAATGAAGGAGGGGAGGGGGCAGCCCCCATGGCCGGCGGCCACCCCCTTGGGTGCCCCCGTCCTCCTATAAAAGGAGCCCCCCTCCTCACTTGTCTCTCACACCTCCTCGTGAAGGATCTCTCTCCCCCTCTAGAATTTATCCCCCATGGTCTCGGACTAGAGAGATACATGTTCCCGGTGGCTATTCGGCAAGAAATATTTGTGCTTCCGCTGCATCGCTGGAGCGAGGAGGCGGAGGTTGCTCGGTGCCTCGAACGTGTGTGCGAGCACGGATGCGCTGCTGATTTCCGGCGCTAGGACTTCCTCTCGATCTTGAGATCGGCAAGAGATCGTCTACATCAACCACGAGTTGAACTCGTTAAGCTTTGTCAGTCTTCAAGGGTATGTTCTCTACGGATATACATCCGCCCGTTGTTTGTATCTAGTAGATAGATCTTGGTATATAGTTCACATCGTAGGAAATTTTTTGTTTTCTATGCTGCGAACCCTACAATATTGGTGTAAAACGCATGAAGAAACTCCATTCTGATGGACTTTTGGAGTCTCTTGATTTTGAATCATTTGACACATGCAAACCATGCCTCATGGGCAAGATGATCAAAACCCCGTTCTCCGGTATGATGGAGCGAGCAACGGACTTGTTGGAAATCATACATACCGATGCATGCGGACCGATGAGTGTTTCGACGCGTGGTGGATATCGCTACTTTCTCACTTTTACCGATGACTTAAGTAGATATGGGTATATCTATTTAATGAAACATAAATCTGAAACGTTTGAAAAGTTCAAAGAATTTCAGAATGAAGTGGAGAACCATCGTAACAGAAAGATTAAGTTTCTACGATCCGATCGTGGAGGTGAATATTTGAGTTACGATTTTCTCACGCATCTTAAAGCAAGTGGAATCATTTCACAACTCACGCCACCCAGAACACCACAGCGCAATGGTGTGTCTGAACGCCGGAACCGAACCCTATTAGATATGGTCTGATCGATGATGTCTCTTACTGATTTGCCGTTATCATTTTGGGGTTATGCATTAGAAACCACTGCATTCAGTTTAAATAGGGCACCATCTAAATCCGTTGAGACGACACCATATGAACTATGGTTTGGTGATAAACCTAAGTTGTCGTTTCTTAAAGTTTGGGGATACGAAGCTTACGTCAAGAAGTTGATGCCGGACAAGATCGAACCCAAAGCGGAGAAATGCGTCTTCATAGGATACCCTAAGGAAACTATTGGGTATACCTTCTATCACGTAACCAAGGCAAAGTGTTTGTCGAAAGAACGGTTCCTTTCTTGAGAAGGATTTTCTCTCAAAAGAAGTGAGTGGGAGGAAACTAGAGCTAGACGAGGTTATTGAACCTTCTCTTGAATTGGAGAGTAGCGCAAAGACTGAAATTGTTCGGTCACCGCACCAACAATAGAGGAAGCTAATGACAAGGATCATGAAGCTTCGGACGATCTGCATCTTGAACGTCGCAGTCGACAAGGTCGCGTGCTCCTCCGAGTGGTAATGGAAACCTGTCTTGACTATCTTGTTAGTAGAAGACGGTGAACCCACGAACTATGAGGAAGCGATGATGAGCCCAGACTCGAGAAATGGCTAGAAGCCATGAACCGAACTAGGATCCATGAGCAAAAACCAAGTATGGACTTTGGTGGACCCTCCTAGTGACCGAAAGGCCGTTGAGTGCAAATGGATCTTCAAGAAGAAAACGGACACGGATGGTAATGTTACCGTCTATAAAGCACGACTTGTCGAAAGGTTTTCGACAAGTTCAAGGTGTTGACTACGATGAGACTTTCTCTCCGTAGCGATGTTTAAGTCCATTCGATTTTATTAGAAATTGCTGTTTCATGATTATGAAATATGGCGGATGGATGTTAAGACTGCGTTCCTCAATGGCAACATTGATGAAGAGTTGTATATGATGCAACCCAAGGTTTTGTCGATCCTAAGGATGCCGATAAAGTATGCAAACTTCAGCGCTCCATTTATGGACTGAAGCAAGCGTCTGAGTTGGAACCTTCATTTTGATCAAGTGATCAAGAGCTTTGGATTTGTTCCAAATTGCTACAAGCTTGCATCTACAAGAAAGTGAGTGGGAGCTCGGTGACGCTTTACGTACTATATGTGGATGACATATTGATTATTGGAAATGACATCAACATGCTTAACGATGTGAAGAGTTATTTGAACAAGTGTTTTCAATGAAAGACCTAGTTGAAGCTGCTTATATATTGGGCATCAAAATCGATAGAGATAGACAAAAGGCGCGATAGCTTTAAGCGGTACATACCTAGACAAAGTTACGAAAAGGTTCGAATGGATAAGGCAAAGAAAGGTTCAATGCCTATGTTGTCAGTAAGATATTGAGCAAGGCTCGGTGTCCATTCTGATGAAATGATAGGAAGCTATGAGCAAAGTGCCTTATGCCTCGGCCATAGGTTCTATCATGTATGCCATCTTGTGTACTAGACGGATGTGTCCAATGCTCTTAGTTTGACGAGATATCAAAGTGATCCAGGAGTGGAACACTGGACAGCCGTGAAGAACATCCTAAAGTACCTAAATAGGACTAAAGAAATGTTCTTAGTCTATGGGGGTGATGAACAGCTCGTCGTAAAAGGTTACGTCGACGCTAGTTTTGACAGCGACAAGGATGATTCTAAATCTCAGACAAGATACGTGTATATTTTGAATGGAGGAGCTATGAGCTGGAGAAGCTGCAAGCAAAGCGTGATCGCGTGATCTACAGTAGAAGCGGAATACATGGCTGCTGCAGAAGCGTCAAGTGAAGGAGTTTGGATCAGGAACTTCATCACTGAGCTTAGCGTGGTTCCAAGTGCATTGGACCCACTGGAGATATTGTGTGACAACACTGGCGCCATAGCACTCACTAAGGAACCAAGATATCATCCAAAGACCAAGCATATCAACCGCAAGTTTCATATAATCCGAGATTATATAGCAGATGGAGATCTGAAGATTAGCAAAGTACATACAGATCTGAATGTCGCAGATCCATTGACTAAACCTCTTCCACGTGTAAAACATGATCAGCACCTCAGTGCCATGGGTGTGAGATTGTTGCCAAATGTAAACTAGATTATTGACTCTAGTGCAAGTGGGAGACTGTTGGAATTATGCCCTAGAGGCAATAATAAAGATGTTATTATTATAATTCTTGTTCATGATAATGTTTATATTCCATGCTAGAATTGTATTAAGCGGAAACTTTAATACTTGTGTGGTTTGTGAACAACACCGTGTCCCTAGTACGCCTATATGGACTAGCTCATTGATTAATGATGGTTAAGGTTTCCTAACCATGGACATGAGTTGTCGATTAATAATGAGATCACATCATTGGGAGAATGATATGGTGGACAGACCCAAACTAAGCGAAGCAATTAGATCGTGTCATCGTGTTCGTCTTTGCGAAGCTTTTCTTATGTCAAATATTGTATTCCTTAGACCATGAGATAATACAACTCCCTGGTATCGGAAGAAAGCTTTGAGGTCATCAAACGTCATCCTATGAGAGGGTGATCATAAAGGTGTCTCTCAGGTGATCGGAAAGTATCTTTTGGGTTGTATGTATCGAGATGGGATTTGTCCCTCCCAAGTCGGAGAGATATACTTCGGGCCCACTCGGTAATCAGTATCAACACCTCTTGCAAGCATGTGGTTAAGGAGTTAATCACAAAGTGATATCGGATTACGGAACGAGTAAAGTACTTGCTGTGAACGAGATTGAACTAGGTATGACGATACCGACGATCAAATCTCGGGCAAGTAAAATATCGCGAGACGAAGGGAATATATATATGGGATTGATTGAATCCTGGCATCGTGGTTCATCCGATATGATCATCGATGAATGTGTGGGAGTCAATATGGGTTTCCAGACCCCACTGCTTATTATTGATAGAAGATCATGTCTGCATATTCTCGAACCCGCAGGGTCACACACTTAACGTGTCTCGACGCTAGGACAGATTGGATGATTGGTTTATGAGTTTTTGTTCAGATTATCGGATGGGATCCGGGACATCACGAGAGGTTCCGGAGTGGTCCGGAGAATAAGATTCATATAAGGCAGTGCAGTTTTTGGAGTTCGGAATTGTTCCGGGTTAATCGGTATTGTACCAGAAGCTTCTAGAACCTTCCGGAAGGGTACCAACGTGGCCCCACCTTTCGGGAGGGGGCATGGGCCTATGAGGGAGTGCCCTGGCCGCATTGGGCCAGGGGCACAAGGCCCCATAGGGCCCAGCCGGCCAAGAGGGATAAAACCCTAATCTAGACCTTCTAGAAGGGGGGGTTTCCTTGCCCCCCACTCCTCCTCCTTGTGGCCGCCGGTTTGGGCTTGGGGGAGGGGCTAGGGCAGACGCCCAGCCCTCTATATAAAGAGGGCTGGGGGCGCACCACCCCCCCACACCTTCCCCTCCAAAGCTAGCAGCCCTGCTGCCCTCCTCTCTCTCTCCCTCCCGACTGCGTGTAGGCGAAGCCCTGCTGCAGAAACTCTCCACCATATACACCACGCCGTCGTGTTGTAGATCCAATCCGTCTCTCCACCATACTTGCTGGACCGAGGAAGGAGGAGACGTCGAGGTGCTGCACGTGTGCATCTCATGGAGGCACCGCCACTTGTGGTGCTAGATCGGATCGGATCGCGAGGAGGAGAAGCGAGTACGACTACATCACCCACGTTCTGACGAACGTTCCGCTGTGCGAATCTTCAAGGGTATGAAGATCTAATCCAATCTCTCTCGTTGTTTGCATCTCCTAGATTAGATCTTGGCTTTCCCTCTGTTCGCATCCGTAGAAAATTTTGATTTACTATGCCGCGAAACCCTTCACATATATGGATTGAGCGGCTGATGCCGGTGATGGTTCGAGGGTATCTCCCCGAAAAAGTATGGCGAGTGCTTGCGGAGTTGAGCCATTTCTTCCGCACCCTCTGTGCTAAGCAGATATGTCCTCTGGTGATTGAGAAGCTGCAAGTTCAGGTGCCGGAGTTGCTATGCAATTTGGAGATGATCTTTCCGCCAGGCTTCTTTACTCCGATGGCACATCTCATTGTGCACCTCGCGAACGATGCACTCTTGGGGGGCCGGTGCAATTTCGTTGGCAATTTTTTATTGAGAGAGAGTTTAAGTATATTCGAAAGATAACTGGAAACAAAACCAAGATTGAAGCATGCATAGCTGAAGCAACATGCCTTCGGGAGATGGCAGACGCCATGACAACCTCTTGGCCCAATGATGTTCCCACTATGCATAACCCGGTCTCGTTACAATGTCGACCTGCCCAAGAATGACCCCAATCTCGAACTATTCCAATTTCTCGGTGGCAAGGCCGGTAAAGGACTAAAATATAGGTTGCCGAAGGAAGAGAAGGATTGCATAATGCTCTATGTGCTTATGAACATGAAGGAAGTGGTCGATTTCATTAGGTAAAATGGTGAACACCCTATTTCTCTATGCAGCTAGTAACTCGGTCTCCGTCTAATGCTTATTTTCTCATTCTTAGCGATTTCACGGATGAACAGTGGTCGGGACCGACGGATCCCTCTCCCATGGAGTTGGACACTCTACTGAAAGAGGGTGCTCCCGGAAATAAAAAACTTTGTGTCCTGGTTTATGGAAAAAGTAAATTCTAACATGTCCCTCTTACCTTGCAATATGTGACTTGTCACTCTTATTCCACGTAACTCGACGCAAATTCCTCTTGTACACAGGGAGCTGATCCCAACGTTGAGATGTCAGATGAGCTGAAATGTGTTTCCCAAGGTTGTAACAGTGTCGTCATGAAGTATGAGAAGTATGATGTGAATGGGTTTCGCTTCCATACAGAGACGCACCAGAAAGGGCGACCGAATGCAAAAACGGTAAATACTGGGGTGTTCACCAAAGGAGCCGATTCCCTTGATTACTACGGAAGGTTAGAGAATGTATACGAGCTGACCTTCAATCGCATTTAATGTCGAACTCAATCTTGTTGTGTTCAAGTGCCACTGGTTTGACCCAAGGGGTGGACTGAGAAGTACCCCTTCCATTGGGTTAGTTGAAGTTAGGCCTTCAACCACCTATAGCGGAGCCGACGTCTTTGTTGTTGCTCACCAAGCCAACCAAGTTTATTATTTGCCCTACCCATGCCAGAAAGCGGAACTCCAGGGCTGGGAAGTCGTGTTCCAGGTATCGCCACATGGTAACCTACTGATTCCCTCTGAGGACGATTACAACAACATTAACCCTGTAACGTACGAGGGAATTTTCTATCAAGAGCAAGAGGACTTCGGACACTTTGATTTAGAACCGGTTGATCTTGAGGACCTTGGGAATAATGTAGACACTCGGGGTGAGTCAGTGGTGAATCTACATGACATAAGTATGCTCGAGAAGCTCCATACCGAGAATGACAACGATGATGAGCCTACACCCTTCGATGAGAATCCAGATTTCTACTCAAAAGATAGTGATAGTGAGAATGAGAATGAGAATGAAAATGATAGTGAGTATTTATTTTTTAATGCATTTTATTTTGTATTTGTGCTTAACTGTTTTCTTAATTGCATTATGCCTTTATTATTTGTGTATACATTTTATTATGTCTTTGTGCTTAACTGTTTTCTCTTACTTAATGCAGGTGATTGAACAATATGAGCAGCGGCAAGGCAACCAGTTCGTCCTTGCTTAATGCGCTGAAGCAGCGCAATAAAAGAGCTACACGGAGTGGGAGACAGCCAAATCCCAGTCCGCGTTACCCCGATCTTGCTCCTGCTGGCGGAGGACGGGGTCGAGGCCGAGGTCGAGGAGGACGAGGACGAGGTACCACGGGAGGAGGTGTGGACTTTGACCCACCACCCTATGCTTCTGGCGACGTGGCTCCTGAGTTGTTCCTGACAGAGCAGCCTTTTAGGGCCGAGAGGGCGGCAGAGTCCGAGAGGGAGGCAGAGTCCGAGAGGGAGGCGAGGATCGAGAGGGAGGCGGACACTAGCCGCGAGTTGGTGGGGCCAAAGAAATTGCGGAATCATGGGGAATCGGGAGTCCCTGACGAGAAGTTTGAGCCTAGGACTCAGGAGGCGAAAGCCCTTATTATTCCTGTTGACCTTGAGTAAGTGTACTAATTTGGCAATTTAAAACATTTTATTTCATGTTGGTCATAACTAATTATTGTGTACTAATGTTTATTATTGTGCAGCAATTGGACATTTCCTCCAGGGACCAAGGCTCGCCTTCCTAACAGCCTCGTTGGAGCTCTGATTAGGAAGTTCTGGCCGGGCTATCACATTACCCACAAGGGTGACAGGAAGCTAGCTACTACTTGGGGACTACGGACTACCCGTGTCCCGGCTTTTACGGCCGATCTTGTCATCACCAAGTTTTGGGTAAGGCATATTTCTCGAGTTATGTTCATACTTGATGACCCCACCGTGCTAACTCATGACTCTTATGCATGATTGAAGTGCTTTTACCGTGTGGCCGAGGAGGACCAGGAGAAGGCGCAGAGGACTTTGCTTGGGGCTTGTGTGAAGTTGACCCCCCAGGTGTGGTACAACCAGAAGGTCACGGCCGCTAGCCACTTCTGGGCTGACAGGGGCGTGAGGGTCAGGAAGGAAGACATTGTCGGTAGGAACCCTAATCCTGAGTACTCGATGACGCCAGAAGAGTACATGTCGGTGAGTAAAATGTCAATAAGATTCTACATTGCTGCTAAGTTGCCATTGCATTGTCTGGAGTTGAGTATTGCATTTTCAGGTTATCCCCGATTGGGCCGAGCCGCATCGACTCGCATGGGAGGAGCTGGTTAGTACGAGGTGGCTCAGAGAAGACGAGGAGTTTGCAGCCTTGTCGAGGCGGAACATGGATAACCGAGGCGATGGTGGAACGCACTGCGCGGGAAACCGCAACTTTGACCGCTTCAAGGGGAAGGTGGTATGTATATACATGGAACGACCTGCGTGTATTTCTCGTCATGTTTGTACTTCATATGCATAATATTTCTTTTCACGATACAGGTGGCCGAGGCACAACCCGGGGAGGTGATTCATGACGTCGCCGTCTATGAGATGATGCGGCGAAAGAAGCCCAATTACTCGGAGCCTCAACCCTCGTTGCTCGTGTACTTCGGCACTGCCCAGAACGACTTGGGGAACTACAGCACGATGATGAAGGCTCGTCACCCCCATGTGGATGACCCCATTCACGCAGAGATCGACGAGGAGTCGTTGGTACTGTCGGGGCATGAATTTCAGCATGGACGCCTCAAGATTCTGAATAAGAAGGTCAAGCCTACCCTCAGCATGAGCTTCAGCTGTCTCAAGGCTACCTACCCCGCCGACGGCCCCCCTATCCGGCCTCGTGGCCAGCCTCGTCGCTCCGCCGAGGATGTAAGTTTTTCTCGTTCTCATCATCTTTATGACTTTTGTTCCTGCATGGCTAACCACTGACGATTCCTTGTATTTGAAATTGTAGCCTGAGTTAGACGCGGCCTACGATACCGTTTATGAGGAATATCAGGTGGCCTTTCGGCAGCATCAGGAGGCGCTTGCGATCTACATGCAATACGTAAATGTAAGTCCGAACCTTTATTTTTGCAAAAGATACAAGTCCCACTTCCCCCCGTTTGTTGTACTACGGCCTGACTTCTAAACTATCTTGTAGGACATGATGGTGAATATTCAAACTGGCCAGAATAGAGATTTAGGGCCCGTGCCTCCCATGCCAGGTCCGGCGCCATTTTTGCAATCGAAGGAAAGCTTCGCTAGGACCTACTACGCATCGACACCGGTAAGTTCTTTGCTAACCCACTGGTTATCGCTTTACTTTGCCTCGCAAGTTGCTAACATGTAGGCAACATGTAGGAAACGGGAGTTTCTGGGAACCGGCACTTTGGCCACGCCTCGCCGGATGGGCGTCAGATCACACCGCTTCATGACAATGGTCCATCTTCTGGCCATTCTGCAGGTGGTTATCCCGAGCTTCACACTTCTCCTACTCCCTCGCCAGGTGGCTCTTCTGCTGCTTCTACTGGACGCAAACCTCTGCAGAGGTCGCCACTTTTCACCAGGGGAGATCTCGGGTACACCCCGTCTCCTCCAGAGTTGTAGGGATGTGTGATGATGTCGATGATCTTGTATGACTAATGTATGGATGATCTTGTATGACTGATGTTGATACATGTATGGCATATGTGATCTTGTTTCAATTGGTGTGGAATATATATTGCATGGATGTATGGATGATGTATGGCTGTATGGATGATGATGTATGGATGATGATGTATGGATGTATGCATGGATGATGTATGGCTGCTGTGAGTGCTGCTGTGAAAAATTCAAAAAAAAACTATGTATGTGATACGCCGACGGCAATGCCCTCGGCGTAGCCCTCTGCCATGTGCCATATGATCAGGGCTACGCCGAGGGCACTGCCATCGGCGTAGCACCTGCACCTACGCCGAGGGAAAGCCGTCGGCCTAGCGCCAGCCTCGCGCCAGCCTGGGAGGCCCAGGCGGTGGACACGCGTCCACATACGCCGAGGACGAGGCCGTCGGCGTAGCCCCCTCCCGGGGAGGCCCAGCGGGTGCCACGTGGCCACCATACGCCGAGGGTAGGGCCGTCGGCGTATACGGTGCGCCGTTCTACGCCGACGGCGGTTTTTGCTCCGCCGAGGGAGACCTTCGCCGAGGGGGCTATGCCGACGGCAGCCCTCGGCGTAGCGTATGCCGACGGCAAAGCTGGCTACGCCGAGGGCTTTTTGCCGTCGGCGTAGCCGTCACGTGCTGTAGTGTAGCCACGGCTCTTGCCTTTGTCGAGTTATGCCATCGCAAACTTGTTCACTAATGGGTGTTGAGGGATGTACTAGTGTGGTATTTTGTCATTTTTTTTGTTTAAGAAATATGGAAAAAGGTCATAGACGTCTGATAAAATCAAATCAAATCAGTTATTTTTGAATTTTGCTGTACACTAAAATACGTCTAGATACATTTAAATCTAGACAAAATTAAATCAGCTATTTTTGGATAGAGGAAGTATATTTATATTGGTATGATGCGGTACCAAGCTACAAGGAGTCCATGAAGAATACAGAAACCACTCATAGTTACATTCGTAGTGTAATACACGTTTTAAAAAAATCTGCTTCTAACAACACGAGCCGTGTCTAAAAGTTAAGTTCATTCCATTTGTAAAAGACCAAATACACTACTACCATATATTTCTTTGCACCCGTCAATTTAAGCTTTGCATGCTTATTGGGCCGGTCCATCACAAGTGCACACGCTAAAAATATCATGCTTTGAATTATATACTTGGTTACATCACATGTACAATATTAATCTCTACTATATAATTTTCGTTGAGGTGGTTTTCGTCACCTCTAGAATTTCGTCCGTCGTCCCACCCTTGCCCGTTTAATCGCTCGTACACAGATTTGTACCGAAAACGGTTTTCTCCTGTGACAGACCGACTCGCACCGCGCACTTCTGCCCGGCCTCACCCTGATTTCCACCACATCCTCGCGTGCCCCGATGACGCGCCGCCACGCCGCTCACTTCCTGCCTGCCCGACCTAGCTTCCATCACCACTGCCTTCTTCCTCCCCCCTACAGCTAGCCCCCGACTCTCTACAGATCGAGCCTCCTCACTCCGCGCCGTGCCAGTTTCTCTGCCCTGCTTTACAGCCTTCGGCGAGAGGACCTGCGATGGATTCGGAATCTATGTACCTCCTTTTACCAGTTCGATTTTAAAGAGGAGGTGGAGCAGGCAGGCGCTGAGGAGCTGGCGTGGTCGAGCGCGGGCGGAGACACGAGGTGGGCGAGCTCGGGGTCGAGGAGCTGGGCCGGCGTAGCCTCACGCGCGTGTGGAAAGTGGAGGCGGCACTCGTTTGAGGCTAAGAGCCACCGCCGAACTCAACCTCCACCCTGTTTGCAGCCGCCAGGCGCGCCTCCCTAGAGCCCTCAAGCCCCGCGACCCCAAGATCTGCCAGCGTGCGTCGACCCCGTGCTGCACAACGCCGGCGCGATGTCTGCTCCTGCTGCTGCGCTTATGTTCAAGAGCTCTAGGTTTACTGCTGCTGCGGTGTTCGCTCTTCACCAGCGAAATATGAATCTTCTTGTTTTCGATAAGAAATAGGAAGTAGCAAAGGCGCCTACAACTGACAGCGGTATTCAGGGTTGCATAGCTGCCGGAGGATGCACGAGGTCGCGGGAGCCGATGCCACCATGGAGAGACATAATATCTACTCCCTCCGTTTAGAAATATAAGATGTTTTAGGTTTGTGAAGGAGATGTATCTAGACACCTTTTAGTGTATAGGTTCAAACGAATCTAGATACTAAAAGGTGTTTAGATACATCTTATTCACAAACCTAAAACATCTTATATTTCCAAACGGAGGGAGTAGAAAACTTCTCTAGATTTGATTGAACAAGAGCATGAAATCAAACAAATCAATTGCTCTCTTTCCTTGCTCTCCACGCCACCTTGCAAGGCGTCGTTGATCTATACCTTCCCAATTCCCAGATAAGCGGCGCCCGCATTCATGCCTTGGTCAGACCTTGTCTTCAAGACAAAGGGGATTTTTCTTGCTGGCTTTTCTTGTCCAAGAGGAAGTCTGTCGAGGATTGGTGTCACGCCTTGGTCAGACCTCGCCTCAAAGACATTGGCTTTTCTCACTGGTACGAAGAGAAAATGGATTATTCGTGCTGGCTTTTCAAGAAAGATGTAGAGATGAGTGCAGTTGGGTTCGTGATTTACCGATGGACGAGAAGTATGTACAGAATAAAGAAGGGAGAAAAGTGCTATTGCAAAAATAAAACCAAATAGATAAATAAGCCACATAATTTACTTGCACTTGAGAAACAAAAAGAATGGAAGTAAAATTTCAAAGGACACAATAAATCTATTTAATTCAATGCTCAAAACATATCTAGATAGATGCAAGTCAACTTATTATGAATTTTGACAAATACAAGAATAGTATTTAATATCTAAGAAATCTAGCCACACAAATACGCTGGTAAGCATAAGCATGGATGTGTTAATAGGGAGAAGGTTAGTAACCATAAACTATACCAAGAGTTTATCGAGGGATGCACGGTTTTTATTGGAGCAAAAGTAAAATATATTTAATTAGTCAGAGGTGCGGTAGAATATCATGATCGTTATCTTGTAACAACGAACGATATCTTAGTCAGACCTAGCGAATTCTTCTAATGAAGGTATGTAGGAGATGGCACGGTTTTGATTCCACTAATACAGATTAGCCACTAGATATATTAGTAAAATTTAGTATACACATATTTAGATTTAAATTTATTTGTCCGTAGCAACGCACGGGCATTCAACTAGTTTTTATAATTTTGTCACATTATGCACTAAGGGCAAAAGTGTCTTTGTAGATCCCCATCTAACCCCGTTACCTTTTAAAATGCACTAGGGTGTCATATAAGGCAAATAATTTACATAAATGGTCAAATAAGGAAGTAGAAAATTTTTAGTGTCAAATAGGGAATCATATTGAAAAGTAATGTCAAATAAGGAATTCTCTCAAATAGTAAAGTAAACTACAGGAAAAACAGCCAAAAAAACAACAACTAACAGAAGCCTATAAAAGGTTCCATATCTATATCGATCTAACATGACATCTTGAAGAACGTCCCAATGTGAATTGGATAGGATGTTTGAGGACGATCGAATTAGATCAATATCTCATTCAATGAGATAGAAAAGGATCTCTCTGTTAGACTGCCACATTTTCCTAAAAAAATATGATTTCCAAGGAAACTGAATACACAATCATTTTTAGAACTATTTATTTATCATTTGTTCACCTGTTCAAAAAGAGAAAGAAATAAACATAAGTTTAAAACGTATTCCCTCCGTTTCAAAATATAAGATATTTTAGGTTTATAAAAAAATGTACCTAGACTTCTTAATGTGTAGATTCACTTTAAACCTAAGTGAACCTATATACTAAAATAAGTCTAGATATATTTACTTCACAAACCTAAAATATCTTATATTTTCAAACGGAGGGAGTAGAAGGAAATAAATATTATAGACAACCATATGAAATTATGTGAAGCTTCCATGGTCGATCAATTCAAGTCGGATCATTCCACCGGTCCGGATGAGATACCCAGTATCATGGGATCACTACGATATGCTAATTTTTTTTAAATAATATATTTTTTATTCAATTTCACAAATAATACACGAAATCAAAATGTTGCAAATCTAACATACCGTCGTCCGTTCAAAAGACGAGCCGACTGCTTCTTTATTCCAAAAGACGACAACACGGTCTTCTTTTATTCAAAAGACGACACACTTGTCTTCTTTTATCCAAAAGACGACACAGACAGGTGACAGGGGTGTCGTGCTGTCGGGCGACAGGGGGTGCACGGCGGCGTCCGTTGAACGGACGAAGGATGGTTCGTCCTTGGAATGGACGACGCGCCCCAGCATATAGCTCACGCGCCTGCCCGTCGTCGTCCTCCCCTCCTCTCTCTCGCTGTTCTTCCTCTTTCCCTCTTACTTCCTCTCGTTTTCACCAGGTGCTGCACCGATTTTTAGCCCAGATTTTTATTCAAACTCGGTGCTCTAACATATTAGCTAGTAGAGTCCCGATCTACTAATGGGATAACCTGATGTAGTGATTTGAGTCGTTTTGGTGGAGGGATCTGGTGGTGTTCTTGTTGAGCAATGACATGGTGGAGGCTGGTGCTGGGACTTGAGGAAGGTGCATGGTGGAGGTGCTGATCCGTTGACCTGAGGCTGCTGCACGGCAGTGTAGGGGTTCGTAGCATGGAAAAACAAAAAAATTCTACCGCATGCACACAAACAAGCCAAGATCTATCTACTAGATTGTAGCAACGAGTCAATAGAAGAACTCACCCTCAAATATTCCAAAGCGGTTAACGAGAGCAGATTCTCGTGGGCGATGTAGTCGTACACTTGCCGATCTCAAGATCGCGTAGACGATCCTTCCGGCGTTGCATTCCGGCAGCGCTTCCACAGTCGGTCACACATTCGGTACTCGACGAAGACCTTCCTCTCCCTTGTTTCAGCAGGCAGCGGAGGTTGTAGCACTCTCCTCGTGATTCTAGCAGCACGACGGCATGGTGTCGGAAGTAGAGGGGAGATCCCGCAGGGCTTCGCCTAAGCCGGAGCGAGTATGGTGAAGTATGAGAGAGGGCCTTGGCGATCTAGGGTTTAGAGGGCACCAAGGGGGGTGGTGTAGCCGGCGGCTAGGGCTTGGGGAAGCCCTAACTCGGCGACTTGGAGGAGCCCTAGGCGGCGACTGCACTTGGGTGGAGGCGCCAGGAGCTAGGGTTTTGGGTGTGAGGGGTAGGGGGCGCCCTACCCCTCCTTATATAGGTGGGAGGGAGGCGGTTGGGAGGAGGGAGTCCTCCTCCAACTCCTCCTCCTTGGCCGGCGGGTGGAGGGAGTAGGACTTCCTCCCTAAGTAGGTTTCCTACTCTCCCTCCACCAAGCAAACTTTAGATTTGACTTTTCAAATTGGCGTTTTACTTTCAAACTTGGATTTGATTTCTCTCATCATATTGCCCAGCCAAGTGACCTAGTACATGATGCAACCATTCCACATTGTCATGACACATCTATGTACTCTTCCCCCTCCGGAGTGCCGGACCTTCCAGACTCTTCTAGAACATTCCTGGTGAAAACACCGGAATTATTTCCGAACTCCGAAACAGGACTTTCCTTATACGAATATTATTCTCCGGACCATTCAGGATCTCCTCGTGATATCCCGGATCCCATCCGAGACTCCGAACAACATTCGGTCTCTTACTCATCATTCCATAACTACACAACAACATCGAATCCTTAAGTGTGTCTCCCTACGGTTCGTGAATTATGCGGACATGATCGAGACACTTCTCCGATCAATAACCAATAGAGGAATCTGGAAATTCATATGGCTCCCACATATTTCTACGATTACTTTGCGATCGAATGAACCACTTACATACGATACCAATTTCCCTTTGTCTCACGATAATTTACTTATCCGAGGTTTTGATCATCGGTATCTCTGCATACCTAGTTCAACCTCTTTACTAATAAGTACTCTTTTCTCGTTCCCGTGATATGTGATCCCTTGTGAGCCAGTCACATGCTTGCAAGCTAATTGGATGACATTCCACGGAGAGGGCCCAGAGTATATCTATCCATCATATGGATGGACAAATCCCATTCTTGATCCATGTGCCTCTGTAAGATCCCACCCTTATAAAGGTAAGGACCCGTGTGATTGCAATGCTAGTCCCTGGATCAATGCTAGCAATCACAGTTTAAGATGAAGCACACAAAAACAAAGGTCATTATTACATCGTCATTCCAGAGATAACATAGTCTTTTACAACCCTTAGCCATAGGCTAGTACAAGAGTTTAACTTAACAATATAAAATAGAAGTCTTCATCTTCATGTGCCACAGGCAAGCATGTTGAGTGTAGACTCATAACCCCTAATCATCATCAGAGTAACCTGCAACATCACAAGTTACAGACACAGTGGGTCAATACATTGGAATAGTATTAACAAGTGATACCTTAGTAGAATATTAACATCTAGTTACTACATGAATTTGGCTAAGTGTAGCTTAGGCTTGCTTTGCTCAAAATAGGTTTTACCTATCAGTTGAAAATACTAAGTTTTTCTTTGACAAAAACTTTTCCAAGGAACCACCAATAGAAATTGGTGAACCTTCACCCTTGTTCAACCACAAGTTTTAACTTAGAAAATTGGGATGAGGAGATTCTTGATAGCTTCCATGTATTGATGCTCAAGTTGTCCATTACAAGGGACACGACTAAGTACTTAGTTTATTCCATCTGCAGAGGTTGTGCACTTTCCCCACAAGAATTGATTTTCACCAAGACAGGACCTTTCAGAAGCCTTCCCTTAGACCAAAATTGACGCGCTCCAAACCTATCAATCCCCTACCACCAACTGTCCATTTGGCTAAGTTATTGCAACCTATATGATCTAGGCAGAGCCCATAATGCCATGTGGCTGCACTAGAAGCTTCTTAACATTTGGCATCTCAAATCCCTTTGTTCCTGGGTGGCAATCCACAAGTGAGATACACAAGGTAAACCATAGAAATGGGCCTTGTGTAACTACTCAACCAAAAACCACCAAGCAATTACCATTCCACCCAGGTGTTTCATTCATTTAGTTGTTTTATTAAGCAAAACCATAAGTCAAAGACTTAGCAATATTTTTTCATAGCATGAATATATTCCACCCTTGGTTGCTACTAGCTAGGCTAAGCATGGCAATAGCAAGTATCTTAATTTAAAGGAAATTCTAACATTTCTACAACTACTAGGATTTCCCAAGCATAGCATATAGATACTTAGCAAAAAAATATTCATGCAAGACCTATACAAAATATTTCTAATGCATAGTCAAAATATTGGGACAAAAATATGAAGCACCACTTGCCTTGGTAGTTGGCGGAGTAGCAACAATCTTCACAACCACAATCACTATTAGCACCAAAATCTACACATAAAAAAATAGCACCACATTCACATATCAAAATATACAAACAAAAATATATGAATGCATGAAAATGCCATGTGATGATTTTTCTAAATCAAACAAGACAAGTATACAGTACTGAATCACAAAAAAGACAAATATACACTAAATAAACTTTATTTAGTCTTTAAATCATTTTTCAAATAATTTCTATACTCAAAATAAGCCTATAAATGTCTTTGCAAAAATAATCAATTTTACAGAAGCAAAACATTAAACACATTGAATAAATGGATAGAATTCTTTCTCCTGATTTCAATGATATATAATTTACAAAATTTGAACGTGTGGATCAAAAGTTATGAATTTTGCAAGTTTGACCATCTAATAGATCTAATTTCTGATTTTAAATCTAAACACAGACACGCGGCGGCTCCTGATTGGACGGTACCGGTTCCCGCTGGATCACGCTTGCGGCCGTTGGATCTAACTAACTGCGCATGGCCCAGATCAAAACATACCGCTTCACTAAGTGATCTAATCCTACGCGCTGGATTCAGATCTGACGGCTGTCGAGCACATGACCATGGATGGGCGGCGCTAGCGACGGCGGCGCGGCGACGGCGCACTGCCAGCGGTGTTCCGGTGGCTACGGAGGGGGCTGGGGTTGGCAGAGTTGCTTACCAGACTCGCGAGGTCGCGCTGAAGCTCAACGACTCGCTGGTGTGGACGGGGGCGTACTGTGTTGGCTGGAGGAGCTCGCCAGAAAGCTTGCAGACGTCGGGTGCACGGTGTCGGGGATGACGGTGATGCTCTGGATCGCCCTAGCACAAACCAATCGTATCAGGAGGTGCACAAGGTTGTGGCGAACACGACAGGGTCAAAGGGGAAGCAAGAGGCGCTCGAATATTACCAGTATTTCTCGTCGGAGTTGGGTGGCGGCACTGACTTTTGCGGGCGTGAACGGGGACGGCGACCTGGGTCACGAGAAAGCAAACGAAAGGCATCAGGGAACGTGCAAGAACATGCTGGCCACGCTTGTTTGAACCAGAGACAGGGGGCGGTCGGAGCTCACCGGAATCAGTCGCCGGAGGTCGTTGGTACCGTGGCGGAGTTTGGTGAAATATGGGAAGCCTGGTGGCGACTGGGTGTGGGTGTTTGGGGGGAAAGGACCGCGGTGAGGTGGTGGGTAAATAGCCAGAGCAGGGGCGAAAATCTCGCGGTGAATCGATGCAATTGATCGCGGCAGTGAAGAGGAGGAAACGGCCGGCGACGACGTCTTCTCGCGCGGGATTTTGGGGAAGATGACGATGACATGGAGAGTGCCCATCGATCAGTGGCTGCGGGGGTAGGTTTTGCGCGGGTGAGAGAAGGAGCAGAGGGGGAATGGCCCGGGTGGGCTTTTGGGCTGGATTCTGTGCTGGGCTAAAATGGCAGCGCCGACCCCTTTTGTTTTTTTATTCTTTTTCTATTTCTATTTTGATTTTCAGGAAACATTTTCAAATGATTTTCAAACCAAATGAATTCAAATTTGTTCTGAATTTTTGTAGGATGGATCCAGCTTTTAATTGAGCATTTAGCTCTGTTGTTCACTCAACTTACTTTGGTCATTTGAAATTTTAAAAGAAAACAGTGCCTTTACCAATGCTTAATAAAGTTATAAAAATGGTTTTAAATTCATTCTTTGTTTTGAAAACCTTGTCCAATCTTTGGAAATCATCAAACAAACTTAGGATCAAATATCTATGATTTTATAACAAATAATCTCTTACTAGAGAGTAGCATTGGGCCAATGCCTTGCTTACATAAAATAATAGGCATTCAAATGCTTATGTTTTGAAATGACTTTGAAAATGATCCTAAAATGATTATGAATGCATGGATGATATGCAAACTTTGAAATCATGATTTTTGGGATGTTACAGCCTCAACCGATACTTTCCGAACACTCAATGCCACCTTTATAACCACCCAATTACGGTGTGGTGTTTGATGTCATCAAAGCATCCTACCGGTGATGGTGATTAGCATGATCTCATGGTCGAAGGAATTAGGTCACTATGTATCAGAAAGCTTATAGCAAACGAACTATTAAAATGACTTGATCTTTATGCTATGCTTATCTATAGGAGTATGTCCATCACACCATTCTACTAATGACATGATCTTGTTGTTAACAACATCTCAATGTTCATGATCGGGAAACCACGATCATCTATTAACCGACAAACTAGTATTATAAAGAGGCTTTACTAGGGACTCTTATTTAGTTTACAAATTGTAGGGTTTCGTAGCATGGAAAACAAAAAATTTCTATCGCATACAAACAAACAAGCCAAGATCTATCTACTAGATTGTAGAAACGAGTCGATGGAATAACTCACCCTCGAAGATTCCAAAGTGTTTAACGAGAGCAGATTCTCGTGGGTGATGTAGTCGTACTCTTCCCGATCTCAAGATCGCGTAGACGATCGTTCCGGCCACGTTAAGGCGCTCATGATCGGTCACACATCGGTACTCGACGAAGACCTTCCTCTCCCTTGTTCCAGCAAAGCGGAGGTTGTAGCACTCTCCTCGCGATTCCGGCAAGACTGTGGCGTGGTACAAAGTAGAGGGAGATCTCGCAGGGCCTTAAGCGGAGCGAGTATGGTGGATTATGAGAGCTCTCGGCGATCTAGGGTTTAGACACACCAAGGAGGAGGTGCTAGAGCCGCGGCTGGGGCTTGGGGCAGCCCAAGTGTGGCTAGGGCAACCCTAGGAGGCGGGGCGTGCAGGAGGTGGTGGCGCCAAGCTAGGGTTTGGGGCGGGGAACTTGTGTGCTAGGATGGGCAGCCTGCCTCCCTTTATAGGTGGGAGGTGCGGCCAAGGGAGGGTCCCTCCCCAACTCGGCTTGAGGTGGGCCGTTGGAGGAGGAACTCCTCCCAACTCGGTTTCCACCTCTCCTCCTCTTTCCAAAAACTGACGTTTGACTTTTCAAACTAGTCGTTTGACTGTTCAAACTAGGATTTGAATAAACCCTTTATTTTGGACAGCGATGACACCTAGTACATGATGCAATCATTCCAACTTGTAATGACACATTCATGTACCCCTTCCCCTCCGGAGTGCCGGACATTCCGGAACCTTCTAGAACATTCCCGATGAAAACACCGGAATCATTCCCCAACTCCGAAACGAGACTTTCCTTATATGAATCTTATTCTCCGGACCATTCCGGATCTGCTCGTGATATCCCGGATCCCATCCGAGACTCCGAACAACATTCGGTCTCTTTCTCATCATTCCATAACTACTCAAACAACGTCGAATCCTTAAGTGTGTCTCCCTACGGTTCGTGAATTATGCGGACATGATCGAGACACTTCTCCGAACAATAACCAATAGAGGAATCTAGAAATTCATATGGCTCCCACATATTTCTACGATTACTTTGCGATCGAATGAACCACTTACATACGATATCAATTTTACTTTATCTCACGATAGTTTACTTATCCGAGGTTATGATCGTCGGTATCTCTGCATACCTAGTTCAACCTCGTTACCGATAAGTACTCTTTTCTTGTTCCCGTGATATGTGATCCCTTGTGAGCCAGTCACATGCTTGCAAGCTAATTGGATGACATTTCACCGAGAGGGCCCAGAGTATATCTATCCGTCATATGGATGGATAAATCCCACTCTTGATCCATGTGTTTCAACCAATACTTTTCGAACACTCAATGCCACCTTTATAACCACCCAGTTACGGTGTGGTGTTTGATGTCATCAAAGCATCCATCCGGTAAAGGTGATATGCATGATCTCATGGTCGAAGGAATTTAGATTACTATGTATCAGAAAGCATATAGCAATTGAACTATTAAAATGACTTGATCTTTATGCTACGCTTATCTATAGGAGTATGTCCACCATATCATTCTCCTAACGATATGATCTTGTTGTTAATAACATCTCAATGTTCATGATATGGAAACCACAATCATCTATTAACCAACAAGCTAGTATTAGATAGAGGCTTTACTAGGGACTTCAAATTAAGTTTACAAATCACACAAGTATTAATGTTTCCTTGTTAATACTATTATAGCATGAATGTAAACATTTATCATAAACACAAAGATATTATAATAACTATATTTATTATTGCCTCTAGGGCATATCTCCAACAGTCTCCCACTTGCACTAGAGTCATCTAATCTAGATTACATGGTAATATACCGAACACCCATGGCAGTTTGGTGTTGGTCATGTTTTGCCCTCGGGAGAGGTTTAGTCAACGGATCCGCCACATTCAGATCTGTGTGTACTTTGCAAATCTTTATATGCCCATCTTGGATATGTTCTCGATTAGCGTGAAAACGTAGCTTGATGTGCTTCAGCTTCTTGTGTGACCTTGGTTCTTACGCATTGGCTATGGCGCCCATGTTATCACAGTAGATAGACATTGGGTCCAGCGCACTAGGAACCACACCCAGCTCTGTAATGAACTCTTTCATCCATATCGCTTCTTGTGAAGCCTCCGAAGCAGCCATGTATTCCGATTCAGTTGAAGATATCGCCACAACGCTTTGCTTTGCACTCCTCCAGCTAACTGCTGCACCATTCAAAATAAATATGTATCCATATTGTGATTTAGAATCATCCGGATCGGTGTTCCAACTAGCATCGGTGTAACCATTAACAACGAGTTGTTCATCACCTCCATAAGAAAGAACCATATCCTTAGTTCTTCTCAAGTACTTAAGGATGTTTTTGACCGCTGTCCAATGATCCACTCCTGGATCACTTTGATATCTGCTAGTTAAACTAACAGCATATGCAATGTCGGGTCTAGTACATAGCATGGCATACATTAGAGATCCTATGGCTGAGGCATAGGGAGTCTTACTTATCCTTTCTCTATCTTCTGCCGATGTCGGACTTTGAGTTTTACTCAAGGTCGTATTGGGCAACATGGGCAAGAACCCTTTCTTGCTATCTTCCATTCCAAACATCTTTAGAACTTTGTCCAAATATGTACTTTGTGACAATGATATTTGGCGTTTTGATCTATCTCTATAAATCTTTATGCCTAATATGTAAGCTGCTTCGCCAAGATCCTTCATTGAAAAACTATTATTCAAATATTCCTTGACACTATTAAGAAGGTCTACATCATTCCCAATCAACAATATGTCATCCACATATAGTATTAAGAATTCTACAGAGCTCCCACTCACTTTCTTGTAAATACAAGCTTCTCCATAAGTTTGTATAAAACCAAAACTTTTGATCACCTTATCAAAACATTGATTCTAACTTCGGGATGCTTGCTTCAATCCATAGATGGACCGTTGAAGTTTGCATACCTTGTTAGCATCTTTAGGATCGGCAAAACCTTTGGGTTGCATCATATACAACTCTTCATCAATGTCTCCATTGAGGAATGTTGTTTTGACATCCATCTGCCATATCTCATAATCATAATATGCAGCGATTGCTAACATAATCCTCACAGATTTTAGCTTCGCTACTGGTGAGAAAGTCTCATCGTAGTCAACTCCTTGAATTTGTCGAAACCCTTTTGCGACAAGTCAAGCTTTATAGACAGTAACATTACCATCATCATATGTTTTCTTCTTGAAAATCCATTTGTTCTCGACAGCCTTCCGGCCATCCGGTAAGTCCACCAAAGTCCATACTTGGTTTTCGTACATAGATCCAATCTCAGATTTCATGGCTTCTTGCCATTTATTGGAATCTGGGCTCATCATTGATTCCTCATATGTCTCAGGGTCATCGGTGTTGTACACCAACATGACACTCATAACGGGATCATACCAATCTGGAGTGGTACGAGTTCTCGTTGACCTGCGAGGCTCTGTAGCAACTTCAACCAAAGTTTCATGATCATCATCATTAGCTTCCTCTCTTATTGGTGCAGGCACCACAGGAACTTCTTCTGGTGCTGCGCTACTCGCAATTTCGAGAGAAGGTTCGATAACCTCATCAAGTTCTACTTTCCTTCCAGTCACTTCTTTCGAGAGAAATTCCTTCTCTAGAAAGGATCCATTCTTAACCTTGAAGATTTTGCCTTCGGATCTATGATAGAAGGTATACCCAATAGTTTCCTTCGGGTATCCTATGAAGACGCATTTTTCCGCTTTGGGTTCAAGCTTGTCCGGATGTAACTTCTTTACATAGGCTTCGCACCCCCAAACTTTAAGGAACGACAATCTAGGTTTCTTCCCAAACCATAATTCATACGGTGTCGTTTCAACGGATTTAGACGGTGCCCTATTTAAAGTAAATGCGGCTGTTTCTAATGCATAACCCCAAAATGATAGCGGTAAATCTGTAAGTGACATCATAGAACGAACCATATCTAGGAGAGTTCGATTACGACGTTCGGACACACCATTACGCTGTGGTGTTCCCGGCGGTGTCAATTGTGAAAGTATTCCGCATTTCTTCAAATGCTCGCCAAACTCGTAACTTAGATATTCACCTCCACGATCAGAACATAGAAATTTAATCTTCTTGTTATGTTGATTCTCTACCTCACTTTGAAATTCCTTAAACTTCTCGAAAGTTTTGGACTTATGTTTCATGAAATAGATATACCCATATCTACTCAAGTCATCCGTGAAGGTAAGAACATAACGATAACCACATGATGCTACACTCATTGGACCACACACATCGGTATGTATGATTTCCAATAAGTCCGTAGCTCGCTCCATCATACCAGAAAATGGAGTCTTAGTCATTTTACCCATCAGACATGCTTCGCATCTATCAAGTGATTCGAAATCAAGTGATTCAAGAAGTCCATCGGAATGGAGTTTCTTCATACGCTTCACTCCAATATGACCAAGACGACAGTGCCACATATAGGTCGAGTTATCACTCGATTTCAAACGTTTAGCCTCAATGTTATTAATATGTGTATTTCCACTATCGAGATTCAACAAGAATAGACCATCTATCAAAGGTGCATGTGCATAAAACATATTACTCTTATATATCGAACAACCATTATTCTCGGATTTAAACAAGTAACCGTCTCGCAATAAACAAGATCCCGATATAATGTTCATGCTCAACGCAGGCACCAAATAACAATTATTTAAGTATAAAACTAATCCCGATGGTAGATGAAGGGGTAGCGTGCCGACCGCGATCACATCAACCTTTGATCCGTTTCCAACGCGCATCGTCACCTCGTTCTTCGCTAGCTTCCGTTTATTCTGCAGCACCTGTTTCGAGTTACAAATATGAGCAACCGAACCAGTATCAAATACCCAGGCACTACTACGAGTACTAGTGAGATACACATCAATAACATGTATATCAGATATACCTTTCTTATTGATGTTGCCGTTCTTCAAATCCGCCAAGTACTTTGGGCAATTCCGCTTCCAGTGACCTTCTCCCTTGCAGTAAAAGCACTCAGTATCAGGCTTAGGTCCAGCCTTGGTCTTCTTCGTCGGCGTGGTAACTTTCTTACCACCCTTCTTGAAGTGTCCCTTCTGCTTAGACTTGCCTTTCTTGAATTTGGTGGTCTTATTGACCAACAACACTTGGTGCTCTTTCTTGATCTCCACTTCTGCAGACTTCAACATGGCAAACAGTTCTGGCAACTGCTTGTTCATGTTCTGCATGTTGTAGTTCATCACAAAGTTCTTGTAACTTGGTGGTAGTGATTGGAGGACACGGTAAATCCCCAAAGCATTAGGAATCACTATACCCAAGCTTTGAAGTTTGTTTGCGTGCCCAGACATCTTAAGCACATGCTCACTGACGGAGCTGCCCTCTTCCATCTTGTAGTTAAAGAACTTTTCAGAAGCCTCATAGCTTTCAATTGCCGCATGAGTCTCAAAAATCAATTTGAGATCCTCGACAATATCATATGGGTCTGAATTCTCAAACCTTTTCTGAAGCTCCGATTCTAAACCATACAAGATAGCACCTTTGAACTATGGAGTCTTGATTCTTCCGAGCGAGGTAAACATTCTTTACTTCATCGGTAGCATCACCGTAGGTGGGTCACCCGGTGCATCCAAAGACATAGGTCAAATTACCAGTGTGAGGACAATGCTCAAATTGCGGAACCAATCCGCGAAGTTGCTTCCATTGTTTTTCAACTTTTCTTTCTCTAGGAACGCATTAAAATTGATGGTAGGGGCTGCCATTGATCTACAACATATTTACAATAGTTTAGACTAAGTTTATGACAAATTGAGTTCAAATTAATAATAAAATTAATCTAGGTGAACTCCCACTCAAAACAATATCCCTCACATTGTTTTAGTGATCACACGAACCAAATCCACCACATCAACACCGATCATCACGAGAGTTGATATAGTTTCAATGGCGAACAATCGACATGTTCATCATATCTACTATATGATTCATGCTTTACCTTTCGGTGATCCGTGTTCCGAGACCATGTCTGTACATGCTAGGCTCGTCAAGATCAAACCTTAGTTTCTGCATGAGCAAATCTGGCTTGCTCACGTTGTATACACTTGAGGAATCTAACACACCCTATCATCATGTGGTGCTTCGAAACAACAAGCTTTAGCAACGGTGCTAACTAAGGGTGAACACTTTATGACTTGAAATTCATGTGCATGAGGGATCATCTTATAATGCTACCGTCGTCTACTTAGCAATACAAGATGCATAAAGGATTAACATCACATGCAATTCATAATATGTGATATGATATGGCCTTTCTTCTTTGTGCTTCTGATCTCCATCTTCTAGCACGAACATGATCTCCATCATCACCGGCATTGCATCAAGGTCAATGACGCTTATCCATGGTTGTCATCCACCGGCTTCAACTATTACAACTACTTTGAATAGACACGCGGGTCTTAACATAAATTAAAGACAACCATATGGCTCCTGCCGGTTGCCAACTTACAATAAGGAACATTGCATACATCAAATATAATCACAATCATGGCCATATCACATCACATCACACCCCTGCAAAACAAAGTTAGACGCTTCTACTTTCTTTGCATATTTTACGTGCTTTGGGGCTTTCAATAAGTGTCGTTCTAACTTACGAACAAGAACCACAACATTGATACTAGTATTGTTAATCACCTGTTGTAAATTGGATCTTAACTATGCTAGGAGAAAGGCACCATAAAGCCACTTATGCAATACAAGTTGCATGTCAAGCGTGGAGAAAGTCTCATGAACGATGTCATGTAAGGTTAGCCGGGCGCTTCATACCAACATACCGCAAGATGCAAAGTACACAAGAAGCAATCGACAATAAAGCATCAACGCCCAATGACCATTGTGTTCTACTCTGCAACAGATCTACATATAGACACGGCTCGATACCCTTTGTAGGGTTTCGTAGCATGGAAAACAAAAATTTCTATCGCATACAAACAAACAAGCCAAGATCTATCTACTAGATTGTAAAGCAGTCGATGGAATAACTCACCCTCGAAGATTCCAAAGTGTTTAACGAGCAGATTCTCGTGGGTGATGTAGTCGTACTCTTCCGATCTCAAGATCGCGTGAGCGATCCTTCCGGCGCTGCGTTCGGCGCTCCATGATCGGTCACACGTTCGGTACTCGACGAAGACCTTCCTCTCCCTTGTTCCACCAGGAAGCGGAGGTTGTAGCACTCTCCTCGCGATTCCGGCAGCACAACGGCGTGGTACCGGAAGTAGAGGGGAGATCTCGCAGGGCTTCGCCTTAAGCCGGAGCGAGTATGGTGGATTATGAGAGAGCTCCTCGGCGATCTAGGGTTTAGACACACCAAGGAGGAGGTGCTAGAGCCGGCGGCTAGGGCTTGGGGCAGCCCAAGTCGGCGGCTAGGGCAACCCTAGGAGGCGGCGGCAGCTGCAGGAGGTGGTGGCGCCAAGCTAGGGTTTGGGGCAGGGAACTTGTGTGCTAGGAGGGGCAGCCCTGCCCCTCCCTTTATAGGTGGGAGGTGCGGCCAAGGGGAGGGGAGTCCCTCCCCAACTCGGCTTGGAGGTGGGCCGCCGGTTGGAGGAGGGAACTCCTCCCCAACTCGGTTTCCACCTCTCCTCCTCTTTCCAAAAACTGCCGTTTGACTTTTCAAACTAGTCGTTTGACTTTTCAAACTAGGATTTGAATAAACCATTTATTTTGGACAGCGATGACACCTAGTACATGATGCAATCATTCCAACTTGTAATGACACATTCATGTACCCCTTCCCCTCCGGAGTGCTGGACATTCCGGAACCTTCTAGAACATTCCCGATGAAAACACCGGAATCATTCCCCAACTCCGAAACGAGACTTTCCTTATATGAATCTTATTCTCCGGACCATTCCGGATCTCCTCGTGATATCCCGGATCCCATCCGAGACTCCGAACAACATTCGGTCTCTTTCTCATCATTCCATAACTACTCAAACAACGTCGAATCCTTAAGTGTGTCTCCCTACGGTTCGTGAATTATGCGGACATGATCGAGACACTTCTCCGAACAATAACCAATAGAGGAATCTGGAAATTCATATGGCTCCCAAATATTTCTACGATTACTTTGCGATCGAATGAACCACTTACATACGATATCAATTTCCCTTTGTCTCACGATAGTTTACTTATCCGAGGTTATGATCGTCGGTATCTCTGCATACCTAGTTCAACCTCGTTACGATAAGTACTCTTTTCTCATTCCGTGATATGTGATCCCTTGTGAGCAGTCACATGCTTGCAAGCTAATTGGATGACATTTCACCGAGAGGGCCAGTATATCTATCCGTCATATGGATGGACAAATCCCACTCTTGATCCATATGTTTCAACCAATACTTTCCGAACACTCAATGCCACCTTTATAACCACCCAGTTACGGTGTGGTGTTTGATGTCATCAAAGCATCCATCCGGTAAAGGTGATATGCATGATCTCATGGTCGAAGGAATTTAGATTACTATGTATCAGAAAGCATATAGCAATTGAACTATTAAAATGACTTGATCTTTATGCTACGCTTATCTATAGGAGTATGTCCACCATATCATTCTCCTAACGATATGATCTTGTTGTTAATAACATCTCAATGTTCATGATATGGAAACCATAATCATCTATTAACCAACAAGCTAGTATTATATAGAGGCTTTACTAGGGACTTCAAATTAAGTTTACAAATCACACAAGTATTAATGTTTCCTTGTTAATACTATTATAGCATGAATGTAAACATTTATCATAAACACAAAGATATAATAATAACTATATTTATTATTGCCTCTAGGGCATATCTCCAACACAAATCACACAAGTATTAATGTTTCCGTTTGATACTATTATAGCATGAATGTAAACATTTATCATAAACACAAAGATATAATAATAACCACTTTTATTATTGCCTCTAGGGCATATCTCCAACAGTCTCCCACTTGCACTAGAGTCAACTAATATAGATTACATGGTAATATACCGAACACCCATGGCAGTTTAGTGTTGGTCATGTTTTGCCCTCGGGAGAGGTTTAGTCAACGGATCCGCCACATTCAGATCTGTGTGTACTTTGCAAATGTTTATGTCACCATCTTGGACATGTTCTCGAATAGCGTGAAAACGTAGCTTGATGTGCTTCAGCTTCTTGTGTGACATTGGTTCTTGCGCATTGGCTATGGCGCCCATGTTATCACAGTAGATAGACATTGGGTCCAGCGCACTTGGAACCACACCAAGCTCTGTAATGAACTCCTTCATCCATATCGCCTCTTGTGAAGCCTCTGAAGGAGCTATGTATTCCGATTCAGTTGAAGATCTCGCCACAACGCTTTGCTTTGCACTCCTCCAGCTAACTGCTGCACCATTCAAAGTAAATATGTATCCAGATTGAGATTTAGAATCATCCGGATCGGTGTTCCAACTAGCATCGGTGTAACCATTAACAACAAGATGTTCATCACCTCCATAAGAAAGAACCATATCCTTAGTTCTTCTTAAGTACTTAAGGATGTTTTTGACCGCTATCCAATGATCCACTCCTGGATCACTTTGATATCTGCTAGTCAAACTAACAACATATGTAATGTCGGGTCTAGTACATAGCATGGCATACATTAGAGATCCTATGGCTGAGGCATAGGGAGTCTTACTCATCCTTTCTCTATCTTCTGCCGTTGTAGGACTTTGAGTTTTACTCAAGGTCGTATTGGGCAACATGGGCAAGAACCCTTTCTTGCTATCTTCCATTCCAAACCTCTTTAGAACTTTGTACAAATATGTACTTTGTGACAATGATATTAGGCGTCTCGATCTATCTCTATAAATCTTTATGCCTATATGTAAGCTGCTTCGCCAAGATCTTTCATTGAAAAACTATTATTCAAATAATCCTTGACACTATTAAGAAGGTCTACATCATTCCCAATCAACAATATGTCATCTACATATAGTATTAAGAATGCTACAGAGATCCCACTCACTTTCTTGTAAATACAAGCTTCTCCATAAGTTTGTATAAAACCAAAACTTTTGATTACCTTATCAAAACGTTGATTCCAACTTCGGGATGCTTGCTTCAATCCATATATGGACCGTTGAAGTTTGCATACCTTGTTAGCATCTTTAGGATCGACAAAACCTTTGGGTTGCATCATATTCAACTCTTCATAAATGTCTCCATTGAGGAACGCCATTTTGACATCCATCTACCATATCTCATAATCATAATATGTAGCGATTGCTAACATAATCCTTACAGACTTTAGCTTTGCTACTGGTGAGAAATTCTCATCATAGTCAACTCCTTGAATTTGTCGAAACCCTTTTGCGACAAGTCGAGCTTTATAGATAGTAACATTACCATCAACATCTGTTTTCTTCTTGAAAATCCATTTGTTCTCGACAGCCTTCCGGCCATCCGGTAAGTCCACTAAAGTCCATACTTGGTTTTCGTAAATGGATCCAATTTCGGATTTCATGGCTTCTTGCCATTTATTGGAATCTGGGCTCATCATCGCTTCCTCATATGTCGCAGGGTCATCGGTGTTGTCCACCAACATGACACTCATAACAGGATCATACCAATCAGGTGTGGTACGAGTTCTCGTTGACCTGCGAGGTACCGTAGTAACTTCAACCGAAGTTTCATGATCAACATCATTAGCTTCCTCTCTTATTGGTGTAGGCGCCACAAGATCTACTTCCGGTGCTGCGCTACTCGCAAGTTCGAGAGAAGGTTCAACAACCTCGTCGAGTTCTACTTTCCTTCTAGTCACTTCTTTCGAGAGAAACTTCTTCTCTAGAAAGGATCCATTCTTGGCAACGAAGATTTTTCCCTCGGATCTATGATAGAAGGTATACCCAATAGTTTCCTTCGGGTATCCTATGAAGACGCATTTTTCTGCTTTGGGTTCAAGCTTGTCCGGCTGTAACTTCTTTACATAAGCTTCACAACCCCAAACTTTAAGGAACGACAATTTAGGTTTCTTGCCAAACCATAATTCATACGGTGTCGTTTCAACGGATTTAGATGGTGCCCTATTTAAAGTGAATGCGGCTGTTTCTAATGCATAACGCCAAAACGATAGCGGTAAATCTGTAAGTGACATCATTGAACGAACCATATCTAAGAGAGTTCAATTACGACGTTCGGACACACCATTACGCTATGGTGTTCCCGGCGATGTAAATTGTGAAAGTATTCCGCATTTCTTCAAATGATCGCCAAACTCGTAACTTAGATATTCACCTCCACGATCAAATCGTAGAAATTTAATCTTCTTGTTACGTTGATTCTTCACCTCACTTTGAAATTCCTTAAACTTCTCGAAAGTTTCGGACTTATGTTTCATGAAATAGATATACCCATATCTACTCAATTCATCCGTGAAGGTGAGAACATAACGATAACCACTGCGCGATGCTACACTCATTGGTCCACACACATTAGTATGTATGATTTCCAATAAGTCTGTAGCTCGCTCCATCACACCAGAAAATGGAGTCTTAGTCATTTTACCCATCAGACATGCTTCGTATCTTTCAAGTGATTCAAGAAGTCCATCGGAATGGAGTTTCTTCACACGCTTCACTCCAATGTGACCAAAACGATAGTGCCACATATAGGTCGAGTTATCGCTCAATTTCAAACGTTTAGCTTCAATGTTATTAATGTGTGAATTTCCACTATCGAGATTCAATAAGAATAGACCATCTATCAAAGGTGCATGTGCATAAAACATATTACTCATATAAACCGAACAACCATTATTCTCGGACTTAAACAAGTAACCGTCTCGCAATAAACATGATCCAGATATAATGTTCATGCTCAACGCATGCACCAAATAACAATTATTTAAGTATAAAACTAATCCCGATGGTAGATGAAGAGGTAGCGTGCCAACCGCGATCACATCAACCTTTGATCCATTTCCAACGCGCATCGTCACCTCGTTCTTCGCTAGCTTCCGTTTATTCTGCAGCACCTGTTTCGAGTTACAAATATGAGCAACCGAACCAGTATCAAATACCTAGGCACTACTACGAATACTAGTGATATACACATCAATAACATGTATAACGGATATACCTTTCTTCTTGATGTTGCCGTTCTTCAAATCCGCCAAGTACTTTGGGCAATTCCGCTTCCAGTGACCTTCTCCCTTGCAGTAAAAGCACTCAGTATCAGGCTTAGGCCCAACCTTGGTTTTCTTCGCCGGCACTTTCTTACCGCCCTTCTTGAAGTTTCCCTTTTGGTTAGACTTGCCTTGCTTCTTGAATGTGGTGGTCTTATTGACCAACAACACTTGGTGCTCTTTCTTGATCTCCACTTCTACAGATTTCAACATGGAGAAGAGTTCTGGCAACGTCTTGTCCATGTTTTGCATATTGTAGTTCATCACAAAGTTCTTATAACTTGGTGGTAGTGATTGGAGGACACGGTGAATCCCCAAAGAATTAGGAATAACTATACCCAAGCTTTGGAGTTTGTTTGCGTGCCCAGACATCTTAAGCACGTGCTCACTAACGGAGCCGCCCTCTTCCATCTTGCAATTAAAGAACTTTTCAAAAGACTCATAACTCTCAACTACCGCGTGAGCCTCAAATATCATTTTGAGTTCACGGACAATATCACGTGGGTCATGGTTCTCAAACCTTTCTGAAGCTCCGATTCCAAACCATACAAGATAGCACACTGAACTGTGGAGTACTGATTCTTCCGAGTGAGGTAAACATTCTTTACTTCATCGGTAGCAGTGATGCAGCGGGTCACCAATGGTGCATCCAAAGACATAGGTCAAATTACCTGCATTGAGGACAATCCTCAAATTGCGGAACCAATCCGCGAAGTTTCTTCCATTGTTTTTCAACTTTTCTTTCTCTAGGAACGCATTAAAATTGATGGTAGGGGCCGCCATTGATCTAGAAGATATTTGCAATAGTTTAGACTAAGTTTATGACAAATTGAGTTATAATTAATAGTTAAATTAATCTAGGTGAACTCCCACTCAAAACAATATCCCTCAAATTGTTTTAGTGATCACACGAACCAAATCCACCACATCAAAACCGATCATCACGAGAGTTGATGTAGCTTCAATGGCGAACAATCAACATGTTCATCATATATACTATATGACTCATGCTTTACCTTTCGGTGATCCGTGTTCCGAGTCCATGTCTGTACATGCTAGTCTCGTCAAGATCAAACCTCAGCTTCCGCATGAGCAAATCTACCTTGCTCACGTTGTATACACTCGCAGAATCTAACACACCCGATCATCACGTGGTGCTTCGAAACAACGATCTTTAGCAATAATGCTTACTAAGGATGGACACTTTAAAACTTGAAATTGTGTGCTTGAGGGATCATCTTATAATGCTACCGTCGCAAACTAAGCAATACAAGATGCATAAAGGATTAACATCACATGCAATTCATAATATGTGATATGATATGGCCTTTCTTCTTGTGCTTCCGATCTCCATCTTCAAGAACGAACATGATCTCCATCATCACCGGTATGGCGTCAAGGTCAATGGCGCCATTTCATGGTTGTCGTCCACCAGTTTTAACTATTACAACTACTTTTGAATAGACACACATGTCTTAACGGAATTTAAAGACAACCATATGGCTCCTGCCGGTTGCCAACTTACAATAAGGAACATTGCATACATCATATATAATCACAATCATGGCCATATCACATCACAGCACACCCCTGCAAAACAAAGTTAGACGCCTCTAATTTTCTTTGCATATTTTACGTGGTTTGGGGCTTTCAATAAGTGTCGTTCTAACTTACGAACAAGAACCACAACGTTGATGTTTGAACTATCAAGTGCCCGTTGTAAATTGAATCTATACTATAATGAGAGAGACAGACACCCGCAAAGCCACTTATGCAATACAAGTTGCATGTTGAGCGTGGAGCAAGTCTCATGAACGATGTCATGTAAGGTTAGCCCGGGCCGCTTCATCCCATCATACCGCAAGATGCAAAGTACACAAAAAGCAATTGATAATAAAAGCACCACCGCCCACAATGGCGATTGTGTTCTACTCGTGCAACAGATCTACATATAGACACGGCTCTGATACCACTGTAGGGGTTCGTAGCATGGAAAACAAAAATTTTCTACCGCATGCACACAAACAAGTCAAGATCTATCTACTAGATTGTAGCAACGAGTCGATAGAAGAACTCACCCTCGAAGATTCCAAAGCGGTTAACGAGAGCAGATTCTCGTGGGCGATGTAGTCGTACACTTGACGATCTCAAGATCGCGTAGACGATCCTTCCGGCGCTGCATTCCGGCAGCGCTTCCACAGTCGGTCACATGTTCGGTACTCGACGAAGACCTTCCTCTCCCTTGTTTCAGCAGGCAGCGGAGGTTGTAGCACTCTCCTCGTGATTCCAGCAGCACGACGGCATGGTGTCGGAAGTAGAGGGGAGATCCCGCAGGGCTTCACCTAAGCCGGAGCGAGTATGGTGAAGTATGAGAGAGGGCCTTGGCGATCTAGGGTTTAGAGGGCACCAAGGGGGGTGGTGTAGCCGGCGGCTAGGGCTTGGGGAAGCCCTAACTCGGCGACTTGGAGGAGCCCTAGGCGGCGACTGCACTTGGGTGGAGGCGCCAGGAGCTAGGGTTTTGGGTGTGAGGGGTAGGGGGCGCCCTACCCCTCCTTATATAGGTGGGAGGGAGGCAGTTGGGAGGAGGGAGTCCTCCTCCAAATCCTCCTCCTTGGCCGGCGGGTGGAGGGAGTAGGACTTCTTCCCTAAGTAGGTTTCCTACTCTCCCTCCACCAAGCAAACTTTAGATTTGACTTTTCAAATTGGCGTTTTACTTTCAAACTTGGATTTGATTTCTCTCATCATATTGCCCAGCCAAGTGACCTAGTACATGATGCAAACATTCCACATTGTCATGACACATCCATGTACCCTTCCCCCTCCAGAGTGCCGGACCTTCCAGACCCTTCTAGAACATTCCTGGTGAAAACGCCGAAATTATTTCCGAACTCCGAAACAGGACTTTCCTTATATGAATCTTATTCTCCGGACCATTCTGGATCTCCTCGTGATATCCCGGATCCCATCCGAGACTCCGAACAACATTCGGTTTTTTACTCATCATTCCATAGCTACACAACAACATCGAATCCTTAAGTGTGTCTCCCTACGGTTCGTGAATTATGCGGACATGATCGAGACACTTCTCCGATCAATAACCAGTAGAGGAATCTGGAAATTCATATGGCTCCCACATATTTTTATGATTACTTTGCGATCGAATGAACCACTTACATACGATACCAATTTCCCTTTGTCTCACGATAGTTTACTTATCCGAGGTTTTGATCGTCGGTATCTCTGCATACCTAGTTTAACATCGTTACTGATAAGTAATCTTCTATCGTTCCCGTGATATGTGATCCCTTGTGAGCCAGTCACATGCTTGCAAGCTAATTGGATGACATTCCACCGAGAGGGCCCAGAGTATATCTATCCGACATATGGATGGAAAAATCCCATTCTTGATCCATGTGCCTCAACCCATACTTTCCGAACACTCAATGCCACCTTTATAACCACCCAGTTATGGTGTGGTGTTTGATATCATCAAAGCATCCTTTCGGTGATGGTGATTAGCATGATCTCATGGTCGAAGGAATTAGGTTACTATGTATCAGAAAGCTTATAGCAAACGAACTATTAAAATGACTTGATCTTTATGCTACGCTTATCTATAGGAGTATGTCCATAACACCATTCTCCTAATGACATGATCTTGTTGTTAACAACATCTCACTGTTCATGATCGGGAAACCACGATCATCTATTAACCAACAAACTAGTATTATAAAGAGGCTTTACTAGGGACTCTTATTTAGTTTACAAATCACACAAGTATTAATGTTTCCTTGTTAATACTATTATAGCATGAATGTAAACATTTATCATAAACACAAATATATAATAATAACCACTTTTATTATTGCCTCTAGGGCATATCTCCAACATGTAGGACTTCGCACGCTTCAAGGGTAAACCCTAATTCCTTGCTAATTGCAGTTATGTGTGTATGTTTATAGGTAGCCTTTGATGGGGTTTGTTAGATGCAAGATATTTGTAGAGTATTATGTGTCAATGTACGTGTATTTGACTATTTTCGGTATTTTTTTAGGTCGAAAATCATGTCAAATAATGTAGTGTTTAGGTTCTTCTATGGTGTTGGTTTCGTCAGAACAAACTAGTACGGAGTTGATTTGAGCGAGTTTAATTTTATGGATGAAGTGCTTCAGAAACCTGAAACAGTGCCCCTTACTCAGTTGAAGGATTGGTTATGTGCTCGTTTAGGGCTCCCTCCGACCCATACTGTTGGTGTGCATGCTTTATGGACTAAGTCAAGGCAAACCCCTAATTTTTATTTAAGCCCAATAGAAGCACAACATAAATGGATCAAATTTGTGCAAGCTTGCCAGAAAAGAGTAGTTAACCCCAGTCTCTTAGTGATACCTATGGAGAAAGAGGCTGGGTATGATCATGGACAGAGTAGTCAGACCGGTCATGCTGGAGGTGGTTATGATCATGGCCAGAGTAGTCAGGGCCAAGAGGCTGGCGGCGGTTATGAATCAGGTCACAGTAGCTATGCACACACCGGGGGTGTTGGTTATGTATCGGAGGATGGTGGTGAAGGATTAGGGGAAGACATATTCAGTGGCGAAGCTGATGAGGACGAGATATATGATGGTTTGTTGCAACATCAAATGGAAGCCGAAGACTCAGAAGGCAACATTGATACGGCTGATGATTCTCGTAGTCCGATCAAGAAGAGATCGGCCAACCTATTCGCATCATGGAATAATGACAACACAAAGACAATGATCGTGAACGATAGACATGATTCGCGGCAAGATCACGAACAACATCTCTCTGGGTGCATTATATCCTAGCAAGAGACATCTGCAGGAAGCAATCGTTGAGTGGTCAATGTCCATGCAACGGGTCTTGAAAATGAAGGTGTCATCACAACAATATTTGACATTGGTTTGCGAGGAATCCGGATGTCCTGCAAGGGTGCATGCCCATGTCCCTAGGTATGACACCAGCTAGAAGGTCACCGATGTTGTGATGCACACATGTACACTTGACAGTGTCCTTCAGGACCATCGTAACCTCACGTCAACCCTCCTGGCTAGACTGTTATACACGGAGATAATGGAGAGCAAAGCCATGGGGGTGAAAGCTATCATCAACAAAGTTTCTGTCAGATTCTGCTACAATATTTCATACGGGGAGGCTTGGAGGACTAAGCAAAGGGCACTAGAGGCAAGGTTTGGTTCGTTTCGAGACGGGTACGACTGTGTTGTTAGGATGCTCCAGACACTGCAGGCTAGGAATCCAAGCACCTACGTGGACATCCAACACTTTACGTTGCCACAAGAACCTAATTTGAGGGTGCTACATCGAGTGTTCTTCTTATTTTCTATATGCATAGAAGCTGTCACTCACTGTCGACCAGTCATCTGTGTGGATGGTACATTTCTCAATGGCAAGTACAGGGGTCAGATATTGACTACCATAGGTCAAGATGGAAACAATCAAGTTGTTCCACTTGCATTTGCTTTCGTGGAGAGCGAGAACACCGAGAGTTGGGTATGGTTTTTCAGGCAGCTGAAGATAGCAATTGTGAGAGATACATCGAATGTCTGCGTCCTTCATGATAGGAATACAGGTATACTAAGCGCGATAAAGAAGCTCACACGGCCCACTCCTGATGAAGTTACTCCATGGCTGGACATGCAGAGTCGTTGGTGCATGCGGCATCTAGGCTGAAGGCTCGGGGTGGCAGCAATCACAGTTTACTTTCGACCCGTGGAAGCAATCACAGTTTAATATCGACCAGTGGCAGCAGAACCAGATTACTTTCAAACAGTGGCAGCAGCAGATCCCCTACATGGACTTCGCTTATCGACCACAATCCCATCCTCATGGTAAGCTTGTCCCTTCCTACTATTGTTAGATGTAGTATGCCATTGTTTAGTACTTAATTTCTTGTACACTGGCAGGAGACTCCGTTTCATGGGACACTAGTGACGACCATGATCAGCAGACAACACGAACAGGTAGACTAGTTTGGCCAGTATCATCCAGGTACTCCACCACCTATCCCCACACAGGATACACAGGATCAAGGTGAAGGGTCAACTGCACCTCGCCGTGATGTGATGCCACCCCATAGATATGGATGGAGTACACCGAGGCCTCCGCCACCTCGTCGTCGACACCGGTGATATCTACTTATGAATCAGACATTTATCTATCTTTGTATGAGACATATATCTACCTACATATGAGACACCATTCTATTATTTCACGATTTTATTCGACAAACTACTCAACATAGCTTGCAACACAGTTCAACATAACTTGCGGTACATAAATAAGAGTCCTATCTATCCCAAGCACGATGCCTTTCCCTTTCCCTTCGATGATGCCTCGCCCTTTCCCTTCGATGATCCCTCGCACTTGCTCTTCTTGGCCTGCTCTTTCTTCT
Source organism: Avena longiglumis (assembly GCA_030063025.1). NCBI lineage: Eukaryota > Viridiplantae > Streptophyta > Magnoliopsida > Poales > Poaceae > Avena > Avena longiglumis. The sequence goes on from CP125979.1 coordinate 7,118,812, forward strand.
TCTCCTGCCTCTTGTCCCACTCAGCTCTCTCCTTGCTTCCAACGGGTGGCAGCATGAAGATATCACCCTCATCTTCGCTCTCTTCTATCCAGGCCCTAGGTGCCGCAACCTGCTCCATCATGTCAGCTTGACTCTTCTTGGCATGCGCTTTCTTCTTCTCCTGCCTCTTGTCCCACTCAGCTCTCGCCTTGCTTCCAACGGATGGCGGCATGAATATATCATCCTCATCTTCGCTCTCTTCTATCCAGACCCAAGGTGCCTCAGCCCGCTCCATCATGTGAGCTTTACTCTTGAAGTTGAGCTTGTCCCACCTTGCCTGGATCCTGACAAGCTCTGCTCGTACCTGATTTGGGGTCTTCAGTTTCCACCCTCTCCGATGAAGTTCCTTACCAAGCATAATGAGAGCATCATAGTTCCTTACCACTGTCTCCCATTGGGCTGGTTCATCGCATATCATAACATTTCTGGCTTCTTGGAAAAGCTCAACGGACATATGTGCCGGCCAGGGAAACGCGTCGGTCATAGTGGAGAGGAGTGGAGGGAAATGCGAGAGCAAGAGAAGAGGAGGGAAATGAGAGAATAAGAGGAGAAAGAGATGAACTGGGTGAAAAGATACATCTCGTTGCCCGGATTTATAGAGGCACCGAACCGAATAGGCAGTAAAAAAGGGCGGGAAGTACTGGCGGGAAAAATCGGCAGGAAGGACTGGCAGGAAAAATCAGCGGGAATGAGTGGCGAGAAAAATCGGCGGGAAGAGACGGCGGGAGAAACAGCGCGAAACAATAGTCCAAAACCTAAAACGTATTTGGACGTCTACATAGTTTGCATGATCAATGCCGCCGTCTTCATTTCAAAAGACGACACCATCTTTCGTCTTTACAACAGACGACAACCAGCTTCGTCTTTTGAACAGACTATGGTCTGGAGCAGTCGTCCTTTTAAACAAAGATGGAACGCATCGTCTTTTCAAAAGAAGAACCAATTTATCGTTTTTGAACGGACGGTCCGTTAGATTTAGAACTTTTGCATTTTGTGTATTATTTATAAAATTGAATAAAAAAATGTATTATTTAAAAAAAATTAGCCTCCGATATGCCACTGATTTCTAGGAAAACAGAAGATTGAGGTTGCGATGCCTTGGGATAAAAAATCTGACTCATATAGAAAATAAGGACCAAATATTTTGTTTATTTTATTTTTTAATAATAATTAATCATTTGTTGACCCGTAGCGTACATTGTGCTAGTATTCCTGTAAACATTATTATTAGCTAGGAAAAATGTCCAAGCGTTACACCGGAAAGACCGCCTCTTGTTGGTGTGGAGAATTATGTCTTGTCTCGTGATACATATCTCGAGCTGCACGTTTTCCTTATCTTGGCCGAACTCATTCACACCAGTTATGGAGCTAGGCGGTGACTTAAAAATTATTTGCACTGTCTATACCTTCTATACCGACACGATTTGTAGATTCGACGCAGATTTGCTGTCTAGGGTGGCTGTAACAGTCTGTTGTTACGTTCGTTAGACTGCACGTGGCTGCCGTATAGACAAATTTAGAAGAGTGATGTTCCTATCCATCCGACCTTTCTCCAAACCGCTCACATGTCCTCGCCCACCATTCTGTCTCTGGCCCGGGCTCTACAAGCTCGCGGTGCCGGCTTCGAATTTCACCAATGGCGGCCGGCCGGCCGGTTACATTCCAGGTCGCTTGTCACATTCAGGACCGTAGACATAGCCTCACCGGGACTCAGTGTACAGAATGTTTCGGTGAGATTCATATTTCGAAAAATTGAGGACACCTGACTGCAGAACAGTCGGGCTTCATTCATATACACGATCACTTCCAAGACACCGGTGGATGCTTTGGCGGATCCTCTTGACCTTGGTGCAAGGAGTCGACAGCGGTCGTGCAAAGGTGCTCGCCGTGCGCGACGCGGACGTCGTGTGGTATCATGGTGTTCGCACAAGGAAGTGTAGCCGGCGCTGAATGTTTGTCACCAGGCCAAGACCGCGGCGGCTGAGGGAGGAGGACGGTGAGCCGGTGAGGTATCATGTCGCGCGCTGGCAGACACTGTTGGACAGGGTCTGCCCAGGCTACCACGCCGGGAGTGCGCTCGTGTACGAAGGCGACGCGAGGCTCATGGTGGACTTACTCGACATGGTGACCCACCGAGGTGCTCCCATGGCAGCGTCAAGCCGGCGGTCACCTGACGTCGCAGCGGGCGGCGAAGCATGGCACGGTGAGAGATGAACAACGGAAATGTTCGTGCTGATGATCGATAATACAATGTACATATTTATAGGTACAGGAGCGATCTAGGTTACAAGACAACAGAACTAGCTAACGTGCCGCGAGAGGCGCGCGGCGACGACGCGGTGATCGCGGCTATCCCGTGCAGAACGGAGTGGCGTGGGCGTCGTGCGTTGAGTGGAGTTCTGATGACCGTTGTCGTGGGCCTGGCCTGACAGAGCTGGACGAGCCGTTCCAACAGTGAGAACGCCGTGTGGCGCAGCCACTATCTGACGCTCGATCTCCGACGCTCGATCTCCGGCTCCGTGTACGCTCACACCTCGTGCACGGGCTTGTCTTGAACTACTGTTGGACACGCGCGCGGTTCATGGTACTACTGTTGGTCGCCGATAAGCTTGACGCGCTCAATCTTTTCTTCGCCGTACCGCCGCGCCTAGGCTAGGCTACCGGTGCATGCCGCACTCCTGGGCTTCAACCACCACCTTGCCGGCCGCTCGGATGCCGCCGCACTAACTCGCAGCCTCGATTGCCTATCGGCCGCGCTCTACGCGCAGATCCAGACGCTTGCTGGCCGCGCGGAGGCTCCGAAACAACCAGGCACGCCGCGCGCTTGAATTTCGTGGCTGGTCGTCCGCGTAATCCCCACCCTCATCACGACGGTGCTCTACGACTGTGGCGCCGGAACGCACGCGGCATTTGGGGCGGGGTCATCACTGCCGTGCCAGACAGCCAGCGTCGAAGTGAAGGGATATTCTGCGCCGACGATGGCGGTCGGCGAGGCGTGCGCGCGCGGGGGGGCCACGACCCAAGACGGAGATGCACTTGTCGCAGTTCATGGAGTTGTCTCTGCCGGCCAGGACCGGCCAGCAGCTGTCGTACTGCCGCCGAGCGGTTGCAGCAGCACGGCGTGGTTGTTGGTCTTGAGGAGGGTCCTCCTCCTTCGATTTATGTGTGTCCTCCCTGTGCGGCGGACGCCGGCCGCCTCACGTACGAACGCCGTCCTGGAGATCGCTACTGCACCGGAACTCGCGCGCCCTCGTGGAGGCCTGCTCGAGGGTGCGACACGAGCGCGCGCTGCTGCACTGCAGACCAGACGCGTTCAACGAAAAGAAATGCTCGAGTGAACAGAGGGAAGTCCCTGATAAGTACAATACAGAGGAGAGCAGTCGAACATAGAGGAGGAGCGCATGTCTTTTATAGCACACATCAGATTGATGGACAATCAAACACAGATGTACAACCCGAAATAAATCTGCAGCACAAACCTGTTGAATCATAACAAGTACCTGCACTCACTTTTCTGGTGTCATCCTGTAGGTTCAGGGATCTATTAGGGCACCAGCTATGGCTGCCTCAGGTATTCCACGTCGGTTCGGTGTTTCCAAAACCGCGAATTTTTTTTAAATAATACGAATTAATTATTTAATTTGAGTTCTATTATGCGTTTTTTCGAAATTCCAGATCTAGGGCTTTGTCGGCCAGGGGCAAGCCGACTGGGCCAATCGGTTAGTTCGCCGACCGCATGTGGCACCATGCGATCGGCCTCATTATCGGCCGGGCTGCGGCCGATTGTGATCGGCTTGCCTCGGCCGATTGGTCGATCGGCTTGCTCGCCGATTGCCTAATCGTCGTTCTCGCCCAAATCCCGCATGATCAATGCAGCCCTAATCTTCCATTGTTTTTCTCACAATCCTTCGCGCGATTTTTCCCGCCATCGCCGATTTTTCCCGCTAGTACTTTCCGTCCTTTGTTCCGCCACTACTTCCCGCCTTTTTCCGCCACTACTTCCGCCTTTTTCCGCCTATTCGCCTTCCGCCGGTGCCTCTATAAATCCGCAACGAGATGTATCCTTTACCAGTTCTTCTCTTCCTCCTCTTACTCTCTCATTTCCTCCTCTCCTCGCTCTGATTTTCCTCCTCCTCTCCACTATGACCGACGCCTCCCCTGGCTAGATATGTCCATTGGGCTTTTCTTCATAGCCGAACTGTTGAGATAGGCGATACACCAGCCGATCGATACGTTGGTATCGAACCATGATGCTCTCGTTATACTTGGTAAGTCACTTTATCTAAGAGGGTGGAAACGAAGACCCCAAATCAGGTAATGAGCAGAGCTTCTCAGGATCAAGGCAAGGTGGGACAAGCTCACCTTCAAGAGTGAAGCTCGCATGATGGAGGTGGCTAATACACCTTGGTCCTGGATAGAAGATAGCGAAGATGAGGATGATATCTTCATGCCGCCACCGGTTGGAAGCAAGGCAAGAGCTGAGTGGGACAAGAGGCAGGAGAAGAAGAAAGAGAGCCAAGAAGAGTCAAGTCGACATGACGAAGCGGTGTGGCACGAGGGCCTGCATAGAAGAGAGAGCGAAGATGAGGATGATATCTTCATGCCGCCACCCGTTGGAAGCAAGGCGAGAGCTGAGTGGGACAAGAGGCAGGAGAAGAAGAAAGAGCAGGCCAAGAAGAGCAAGTGCGAGGGATCGTCCAAGGGAAAGGGCGAGGCATCATCGAAGGGAAAGGGAAAGGCATCATGCTAGGGATTGATAGGACTCTTATTTATGTACCGCAAGTTATGTTGAACTGTGTTGCAAGTTATGTTGAACTGTGTTGCAATAAAAATCGTGAAATGATAGAATGATGTCTCATATGTAGGTAGATATATGTCTCATACATAAGTAGATGTCTCATGCATAGATAGACATGTCTCATACATAGATAAATATATGTCTCATACATAGATAAATATATGTCTCATACATAGATAAATATATGTCTCAATGACGCTGCCTCGCGACGCGGGTGGTGGGTTAGGAGGCGTCGTCCAACCGAACCTGTGGCGGCCGAACCTGGGAGGAATCACCGACCTGCTCATCGTCTTGAGTCTCTGTGGGGGTCAAGTGCGAGTCTGGAAAATGTTCAGCCAGCGCTCTGCGTCATGAAATCCGAAAGTGCTATGATCAACGTCTGATCAGTCCAGCGGATCCGGACACGTATCGATAGCTGTGCATAGACCCTGCATTCGAATGCTCGCACATAAAAACAAAGTATGTAAGAACTTGACATGAAATGAGCCTCGACGCTTATCTTGTAAGACACATACCGTGGTGGGGCTGGTGAAACCCGTAGTTTGGCATGGGAGGGTGACCCAAAGGCTCCTGCTGGTGCTGCCACGACGAACCTCCATCGTGCAAAGGTGGCTGCTGCCGCCAATGATCGAAAGAAGACTGCTGATGCCACGCCGAACCTCCAGCCTGGTCTGGGAGGAGGTCTCGGGCCGTGGTGTAAGCCGTGACGGGGAGCCTCGTCAGGGGCGAGGGTGGCTGCACTGGTGGTGCGTCGAGTGCCATGGAGGACGCAGTGGTGCCGGTGGTGAGCAATGTCCGAAGGGCGGTGCACGTGATAACCCGTAGATATGTCGTATCTTCTCCAGCGACTCACCAGGTCTCTGTCCCGCCGTGAATAAGTAGGGTCCGACGAAGAGAGCGTCAGACTCAGCACTCTCCGTCTCAAGATCGACTAACAACAGGTCTGCAAGAGACACCACAAGGTTCGCATATATAGATGGAAAACTATGTAATAAATAGGTGCATTAGATGAAGAACATACCGTGTTGTCCGCTGCCCACAATGACCGGCTCGGATAACTATCCCAAGTAGCAGCCAGCATCTCCTCCGGGTGAGATTGCTGCGTGATGCGTAGTCGTGTGGGCGCTCATGTAGCTATCCAAGTACTGTTGAACTCTTCCATGTCAAATGCCTCGCTCGAGTCCTGACTCGGTTTGTAGCGATGTCCCACTCTTGAACGTACACCCCAACCCTGTGTAGCCAACCCGTGGCGGTCTTGCTACTTCCCTTCCTCGACAACCTAACATTTAACATGGTTAGTGTCATGTCAATAAATCATGTTAATATGGAAGTAATGTGTAAATGAAACATACGTGTGTACGATTGAAGGTATGGCGCTCTCCGTACGACGAGGATCAGCCAACTGGCGAAGACCAAACTGCCTCATTACTCTATGTAGGCTCATCTCCTCTGCCTGCATGTCGAAGATGATCTTCGATTTTGTGAGCCAATATCGCTCGTCCTGGCATAGTAAAGACATTTGTGCGTCCCCATCCCTCGAATCTAGCAACAGCTTCATTACCGTAGGGCTCCCACATCACCGAACTCGCTAGCGACGTCAAACTGCTCGGACGGCGGGGTAGCAACCCTCACCTAATTGTGAGAAAAGCGTCTGCGAATAATAATTTGTTAGCTTCATGCATAGGTTATGTCAACTAAATAATGAATGTAACAAGTAACTATGCACATACTGGCGATGTGTCCAAACTGAACCGAAAGTAGGCAAGTCAATGTATGCGGATCTGGATCCAACAGTCCGAGGGTCGCCCAAAGTAGCTGTAGGGTAAGGCGTCTCAACCATAACGTCGCCGCCGATAGGAAACCGCTCGGGACCAAAGCTGCAGTGGTGGGCATCCAAGCAGGCCTGACTTGGCGCCCTCGTTGTAACCATCGCACATACCTCGATGCGTGGCCGCTAAGACCGCAGAACCCCAACTCCTCTGTATAATCATGTCAGCGCTAGTTGCATTGGCGATCTCCAATGCGATAGGGATGTAGCGAGCGGTGATAGTGGTGACATGGTTCTCGGTGAACATCACCTTACCGAGAAGCCAAAGTATGTATGCCTCCAAGGACCGAGTGATTTGTGCCTCTGTCAACTGAGTCTCTGGATAGCCTAACAGTTGGATCTGCATTAATGAAATATGGTTCGATAAGTAACCAGTAGCCAGTAATGTGTAGCAAACAGATGAAAAAGAAGTTAGCAAACACACCTGACATCCTAGTAACCAGTCGAACTTGGGCCCGATGCTTCTTTTCAATGTCTGGATCGAGCAACCTGTATCTTCTCGCCATTTCTGAACAATTTAAAAATTAACATAAGCAGTTGCATATTACAACATAAAACATAGTTCGTCACATATTACAACATAAAACATAGTTCACCACATATTACAACATAAAACATAGTTCGACACATATTACCACACCCAAACTTATCGGTGGCTAGCCGCACCTCAAACCTTCTATCCTCATTACCTATGCACACGACGGTGTGTGACATACACTTCGCCATCTTCTTATCCATGTACCTCATAACCTTTTCACAGAAACGGGTGTTCGGATTGTTCATGATATGCATCTGAGCACCCTGTCGTCTGGTTCTAAAATATGAAATCGTGCCATACAGAATACCTTCGACTATGGCTGTCAGTGGAAGTGCCCTGTTACCTCTGAGGACAAAGTTATATGACTCAGCTAGGTTTGTAGTCATGACACCATACCTAGCTCCATGTGTATCGTGTAGCAAAGACCACCTCTCCAAAGGCTCGTGCTCTATCCACTGCTGGAAGTTCTTGATCGATCTGCCGAGCCTTCTCCTTGTACCAGGTGGATCAAATCCAGGCAAGTCACAAAGCCCTACAGGATCTTCCTCCACAGGCAGCTCCAAGAGCTTGATGTGCAGCTACCGCTTGATGTGCGACTACGGCTGCTTTTGCGCAGCTTTCCTTTCCCTCACATGTTTCGAGTAAATTCATCGAGCTTTGCACGTATGAAATCGTGCTTCCATTCTTGGTTCTGCTTGCACAATTTTTGAATAGATTCATGAGGTTCTTGTTTACGAACCGTGAGAAGAAATTAGCACCCAAATGGCGCATGCACCATCGGCTTTGCATGTCAAGCCAAGGTGTTTGCTCTTACGCCCTGGTCGTGTCACCGCTTTACGATTCAAGATACTGCATGCCTATCATGAATGATGCACACATTGGGCTTGTCTTTCACAACTGCTATTTTGAGTCACTCAAGAACCATGTCCAACTTTCATGTTTTCGCCCTCCACGAAAGCAAATGCGAGTGGGACAATCTGATTGTTGCCGTCTTGACCAATGGCGGTAAGGATCTGACCCTTGTACTTGCCAGTTAGAAAAGTACCGTCTACACATATCACTGGACGACAATAAGTGAAAGCTTGGATGCATACAGCAAAAGAGAAGAACACTCGATGAAGCACCTTCACGGATGGATCCTCGGGTATCACATAATATTGTATGTCGACATAGGTGCCTGGGTTTCTATCCTGCGATTGCGAAGTTGTCGGACCACGGAGTCATACGCGTCTCTAAACGAACCAAACCTCTCCTCAAGAGCCCTTTGCTTTGCCCTCCAAGCCTTGCCATACGAAATGGAGTACTTAAACCGGGTCTTTACTTTCTTCTGTATACTGGGTACTGTCAAGGCTTTGCACTCTACTAAGTCCGTGTAAAGCAGCCGAGCTAGAAGTGTGGAGGAGAGGTTAAGATGATCTTTAGGAACCCTGTGTAGCTTACATGTGTGCTGCACATAGTCGCTCACCAAACAAGTTGTGTCATACGCAGGACATAGGCATGCACCGCTCGGACAATTTATATCCACGCATTCCATTGTCAAGTATTTCTTAGAGGACACGGTTGTTTTCAAAACCACGTGTTGACATTGCCCAAGCATCGCATCTTGCAAATGTTGCTTGTCTTGATATCCGGCACCTGGCAATTGCTGTGTGATATTCCTACGCAGAATCATGACCATCATCAACGGTCATTCCGGTTGACATGTTTTGATTCCATGAAGCAGGAATCGGCATGTCCTCTCCACCACTGCCTTCTCCATCAGAATCATCAGGGTCATCAGAATCACCACTCTCTCCATCCATGTAATCCTCCTCTTCCATCATGTTCTGCATGCCTCCATCTTCCTCGTCCGCGTCTTCTCCACCTCCGGCCTGACTGCTCTGCCCCGATTCATAACCACCGCCTCCTCCTATCTCACTTTGCTCGCCTCGATTCATAACCACCGCCTCCAGCACTGGACATAGAGTACATCCCGTAACTTGAATCAACACTATGGCGCGAAACATGTCCACCATCGATCTCCTTCAAGACAGGAAGCACTAATGCGCGAGGGTTTACATGCCTATCTTCACAGCCTTTTAACCACTTAAACCAGTCTCATGCGTATCTACATGCCTTAAAGTCCAGAAAATATTTTTTCTTGACTTTGTCCATAATGCTTGCACGCTGACGGTGTACGTCTCGATGTTATAGCCTAAACATCCTGTCAACCATTCCTTCAACTGACTAACACTCCACGTTTAAGGGGCAGTAAAATCTAACTGTGTACACATAAACTCTCCCAGATCTGCTCCAAAGTCATTTGTTCGAACATTCCCATGGCCGTAATAAAACACGAACTTCACTAAATTGGTCATCTCTGCTGACATAAAATAAACAACCTAATCAATTAATTATCGACAACGCGTATAACTTTGGACAATGCTTGCAAATATTCTAAAAAATATGATATTACTGCTACCGGTCAAATATTGTTACTACTCCACATGCCAAATTTTTGTGCCTAACCCATCGGTCAAATATTGCTACTAATCCACCGGCCAAATTTTTGTGCCTAAGCTACCGCTCAAATATTGCTACTAATCCACCGGCCAAATTTTTGTGCCTAACCCATCGGTCCAATATTGCTACTAATCCATCAGCCAAAATTTTGTGCCTAACCCATCGGTCAAATATTTCTACTAATCCTCCGGCCAAATTTTTACTAATCAACTAGCCAAATATTCTAATAGACTAACCATACGACGAACGTACGTAACTATATACAATATCCAATCGAGGGATTAGAGTTTACCCTTGAAGCGAGTGAAGCTGCCACCAACACAGCTCGAACACTGCTCCACCACCACAGCCTCAGCTCCTCCACCACAGCTCCACCACCATTGCCATTGTTCCACCACAGCTCCACCACCGTTCCTCCAACAAACCAACACCAAATCAAGCCATGAGCTAACCCATCCGTAGATCGGGCTTCCTCTCCCTCTCTAATGCTTTTGGATTGAAGTTTTTGTGGTCAAATCGAGCAAAATCTGAGAAAAAAGAAGGCTAGAAACGAAGAACACGAAGGGAAGAGAGAGAGGCAGCAGCCGCGGCGTCGCGTGGAGAAGAAGGGCCAGCGGCGCTTATCTCGCCCAGCCGGCTGGCTCGCCGATTAGGCGATCGGCTACCTGGCCGATCGGACCTGTCGACCGTTAGGGTCCCGCGGCCCCACTGGCCGACCTGCTGTCGGCTCTCTGCTGGACGGTTGCGCTCCTGTCGGCCAGGGCCTGGCCGATTGGCCCAGTCGGCTTGCCCCTGGCCGACAAAGCCCTAGATCTGGAATTTCGAAAAAACGCATAATAGAACTCAAATTAAATAATTAATTCGTATTATTTAAAAAAAAATCGCTCCAAAACCCACCTCAAACCAGAATCCACCAAAAGCTAAAAGTTAAAGCCCCACTTGTAGGTTCCACACGGGCAGGTCTTCTTCTTCCCCAAATCCCTTCTCCTCCCCTTTTTCTCTCTCCTATCTTTTTCTTCCAGGGAGGTCGCCTCCTCTGCAAGCCACTTTGACAGTTGCCGAGCCTCCGACCTGACACCCCGGGCCAAGCTGGACCTGGCAGGGCAGCGGCTAGAGCATACCGTTGGCCATGCCCTTAAGCTTACACTGAAGAAACCACACATTTGATGTCAGACTTCTAGACTAACTATATCCATGGGCAACCTCTAGGTGGCATGTTGCCTCCGATGCAAATGCCACAAAGATTTGCTCCCATGTTTCTGTACTTGCAATTGCGACTCTGAAGTCCGCCAACCTATGACTACTGCACAGATCAAAGCTAGATTTTCAGTTATTCACACACATCGGCTGATCGCGCGTCATGGTCTGCGGAAATAGACAGTAGGAGCAAGGTAAGCATGTACGAATTCAGTCAAAGTTCACGCCGGAGAAAAAGTGACGAAGTGAACCCACCTTTAAAGCTTTGTTGGTGATAAACCTGAATGATCAGACGATGCCATTGCCAGATTCTGGATGCTGCCTATCACCACTGTTTCCTAGCAGCGTTATTCCCAGATTCAGGATGCTGACCTTCGTTCGCAGGATGAGGCTGAGCCAACCGTTGGTTCCGCCTCATAGATCTCCACTTCGGATACTCTACTAGCAGTGACTTTGTACTGATTGCAATCCCGAACCCAGTGAACGAGGAGAGTAGGATAGCAAGGAGTGGGTTCACTCTTAGCTGCAAGTTTTATATGCACCAGTTGTAATTAAGGAAGAAGCTTCATACCACGTTGTAAAAGATACGAGGAGTTTATAGCATAAAACTACCAGTTTACTACCTAAATTTACCATATCATATCACTTTACGTTTTCGGAACAAAAAACCACCAGATTTTGGTTCGTTTTTTCCAATTCGCCCTAAACTCTATTTATGGACGAATTGATGCGTTTTCTGGCAAGATGACCCCACCAGGAAGCTGACGTGGCACCAGGTCCCATATGACAGCACAAATTAAAGAATCAAAATATCCTAAAAATAGAAAATCTCAAATAAAAAATATATCAAAAAATAAAAAAAAGCCAACGCACAGTCTCGTCCCTGCTCCCGTCCCTGTCCACGTGGATTGCATCTGTGCACCCTTGTACTTTTCGATTTCGCCGTAATCAAGAGCAGACAAGCAGGAGTAGGGTTTTCCCTCTAGGGGCCTGAACCTGGGTAAACCCGTGTCCCCGTGTTGCTTGTTTGCTAACCGTTCCGTGATCTTCAGTATTCCCATCTTCTCCGAAACCAAAGCTCATAACAATGGACATTGACGAGATTAATCCTCGTCAATTCGCCGTCTGTGGAAACTGGGGACGCTGAATGTGTGATCGTGACGGTTCCATAATAAAAAAAATTATGACTCGATGACCTTCGAAGGTCAGATCTGATTCGGCTCCATCATCGTCGACAACGACCAGATCCCATCCGAGTGATTCGTCTACGTCATCTTGCTATGCCTCATCATCATGATCTCCGTCCTAGACGATTGCGTCTTCTTCACGATCAAAGTCTGCGACAGCTACGTTGCTATTCGTGATGCTGTGATGACGGGCAGAGAGCAAATCCGTATGGAACAAATCCCGGTGCAGCGAGACGTGTACCACGCAATCTTAGTCAACTCACGTGCAAAGGACAAGAAAAAATATAAAGAGGCAAGAGCTGATCGAGTATTGCAGTGTCCAAAAAGCGACCATGAGAGCTACTACTACATCACGTGGTGATGATAAAAAAAAGGGGCCTTATCAATCGGCCAAGCATCAAAAGCCAAAGAAGAAAAAACAAGAAGACTTTGATGGATCACTCAAATTACCATGGCAGCTCCATAGTTCATGACCTGGGATGTACGGAGACACCATGCCTCCCAGCTGGCTACACGGCAACGCATCAGATTCATCCAATATTGTCCACGCGACCGGTACCCTGCGGCATCAACTCGTCCGCCGCGCCACTCGCCGCCGTGTCTACTCCCTCCAAACACAAATCCGGCGACCCCGCTCTGTCGACTCCGTTTGATCGCGTCGATTCTACGTCTGAAGGCGGCGTCGATTCCGTCGCGCGACCCGCTACAAACTTCGGATGCGGCAACCTGATGCGGTCTTTGAATGTTGTTGCCCGTTACACTCTCCGAATGCCGCAACTCTTTATCATCACGCGACTCCGGTCCGCCGCGTCGACTACGTCCGCCGCGTGACCCGTTGTGGTCTTCGACCCTGACGACCTGCTGCACTTTTCGACTACATCGACCTTCTCGATCTTCGATTGTGGCAAACTGTTGCCACCATCGGCCTCGATGACCTGCTGCCGCGTTGACTCCGGTCTGCCGCATCGGCTCTCGGACGCCGCCTCGACTACATCAACTCTACGCTCGGGGGATCCGCCGACTCTGCCTCGAGAACCGTTGTTGTCTTCGGTTCCAACGACTAGGGGGATCGGGGGCTCCCTCCGCTTTGGCGACCCGCCACGGTCTTCGACTGCGGCGACCCAATACGATCTTTGCTTCCAGCGACTCGGGGGCTCCCTTCGCTTCGGCGACCTGCTATGGTCTTCAGCTCTAGTGACCCAGGGATCTTTCGACTCCGCCGTGCGACTCGTTGTGGTCTTCGGCTACGGCGGCTGGGAGGCTTCTTCGGCTCCAACGAACCACTACTTCGACGCCCGCGATCCGCAGGTTGCATCGCCTCCTGTGACCTGCCGGTCACAACGGCTCTCGAGACCATGACCCTCCGGTTGCGTTGGCTCTCACGACCCGTTTCACCTCGTCAACAACCAACGAAGCTAAGTTCACTACTCAGATTTGATTTTCTTTCTTACTTTAATCGCACTCGAAACACTCGGGGGCTGCGCCCTCTTCGAGTAACCTAATGTGCCATCGATTCCACGCACTCGAGCACCTCGAACGCGATAGTCCGAGTAGCTGATTCTGTCTGACCGTTGAATCCTTGAACTCTAAGTGCCTCGACAAGGTACTGAGCCTAAGGGTAATCAGGCTAACGAAAAGGCCTAGCATACAGTGCAAAAGTGTCGACTCGATCAGCACCAGAATCTTACTATACAAGCCAAAAGGCAAATATTTCTTACAAGATACAAGTACTTCACATTTTTTTATGTTTTATGCAGCTTACAAGGACATCGACTACGTCGAGCTATTCTATTGGGTCCTCCAATAGGAGTCGAAAAAACAGCTGGCTACGCCATATGCTCAAGACCCGAGTCGAGTCTCTCCTCGGATGGTTGCATCGCTTGATGCTACGAAGACGCGACGTTGGCCACGCACCCGACAGACGCGTCGTTGGCCGCTCACCCGATAGAAGCAACTGCATTGACTTCATCTGCAACATCGATTCCTTTCGGCTAAACGTCACGTGACTCCGCTGCGTCGACTCTTGGATCCTTATGCGTGAGACGCTGACTCGATGCACTTCCGGGTCAGTGGTTTCTCCTCGCATGAGTCTCCACTCGAGTCTGCGACTCGACTAGACACTCGGGGGCTACTCCTATCAGGAGCGCTGGTCGCGCACCCGATGTACTTCCGGGTCAGCGGTACGCCCATGAGATTTTATACTACAACTGCACGATACAAGACTCGAGTCTCTGCCAGAGTCTACGACTCCGCCAGACACTCGGGGCTACTCCAAACTGGAGCGCTGGTCCCGCACACACAAGATCTTCGAGTCCTACGCCGAGTCTACGACTCCACTACGAACTCGAGGGCTACTCCCATAGGGAGGATTGATTCAAGCATCCGAAAAATTTGTGTCCTACGGACCTAAAATTCAACAACGACTGAATTAAAAGTCTCTGATCGAGTCTATGACTCAAACAGACACTCGGGGGCTACTCCCATAGGGAGCGCTGGTCGCGCACCCTATGAATTCTTCGACTGCGATCCTTCGGATCAGCATGCAAAACCTTTTCGGCAACTCTGCCCCAGTCAACGCCAAGTGAGTAACATCCTCCTTGGCCACCCAAAACACCTCCGCGGTGATAAACATTCAGATGTTGTGTCTGCGACACAAAGATAAGACCTACAGATATCATCTGATGGCCTGGCAACGCATACGACTGCGCTCTGTTAGTAAAAATCCGTGCCAGCAGGCGCGATAAAAAATCCCGACGGACGCGTTGGGTACACCATTTAAAATCACTAGAATTCCACTCATGTAAGTCCTCAACGGTAAGTCCTCAACGGCCTGAGTCGAATTACGCCAGCATATGTTCCGATTTCGAGTCGAGGGACTCGAATCTGAAGAAGATCGTGTTGTTTTGTCCTAAGACAGTTAACTGGCCCTGATCCTTCGGGAGAGTCAGGCACATGCATCAAGAATCCCTACACACTAAAATCATTATTTGATGAACAAACACAACTGCACCCGAAAGATTGAAGAGTCCTCAGCCGAATCTACGATTCGACTGAACACTCGGGGGCTACTGACATGGATATGCCCTACGGGTACCCGATGTTAGCATACCCGGTCCAGCCCGACGGAAGGCCCACTCGACGACCTGTCAGGGTCCATGACGCCTATGACGGTTCTGATATGAAGCCCATATAGACACGGACTCCCAAGCGCACAAGACAAGGAACCTCAAGACTAGAGTTTAACTACAACTTGTAACCAAATTGTATTGGCACCCGAGACCTAGCCTCCCCATATAAAGGCTAGGAGGGTCCAACGAGAATGACATATTACGATACAATAGGCCACGCCACAACAGATCTACAGATCTAGATCTCTCTCTGGCATACCACCGCATACACACCTCCACGCCAGATTGCATCTGTGCACCCTTGTACTTTTCGGTTCCGCCGTAATCAAGAGCAGACAAGCAGGAGTAGGGTTTTCCCTCCGGGGGCCTGAACCTGGGTAACCCATGTCCCCGTGTTGCTTGTTTGCTAACCGTTCCGCGATCTCTAGCATCCCCATCTTCTCCAAAACCCAAACTCATAACAATGGGCATTGACGAGATTAATCCTCGTCACTTCACAACATGATCATTAAGGATAAAAGGGAGTTGAGCTTGCCCTGCTTCTATGACAACGTTGGCACCCGAGTGGAACCCCAACGCAATTCGGATCGCATTGAAGCTTTCCTTGAAACGCATCGGCAGATTGAGAATGCCAGTACCCATGCCCAGCTCGTTTATGATCTGAAAATGCACCACTGGCCGCGACATGGCCGTCGCCTTTGATCCTACCATTCCATTCATTTATGTGTGACATGTATCATTGTTGAGACACTTGTTCATTTGTCCAATTTTTCGAGAATTGTTGTAATTTGGTTGAGACATTTTTTATTTGTTCAATTTTCCCAAAACTGTTGTAATAATTTGGTTCAGACTTTTGTTTATGTGTTGTAATAATTTGGATGATTATTTGATTAATTATGATCGATTGTTATATGTCTTGCATATGAATTCTATGAAAAACCCTGCCTTTACGTGTCGAAAAATGGCTGGCGCATAACAGAGCCCGTAAACAACAGTTTTTGTTTACGGGCTCTATTCTACGCCAGCGATTTTTTAACCCGTAAACACGAGTTCGGTGAACTGAACTCCGGGTTTTTAATTCGCGTTTTTACGGGCTTTGCTAGAGATGCTCTTAGAGTTCAACGCTGGCCGGGGATTTCCACGTATGCTTGGCTCAATTGATCGTATGCATTAGACTTGGAAGAATTATTCAGCGGCATGGAATAGACAATTCAAAGGATACAAAAACGATGCCACTATAGTCCTTGAAGCGGTCGCCGATCATGAGACTTGGATATGGCATGCCTTTTTTGGAATGCCTGGGTCTTGCAATGACATATTTTTTGTATTGTTTAAAAACTATGTTGTATTGTTGATTCATAAAGTTGTTGTATTTGTTGTGAACAGTTAGATGCATTTATTATATTTGTTGTAATAAACAATTTGATGTACTTGTTGTATTTTTGTTGTATTTATTAGTTAATTGTGGATGCTTGTTTAATCTTGTTGAATGCATAGCGCTGTGTGAATGTTGTTTTGGTGGGAAACCCTTTTTTGCGGTCGCGCTAGCGCTGCGGTTTAGCGTGTTCGGTGGAGAAAAACAGTGCGCTGCGCTGTAAAATTATACAACGCCGACGCAGCGACGGCGCGCCGGCTGGAGATGCTCGACAGACATACCTTGACAGTGATTGGTACAGACGTGGTACGTTGTTCGTTGTCACATCATTTGTGACACCCGAAGCTCTCTATTGGTGGATGCGTGTCGTTCATGTTTGCATTCTGCGTTTTCCCTCTTGCTTGTAATCGAGAGAAAAAAATTGCATGAAAGATTTTAGAAGGAAGTTTTACAGTAATTTTTTTAGGAGTATTTGCTATTCAGGCTTCAGAGGTAGTGCATTTTTTCAGCAGGAACCTGCAAATCATAAAGCAAGTGCAGCTATATTAACAGTTGGTATGACGCTGACACAGCTAGCTAGCATGGAACTGTTTCGGCGATCATGCAAAGAGAACCTCCATTTTACATGGAGCCAGCCCTCTTTCGTTGCCACCATATACGTAGTAGTACTTCAGAATTTTGAAGACACCATTTCTACATGTACGGTCGGCAGGTAACGGAGCTTGTTGCCAACTCCTCTACAATCAATGGCGTCCACCGTGCCGTGCTCCGCCGGCCTCGTGTCTCAGCCGCCACGACACCGCAGCTGCAGGTTCCAGCAGCGTCAGCGGCCGGGCAGCCTCGTTTCATCAGGAAATCGATCGATCAAACCATCTCTTCTCTTGTATTGGACCGTCTATCAGTTGCCTTCTTATTCAGGTGGTCTTTCTGACGGATGGAAATAACTTTGCTGTAGCTCGAAGAGATGGGCAGATTAGATCTCTGAGTAGTGGGGTGACCATGGCCATGGATGGAGCGCCGGTTGCAGTGGTCACCGGGGCGTCGAGAGGGATCGGGAGAGCCATAGCTGTGGCCCTTGGCAAAGCAGGTTGCAAGGTGAGCGGTACGTGTAGTAGTTCGTATGTCGGGATCAGCAATCGCAAAAGAAAGATTACCAATCTTTGATCTTCAAAAAAAAGATTACCAATCTTCGAGAAAAATCTACTACTAGTAGAATGTATTGTAGTCGAGATGTTGTGTACTCATAAGTCATAACTTGTTGGAGGCTTCGAGCTAAACTTGGGCTTTTGTTTGTGTAATCAAGGTGGTTGTGAACTACACCAGGTCTGGCATGGAAGCTGAACAAGTGTGCAGAGAGGTGAGTACAGTGGTGCCTCCTCACTTACCGATACTTTTCTTGCCACGCATGTTTCCCTGATCCTTTCAGATTGAGGAGCACGGTGGGACAGCCATCTCCTTCTCCGCCGACGTCTCCATGATGAGAGCGGTGAGTTGTTGTTGTTGTCGTTACTCAGGCCAATTGAATAGCAGACAATGTGAATATATCTGTGACGGATGGAATTCATGTCGGATGTTGCCACAGGCAATCGATACCTGGGGAACCCTGGACGTGCTGGTGAACAATGCAGGTTAATTCTGCATGCTCATTTTGATCTCTCTCGCCTGCACAGCTAGCTAACCCAATTCATTTGGCACTTTACACGAGTGTGATTTCTTGATGAGCAGGAATCACACGAGACGCGCTGCTAATGCGGATGAAGCGGGCGCAATGGCAGGAGGTGGTCGACGTGAACCTGACAGGCGTGTACCTCTGTGCCCAGGTGAGCGAGATCTTTCTTCTCTAGGCGTCCGTAACCAACCGGCACCAACCAAACATGCTAAGTTTCTTCTGTCATCCCGTTTCAGGCCGCGGCAGCAGTGATGATGAAGAGGAAAAAGGTACAGAGATGGAGACATGCGCCAGTTCTCTGTTCTGAAACGATTCTTCTTCTGAATGATGATCAAAGGTTGGATGGAACAGTTTCTTGACTGGTTTGATCGATTTGCCCCACCCCAGGGAAGGATCATCAACATCGCGTCTGTCGCCGGGATCATCGGCAACGTCGGGCAGGCCAACTACTGCGCCGCCAAGGCCGGCGTGATCGGGCTCACCAAGGCCATGGCCAGGGAATACGGCGGCAGGAACATAAACGCAAGTGGCTGCAGCCATGCAAGAACAAACACATGTTGACTAAACTAGCCTGTCTGAAACTTTGCTTTGCCTCTTCCGTTTGCAGGTGAACGCGGTCGCGCCGGGGTGGGTGGCGTCCGACATGACCGCGAAACTGGGCGGCGACATCGAGAGAAAGGCGCTCGAGACGATACCGCTAGGTAACTGGTCTAGTCTAGTACGCACTGCAATCATCTGGAATTTTTGCTCTGAATTTTGGTTTGGTTCTACTGCCTGCTGCTTCTGATGGATACTCGCAGGACGGTTCGGCAAGCCAGACGAGGTCGCCGGTCTGGTGGAGTTCCTGGCCGTTCATCCGGCCGCAAGCTACGTGACCGGGCAGGCAAGTTCCGAACTGGTTTCGAGATATGTGATCATGTCATCCATATGGACGTGTTAACGTAGTTCTGGGCGGGTGTGCTTACTGAAGATTTAGCTTGTTTAATCTGCTACTGCAGGTGCTCCCGGTTGATGGTGGACTGTCCATTTAATAAGTGCAACTAAAGCAGAACCACGGCAAAGTGCAGGAACCACAGCAAGTTGTGACCATCAAAAGAAGCACAGTGCTCTGACGACGAACGTGATTATGGATTCATTTAGTGGGAAGTTTGTGTTAGTATTCAGTTGTGTTAGAGGAGAGGCATCAATTTACGTGCATGGAAGGAAGAATTAATGTAGTACCATGACGACAGGGTCTGCAAGGCAAGGCATATCGTACTACCCAAATTACAATCCCATGTTAGTTTTGTTCATAGCCAAACTGAGCAAGATGTCTTCTAGTCAATTGGTATTTTTCAGAATTATTATTGGCGAGATGAAACGGAGAGCTTATTAGCTTGGCTCTGATCTTCAGTGTGATGATACTGTTCGTCCAACTAAAACATGTCTTTTAGCACACAGACTGATGAACATTCCAACACAGATGTACAACCCAGAACCTGCGGCAATTCTAGCGGTGCAGATGCTCTCTGGCATCACATACATAACAGACACACAGACCTGAGGTTATGAGTTCAGACAAACTGTGTCGTAACCGAACAGATTCATTTATAATAATAAAAGTACTCACACTCCACAGAAATCATTCGTAAAAACTTCTCACAGGCAAGCTAAGGAGCTCTCTCAATATCGACTATTCGATATTTCATTTTCCTATATATATTGCCTACATGACTGTTGAATCATAACATGTAGCTGCACTCACTTTTCTGGTGTGATCCTGTAGGTTCAGGGATCTATTAAGCTTACACTGAAGAAACCACACATTTGATCGATGTCAAACTTCTAGACTAACTATATCCTCTAGGTGGAAAATTTCCTCCGATGCAAACGCCTTAAAGATCTGCTCCGATGTTTCTGTTTTTGCGATTGCGACTCTGAAGTCCGCCAACCTATGACTACTGCACAGATCAAAGCTAGATATTCGGTTATTCACACACATCGGCTGATCGCGCATCATGGTCTGCGGAAATAGACAGTGGGAGCAAGGTAAGCTTGTATGAATTCAGTCAAAGTTCACGCTGGAGAAAAAGTGACGGAAATGAACCTTTAAAGCTTTGTTGGTGATAAACCTGAATAATCAGACGATGCTATTGCCAGTCCTTTTTTTGAACATTAGATGATGTCCTTGTTGCTGCCTATCACCACTGCTTTCACCTGCGACATTATTCCCGCATTCCGAGGCTGGCCTTCATTGACAGGCTGAGACTGAGCTAACCGTTGGTTCCTCCTCCTAGATCTCCACCTCAAGTACTCTACTAGCAGTAAGTTTGTACTGGTTGTGATCCCGAACCCCAGTGAACGACGAGAGTAGGACCCGAAGGACTGGATTCACTCTTAACTGCAGGTTTTGTGATAGCATCAAGAGGTGAGTGATAAGCACAATATCTGCATCGGATGTAATTAAGGAAGAATCCACATACCACGTTGTAAAACATATGAGCAAACAGGATCACCCACCTATATATCACCAAGTAAGACTTAAGCCCTTCTAAGTTCTATCTAATATACTCCCTCCGTCCCAAAATAGATGTCTCAAAATTGTCAAAATTTGGATGAATCTAGACACTATTTAGTATATAGATTCATCCAAAATTTGAAAAACCTAAGACATCTATTCTTGGACAGAGGGAGTAGTTATTTGACCCAACAAAGTCTCAGTATTTTCCTGGTGGTAACAATAAGGTATAGGAGGCAAGGAATGATACCATGAAAGTTAGTGTCCCGGCTTCCCCAGCACTCTGGAAACAGGAGCATCCAACATCATCGGCTTTTCAGCATATAGCCTGATAATACAGAAAAGGCACACATGCATAGCTCGAATGTTCAGATAGATTTGTAATATTAATTCTTACCAGGAAAGAAAAGAAAGGAAAGTTATAGGTCGTTTCATCATCTTTGCAATGTAGACTGAAGTATTCAAGTTTTCAACTGCTATATATGTAGATTGTGGTTTTGTATGATGGCAGGATCTTGACCTTTCTTTCCTTTCAAGTTTCATCCTGACATGACCATGGATATGTTTCTTGATGTTTGTGGATCAACCGTAGATGAATCTATGTATAACCATGGTCTTGATTCGGACACTTCAAGTGGCGACTGTTTTGTGGGGATTCCATTCTCTGAGAACTTTTTCATTGCATTCTCATTGCTGAATATCCTAGAAGACCAATTTTGATCAAGGAATAAACGGGTGAACTTTCGATCACAAAAACGGAAGTAGGTAAGTATAGGGGCTTGCACATCATGAACAGACACTCGGTATCCAGCCTTTATCAGGCTTCTTGCCATTTTTTTTTTTTTGAAACCTTTTCTACTGCAGGGGAGCCCCCCACAGCCCTTTATTAGAGAACCAGAAGCAAAGAATCACAGTCCATGTTTCAGAGTCCTATGAATCCAACACTCTGCAAAGTATCAACAACGTATGCAACACAATATTGTTGGTGTCTATCTTGGAATCAGAAGGATGCCAAAAAAAAAGGAAGACGAAAGCTTCTTCCGTTTGAACTAAGCTCTGATCAAATTTTCAGTTGACAGCCTGACACAGATAGACAAACTTATTAAGCATTTGGATGTGGATAGTACCGCAAGGAAGAACGCCAGGTGCGTATACAGCACAGAGGAGAAAGAACCTCCATGTGAGATGTGACCGCAGAAGTCCTGGAGGAGCTTGGCCAAAAAATACTACTACTAACATATATGCACTATTTTCATCTACTACCATATTGCAATATCCTACGAAATTCAATCCATTCATTGGAGGGGCACAAGAATGGAAAATTCTGCAGATTTGGTAGATCGTGGATTTAAAATATTCCACGGAAAGTGTCATTTTGCGTGCTCCCTTCATTTTTAAAAATTCAAAAATCATGTTTAAAGCTAAAAAAGAAAGAAAATAATTTTGAACATAGTCGATGTTCAACCCCACAAGCATGCAAAATCGCAACACAAAACTCTTTGTATTGCGGGCTTCACAAAAATGAAAAAAAGTCAAATTAAATTTGGTGATTTGAAAATATGCATGTTAGAGATCCACACTTTTGCCGTTTTTGTGTAGTTCAAAATACAGAGTATTTGAAATTGATATTTTGCACGTTTGTAAGATATATCATTGGCCAAGTCCAGATATTTTTCTAATTCTTTTTAAAACTCGCAAATATGTTCAGAATTTTCAAAATAAGGGAGCAACTAGACCTAGGGAGCCAAAACTCTCCACTCAGATATTCACTACTTCATCCGCATCGATCTTTCCCGATAAATTCATATATCCAGAGAGGTCAAAATCAAACCAACGATGAGACAAGAAGCACAACAGGTCAACGGCTCAGCAAACTAAAGAAATGCCTTTGTTGCGTTCTCAGACGTCAGATTAGCCCGAATGTTTTGCAAATGGAAGGATAGATACATGTATCCTCCATCTTGTGGAGGTGGACCATTAAGAGCAACGTAGGCTCGGGCACGCCAAACAACTTGAATCGCTATTGCTCTAGCAAGTTGTTTTTCTTAAAATAATCAGCACATCAGTGTAAAAAAAGCACACGTACAAGTACTGAATACATATCTTTTAACTGGGATAGCACCCATCATGCTACCGGCTGCTTGCACGGATGCTAGGACTTGCTTCACTGTAGCAACAACCACAGAATCACTCACAAGCATAACATCCAAGAAACAGCATGCACATGATGTGTTCAAATTCATGTCACTTCGCTAGAGGCCAAACTCTTCTAAGACCTAAGAACACATAAACTAAATGATGATGATGATGCACCCCTCATCAGCATTGTGCTCTTATTCATCGCTCTCATCATCACTCTCCAATTCCATGAAAGGAAACCCAACATCTTTGTGACCACCCAAAAAGCCACCGCCACAGGGGTGTACAAGATCTTTGGCGCGATCTTTACACCCATAACAGTGAGCTTCAAAAGAAGACAAGTGCATTACTCAATGACCAGCAGAAAACAAAAAGAAAAAATACAGAATGAACTTGTAAAGAAAGTACAAGCGTATTAGTAGATTTTTTTTTGAAAAGATACCTTGGTCAAGACCTTCGGATGGATGCAAGTCCTTCTCATCCAAAGGTACGCAGAGGTAAACATGTTTCTCATCCTTAAGATCTGGGTGTACTTCCGCAAAGAAATTAGTAAGTTTACCATCTATCTCTTTCACAACAAAGTTGAAATGGACAAACCCTTCCCCACACTCATCAATAAGGTTTCTTTGCTTAATTTCCACTAATTCAAGATCAGTAGACTGCAATAAATAATAAGGAACCAACTCAGATAAATAGTAAATTGTATTTCAGTTCTGCAGCTAGCTTGCATAATGAGCTAAATCAGTAGGCTACATTATAAAAGAAAAATAACACTACTCGTTATTGTGGGTGGATTCACTTAAGTACAAAATATCATTTCTGTTCTCAAAACAGAATAAAAGTACCAATAATATAATTACTACACATCAGTCTAGATCAGTATAGCAACTATGGTTCAGATAAGTAGTAAACTGCATCTTCATTCTTAAAACAGAACAAGAGCAGCAATAATCGACCTGGATGTTTGGATCAAGTGAGCCAGGACTTTCAATGCAGCGAATGAAATGGAGCCCAAGAGGTGCTGTGGTGCGACATAATGAATGGTACTCAGCAGCTACTTCGATGAATGGATCACAACATTTGATTCACGTATTTAACATGGCATGGAATGGGTGCAAGACAAAAAACTCATAAACCTGGTCAGAATTAAAAGTCAATCTCCTTAAAACAATGTTACATAGATGTGGGGCACTAATACTATAATGTAACTTTATAATTATCGCTAATGATAGTTAATGCGCTAAAAAAAACCAGAAATATTACATAACGGGAGATTTGCTACTTGACAATCAAGCCGCGATGAAATGAAATTACACGACAGGAGTACTAAACTTACAACCGGTACTAGTAATGCCCTCAGTGTCTTATCTTTTGCTCGCCAACTTGTGTATCCATGGCTCAGCAACAAGATAGCGACGAGGAACATGCTCTTCATGCATGGTTGGTTCTAAGCTAGCATGAAAAGATCGCGATTGTTTAAAATGTGTTCCAAGAATGTTCCCCCATCTAGCACTGAGGTACTAGATGTAAACGTTTTCTCACTTCCAGAAAATGCGCCTTCCAGGCTACACAAAACGTAAAACAGGGCTGGTTCACATGAAATTTTTGAAAAAAAAACAGAATAAACAGGGTTGGATTAAAGGGTTCAAAGCCCTGGAACAGGGTAGCCGTTGGCAATCAGAAGAGAAGGAAATAACTTTGGCTACCGTTTGGGTTTGTGTGGGTCCAATCCCAAACTAATGCATGGCATATACACTGGCTATACGTTCACAGAAATCGGCTCTAAAAATACGTTCCAAATCTTGGAACAACCAACGATATAGACTTACCGTGACCCAAGACGTATTTTCACAGCAATTATGCAGTATAGACATGGAAAATAAGTAAAGACACTTATTACTGATCAGTGTGAGTGTGACCTGCATATTATTTTTCCTGGCATATGCTTGCAGCGCTATCATCAAACTATTCCGGTCATGCTCATCTATCCGCTTAAGCCTCTCCTCCCGAGTTTGTGACATGGCCCTGCTGCTGAACTGGCATTTTGCAGCAGCAACACAGGCCTCACGCAGCTCATCAAGAGTAAATCCAGAAGATATAGGAGTGGGATCATCCCAGGTCTCCAAAAAACTGTTAATGCTGCATGAGATAGAAAAAACACAAAACTGATTAACCGTTGCTGGAAGAGTTGTAATTCAAAAGCACACATGGTAATAAAGTTGTTTCAGAAAATTTATAAATCAAAATAGAATATATGTTGATTAGTAGGAATGTCTTATCTAAATCAGAATTAGCAGCAAAATAGTAAAACGACATGTGCATATAGTGCACATATTGTCTTCTCCCTCCAACTCGAGATTCATGCAACGGATATTGTAGTGATTATAGATGATTAGATATGGTTATAATTGCTGCTCTTGCTGCTGTTTCTGTTGGTGGCCAAAATATTACTCCCTCCGTCCTGAAAAGGATGTCACAAATTTATCTAAATTTGGATGTATCTATATACTAAATAGTGTCTAGATACATCTGAATTTAGTCAAATTTGTGACATCCTTTTCAGGATGGAGGGAGTACAAGTTATCTAAAGCAGCTATGGCAGCCAAAATAAAATGGAAAAAATCATGTAAATACGGGTTTTCTTTGAAGCTGTAAGTGTAGCTAAGTATTCCTTTTAACCATAAATTTTTGGGGCTGTGTGAATCTAGTCCATAATCTCTCAATATGCACAAAACGGCCCTAGAACAGTTCACGGGTTTGGGGTGTTGAGGCCCTACATGGTGCATTGAACCATTCAGCTACCTAGCATAGGCATGGCAATATCTTAGCATGTTATTGCCTTTTCATCGTTGTACTTGCAACCCCAATAAACTCGACTCTTCCTTCATGCCACTAGCTTGGACTGAATCAATCGCCTAGGTGATGCTATGTGGAAAAATTGGAACTGTGGCAATCTCTAATATGCATTGAACCATCACCTCACTGATGCTATATGGAAAAAATGAAATATAGAGCACAGGCAAGCATAATTAAAAGGAAATTTTCAATCCCCGCAAAACCGAGCGATTCAAATATCATGGAATATACTGACACAACGTAAAAAT
Source organism: Avena longiglumis (assembly GCA_030063025.1). Lineage (NCBI taxonomy): Eukaryota > Viridiplantae > Streptophyta > Magnoliopsida > Poales > Poaceae > Avena > Avena longiglumis. Next base: position 7,144,813 of record CP125979.1, read on the forward strand.
ATGTGTGTCGCCTTTTCTCCTTTGTTTTGGTTATAACTTGCGCTGCCACTATTGTTGCTGCTCCTGGCCAACAAATTTGCTTTTATAAATATACTCGTGAAAGATATACACAACAATAAGTGAAAGTCTGTTTAGTTTTAAACTGAGTTACATCAAAGATTAAGCATTCAAAACAATTACGTCCAAATAAATCGGATGCTGCACATACACGAAGCATGTGCCATCACAGTCGAAATCCGGAGAAGTAGTTGATTCGAAATCCAGAGCAGTTGTCTTACTTTCCAGCGCCATGACCACCAATCTCCCGACTAATCCTTCACATATATATGAATATAAATTAGCAACAATTCCCAAAGAGCATAGAGATCGCGAGTGGAAAGCACCCCCAACCTGGTCAATCAATAAGAGCACCAGAAATTAGATGAGTAGCTTTCAAGGTGCCTACTAGCAGTTTGTTCATGCATTCTCTATTTCAGTTGCCAGTTGTAATACCTTAGGTATTCCAAGTTTCATCTACCTAACATTCTGGGATGCTCCAAAAACCAAACCAGGGAACACATTCAAAAGTAAGAACATGAATATGAATAAAGAAAAAAACAACCAATAAGACCAATTACGCATCCAGATATCAAAATTTTCGATTCTTGTTTTGGCAGGGCATGAAAACTACTAACGAAGGGGAAAAGGCAATTTTCCATGTTTGCTGACCTGTGACGATGTCTGCAGTTCAATTCGCCGGCGCTGAGGTCCTCCTCCGAGCCAGCTCCCCGTGTCCTCCACTCCTGCCTTAGGGAACTCCCTCCTGCAAATCCAATAAACCTTGTTTCAGCTTCAGATACAGGTGTAGAAATGCTGCAAAAAGGGCATCTAACTGAAAAACTTAAGGTTGACTGAGCGAATGGAAGGAGCTCATGAACCTACAGCACGAGCGATCAAGCCGGCCTCGCCACCTCCCCGTCGAAGTGGAGGCGGTTAATCGTAGATCCGGAAGCGCTGGGACACAGCGGCAGCTCCGGCGGGAACCGAGGGCCGGCGGCGTCTAGGGTTCCTCCGAGCAGCGCGAGCCCGAGAGGGCGGGGGGCGGCGCGCAAGTGTGAAGTGGGCGTCGCGTCCCCGCTTCCACGGAAATGCTAAATGCCGCCCACTGCGGCGCGGGTAGCTGGCGCCGCACAGGGGCTTCCCTGCTAGGCCGGCCCAGTTTTGCTTCAATCATTTTTTTTCGTTTTGTTTTTTCTTTTTCTATTTTTTGTTTCCTTTTCCTGTTTCCTTTTTCTGTTTTTCTGTTTCTCCTTTTCCCTTTTGTAAGTTTAGAATTAGATAAACTGTTCATTATTTTCGAAAAATAATTATTCATAATTTCTCAAAAAACATTATTTTTTTAAAAATCTTCTCATTTTTCCATGATTTTTGAAATTGGTTCATGGTCTTTGAAACTTTTGCACGTGATTTTTTGAAAAATGTTCATGACATTTTGAAAAATGATCATGATTTTAATCATGTTTTCAAAATTTATTTTTACCCATCTAGCGCTCGCTTAAAGCGACGGTCGCTGGACGTGGCGTGTCAAGCGACATATAAGCCCGTTCCATGCTCTATCCTTCCAGGTCAAGTGGTGACGACCCCCAACATGACTTGGGTCTGGGTTGGGCCTTTACACCATGGGACTTTTCTTTTTAATATTATAGTAGCCGCTAAGACCTCTATTCATATAAAAAATAAAGGGCTTAAGAACATCTTTAGCGGTCCCCATATGGCATCTGTATAAGCGTATATGGCGGCGTAGGATGTTGAGGGGAAGGGTGTCCACCCTATTGGAAATATGCCCTAGAGACAATGATAAAGTTATTATTATTCATATTTTCTTGTTCATGGTAATGTTTATTGTCCATGTTATAATTGTATGCGTCAGAAAGTAAATACATGTGTGGATAAATAAACAATAAAGAGCCCCTGGTAAGCCTCTTCTACTAGTTCGTTAGTCGATCGATGGTTAAGGTTTCCTATACCATGCACATGGATGTCACTTGATAACAGGATCACTTCATTAGAGAATGATATGATGGACAAGACCCTTAATAATAAACACAGCTTCTGATCGCAATGTCTAGTTTGTTTGTTATCGCTTTATGAATATGTCAAGTATAGTTGGCTCTGACCATGAGATTATGTCACTCTCGGGCATCGAACGAATACATCATGGACATCAAATGTTACTCTATAACTGGATAATTTTAAAGGTGTCTTACAAATATCTCTAATGGTGTCTATTGGGTTGCGTGAATCAAGATTTGCGATTTGTTCCTTCATATGACTGAGTGTAAGATATCTTTGGGCCCTCTCGGTAGTATAGCATCGAAGATCTTGGTGACTAAAGCAGTTGGTCACATGGATCCTATACCATGATGCGAGTAAAGAGAACTTGACGGTAACGAGATTGAAGTAGGTATAGTGATACCAACGACCTAATCTCGAGTAAGTAATATATCGCGATACAAAATAAATCATATACCATATTGTTTGAATCTTTGACATTGTGGTTTAACCAAAAAGAACTCCGTTGAATGTGTAGGAACCACTATGGACACCCCGGTCCTGCTAATGGTTATTGATCGAATAGTAATCTCGCTCATGTATACACATTCTTGAACCTGTATGGTCGCACACTTAACCTACAGTGTCGCTAGTCTTCATTGATAATATGTATGGTGTGAAGCGAATGTTGTTTTGGATTCTCGGATGATATCCTTGATATCACAAGGAGCTTCGGAATGGACCGAAGGTAAAGAAAATTATATAACACTTCCTATTTGGGGTCTCGAGAAAAGTTTGAAAGTTTTCTATTTGCTAGAACCTTCTAGGATGTTCCCAGAGAGTCCATGTGCCCAAGTGGGGGCACCATGGCCACATAGGCCCATGCAGCCAAGTGGGGCCGAAACCCTAGAGGGAGGTGGAGGAGCGCGTGGGGAGGGGGCGAATCCCTCTCCCCTTGGCCGGCGGCTAGGCTTGGGGGAGGGGCAAGCCTTCCCTCCTCAACCCCTATATAAGAGAGGGAGGGATAGGGGCCGGGAGCCGCACCTCATCATTGATGCGGTGACCCAGCATACCACTGCATGTGTAGTATACTATAGTCGTTGATATAGCACCTATGAAACACCGTTCCATAAATATCACGTCCCTCAAAGTGGTACAACAGAAATATTACTTGTGGGTCCAATTTACAGACATACACACTTTATTATTACATTACCAAAAGATTGATACTTTCAAGTCGTTCAAACTTACAAACCATACACAACTTATTAAATATGTTTTAGCGAAAGAACGAAAGATTCAAACTAAATATCACAACTAGATCTCAACAACTTATTATATATAGTTTATGCTGCTTGGCTCGCCTCACGTACTAAGTACTATTAAGACAACTACCCTGACTCGTTGCCTTCAACTCCGTATTGGATCTTGTAGTCCACCCCTTCCACTCCACCGGACAGTTCTGGCTCCTCGTACATCATCTTGTCATTCAGTAGCATATATCAGAGTGTCTTCTGTCTCCTCAGAGTCTAAGCAGGGGATCAAAGAAAAGAGTGAGTAACAGCATTATTCAGCAAGTTAATTATATGCAAGGTGGGAATTTTGATGCTCTATCTACCACCTTAGACTATACGTCTTTGGCACTATGCAGTTTTCGTAAACATTTCTTCAAAGGTTGATTTTAATATCAAAAACTATGTCCATTAGCCTTCACAGGTTGACTAGAACTTCATGGATTTCCTTTCCTTCCGCGTTCGTAGCTCCTTTAAGAAACAAGGAGTAACATGTCACAATTCTTATACTCTATAGATGTGCGTTATTTTACCCACAAGAGATCAAATCCTTGTTGCACAACCGGACATACTTTTCCATCCACAATTCCTTGATGTGGGCCCAATAGATGATCTAAGCCCGCCACTGCCCTTCTCCACGACCCCATATGCCTGTACAATCCTTCAAGTCAAGCCATACCTCTATTTTCGAATAGGCCCCTGAAGACTCTATGAGCCGGCGGTGCCCCTGGAAAGCTCCATAAAGGTCCGACTATACATTCGGTAGCTGCTCACAGATAATCTAGACACCAAAAATTCATGGTCCTAATGGTGCCCACCCATATGCTGAATCCGCACAAGGAATCACAGCATCACGTTAAGATCGTCTTCCGACATACGAAAGGAAGAAGATCTAGCTGACTTATCCGTCCCATTCCAGATCTCATGGTTAATGTGTATTATACGGTGCTAGAATCACTGATGTCATGGGTTATTAACTCCTATATGGCGAATCTCACAACACATGGAATCCTAGATTTCATTGCTAACCTTAATACTTATCACCGCTTAGGATGATAATAGCATCTTTAATTCTTGAGAAAATGTTCTTTTTTGTCTTTCTTTTAGAAATAGTGATAACACATAAGTTGCAAATACTTTGATAGAACACATGAAAGGACACGAGCAAGTGATGAACTTGCCTTGTGACTGCAAGGTAGTGAAGTCGGATGCTTGCACTCGACGTTGAGCTTATGTTTCTAAAATACACCATTATTGCCTGATAAGGACAATATTTAAAGAAGCAATAATGCATATTAATGTAATGCATTATTTTATTATTTTTCTTCTTTGCGTGTTTTACCCACATCATCAAAGTTTTATAACTTCTTGTAACAATCCTAGTTTTACCAAATAGTAATTAGGAAATGTTTGTGCATTCATGTGTAGGGATTCGCAACATAGAAAACAAAAAATTTCCTACGATGGGAACAACTATGTACCAAGATCTATCTATTAGATACAAGCAACGGGTGGATATACATCCATAGAGAACATACCCTTATAGACCGACAAAGTTTAACGAGATTGTACTCATGGATGATATAGATAAACGCTTGTCGATCTCAAGATCGAGAGGAAGTCCTAGCGCCACAAATCAGCGACGCATCAGTGCTCGCACACACGTACAAGGCACCGAGCAACCTCCGCCTCCTCTCTCCAGCGATGCAGTGGAAGCAACAACTCTTTCTTGCCAAAAAGCCACCGGAAACATGTATCTCGCTAGTCCGATACCATGGGGGATAAACTAGAGGGGAGAGAGATCCATCGCGAGGAGGTGTGAGTATGAGAGGGGGGAGGGGGTCCTTTTATAGGAGGAGGAGGCCAGAGCAGGGGGCTGCCCCCTCCCCTCCTTCATTCATGTGGAGGAAGCTCCACTCACATAAAGGATGACCCTTCACTTCTCCACTCAAAATCCCACTCATATTTCATTAAATTCCCACCAAATTTAATGCAATCTCTCTTTAAATAAAACTCCTTTTATTTATTTATTCAGAATTTTGTCAATTACTTTAATCGACAAACATTCACATAAAACCCCTTGCTAGTATTCTATTTCACATGCAGAAAGACTTTCAGCAATTTCACCCGAAACAATTCCGGTGTCTAGTGAAATAAATTCCTGCACTTTGTAAATCTTTTCGTCAAAAACTATTTGTTCCAAATGGTGTAGGTGTCTCTTAAGTGTGTCACCCTATGGTTCGCGAATAATGCGTACATGATCGAGACACCTCTCAGATCAATAATTAGAAGCGGGACCTGGAGATCCATACTGACTCCCACACATTCAACGATGACTTCTTGTGATCATGAGAACCTTTTTACGCTAGAATCTTAATCCCTTTGTCTCACGATATATTACATGTCCAAGATTCGATCATCGGTATCTCCATACCTAGTTTGATCTCATTACCGACATGTACTCTTTTCTCGTTCCCTTGATATAACATTCTAGTGATCAAATCACTTGCTTGCAAGCTAACTAATGTGATATGACCGAGAGGGACCAGAGTATATCTATCCGTCATTGGGATGGACAAATTCCACTCCTGATCCATGAGCCTCAACATAACACCTTCGTAGCACTGAAACCATCTTTATAGTCACCCTGTTATGGTGTGACGTTTGATGTTATCAATATACTCTTCTAGTGTTGGTGATTGACATGATCTCATGGTCTACGGACTAGGATTACTTCGTATGATGTTATAGCAATATAAACTCAATGACTTTGATTGTAATGCTATACTTCGGATGAATGTTCATCACACCATTCCAATAATGTTGTGACCTCGTTATTAACAACATCCAATGTCCATGATCAGGAAACCTTGATCATCTTGTTAATCAACGAGCTAGTTTATAAGAGAGGCATAACTAGGAACTTTCCATTTGTTTATTAAACATACATGTATTAATGTTTTCGTATTAATACAATTATAGCATCCAAAATAAACATTTATCATATACTTGGAATATACATAATAACAATATTATTATTGCCTCTCAGGGCATATTCCGTTCAGTCTCCCACTTGCACTAGAGACAATAATCTAGTTACATAGTGATAAATCTAACACTCATGGAGTTTTGGTGTTGATCATGTTTTGCTCTAGGGAGAGTTTTAGTCAACGGATCTGCTACATTGAGATCTTTGTGTACTTTACAAATCTTTATATCTCCATCCTTAACATGCTTGTAGATGGAGTGAAACCGGCGCTTAATATGATTGGAATTCTTGTGAGACCTTGGTTCTTTGGCATTGGCTATGGCTCCATTGTTGTCACAATAGATCACCACTGGGTCCAACGTGCTAGGAACCACACCTAGTTCGGTTATGAACTCTTTCATCCAAACTGCTTCCTGAGCTGCTTCCGAAGTAGCAACATATTCGGCCTCCATTGTTGATCCCACCACCACGAGTTGTTTAGAACTCCTCCAACTAATCGCTCCTGCATTCATGAGAAATACGTATCCGGATTGAGACTTAGAGTCATCTGGATCGGTGTCGAAGCTACCATCGACATAACACTTAGCGACGAGCTCTTATTCACCTTCGTACACGAGAAACATTTCCTTAGTTCTTCTTAAGTACTTAAGGATGTTCTTGACCGCTATCCGGTGTTCTGATCCAGGACCAGATTGGTATATACTAGTTAAACTAATAGAATGTGCCACATCCGGTCTTATACATAGCATGGCGTACATTATAGAGCCTATGGCTGAAGCATAGGGGACTTTGTCCATTATCTCTCTTTCTTCCGCCGTAGCCAGACTTTGAGTCTTACTCAGTAAGAACCCTTTCTTACTTTCGTCCATTTTAAGCTTCTTTAAAATCTTATCAAGGTATGTACTCTGTGATAGCCCTATTAGGCACCTTGATCTATCTCTATAGATCTTTATTCCTAAAATGTATGACGCTTCACCTAGGTCCTTCATTGAAAATCTGCTATTTAGGTAACTTTTAACATTGTTTAAAAGATCTACATCATTTATGATCCGTAATATGTCATCCACATTTAATATCAGAAATGCCACATCACTCCCACTCACTTTCTTGTAAATACAAGCCTCTCCATAAGTTTGGATAAATCCAAACTCTTTGATCACCTCATCAAAGCGGAGATTCCAACTCCGGGATGCTTGCTTCATTCCATAGATGGATCGCTGAAGCTTGCATACCTTGTCAGCATCCTTAGGATCGACAAACCCTTTGGTTGTATCATATACAACTATTCTTCAATGTTGGCATTGAGGAATACAGTTTTGACATCCATCTGCCATATCTCATAGTTGAAATATGCAACAATTGCTAACATAATCCTAAATGACTTTAGCATCGCTACGGGAGAGAATGTCTCATCGTAGTCAACTCCTTGAAATTGTCAAAACCCTTTTGCGATAAGTCAAGCTTTATAGACGGTTACGTTACCATCAGCATCAGTTTTCTTTTGAAAATCCATTTATTCTTCACGGCCTTTTGGTCGTGAGGTAAGTCCACCAAGGTCCAAACCTGGTTTTCGTACATGGATTCCATCTCGAATTTCATGGCTTCTAGCCATTTGTTGGAATTTGGGCTCATCATCGCTTCTTCATACGTCGCAAGGTCATCTATTTCATATACCATGAAATTCAGAATAGGATTTCCGTACAGTTCTGGAGATGCACGCATCCTGCTAGACCTGCGAGGTTTGGTACTATTCTCTTTCGGAGCTTCATGATATTTATCATTAGTTCCCTCTTTATTCGGTGAAGTAAACTCCGGAACAACTTTCGGTGTTGTGCTACTCGCCATACTATGAAGAGAAGGTTCAACAACCTCTTCGAGTTCTACCTTCCGAATACACACACCTTTCGTGAGAAACTCTTTCTCTAGAAAGGATCCATTCTCGGCAACGAAAACTTTGCCCTCGGATCTATTGATAGAAGGAATACCCAATAGTTTCCTTAGGGTATCCTATGAAGACACATTTTTCCGCTTTGGGTTCGAGTTTATCTGGTTGAAGTTTCTTCACATAAACATTGCAACCCCAAACTTTAAGAAATGACAGCTTTGGTTTGTTTCCAAACCACAATTCATACGGTGTATTTTCAACGGATTTATATGGTGCCCGATTTAAAGTGAATGCAGCGGTTTCTAGTGCATAACCCCAAAATGACAGTGGCAAGTCATTAATACATGTATTAATGTTTCCGTATTAATACAATTATAGCATCCAAAATAAACATTTATCATATACTTGGAATATACATAATAACAATATTATTATTGCCTCTCAGGGCATATTCCCTTCATCATGAGCATCATTTTATTTGCTAAGACAAAAATAATGCAAAGGAAAACTTAAAACCCTAACCCTAGTTTCCTCTCTCTCAAATCAATTCGAAATGGTCTTTGTATTTTGAAAACTATCAAAATGTTCGGAGCCCAAATTGAATAAAAGGGTTCCATAGTATTTTACAAATTTTACAACACCCTATGATATTTTGGAATTACTCAAAACATAAAAGCATTGGAAAATACAAACAGAAAATAGAAAAACAGATTTGGAAAATGTTTTACAGTAAAAAATAGAGTCAGAGCAGCAGCCCAGGCCGGGCGATCTCCCCTCTTTCCTCTGCCGGCCACCCACTCGCAGCTCCCACGACCCAGCACCCGGCCCAAGTCAGCCCGCAAGCGGCCTCGTACCACTTCAGCCTATCTATTCGTGGTTGTGTCTTTCTCCCCGACAGAGAAGCACCTTGCTGTCGAAACCGCCGCCATCCGCCACCGGCGTGCATCAAGATATGCGACGCCGCCCTCGGTCGCCTATAAAGTTGCCTCCACCGCTAGAGGATGAACCCTAGCCGTCGTTTTCCCCCTCTCCTACTATGTGCTTGTCGTGGCCGAAACCCTAGCTTGTAGGTGCGACCCCGCCCCGTCGCTACATGCCTCTCCTCATCCATCCGATTACACCAATAGCTCCACCTCGTCGCCATGACCTTCCTAGCCATAGGAATTGACGTGGGCGCCCCCTATCGAGCTCATCCTCCTCAGAGTTCTGACGACCCCCGTCGTTAATCGATGTTGTTTCCCACTACGCCTTGCCTCACCGACCATCCTACCGCGTTCCTAGTGTGCTCATGAACACGATTGTGCTCTACATCCTCTCTCTCTTCCTAGTTTTTCCCCACGCCATGCTCCGCCGCAGGACCTCGATGCCGCAGCTGTTCCGGTGACCGTTTTCAAGCGGCGTCGCTACTATAACGCTCAGCGCGCACACCCGCGTCGAACGCCCACGCTCCCGTAGCTCAGCACGCTCCCAAACGCTCGATTTGACCACCACCTATGAGCTCTCCATTGTTGATGTCATGATGACATCAACATGGTGTAATAAGTGTCTTTTCTTTTTATTAAATGATTTCTGAAATTGATTTCTAGAATTATAAATACCCCTATGGGCCACCCCTGTCAGCATTTTAATCATTTCCTAAAATGTTTTCTGAAATTAATAAACTTATGACATGTGGGTCCAATTTGGAAAATAATTTGAATATTCCACAAATGTTTATAATTTCCAAAAAATGGTTTAAAATGGATTTAAATTGAGAAAAATCATAACTAATTCATTTTAAATCAGAAAAATATGTATAATATATCAAAATGTTCAGAAAAATAAGATCCACACAATAGCAACATAATCATGCAGTGTTAATAAAATTTTATGACAAGTTTAAATATAAGAACATAGTAACCCCTCATAGGTGATTTCGGAGTTTCCCCGAGTTAGTGTTTGCACCCCTTGGAACTCCGATTAAACTGCCGAGCATGTCTTAAGGTTACATTTTAGTACAAATCAACTTGTCATATCATCATCCTTGATTGAGCATTGCATTGATGCCATGTGTTAATTGTTGCCTTTCTTTTGGTATTTGGTTCTTCTCTAGTAGAATACGATATCGGAATCGAGATCGAGATTGAAGACCGAGATAAACACCGTCGAAGCTCAAAGATCAATACTTGATCAACTATAACCAAGTCAAGTACCAGGTGTGCGAAGCTATGCTTTCTGGATATCAACAGGCAAAGGCAAGCGAAACCCCACACATACATATGAATCATATGCTTTCAAAGTATTTCAATTCTTGCCATGTGCATATGATTCTAAAGTCTTTTATCGATAGATAGAGTAATCCTATCTGGTGCATGTTACCTTTGAACCTATAATCCCTGATTCGCTGCTCCTAGCATAACTAGGGTTTGCCTTTGTGAGCTCTGCTAGAGCTACTTTATCTATTGTGCTTAGCCATGCTTTACCAGTTCTGTTGATTCACCTGGTTGATGGATCCGAGATCTAAATGAATATAGTTTGATAGGAGAACGTGGTATGATTTGCTGATGTGAGGTAAACATGCTAAGGCCTGTATGGGAGGCCACGTGGGTTGTGGTTTTTGAAGTCCCATACTTTCCACCCTTAGGACCCGAGTTCTTGCCTATGGACCAAGATGAGCGTGCAACCACATGGGGTTTTATGGGGACCCCCTTGACCCCAACTTGCCTAGTTTTATCCATGAGTCCGTAGTTTGAGGATTTATTCGGCACCCGCATAGAAAAAGGTTTTGGAAAATGGTGCAAGCATATAGGACGTGGTCGGGTGAAGGGTGCACGGCACTGAACTGGATCCCGGTACACAGAGTTGAGGACTGCCTGGGAGTATGGACAACTACTGCAACCGGGAGCCCTTCTGGTGACTCATGGATTAGGCAAAGATAAGGGAAAGGTTTCGGTCGATCACCTTCTATCAGCACACCAAGGAAGTGTGTCAAGTGATGCTAAGAGTCGGTCGACGTGTGTGGGTAAAGTTGTACACCCCTGCAGGGTTAAATATTTTCGAAAAGTCGTTTCCACGGTTATGGATGACTTGGTGACCAGATTCTTGTAGGGGTTCGTAGCATGGAAAACAAAAATTTTCTACCGCATGCAAACAAACAAGCCAAGATCTATCTACTAGATTGTCAATAGAAGAACTCACCCTCGAAGATTCCAAAGCGGTTAACGAGAGCAGATTCTCGTGGGTGATGTAGTCGTACTCTTTCCGATCTCAAGATCGCGTAGACGATCCTTCCGGCGCCACGTTCCGGCAGCGCTCCTGATCGGTCACACGTTGGTACTCGATGAAGACCTTCCTCTCCCTTTTTCCAGTGAAAATGGAGGTTGTAGCACTCTCCTCGCGATTCCCAAAGACGACGGCAGTATGCTAAGTAGAGGGGAGATCTCGCAGGGCTTCGCCTTAAGCCGGAGCGAGTATGGTGGACTATGAAAGAGGCTTGGCGATCTAGGGTTTAGACACACCAAGTAGAGGGAGCTAGGCCGGTGGATAGGGCAAGGGAATTGCCCCAAGTCGGCGGCTTGGGCAAACCCTAGGGCGGCGGCGACTTTGGTGGAGGCCGGCGGCTAGGGTTAGGTTTAGAGGAGAGGTGTAGGTCTTGGAGGGCAGCCCTGCCTCCTTATATAGGTGGAGGCGCGGACAAGGGAGGAGTCCTCCCCCCAACTCGGCCTCATTGGCGGTGGAGGAGAGGAACTCCTCCCAAGTAGGTTTCCTACTCTCCTCCACCAAGCAAACTTGCCGTTGACTTTTCAAATTGGCGTTTGACTTTTCAAACTAGGATTTGATTTATCCCTTTATTTTGCTCAGCGATGACACCTAGTACATGATGCAACCATTCCAAATTGTTATGACACATTCATGTACCCTTCCCTCCGGAGTCTTGGGACATTCAGAACCTTCTAGAACATTCCCGATGAAAACAGGAACCATTCTCCAACCCCAAACAGGACTTTCCTTATATGAATCTTATTCTCGGACCATTCCGGATCTCCTCGTGATATCCCGGATCCCATCCGAGACTCCGAACAACATTCGGTCTCTTACTCATCATTCCATAATTACTCAAAAACATCGAATCCTTAAGTGTGTCTCCCTACGGTTCGTGAATTATGCGGACATGATCGAGACACTTCTCCGATCAATAACCAATAGAGGAATCTGGAAATTCATATGGCTCCCACATATTTCTACGATTACTTTGCGATCGAATGAACCACTTACATACGATACCAATTTCCCTTTGTCTCATGGTAGTTTACTTATCCGAGGTTTTGGTCGTCGGTATCTCTGCATACCTAGTTCAACCTCGTTACTGATAAGTACTCTTTTCTCGTTCCCGTGATATGTGATCCCTTGTGAGCCAGTCACATGCTTGCAAGCTAATTAGATGACATTCCACCGAGAGGGCCCAGAGTATATCTATCCGTCATACGGATGGACAAATCCCACTCTTGATCCATGTGTCTCAACCCATACTTTTCGAACACTCAATGCCATCTTTATAGCCACCCAGTTACAATGTGGTGTTTGATGTCATCAAAGCATCCTTCTGGTGATGGTGATAAGCATGATCTCATGGTCGAAGGAATTTGGTTACTATGTATCAGAAAGCTTATAGCAAATGAACTATATTAAATGACTTGATCTTTATGCTACGCTTAACTATAGGAGTATGTCCATCACATCATTCTCCTAATGATATGACCCTGTTGTTAATAACATCTCTATGTTCATGATCAGGAAACCATGATCATATATTAACCAACAAGCTAGTTTAACAAGAGGCTTTACTAGGGACTCTTTTATGTTTACAAATCACACAAGTATTAATGTTTCCTGTTAATACAATTATAGCATGGTATGTAAACATTTATCATAAGTATGAAGATATGATAATAACCACTTTATTATTGCCTCTTGGGAATATCTCCAACAATTCTAAGATCATAGAGAACTATAACCTAATCGTAAAACTTGGCAGATCAACGTGTGCTTAAGGATGCTTACTCATGGGTACGAGGGGGTGATCCAAGTAGAGGTTCGATGATGATGACTTGGTGGATATCAAATATGATGATCAATACTTTGGATATGTCACTCTCTTATCCCCTTTTAAAACACTCTGATTAGACGAGCTTCTTCCCCTCCTATTTTATAAACAAAGATGACTTTATTGCAAAACAACTCCACCAGCCATAAGTCTTGTGGAATACACCCTGTACTCACCCTTGCTTTGTTGATACTTTTGCAGCAGAGTAAGTGTTACCATAGAATATGAGTTTGTTACGGCATCGACATCGACGAGTAGCTTAGGATTCTCGGTCGGCAGTCTGGAATCTATGGAATGGGACGTCATCGTTATGCTTCAGGCCTCTTAGGCCATTTATTAAGTTTGCTATACTTAATAGCATAATTTTCCTTCCGTTGTTTGATGTTTGTTGATGGGGATATGCCTACTGGGGTATCCTCGGCTTATGAGCTTCCGTAATAATTGTGTTATGTGTCGATGTGGGTCACCCTTTTACCGATATCCTCGAGCTCAAGGTTAAGCTAGCTTTAGGTCGGTGCGGATTTGTTTAGCCCTGATCCCAGGAGTGTTACAAGTTTTGGTATTAGAGCAGTACCGGTTGTAGGAAACCTTTCTATTGGTCGATGTTGAGCCTAGAGCTTGTGAAAACTATTTGAAAGCTGAAAATTATTTGCAAAAACTCTAGTATGCTTGTTTTCCTTCTTATCCAGTTTCACTCTAATTCTGGTTCATCTTATCTTGTGTTGGTTTGGAAAAGTTTTGCTATCTCATCTTGTCTTTCAAAGCTTAGGTGCCTTTTTGGCATGTCGTTTCTCAACCATCTGACCTAGTGTTGAGTTCTTTAGAGTTGTGAGTGTTGTGAATTCCTTGTTCCCCTTGCAACTATTCACCTAAGAGATTTCTTTCCATCATGATCTCTCTATCTTAAGGGACCACAACATCATGTTCATGGTCCCATATTGTTCTGCTCTAGGTCTCGAGGTTTCTCATCGCCTCGTGTGCCTCCTTTTTATTTGTTTGGGTACTTTAGAAGTTGTTTCTTCTCGTGCTACCTCAGAAGCTACCTCGTGATTACTACTCTGTAGTGTACTCTTGCCACTCAAGTAGTAACTACTTCTTTCTCGGGTTTTAACCCTTGGACTTGAACCTAAGATCCCCGATTGTGCTGGATTCTTGTGAATCCTGTACATGAAGCTGACCTTTAACCCAAGATCCAGTCCTTTGACCCCTGTCGTTAATGTTCACACATTACTTCAGGATAGCTAGTACCTTCTACTCTAGGCTTCAAATTTGTGGTTATTGTTATGATTGAGTTGCGACAACTAAGGACTTCCCCTACCACATGCTATAGCAGATGTTCTTTAATGGAACCAAATAGATCACGACAAGAGATCTCTTCAGGAGTCTCACTTCTATACTCGTGACTCTGCCACACCTCCCTTTTATATGCATCGGTCTTCGGAAGATTATTGACCTATGCATCCACATCTTGGGATTCTATCTTGAGCATGTTCCTTCTTCCTTGTTGTTTTCTGACCTTTGCCTACCAGTTGGTAGCCAAGTAGTACATGTGCATTGGTGTCTTCCGATGCAAGATACTCTTGTGGCCTATCAAGACAAACCATTTCGGAATGTCTAGGAGAAACAAACTCCAGTACCTCGTAATTTCTAAGACCAGGTCAGAGTGTTGTAATCCACAAATCTAGAGGCCTTATTATTAGCTTTTGTTCTGTTCTACCTTGAAGTATCACACTCATTTATACTAAAAGGTCGTGCCGAGTCACATGACTCTCTTAATGAAGTGATGCTTTTACACATATTACCCACCCTTCCTCTGAGTTTTTCGCGCTCACGAGTGTTGTGTGTGTGTAATGATGTGGCCATCTAAGATTCTTAGCCATTCTTATTGCTTTGAACTTTAAGGAATTTTTTATCATTCTTAGCGTGATGGATAATCTTATCACTAAGCGAAGAATGATTGTGCTCCCAAGTCCACTATTGTAGTACACTCTCCTCGTTCAAAGAGTTAGGCTCATGCCGAAGCTCTAAGACTATATCTTCTTGCCTTACCAAGCAAGTTTCCTCTCAAACTAAGTGACATATCGGTGGTTCGTGATATTCTAGATGTCTTACTAGAAGTATCGCCATGTTGCCACATGACCGTGTTGTCAAGTTCTTGAGCAAGCAAGTTCTCTAAATTTCTCTTTCTCCAAGGATCCGTACTAGATACTCCTGGAATAGTTGGTTGAGCTTAAACAACAACTTGGAGAGTTGTAAGACAAAATTTCTCTTTCTCCAAGGATGTCTAGTTGTGTTCGTGTTGAACATAGATAATATTTCCTTAGTGGATATGTTATCTTTCCCCATCTTTGATTTGATTTGGGTTATTGTTAAATCAAACTCAGTTCCATGGATTATCTTGATGATGTCTCTTCTCGTGATGTTTCACCGAGGTACATCTTCATGTCTTTGGTCTGTCCAATAGTTTGCCTTGTTTATACAACATATGAGTCCATCTTCTTGGAGTGTCTTGATAAGTTTGTTGTTGAGACCATCGATGACATCCTTATTCTCTCCATGCTAGATTAGATTCATATGGAAAAATTGGCATTAATGTTGGAAACTCTTGAGAATCATCTTTGTGTCATCTCGAAGTATGTGTTCTGGATGTTAGAAGTAACCCTCTCTAGTTCACGCACAATTGTTGAAGGATGTCGCCATGGATTCGAGTAGATTTATCTTTTCTTCCATGGGAATCATTTCAAGTTAGTCAAGCATGTGCGAAGAATTCTTGATATGGTAGGTTGATACCTTCACATCTCAAGAAGATCCTATAAGTACACCAAGCTACTGACTGATTTTGTCATGGAAGATAAGAAGTACTACAAACTTAAGTATCCTCCTAAATGCTTTCCAACAAGGATTCAGTTGTGATTCGTTGCAAACAATTCATGTAGATGCAATTGTCTTCTGATAACTTGTTAATACATAGGTTTTACAACCTAGCTGATCTTTTGGAGATTGACACTGTAGTCCATGTCTTGAGAATCTAGTAACTTTACCTCTGGGTAATTGTTGCAAACTTTCTATTCAGACATGCTGAGTCTGAAGTATCTCTCCACCTAACCAAAGATGAATCTCTAGAAGCAATGATGGTTGGTGTCCCTCAAGGTTTTGACATAGGTATCTCTGTAACTCTGTGACGGCGCGTGGTAGCGCTTCGTTGGGAGACCCCAAGAGCAAGGTGTGATGAGCATAGCAGCAAGTCTTCCCTCAGTAAGAAACCGAGGTTATCGAACCAGTAGGAGGAAGGAAACGACTCAAAGGTGTTGCTAGCAACTTGGAGACCCGCACAACACAAACTCAAGACTTTGCCCCAACGAACAGTGAGGTTGTCAATCTCACCGGTTGCTGTAACAAAGGATTAACTGTATGGTGTGGAAGGTAATAGTGGGTTCCAGAAAGTAAACAGTAACAGTGGAAGATGTATCAATGGTAAAGATTGGACCGGGGTCCATAGTTCACTAGAGGTGTTCTACTTAAGATAAACAAACATGGCATGCTGGGTAAACAAATTACAGCAGGGCAATTGACAGGACTGAGCAAGGCATAACAATGCAATACTAGACATTCATGATCCTGTGAGATTCGATTGGGCAATACAACAAGACACATAGACTGCCATCCAACTGCATCTATGACTAGAAATCCATCTTCAGGTTATCATCCGAACCCCCTCCGGTATTAAGTTGCAAGCAACGGATAACTGCTTTAAGCAAAGTGTGTAAGGTAAACAATCCACTTGCTCCATGAACAAGAGACCGTTATTTTCTCCCTAGTGGCAACATCACATCTACAACCTTAGAGATTTTTGTCACTTCCCTTAGATTAAATAGAGGCATGAACCCACTATCGAGCATAAATACCCCCTATTGGAGTCACTAGCATCTACTTGGCCAAGATAGCTACTAGAAACGGAGAGCATGCAAGATCACAAACAACACCGACATGATAGAATCAATAAGACAAAATCATTAATCAATCTGACATAGTAATCTCAATATCCATAGGATCCCCACAAACACAACATGAATGATTACAAATAGATGATATTGATCATGAACGGAGCTCACAAGATCTAAACATGGTAGCACAAAGGACGAGATACAACATCTAGCTACTACATGGACCCATAGTCCAAGGTGGAACTACTCACACTTCATACCGGAGGCTGGCATGATGAAAAAGAAGGCCTCCAGGATGATCGATCTCCCCTCCGGCAGGGTGCCAGAAAGAGCTTCAGATCCCCCGATCTAGGGACGATGGTGGGTGCGGCTACAAACAGTTTCATGGAATATTGATCGGGCACTTAGGGTTTCTGCATCGGGGGGTCTTTATAGGCGAAGTGGCAAGGCAGGGGGCGGCCAGGGTGGTCACACACCCCGGGCACGGCTAGCCCTAGTCCGTTCCGCCAGGGGGTGTGGCCCTTGGTGCCTCCCCTACGGCTCGTACTCTAGCTCCGTGTTCCCCACGGTAAAATATTGACTTTGGCTTTTTTCCCGTCCAATTCCGAGAATATTGATTTTCTGCCTTTCTGGAACCAAAAACAGAAGAAAACAGGCAACTAACACCGTGGCATCTTGTTAATAGGTTAGTACCAGAAAACATATAAAAACACCTCAAAGTGTAGACAAAGCAAAGCAAAGTAGATACTAAACAAGGATGGAACATCAAAAATTATAGATACGTTTCCGACGTATCAAGCATCCCCAAGCTTAACTCCTGCTCGTCCTCGAGTAGGTAAGTGATAAAAAGAATAGTTTTTTAGGTGACATGCACCATCAAAATCAAGATCAAACCATTTGGAAGCATTGAAAGTTGGGATCAAAGAACTCTATACATGAGCATGAAAGATGGAGTTCTAACAGTAAGACAAAGTAACTATGCATGCAACATGAAAGGTTACAAACAAAGATCATGAATAACATGGATTGAAAAATGTTTGTTTGTTTCACATACAGAAAACATGGCATAGTGGCATTCAGCTTGTCCCTCATGGAGTAGCAAATATATGCATAGGACACCTTCAAAGTTCATAAGAGTGACTAGATACAAATAACACAAGCACAAGTAATATCAACAATATGCATCAATCAATAAGTTTTGGGACAATGCACATAGAACTAAGAATGGCAGTTATGCTCTCTTAACTGGTGCCTAAAGGTAGACAGTGGAGACTCAATATAATAGTGGAAGAAAGTCCCTTCATAAAGGGAAGCAGGGATTTCAAGTCACAAAAAGAGCTTCCAAAAATTATGGTACTTGTTAGCTTTGAGCTCTCGTTGCCCCTATCATAAGCATCTTGAAGTGATTAAGGTTAAAGTGATCAAACTATGGAGTATATGCTTGACAAAGTATAAGTTTGCAATCTCATGTCCCTTGAATACGAGGGCTGCACCTTATGCTACTCAACTTTAGTCACCTGCAAGTTCTTATCATAGTAAGTACATGTGTATCATAGAGAACCTCCAACGGGGTACCCCTTGCACATGGTACAGGAGCTATCCCATAACCAAAATGACAAGGCAAGCAGACAATGAGCATCTCAGCAATCTTCTTATTTACCATGGGAATATGGTGTTTTTTATATCTTTCCTCTTTCCTCAATATGTCTCTTTTTTATAAGAAGAAAGCTTCATAGATGTCATTATGGTGATGCTGCAAGTTTCCACCATGATTAGGCATGGCTTAGGCAAGAGTCCTAGGAGTTTCTCTAACACATATACATAACTCCATGGACTTACAAGCTCCCCTTCTATTTCACATCGGCGACATCCATAGACAAAAGAGCATGATATCAACTGTGCACAAAGTACAAGTGCAATGTTGAAAGCGTTCCCTATGACAGCACGGTTCTGCTAATTCCAACGTATAAGTGAAAGCATATACAACATAGATGACACAATGGTTCAAGTTTATTAGGGGCAAGAAAAATAAAGTGTACCATCAAGTTCGTGGGAGCTTTAATCACTAAGTTTTCACATAACAAAATACTTTTTGAATGGTGTAACACACCATACATAGGAATTTATAGTGGACTCTTTGGAATAACTTGTTTTCTTAGGAGTTGGATGCATGAGTAGAGCTTACTCATACAAGTGGAGGCTAGCAAAATACTTGGAGCAACCAACTAAGAGAGCAATAATGGCCAAAATCATTCAGAGCAACAAAATATTACTAATCAAAGCATAAAGTGTTACTACAAGTCAAGGACTAAATGATCATAGAGGCTATGGTGACTTGTTCATAGTCATAACATGGTGTGAGCATGTGCCAAGTCAACCCAAACAAAGCATCAAAGGAGAATACCGCAATACTATGCTTTTGTATGCTAAAACAACGCATGATTCCTTCAAGGCACACTAAGCAATCCCAATTGTTTGGAACAAGTCATGCTATAGCAATAATCACTAAGAATAAGGTCAAAACAATACCTAGCATGACATGCTAAAGTCTAAGTCACAGTCAAAGCAAGCTCCTCTTGTACTACTCAAGCAAGAACTTTCTACTCCTCTCCAACACCAATCAACTTATTTGAAACAACACAGCGAGAACAGGGGTCCAAACTAATTTATACAAGCAAACTAATCAAACTAAATGAAAACTAATATGCTCCAAGAACAACACAACAGTGCATGAAACCATAAAAACGAAGTGTCTAGAAAGACCTGAGATTTTTATTGATGAAGAAGGGGATGCCTTGGGCATCCCCAAGCTTTGACACTTGTATGTCTTGAATATTTATTGGGGTGACACGGGGTGGCATACCCAAGCTTGAGATTTTGTCCATTCTTCATCTCATTACATCATTCTTCCTCTACACCTGCAAATTTTCCTTCAAACAAAACTTCACACAATCTTCATTAACAACATTAGTGTGTTCAAAGATAATAGACCTTTGGGTTTAGCTTTAAAACGACAAAACTTTCACTAAAAACACAAGATACTGTAGCAATTTCGTCAAAAAGCTCAATTTCCCAAAAAGAACCCAAAAAGGAATCAATAAGAAGCAAATGCAAATAATAGCAGAAATTTGTCAAAACAAACCAGCATGTAGAAACCCATTTTTTCGAAGACCTTCTTTTTCTCAAATCAAAAAGTGTTGAACTAACGAAAGTTATATAACATACTGTGGGATTTATTCAGAAAATATCATATCAATCCGACTTACAGAGATTCCTCATGAATTTTTACGGTGGAGAAAAAAAATCTGTTTCAGGACAGCAACTCCCCAAATCTTACTTCCCTCTCATTACAGGTTATTATTGGCACAAAAAGCAAACAAAAAAGATAAGAAGAGTTCATTACTGAAGTAATAACTTCCAAGACCCAAGAAAACTTTTGGGTTATCTCCCAATAAGTACTTTTCTTTAACGCTTTTAAGTTAGGCACAAGAAGCAAGAATCAAGTATTTTCAAATGAAGAAGCATTAACATCAAACCTTGCTTTCAAATGAGGAGCAAAAAGAAACTTCTCTTTACTCATAGGGAAGTGTTAAATACCTTTCTTGAATGTAAATTGATATTTAATGGTGCCTTCTTTCATATCAATAATGGCACCAACAGTTCTAAGAAAAGGTCTTCCCAAAGTAACAGAACAAGAAGCATTGTATTCAACATCCAAAACATAGAAATCAACAGGGACATAAGCATTTTTAACCATAATAAGAACGTCATTAGCACTCCCCATGAGTTTCTTTTTAGCATTATCATTAAGTGGGACATCCAAATAACAATCTTCCAAAGGTGGAAAATCAAGCATTTCATAAATCTTTCTAGGCATAATAGAGACACTAGAACCAAGGTCACATGAAGCTTTGAGATCAAAGTCATTCACTTGCATATTAATAATAGGTTCCCAACTATCTTCTACTTTCCTAGGAATAGAGGCTTTGTGTTTCAACTTATCTTCCTTAATTTTAATAAGAGCATCTGTAGTGTGTTTGGTGAAAGCCACATTCATATCACTCGCCTCGCATCAGCGAGTCGCCGCCACGCGACCGACTCTCCGAGAGTCAGGTCCGCACGATCCACCGCCTCGCCTCCGAGTACAACTCAGCCCACAGTGACGTGGCCGGAACCACTACGGCCGCGGAAGACGCGGCCCTCAACAACGACGCCGACTCGGCGACCCCGGCGTCACTCGCCGGATCCATCGTTGCAGCTTCGCCTGCGGGCTCCATCACCCAGGTCTCCAACGTCGGAGACTTCGAGGATCCCTCCATCCTTGGGATCTTCGACTCCGACTCTGGATCGGAGAACTCCGCCGACCTCCACGACGGAACCAGCCGCCACGCCGCGACCTACATGGCGACTGGCACCGACCTGCCGGAGGATCCATTCTCTACTCCGATCCCTCCCAACGCGACGGCGACGGAGGTCGAGGAACTCCGTGTGAAGCTGGCGGAAGCAGTCTACAAGGAACAGGCCGAGCGCGAATTTTTTTGCCTCGAGCAGGTGACGGCGCAGGAGCTGTCGCACTATCACCAGCTCCGAATCAGGTCGCGTCTGAACCCCACCGTCCAGGGGCGCGCCTTGAATTTCGACGATGAAAGCGACCTGGCCCGCGCGGCCTAACGTGCGATCTGCGAGAACGCGCCACCAAGAGGGAGCGCTCGGCCCCCACCAGGGTCAACGGCCAATGGCGCCCCGCCACCACCCAACCGCTCACCCCCCAGGGACCAACCGCGGATCATGGTCTCCTCACGGGAGCGAGACGCGAACGGCCTACCGCTATTCTACACCCCAATGGACAACCTCGTCGTGGGCCGCGCGACAATCGACAACATCGCAGCCACTGGTGAAGGCACCTTGCAGATCTAGAATGCCAGGGCCCTGCTCGCAAAGGCGGTCGAGCAACAAAACGCAGGCGTCGACTCACAGGGTCGGATGTACTCGCGTTCATCAGGAAGCAGAGCGGTCTCGAGCGGCCGCCCCATGGTGGCAAACACCCTCAACTGCCCGCCACCCGAACCACTACAGCTCCAACACCAACCCGCAAACGCGGCACTCTCCACCAAGGACCCCAGGCCGGCGACCAACTTCGTCGCCGCCAACGGTCAGCCCGTTGATGCCCGCACCCACATCATCAACAATCAGAGCTGGCGCGCACGCCAGCCCGACGACCCGCGGCATACCCTAACCAACCGCCATGACGGCGAGCCGAGGGGGTCGCTAAGCCGACTCGGGCCTCGACGCTTCAGACCGATGATCCGAGGCGAAAAATACCCGGCGAACTTCAAAGCGTCGAAGGAAATAGAGAAGTACGACCCTTCGTACGATCCCTCTGTGTGGCTGGATACCTACCTCATGGCGATGGGGATCGCCGGACACACCGATCTACTAGCCGCCCGCTACCTTCCCCTGATGATGGAGGGAGCGTGCAAGCAGTGGATTAACACTCTCCCCGCGGATAGCATTGACTCCTGGGAAGAGATGCGCGATGCCTTCGTCAGGCACTTCGAGGGCTCATACACCTGCGCCACCACCATCGAGGACCTGGAATGATGCGTCCAGGGACCTCGCGAGTCGACCCACAGCTGGGTCCAAGGGTGGCAAGAACTATGGTACAACACGGTCGGCATCCACCCAGACACCGCGATCCACTGCTTCAAGACCTCGTGCCGCTACGAGCCCCTGGTCGCCAAGCTCAAACGGGCATACCGCACGCTCGACAACATACCGGACCTCCTAGAGATCGCCAAAAGATATGCGGAGGAAGACCCAAACCAAGAAACCGACGACGAGTCAGGAGGACAATGCCGCACGAGCGGCAGCAACAACGGACGACGATCCGATCTACGCTACAGCAACACTCGCCTCACCGGAAATCGCCGAAGTGACGGGCGAGTCGACTTCGTCGCCAATGCTGGATACACGTAGCGTGAGCCCAAGAGCTTCCGCCGCGACGGGGGGCAACGCCACGACGGCGACAATTACAAGGCGAAGCCAAGGTTTGACCCCGCGGCCCTTCTTAACCAACCTTGTGTATTTCACAGCAGGGAAGGAAAACCCGCTACGCACACGACCGCCGACTGCCACTCTCTCAAGGAGATCGAGAAGGCGCGGCGAGCGTAGGGAGACCCCGACAACAACCCGCCAAACGGCGGAAAATTTGGCAGCGTGGACGGCTCGCTCCACACCTTCACAGGCTTCAACACGAAGCGCGAGAAGAAGGTCATCGCCCGTGCCGTCGCCGTCAACGCGGTGGCTCAAGTGGACGTCCCTCGGTTCCTCTCAGTCGAGCAACCAATCACTTGAGCCGCCAGACCACTCGCCACGCGAGTACCGGGGCGAGTCGCCCGTGGTCAAGCCCAAGGTGGAGACTACGGCTCCCCAAGACATTGATGGGCGGCAGCTCCATCAACATCCCGCACTGACACCTTGAGCGTGCGGCTCCCGCAGTCGATGGTCGAGACGACCTACACCATGTTCCACGACATCGTCCCCGGTCGGAAGGCGTATCCGATCGGCAAGGTCACGCTGCCGGTCACCTTTGGCACACCGGCAAACTTCCGCACCGAGTGGATCGTCTTCGAGCTGGTACCCTTCGATAGCCCCTACCACTGCGTCTTGGGGCGCCAGGCATTCGCTAAGTTCATGGCGGCGCCCCACTACACGTACAACGCGATGAAGCTCCCTGGACCGCGCGGCGTCATCACCATCCACGGCGACCCCGACATGGCCGCCGAGTGCGAAGCCAAAGGAGCCGAACTCGCCGACGCTGTCATTGCGGCAGAGGCCAACCACGCCGACAAGCTCGCCAAATACACGAGTGGGATCAACAACGACGACCCTACCATACTCAAGAAGCCCAACTCGGAGGGCGGTAACACCTCAGCCTTCGAGGCAACGACGCATACCCGCACCGTCGAGCTGGTCCCAGGTGACTCCAGCCAGACGGTGACGATCGGGACGGGCATGAGCCCAAAGATAGGAAGCGCCATCGCCGGGTTTCTCCATGAGAACATGGACATCTTAGCATGGAAGCCCTCCGACATGCCTGGTGTCCCTAGGGAACTCGCTGAGCACAAACTCAACGCCGACCCCAAAGTGTGACCTATCAAGCAGTCGCTGCGCCCCTTCAATGAAGAGCGCCGCCAAGCCATCATCGAGGAGGTGCAGCGTCTACTCGCTGCAGGATTCATTCGGCCAATCAAGTACTCCAAGTGGCTGGCAAACCCAGTCCTGGTCGAGAAGAAAAATGGGACCTGGAGGATGTGTATCGATTACACAAACTTAAACAGCGCCTGCCCAAAGGAGCAATTCGTCCTCCCGCGGATCGACCAAATAATCGATTCCACCGCGGGCTTGGAGTCGCTATGTTTCCTCGACGCCTACTCTGGGTACAACTAGATCAAAATGGCCGTTGAGGACGAAGAAAAGATGGCGTTCATCACGCCATTCGGAGCCTTCTGCTACACCGCCATGACCTTCGGCCTCAAGAACGCCGGGGCAACCTACCAGCGGTGCATGCAGGAGTGCCTTGCGAGCCAAATTGGCCGAAATATCCACGTCTACATCGACGATGTGGTAGTGAAGTCTGCTCGCCAGAGCGACCTACTTGCCGACCTGGCGGAAACATTCGCCATCCTGCGGAAATACAAGATAAAGCTAAACCCATGCAAATGCACCTTCGGTGTACCGGCTGGGCAGCTACTAGGATACGTCGTCTCCAAGCGCGGGATCGAGGCGAATCCCACCAAGATCGACACGATCGCTCGACTCGGCAAACCCGAGTGCACATGACGCCCGAAGTTGGCGGGCGAGCGGCTCTCGATCGCCGTCCCCGATTGGGTCAAAAGGCGATGCCCCTATACCGCCTGATGCGCAAGAACACCACCTTCCAGTGGGACAAGGAGGCGGATGATGCGCTTCGCGACCTGAAGAAGGTGCTACTCGTAGCACCGCTGCTCGCCGCCCCCGTCGACAAGGAACCCATGCTGGTCTACGTCACGGCTTCCGAGCGCGTCGTCAGCGCCGTCATGGTCGTCGAGCGACCAGAGGAGGGAAAGGAGCGCCCAGTGCAGCGACCAGTGTACTATATCAGCGAGGTCCTCACCGAGTCGCGCCAGCGCTACCCGCAATACCAGAAACTGGTATACGCGGTCTTCAGAGCACAGCGGCGACTGCCACATTACTTCTAGGAGCACCCGATAACAGTCTTCTCCTCAGCACCGTTGCAGGATATCATCCGCAATCGTGAGGCGACCGGGCGAGTCGCCAAGTGGGACGTCGAGATCGGCGTCCACAACATCAGGTACGAGCCGTGCAAAGCGATCAAGTCGCAGGATCTCACGGACTTCATCGCCGACTGGGAGGAGGCCCAGCAGCCAGAAAAGCTGCCATACCTCCACTATTGGAGTTTGCACTTCGACGGCTCCAAGAACACAGACGGTGCAGGAGCGGGGATCGTGCTGACCTCTCCGAAGGGCGACAAGCTCCGCTACGTCCTCTACCTCGACTTCACCCCCTGCACCAACAACATGGCCGAGTATGAGGCACTACTCCGCGGAATGCGAGCTGCCAAGGAGATGAACGTCAAGCGCCTACGCTGCTACGGAGACTCCGACCTCGTCGCTGGGCAAGTCGCTGGCACCTGCGACGCTGTCTCCCCCACCATGGTGGCATACCGCCAAGCAGTGGACAAACTGGGCGGACACTTCGCAGGCTACTCCGTCGAGTGGATTGACAGGCGGAAGAACGAGGAGGCCGACGCACTCTCTCGCATCGGCTCGGCTCGACTCGCACCACCCGTCGGCATCTTCCTCGACACCATCACCAAGCCTTCCGTCTCTCCCCCAAGGGAGATCGACATCGGAATCCCGCTGCAACCAGAGGCAGCCCTGGTCGCACTCATCGCCGAGCCAGCCGACTGGACCACGCCGTACATTGCCTACCTGGAGGCCGGCACCTTGCCAGCAGACGAAACGGACGCCCGGATGACAGTACGACGCTGTAAATCCTTCGTCATCATCAACGGCGAGCTACACAAGCGCAGCGTGACCGGTGTGTTCCAACGCTGCGTTCAACCCGCTGAAGGACGCAAAATCCTACAAGATATCCATTCCGGCAACTGCGGCCACCACGCCGGCGCCCGTTCTCTGGTCGCCAAGGCCATGCGACACGGTTTTTATTGGCCCACCGCACAGGCAGACGCCGTCGACATTGTCCAGCGGTGCGTCGGGTGCCAGAAATACGCCAACCAGACCCACGTGCGAGCTCGGCGCTCAAAATAATCCCCATCACCTGGCCGTTCGCCCTGTGGGGCATGGACATGGTAGGCCCTTTCAAGAAGGCCCCCTCTGGCTTCACCCACCTCCTGGTCACAGTCGACAAGTTCACAAAATGGGTGGAGGCCAAGCCAATCCGGAAATGCGATGGGAAGACCGCCACCAAGTTCTTACGCGAGCTCATCTATCGCTACGGGTTCCCAAACAGCATCATCACGGACAACGACACCAACTTCGCCAAGGGAGCCATGGCCGAGTTCTGCGAGGAACATCACATCCGACTCGACCTCGCCTCTGTCGCCCACCCGGAGTCCAATAGCCAGGCGGAACGAGCCAACCAGAGCATCCTTCATGGCCTGAAGCCACGGCTCCAAGTACCACTCGAGCGCACCGCCGGGTGCTAGGTCGAGGAGCTACCCTCCATCATCTTGGGTATCTGCACCTCCGTCAACAGGTCGACAGGGTTCACCCCCTTCTTCATGGTGTATGACACCGAGGCAGCCATGCCGACCGACCTAGAGCGTGACTCGCCAAGGGTGGTCAACTACACGGAGGCTGCAAACGAACTCGCACGCCAAGACGGAGTCGATCAACTCGACGAGGCATGCGACCTAGCTCGCTCCCGCACCGCCATCTACCAGCAAGGACTCTGCCACTACCATAGCCGGCGAGTGAGGACACACACTTTCCAGGAAGGCGACCTGGTGCTACGCCTCATCCAGGACAAGAAGGGCATGCACAATCTCTCCCCCTCGTGGGAGGGACCATTCGCCATCGGGCGAGTACTCGGCAACGACGCCTACTACCTCACCGACGTCCGAGGAGACAGGAAACTCGACGTCAAGCGACCGTGGAATGTAAACCTCCTACAGAAGTTCTACTCCTAGAACTCCTTACATGTACCCTCCACCTGCTATGAAATAAAACATATCGGTTACCGCAAATTGCGTCTACTCTCCGTGTCTTGTGCCACTCGCACTCGTAATAACAGCGTCAAGCTAACCGCAGAAGTCAACCTCTGGTACAGCGACCGACACGGCCAAGTAGTGCATTACGAGGGCACTGGGTTACCCCAGGACTCGTAACATCCACGAAAAACGCCTACCCGAAGCCCCATTGGAGTCGCCTAGCTCGACTAGCTCAACGAGCCAAGACAACTGCCCTCGCTCCTCACAGCGACCATGATCCTCCGCATCCTCGGCACAGCGACTCGAACGGCCAAGTACCACGCTCGGGGACTGACGACCAGTCAAGCACGAGCGACTAGGGAAAAACGCCAAGTATGAGAGCGGGCCTAGGACTCGCCGTGCGACTGATCCTTCGGGTCAGGCAGGAGTGACGCGCCTACTCTAACGCGCTTAGTCCTCACCTACCTTGGAGCTGCGACTAGAACCACCAAGTACCACGCTCGGGGACTCGGCCACCCGACCCTGTTCGCGCAAGGGAAAACGATCAAGTAAAGAGCACCCATGGGAGTCGCCCTGCGACTGGTCTCCGAGCTCGGGCAAGTTGACCTCAATAGCAAAACAACTAACAAACCATTCAAAGACACAAACGCACAACAAACAAGGTAAACCCCACACAAAGGGCGGACACGCTCGGGGACTCGTCCAATCAACACTCAAAATCACGAAAAAATTCACGAAATAACACAAAGTTTCATTATAGCAGAGCAAAGTTGTCACAAACTACAAGATAAGCCCACTGGCTATTTGCTACTAATGCCCCAGGGCACAATGCTTCTACTCCGCAGGTTCTGACGCCGACTCGCCGCCACCCCTGCGGTTGCGAATGAAGGGTCGTACGGGTTCGATGGGTACGTCGTCAACTCACCCGCCATCGCCGCACGGAACGGCTGCTTGACCTTGAAGTCCCGATGCTTCGGCTCAGGATCGTTGGGGGCGACAGTCGTCTCTTGGTAGGGGAGGAGGTCGCCCATCGCACAAACGTGATCGGAGTACACCGCGGCCCTGTCCGTTAGCTTCAGGACCTCGGCAATCTCCACAGAGCCAGTCGACGAGGGATATGTTGGGAATATGCCCTAGAGGCAATCATGTATGATGATATTTCCCATTGTATTCATAAAGATATTAAGTAGTCCTTGTATAAGCATCTGATGTGTATCATTGAATATGTGATTCGGTTGTGGAACTATGCATTCATGTTGTTTGTACTAAATATCCTTGGTCATTGAGGTTGTGCTGGACACACAACTTAGACCAATGTGAAAGTTGGCTTGATGACTCGGTTCCACTTATCATGGGCATGGGATGCTATTCCAACTTACACAGATTCGGCTAAAGAGTTTAGCGAGTCGGATTGACCCATATTGAGTTACAACGAACAAGTTGTCATTTGTATATCTCAGTCAATGTAATCCTTAGACCTGAGGTTGTTGCATAGTCCAAGTTCAGGATCACCGACTTAGGTTCTGTCAAACGCTGATCCATAACTAGGCAGTTATAAAGGCAGAGTTCGGGTCGACTGAGAATCAAGCTGTGTGATGTGAATAACCAAGATGGGATTTTGCCCCTCCACTCGGAGAGATATTCTCTGGGCCCTCTCGTGAGATATGATTCGGAAAGCATGGCCATGCACGACTCGGTTAAGTCTTAACCGAGGCGATCGACTAAGAGTTAGTCGGGTGAATCACTTATCTCGGATCGAGAAGAGAGTCAGACTATTTAAGAGATGACAAATATTCTCCTATAGTCTGACAAGGTATATCATGAGGCAAAAGGGACTCGGACGCAAGTCGCATTGGAAAGGCAAGTCGTCATGACTCTTTGGTACTTGGGAGTCGGCACGTTCTGCTAGGAGCCGCTTGTAGGGTTCGCAGCATAGAAAACAAAAATTTTCCTACGATGTGAACTATATACCAAGATCTATCTACTAGATACAAACAACGGGCGGATGTATATCCGTAGAGAACATACCCTTGAAGACCGACAAAGCTTAACAAGTTCAACTTGTGGTTGATGTAGACGATCTCTTGCCGATCTCAAGATCGAGAGAAAGTCCTAGCGCCGCAAATCAGCAGCGCATCCGTGCTCGCACACACGTTCGAGGCACCGAGCAACCTCCGCCTCCTCGCTCCAGCGATGCAGCGGAAGCACAACTCTTTCTTGCCGAATAGCCACCGGAAACATGTATCTCGCTAGTCCGAGACCATGGGGGATAAATTCTAGAGGGGGAGAGAGATCCTTCACGAGGAGGTGTGAGAGACAAGTGAGGAGGGGGGCTCCTTTTATAGGAGGAGGGCACCCAAGGGGTTGGCCACGGCCATGGGGCTTCCCTCCCTCCTTCATTCATGTAGGTGGACACTCCACTCACAAAATGCCCTTTAAAATCCCTCCACTCAAAACTCCACTCAAATTCCCATTAAATTTCCACCAAATTTAATGCAAACTCTCATTAAATAAAACTATTTTATTTTATTCAGAATTTTGTCAATTACTTTAATGACAAACATTCACAAATAACCTTGATAGAATTCTATTTCACATGCATAACCACTTTATGCAATTTCACGAAAACCTTTTGGTATCTAGTGAAATAAATTCCTGCGCTTGTTCATTCTTTCGGCATGAAACATTTGCTCCAATTGGATGTCGGTGTCTCTTAAGTGTGTCACCCTACGGTTCGTGAATAATGCGGACATGATCGAGACCCTCTCGAATCAATAATCGAAGCGGGATCGGAGACCCATCGACTCCCACACATTCAACGATGACTTTCTTGTGATCGTCGGAACCTTTACGCTAGTATCTTAATCCCTTTGTTTCACGATATATTACATGTACGAGATTCGATCATCGGTATCTCCATACCTAGTTTGATCTCGTTCACGACATGCACTCTTTTCGTTCGTGATATAACATTCTAGTGATCAAATCACTTGCTTGCAAGCTAATCAATGTGATATCACCGAGAGGGCCTAGAGTATATCTATCCGTCATCGGGATGAACAAATTCCTCTCGATCCATGAGCCTCAACATAACACTTTATTAGTTAATCCATCTTTATAATCACCACATTACGGTGTGACGTTTGATGTTATCAAGAAACTCTTAGGTGTTAGTGATTGACATGATCTCATGGTCTAAGGATTAGGATCACTTCGTAAGTTTTATAGCAATATAAACTCAATGACTTTGATCGTAATGCTATACTTGGATGAATGTTCATCACACCATTACACTAATGTTGTGATCCCGTTATTAACAACATCCAATGTCCATGATCGTGAAACCTTGATCATCTTGTTAATCAACGAGCTAGTTTATGAGAGAGGCATAACTAGGAACTTTACGTTTGTTTATTAAACACACATGTATTAACGTTTACGTATTAATACAATTATAGCATGCAAAATAAACATCTATCATACACTTGGAATACACATAATAAACACTTTATTATTGCCTCTCGGGCATATTCCTTGATCTCCCACTTGCACTAGAGACAATAATCTAGTTACATAGTGATAAATCTAACACCCATTGAGTTACGGTGTTGATCATGTTTTGCTCTAGGGAGAGTTTTAGTCAACGGATCTGCTACATTGAGATCCGTATGTACTTCTAAATCTTTATATCTCCATCCTT
This sequence comes from Avena longiglumis, assembly GCA_030063025.1. Classification (NCBI taxonomy): domain Eukaryota; kingdom Viridiplantae; phylum Streptophyta; class Magnoliopsida; order Poales; family Poaceae; genus Avena; species Avena longiglumis. The sequence continues at coordinate 7,175,971 of CP125979.1, forward strand.
GACATGCTCGCGGATGGAGTGAAACCGGCGCTTAATATGCTTGGAATGCTTGTGAGACCTTGGCTCTTTGGCATTGGCAATGGCACCATTGTTGTCACGATAGATCACCATTGGGTCCAACGCGTTTGCCACCACTCCTAGTTCGGATATGAACTCCTTCATCCAAACTGCTTCCTGAGCCGCTTCTGAAGCAGCAACATATTCGGCCTCCGTTGTTGATCCCGCTACCACAGGTTGTTTGGAGCTCCTCCAACTAACCGCTCCGCCATTCATGAGAAATACGTATCCGGATTGAGACTTAGAGTCATCCGGATCGGTGTCAAAGCTAGCGTCGACATAACACTTAGCGACGAGCTCTTCTTCACCTCCGTATATAAGAAACATATCCTTAGTTCTTCGTAAGTACTTAAGGATATTCTTGACCGCTATCCAGTGTTCCGAACCTGGATACGATTGGTACCTACTAGTCAAACTAATAGCATGTGCCACATCCGGTCTTGTATATAGCATGACGTACATTATAGAGCCTATGGCTGAAGCATAGGGGACTTTGTCCATTATATCTCTTTCTTCCGAAGCGGACTTTGAGTCTTACTCAATGTCTTGCCTTGCAACATAGGTAAGAACCCCTTCTTACTTCCGTCCATTTTAAACTTCTTTAAAATCTTATCAAGGTATGTACTTTGAGATAGCCCTATTAGGCGCCTAGATCTATCTCTATAGATCTTTATGCCTAATATGTATGACGCTTCACCTAGGTCCTTCATTGAAAATTTCTTTGTTTAGATAACTTTTAACCTTTTGAAAGATCTATATCATTTCGATCAATAATATGTCATCCACATATAATATCGAAATGCCACATTGCTCCCACTCACTTTCTTGTAAATACAAGCTTCTCCATAAGTTTGGACAAATCCAAACTCTTTGATCACCTCATCAAAGCGGAGATTCCAACCGTGATGCTTGCTTCAATCCATAGATGGATCATTGAAGCTTGCACACCTTGTTAGCATCCTTAGGATCGACAAAACCCTTTGGTTGTATCATATACAACTCTTCTTCAATATTACCATTGAGAAACGCGGTTTTGACATCCATCGCCATATCTCATAATCGAAATATGCAATTGCTAACATAATCCTAACTGACTTTAGCATCGCTACGGGAGAGAAAGTCTCATCGTAGTCAACTCCTTGAATTTGTCGAAACCCCTTTGCGACAAGTCGAGCTTTATAGACGGTCACATTACCATCAGCATCAGTTTTCCTTTTGAAAATCCATTTGTTCTCCACGGCCTTTCGGTCGTGGTAATTCCACCAAGTTCCAAACTTGATTTTCATACATGGATTCCATCTCGGATTTCATGGCTTCTAACCATTTGTTGGAATCCGGGCTCATCATCGCTTCTTCATACGTCGCAGGGTCATCATTTTCATCAACCATGAAATTCATGACAGGATTTCCGTATAGCTCGGGAGCTGCAGCGTCTGTTGACCTTCGAGGTTGGTAGTACTCTCTTCGAGTTTCATGATCATTATCATTAGTTCCCTCTTCAACAGGTGGAGCCAACTCGGAACAACTTCCTGCGCTACTCGCCATACTTTGAAGAGAAGGTTCCACAACCTCTTGAGTTCTACCTTCCGACTACTCACACCTTTTCGCGAAACTCTTTCTCTAGAAAGGATCCATTCTTGGCAACAAAAACCTTGCCCTCGGATGCGTGATAGAAGGAATACCCAATAGTTTCTTTAGGGTATCCTATGAAGATGCATTTTTCCGCTTTGGGTTCGAGTTTATCCGGTTGAAGTTTCTTCACATAAACATTGCATCCCCAAACTTTAAGAAATGACAGCTTAGGTTTGTTTCAAACCACAATTCATACGGTGTATTTTCAACGGATTTAGATGGTGCCGATTTAAAGTGAATGCAGCAGTTTCTAGTGCATAACCCCAAAATGACAACGGCAAGTCCGCAGAGACATCATAGATCGAACCATATCTAATAAAGTACGATTCTGACGTTCGACACACCATTTCGCTGTGGTGTTCCGGCAGGTGTGAGTTGTGAAACAATTCCACACTCTTTCATGTGAGTGCTAAACTCGTAACTTAGATACTCACCTCCACGGTTGGACCGTAGAAAATTGATCTTTCTATTACGATGATTTTCCACTTCATTCTGAAATTCCTTGAACTTTTCAAAGGTTTCAGACTTGTGTTTCATCAAGTAGATATAACCGTATCTACTCAAATCATCCGTGAAAGTAACAAAATAACGATATCCACCTCGCGCCGACACACTCATTTGACCACATACATCAGAATGTATGATTTCCAATAAATCATGCCGTTCCATTGAACCGAAAGCGGCGTTCTAGTCATCTTGCCCATAAGGCATGGCTCACATGTATCAAATGATTCATAATCAAGTGATTCCAAAAGTCCATCCGAATGGAGCTTCTTCATGCGTTTAACGCCAATATGACCTAGACGGCGATTGCCACATATATGCAGATATATCATCATTAAGTTTAATCCTTTTAGCATCAACATTATGAATATGTGTAACATTATCATCGAGATCTAATAGAAATAAACCATTCATCATCGGTGCATGACCATAAAAGATTTCATTCATATAAATGGAACAACCATTGTTCTCGGATTTAAATGAATAACCACTTCGCATCAAACACGATCCAGATACAATGTTCATGCTCAGTGCAGGCACCAGATAATATTTATTCAAGTTTATAACTAATCCGGCGGTAAGTGGAGAGGCGTTCGGCGATCACATCAACGCTTGATCCATTGCCGACACCGTATCTTGACCTCACCCTTGCTAGCGGTCGCTTGACCCACGATTCGAAAGTTACAAATATTAGCAATCGGACCAAGATCAAATACCGGTGCTCTGCGAGCACTAGTCAAGTACACATCAATAACATGTATATCATATATACCTTTGTTTGCCTTGCGGCCTTCTTGTACGCCAGATACTTGGGGTAGTTCGCTTCAATGGCGATCCCTTACAATAGTAGCACTCGGAATCGGTGAGGTCCAACTCGGGGTTTCTTTTCGGTAGCAACAGGCTTGCCGCCTTACTTCCCTCCGTTTTCCTTCTTGTCTTTCTTGAAACCAGTGTTCCTATTGATCATGAACACTTGATGTTCCTTTTGATCTCCACTTGCAGTTTTAAGCATTGTGAAGCTCGGGAGACTTCTTCATGCCTTGCATATTATAGTTCATCACGAAGCTCTTATAGCTAGGTGGCGAGGCTGAGAACATGATGGATGCCTAAGTCAGTGGGAATCGATATTCCCAAGGACACAAGCTTATCGGCGTAACCCGACATCTTGAGTACATGCTCACTAACGGAGTTGTGCTCTTCCATCATGCAGCTAAAGAAATTTTCTAAAGCGTTGTAGCTCTCTACAGCAGCATGTGTATCGAAAATCATTTTCAACTCACCCATTGTATCAAATGCATTGCCGTTTTCGAAGTTCCGGCTCTAGCCCATACAATATGCCGCAATGAACTAAGTTGTGGTCCTCCTGACGAGTCTGATAGACATTCTTCTCCTCGTCGGGGCATCATCAAAGGTGGGGGCCTAACGGCGCTTCTAGCACATATTGCTTTTGTGCGTGAGAGAGGAGAATCCTCAAATTCATGGCCCATTCGGTAAAGTTGCTACCGTTCGTTGCTAGTTTCTCTTTCTCCATGAACACATTGAAATTAAAAGCGGTGGTGCCATCTACAACAGAATTTGTAAAGTTTAGACTAAGTGTATGATAGATTGAGTTCAACTAATCGAATGAATTCCCACTCAAAAGCGACATCCTCGTGCCTTTTGGTGATTACATGAACCAAATCCACTACACCAAGTCCGATCATCACGTGAGTCGGTATAGCTTCAAAGGCGAGCATCAAATGGGCATCATATCAACTATATGACTCATGCTTAACCTTTAGTCCGTGTTCCAAGGCCATGTGTACATGCTAGGCTCGCCAAGTTAGAACCTTAGTATTGGCGTGTGTAGCTGTTTTACACCGAAATATGGTCGTGGATCCAAGAACACCCGATCATCACGTGATGTCTTGGGCGGCGAAAACATAATCGGTGCATACTAAAGGAAGAACATATTCTTATCTTGATATTTAAATGAGGGATCATCTTATTATGCTAACAAAGCTAAACAAGCAATATAAGATGCTATCAAAACATCATATGTTTATTAGTGAAATGATATGGTTCCGCAGATGATCTCTATCATGTGCATTGTGGTATGATCACTATCATACCTATATGTGTAAATCAAGGTCTATGGATTTTACATGCTATGTGTGTTGTAAGAGTATCATCTCATACTTCTACTTACAACACTACCATATCATAACACTAGCCCAACAACAATCTAAACTAGACGCCTCTAATTTATCCATTGCAAGTTTTACGTGGCTTAGGGCTTTCGAGATAGAACCGTTCTTACCTACGAACATGAACCAACGAGGATAATCAAATTGTTGACAACTCGCTTGCAAAATAGATATTGACTATAGTAGGAGAGCAGACACCGCTATCCACTTATGCAAACTAGTTGCATGTCAAGTGGAACATGTCTCATGTGCGAGGACATGTGAAGTTTGTCCGGGCCGCTTCATCCCACTATGCCACCAATATCCAAAATTACAACAAAGGAGCAACAACATGATCATCATCGCCCACATACTCATATGTGTACTACCCATGTAAAGTATCAACGCATAGATCCGGCTCTGATACCACTGTAGGGTTCGCAGCATAGAAAACAAAAAATTTCCTACTATGTGAACTATATACCAAGATCTATCTACTAGATACAAACAACGGGCGGATGTATATCCGAGAGAACATACCCTTGAAGACCGACAAAGCTTAACGAGTTCAACTCGTGGTTGATGTAGACGATCTCTTGCCGATCTCAAGATCGAGAGGAAGTCCTAGCGCCGCAAATCGGCGCATCCGTTGCTTTCACACGCTCGAGGCACCGAGCAACCTCCGCCTCCTCGCTCCAGCGATGCGGAAGCACAACTCTTTCTTGCCGAATAGCCACCGGGAACATGTATCTCGCTAGTCCGAGACCATGGGGATAAATTCTAGAGGGAGAGAGATCCTTCACGAGGAGGTGTGAGAGACAAGTGAGGAGGGGCTCCTTTTATAGGAGGAGGGCACCCAAGGGGTGGTCACGGCCATGGGGCTGCCCTCCCTCCTTCATTCATGTGGGTGGACACTCCACTCACAAAATGCCCTTTAAAATCCCTCCACTCAAAAGTCCACTTAAATTCCCATTAAATTTCCACCAAATTTAATGCAAACTCTCATTAAATAAAACTCTTTTATTTCATTCAGAATTTTGTCAATTACTTTAATGACAAACATTCACAAATAACCCCTTGCTAGAATTCTATTTCACATGCATAACCACTTTATGCAATTTCACCCGAAAACCTGTTTCGGTATCTAGTGAAATAAATTCCTGCGCTTGTTCATTCTTTCGGCATGAAACATTTGCTCCAATTGGATGTCGGTGTCTCTTAAGTGTGTCACCCTACGGTTCGTGAATAATGCGGACATGATCGAGACCCCTCTCGGATCAATAATCGAAGCGGAGACCCATACCGACTCCACACATTCAACGATGACTTTCTTGTGATCGTCGGAACCTTTTACGCTAGTATCTTAATCCCTTTGTTTCACGATATATTACATGTCCGAGATTCGATCATCGGTATCTCCATACCTAGTTTGATCTCGTTCCGACATGCACTCTTTTCTCGTTCTGTGATATAACATTCTAGTGATCAAATCACTTGCTTGCAAGCTAATCAATGTGATATCACCGAGAGGGCCCAGTATATCTATCCGTCATCGGGATGAACAAATTCCACTCTCGATCCATGAGCCTCAACATAACACTTTATTAGTTCTGAATCCATCTTTATAATCACACTATTACGGTGTGACGTTTGATGTTATCAAGAAACTCTTCCGGTGTTAGTGATTGACATGATCTCATGGTCTAAGGATTAGGATCACTTCGTAAGTTTTTATAGCAATATAAACTCAATGACTTTGATCGTAATGCTATACTTCGGATGAATGTTCATCACACCATTACACTAATGTTGTGATCCCGTTATTAACAACATCCAATGTCCATGATCAGGAAACCTTGATCATCTTGTTAATCAACGAGCTAGTTTATGAGAGAGGCATAACTAGGAACTTTCTATTTGTTTATTAAACACACATGTATTAACGTTTACGTATTAATACAATTATAGCATGCAAAATAAACATCTATCATACACTTGGAATACACATAATAAACACTTTATTATTGCCTCTCAGGGCATATTCCTTGATCTCCACTTGCACTAGAGACAATAATCTAGTTACATAGTGATAAATCTTACACCCATTGAGTTCGTGTTGATCATGTTTTGCTCTAGGGAGAGTTTTAGTCAACGGATCTGCTACATTGAGATCCGTATGTACTTCTAAATCTTTATATCTCCATCCTTGACATGCTCGCGGATGGAGTGAAACCGCGCTTAATATGCTTGGAATGCTTGTGAGACCTTGGCTCTTTGGCATTGGCAATGGCACCATTGTTGTCACGATAGATCACCATTGGGTCCAAGCGTTTGCCACCACTCCTAGTTCGGATATGAACTCCTTCATCCAAATCGCTTCGAGCCGCTCAAGCGACAACATATTCGGCCTCCGTTGTTGATCCCGCTACCACAGGTTGTTTGGAGCTCCTCCAACTAACCGCTCCGCCATTCATGAGAAATACGTATCCGGATTGAGACTTAGAGTCATCCGGATCGGTGTCAAAGCTAAGCGTCGACATAACACTTAGCGGAGCTCTTCTTCACCTCGTATACAAGAAACATATCCTTAGTTCTTCGTAAGTACTTAAGGATATTCTTGACCGCTATCCAAAGGTTCAACACGGATACGATTGGTACCTACTAGTCAAACTAATAGCATGTGCCACATCCGGTCTTGTATATAGCATGACGTACATTATAGAGCCTATGGCTGAAGCATAGGGGACTTTGTCCATTATATCTCTTTCTTCCGCCGAAGCCGGACTTTGAGTCTTACTCAATGTCTTGCCTTGCAACATAGGTAAGAACCCCTTCTTACTTCCGTCCATTTTAAACTTCTTTAAAATCTTATCAAGGTATGTACTTTGAGATAGCCCTATTAGGCGCCTAGATCTATCTCTATAGATCTTTATGCCTAATATGTATGACGCTTCACCTAGGTCCTTCATTGAAAATTTCTTTGTTTAGATAACTTTTAACACTTTTAAAGATCTATATCATTTCGATCAATAATATGTCATCCACATATAATATCGAAATGCCACATTGCTCCCACTCACTTTCTTGTAAATACAAGCTTCTCCATAAGTTTGGACAAATCCAAACTCTTTGATCACCTCATCAAAGCGGAGATTCCAACCGTGATGTTTGCTTCAATCCATAGATGGATCGCTGAAGCTTGCACACCTTGTTAGCATCCTTAGGATCGACAAAACCCTTTGGTTGTATCATATACAACTCTTCTTCAATATTACCATTGAGAAACGCGGTTTTGACATCCATCTGCCATATCTCATAATCGAAATATGCAGCAATTGCTAACATAATCCTAATTGACTTTAGCATCGCTACGGGAGAGAAAGTCTCATCGTATTCAACTCCTTGAATTTGTCGAAACCCCTTTGCGACAAGTCGAGCTTTATAGACGGTCACATTACCATCAGCATCAGTTTTCCTTTTGAAAATCCATTTGTTCTCCACGGCCTTTCGGTCGTGAGGTAATTCCACCAAGTTCCAAACTTGATTTTCATACATGGATTCCATCTCGGATTTCATGGCTTCTAACCATTTGTTGGAATCCGGGCTCATCATCGCTTCTTCATACGTCGCGGTCATCATTTTCATCAACCATGAAATTCATGACAGATTTCCGTCTTTCGGGGCTGCCGCGTCTGTTTGACTGCCGGTTCGGTAGTACTCTCTTTGAGTTTCATGATCATTATCATTAGTTCCCTCTTCAACAGTGGAGCCAACTCGAACAACTTCCGCCAAGGCTACTCGCCATACTTTGAAGAGAAGGTTCCACAACCTCTTCGAGTTCTACCTTCCGACTACTCACACCTTTCGCGAGAAACTCTTTCTCTAGAAAGGATCCATTCTTGGCAACAAAAACCTTGCCCTCGGATCTGTGATAGAAGGAATACCCAATAGTTTCTTTAGGGTATCCTATGAAGATGCATTTTTCCGCTTTGGGTTCGAGTTTATCCGGTTGAAGTTTCTTCACATAAACATTGCATCCCCAAACTTTAAGAAATGACAGCTTAGGTTTGTTTCCAAACCACAATTCATACGGTGTATTTTCAACGGATTTAGATGGTGCCCGATTTAAAGTGAATGCAGCAGTTTCTAGTGCATAACCCCAAAATGACAACGGCAAGTCCGGCAGAGACATCATAGATCGAACCATATCTAATAAAGTACGATTACGACGTTTCGACACACCATTTCGCTGTGGTGTTCCGGCAGGTGTGAGTTGTGAAACAATTCCACACTCTTTCATGTGAGTGCTAAACTCGTAACTTAGATACTCACCTCCACGGTTGGACCGTAGAAAATTGATCTTTCTATTACGATGATTTTCCACTTCATTCTGAAATTCCTTGAACTTTTCAAAGGTTTCAGACTTGTGTTTCATCAAGTAGATATAACCGTATCTACTCAAATCATCCGTGAAAGTAACAAAATAACGATATCCACCGGCGACACACTCATTTGACCACATACATCAGAATGTATGATTTCCAGTAAATCCATCGCCTGTTCCATTGAACGGAAAACGGCGTTCTAGTCATCTTGCCCATAAGGCATGGCTCACATGTATCAAATGATTCATAATCAAGTGATTCCAAAAGTCCATCCGAATGGAGCTTCTTCATGCGTTTAACGCCAATATGACCTAGACGGCATACACATATATGCAGATATATCATCATTAAGTTTAATCCTTTTAGCATCAACATTATGAATATGTGTAACATTATCATCGAGATCTAATAGAAATAAACCATTCATCATCGGTGCATGACCATAAAAGATTTCATTCATATAAATGGAACAACCATTGTTCTCGGTTTAAATGAATAACCACTTCGCATCAAACACGATCCAGATACAATGTTCATGCTCGGTCAGCACCGGATAATATTTATTCAAGTTTATAACTAATCCCGGCGGTAAGTGGAGAGGCAGCGTTCGCGGCGATCACATCAACGCTTGATCCATTGCCGACCGTATCTTGACCTCACCCTTGCTAGCGGTCGCTTGTTCGCGACCCACGATTCGAGTTACAAATATTAGCAAGAACCAAGATCAAATACCGGTGCTCTGCGAGCACTAGTCAAGTACACATCAATAACATGTATATCATATATACCTTTGTTTGCCTTGCGGCCTTCTTGTTGCCAGATACTTGGGGTAGTTGCGCTTCGATGGCGATCCTTACAATAGTAGCACTTTCGGAATCGGGCGAGGACCAACTCGGGTTTCTTTTCAGTGACAACGGGCTTGCCGCCCTTACTTCCTTCCGTTTTCCCTTCTTGTCTTTCTTGAAACCAGTGTTCCTATTGATCATGAACACTTGATGTTCCTTTTGATCTCCACTTAGCAGTTTAAGCATTGTGAGCTCGGGGAGAGACTTCTTCATGCCTTGCATATTATATTTCATCACGAAGCTCTTATAGCTAGGTGGCAGAGACTGCAGAACATGATGGATGCCTAAGTCAGTGGGAATCGATATTCCCAAGGACACAAGCTTATCGGCGTAACCCGACATCTTGAGTACATGCTCACTAACGGAGTTGTGCTCTTCCATCATGCAGCTAAAGAAATTTTCTAAAGCGTTGTAGCTCTCTACAGCAGCATGTGTATCGAAAATCATTTTCAACTCACCCATTGTATCAAATGCATTGCCGTTTTCGAAGTTCCGGCTCTAGCCCATACAATATGCCGCAATGAACTAAGTTGTGGTCCTCCCGACGAGTCTGATAGACATTCTTCTCCTCGTCAGGGGCATCATCAAAAGGTGGGGGGCCTAACGGCTCTTCTAGCACATATTGCTTTTGTGCAGCAGAGAGGAGAATCCTCAAATTCATGGCCCATTCGGTAAAGTTGCTACCGTTCGTTGCTAGTTTCTCTTTCTCCATGAACACATTGAAATTAAAAGCAGGTGGTGCCATCTACAACAGAATTTGTAAAGTTTAGACTAAGTGTATGATAGATTGAGTTCAACTAATCGAATGAATTCCCACTCAAAAACGACATCCCTCGTGCCTTTTTGGTGATTACATGAACCAAATCCACTACACCAAGTCCGATCATCACGTGAGTCGGTATAGCTTCAAAGGCGAGCATCAAATGGGCATCATATCAACTATATGACTCATGCTTAACCTTTCGGTCCGTGTTCCAAGGCCATGTCTGTACATGCTAGGCTCGCCAAGTTAGAACCTTAGTATTCAAGTGTAACTGCTTTTTACACCGAAATATGGTCGTGGATCCAAGAACACCCGATCATCACGTGATGTCTTGGAGCGACGAAAACATAATCGGTGCATACTAAAGGAAGAACATATTCTTATCTTGATATTTAAATGAGGGATCATCTTATTATGCTAACAAAGCGCTAAACAAGCAATATAAGATGCTATCAAAACATCATATGTTTATTAGTGAAATGATATGGTTCCCGCAGATGATCTCTATCATGTGCATTGTGGTATGATCACTATCATACCTATATGTGTAAATCCAAGGTCTATGGATTTTACATGCTATGTGTGTTGTAAGAGTATCATCTCATACTTCTACTTACAACACTACCATATCATAACACTAGCCCAGCAACAATCTAAACTAGACGCCTCTAATTTATCCATTGCAAGTTTTACGTGGCTTAGGGCTTTCGAGATAGAACCGTTCTTACCTACGAACATGAACCACAACGAGGATAATCAAATTGTTGACAACTCGCTTGCAAAATAGATATTGACTATAGTAGGAGAGACAGACACCCGCTAGCCACTTATGCAAACTAGTTGCATGTCAAGCGTGGAACATGTCTCATGTGCGAGGACATGTGAAGTTTGTCCGGGCCGCTTCATCCCACTATGCCACCAATATCCAAAATTACAACAAAGGAGCAACAACATGATCATCATCGCCCACATACTCATATGTGTACTACCCATGTAAAGTATCAACGCATAGATCCGGCTCTGATACCACTGTAGGGTTCGCAGCATAGAAAACAAAAAATTTCCTACTATGTGAACTATATACCAAGATCTATCTACTAGATACAAACAACGGGCGGATGTATATCCGTAGAGAACATACCCTTGAAGACCGACAAAGCTTAACGAGTTCAACTCGTGGTTGATGTAGACGATCTCTTGCCGATCTCAAGATCGAGAGGAAGTCCTAGCGCCGCAAATCAGCAGCGCATCCGTGCTTTCGCACACGCTCGAGGCACCGAGCAACCTCCGCCTCCTCGCTCCAGCGATGCGGCGAAGCACAACTCTTTCTTGCCGAATAGCCACGGGAACATGTATCTCGCTAGTCCGAGACCATGGGGGATAAATTCTAGAGGGGGAGAGAGATCCTTCACGAGGAGGTGTGAGAGACAAGTGAGGAGGGGGGCTCCTTTTATAGGAGGAGGGGGGTACCCAAGGGGTTGGCCGCCGGCCATGGGGGCTGCCCCCTCCCCTCCTTCATTCATGTGGGTGGACACTCCACTCACAAAATGCCCTTTAAAATCCCTCCACTCAAAAGTCCACTCAAATTCCCATTAAATTTCCACCAAATTTAATGCAAACTCTCATTAAATAAAACTCTTTTATTTCATTCAGAATTTTGTCAATTACTTTAATGACAAACATTCACAAATAACCCCTTGCTAGAATTCTATTTCACATGCATAACCACTTTATGCAATTTCACCAAAAACTGCTTTTAGGTATCTAGTGAAATAAATTCCGCGCTTGTTCATTCTTCGGCATGAAACATTTGCTCCAATTGGATGTCGGTGTCTCTTAAGTGTGTCACCCTACGGTTCGTGAATAATGCGGACATGATCGAGACCCCTCTCGGATCAATAATCGAGTGGGATCGGAGACCCATCGACTCCCACACATTGAACGATGACTTTCTTGTGATCGTCGGAACCTTTTACGCTAGTATCTTAATCCCTTTGTTTCACGATATATTACATGTCCGAGATTCGATCATCGGTATCTCCATACCTAGTTTTATCTCGTTCCGACATGCACTCTTTTCTCGTTCTGTGATATAACATTCTAGTGATCAAATCACTTGCTTGCAAGCTAATCAATGTGATATCACCGAGAGGGCCAGTATATATGTATCCGTCATCGGGATGAACAAATTCCACTCTCGATCCATGAGACTCAACATAACACTTTATTAGTTACGAATCCATCTTTATAATCACCCATTACGGTGTGACGCTTTGATGTTATCAAGAAACTCTTCGGTGTTAGTGATTGACATGATCTCATGGTCTAAGGATTAGGATCACTTCGTAAGTTGTTATAGCAATATAAACTCAATGACTTTGATCGTAATGCTATACTTCGGATGAATGTTCATCACACCATTACACTAATGTTGTGATCCCGTTATTAACAACATCCAATGTCCATGATCAGGAAACCTTGATCATCTTGTTAATCAACGAGCTAGTTTATGAGAGAGGCATAACTAGGAACTTTCTGTTTGTTTATTAAACACACATGTATTAACGTTTCCGTATTAATACAATTATAGCATGCAAAATAAACATCTATCATATACTTGGAATACACATAATAAACACTTTATTATTGCCTCTCAGGGCATATTCCCTTCACCGCTTCCGACTGATCGATTGTGAGTCGGAATCCAATCGTGTCCAAGTAGCCATGAGCCTGCGGGGTCACACACTTAAGAGCGGGAGCATGTTCGGATTGGATCTGAACCCATAATCTGGTTGGGTTGGACCTAAACCGGATTAGGACTGAGTTAGTGAGTTGGACTCACGGTGACTAGTGTTATATGGGTTTTAGTGAATGGGTCGCGCGAGCAGAGCCCACGTTCACTCCCTATATATAGTGGAGCACCTTAACCCAGAAAGGTTAATCATTGTTCGGTTAGGTCATTCCATGTGTTGGAAACCCTAGATCCACGAGTCCGGCCGCCGTACGAACCTAGCGATTCGACCGGCGCTCCTCCTTATGCGTGTGGATACAGCGAGAGGTCTTGCGATCAACACCAGGACGATCGGATCATGAGGACTGCACTGCATCAACTGACGCGCTTCATCAGTAATCCGCAACTGCGCGTCTAGTGGTAAACCTCGTGTCCTTCTACCTCATCTAGATCTTGGGATCACCACGTTAGAGGAATTTTTTTTGTTTTATCTCTGCGTGGCCCAACAGTGGTATCAGAGCTCTCTTATGGTTTTAGGCTCGAGATCTCGCATATGTGATATGCGGTAGGCTGTAGATGAGATCTATGTGCTATTTTGGTGGTCGATCTATGAGATAGATCGGTTTTGTACGAAGTTGATTGGATCAAATGTACTCGGGGAATGGTAGATCTAATTTCCGTGATCATACTGTTGAGGTCGTGGAACGACATACCCCTACTGGTCGGCTTCCGCCATCGGGGTAGACTGTGACACGTAAATCCAGAAGCGGTGATCGAAGATCAAAGAGTTTGATCGAATCAGAACGATGGTCGGAATCCATGTTCGAATCGTAGATGAGATCTGCGTTTTCGGAATCCATGTTCGGATCGTAGACCGGCTTCGCCCTGTCGTAGCTCCTTAGATGTCGTTGCGAGTTTCACAACACCGGTAGATATTGTATCTATGCATAACTTGTTTTTGTAGGAAGTTGTGAATGGTATGGTTCATGTGCATGTGATGTATGTGTGTAATCCATACGTGATCTGCGAATCACGGGTTTTTGTCAGCCGGCTGGAGCCTAGGTGCTGTCATTTTATTGTATAACGACCTGCGTGTCGGATTCTCTATGTAATTTACTTTACTAAGCTAGTGTAGCTGTTTGGAGAACCCGGAAGGCATGCAAGGCATTGTACATGTCGGCGACATGGAGTAAGACAACAAGTGACAAGAGTTGGCACGAGCCGGATTACAAGCTTTGTGGAGATACGGATCGCCATGAAGAGAGCCATACCATTTCACATTATAATTGCTTTATTTTGTGTTATTGTTATGTCTCAGTTTTACCTCTATTAGATAGTCGGTAAAATTTAATCCCTCAAAGAAGGTCTAGTCGGTTTCCCCGCTAGTGTTTGCACCATCACAAGTTGGACATTTTTGGTAATGGGCTCATAAAATTGAGGTGCTGCCAATTCTTTCCGACTAGGTGGGTTCGAGTCGGACTCTTACTGCAGAAACACTCGGTAAGCTAGACGGGTCTATGACAATGGTTGTGGGGCTCGGGGAAAAGTCGGATGGGAGCCGGGGCATGTGATGCCACCCGTCCAACAGGAGTCGCATGAGATGCGATTGACAAGGAGTTGTCTACCTAGATCACTTGGCGGCTAGCGGTGATGCTACAGCTCACTAGCCGACTTGCTTATTTAGGATCCTGAATCACTAAGCAACCATCGGAGGGGTGTTGGTTCTAGTGGGAGCATAAAATATTAAAATATTTAATATGCTTGCTCTTTTATGAATACATGTCTTAAGTGTTTTGCATATTTTCTGTTGTAGATCTTGGCACCAAGTAGCAGTCACTCTCAGATATGCGGTTTTGCGTTGAGAACCATTCTTGAGAAAGATAAACTAAACGACACTAATTTTACCAATTGGTATCGAAATCTGAGAATCGTTCTCAAACAAGAAAAGAAGGACCATTTCGTAGACAACCCACTTCCAGATGAGCCGAATGAGAATGCGACTGTCGCAACCACCAATGCCTACCGTCGGGCTAAGGATGAGTCCACGGATATTAGCTGTCTTATGCTTGCTCACATGGAACCGGACTTGCAAAAGAAGTTCGAGCATGTTGAGGCCTACGATATGATCGAAAGCCTCAAAAGTATGTTCCAGCTCAAAGAAGAGGCGAGAGGTATCAAGTCTCTCAGGCTTTGCTGAGTTGCAAGCTTAAGGATGGTGATCCATTGAGTCTGCATGTGATCAAATGGTTGGTTACGTGCAGTCTCTGGAGAGGCTTGGCTACCCCATAAGCGAAGAGTTTGCTACGGATATAATTCTGAACTCTCTTCCTAGTGCATATGGGCAGTTCATTTTGAACTACCACATGCATGGTATGGATAAGAAGCTCACTGAATTACATGGGATGCTCAAGCAGGCAGAGGCGGATCTCAAGAAGGGTGCCAGTCAAGTGTTGATGGTGCAAAATAAGGCTAAGTTCAAGAAGAGTTCTTGGACTAAGAAGAAGGCTAAGTCAGGAGGAAAGCAGGCTCCAGACCCGGTCCCAAGCGCTTCCTCAGGGACTAAGCCATCTCCTTCAGCCGGATCCACTTGCTTCTACTACAAGGCGGATGGCCACTAGAAGAGGAACTGCAGCAAGTACTTGGCCGACAAAGCCAAGAGTGGAGGTATGACTTCCGACTCAGGTACACTTTTTTGCAATGTTATAGACATATATCTTGCTGATGCACCTAATAGTTCTTGGGTATATGATCTGGATCGGTTATTCACATCTCGCAACTCGTTGCGAGGGTAAGAACCAGGGCGTATCAAGAGGCGAGGTTGATATTCGAGTCGACAACAAAGCAAGATTTGCATTGGAAGTCGACGATGCAACTTCATTTACCTTCAGATTCATTATGGAACTAAATAATTGTTATTATGTTCCATTGCTCGATCGAAACATTATTTCGCTTCATGTTTGATGAGGCAAGGCTATGAGTCGAATATCAAGAATAATGGTTGTTCTTTGTATTTGAATGATATGTTTCACGGCTTTGCACCCGTCCGGTGGCAAGTTATTTATTTTGAATCTTGATGGTGAGTCGGTTTATAACATAAATGTTAAAAGGTTGAAACCAAATGATCTGAATATGACTTACTTTTGGCACTGTCGGCTTGGTCATATAAGTTGGAAACACATGAAGAATCTCCATGATGATGGAATCCTAACTTCATTCGACTTGGAGTCGTTCGAGACATGCGAATCTTGCCTACTCGGCAAAATGACCAAGACACCTTTTGCAAAGAGTTGCGAAAGGGCGTCCGACTTGTTGGGATTAGTACATAGTGATGTATGTGGACCAATGAGCACGACAGCCAGGGGTGGTGTAACACACCCCGGTCACTCTGGACCGACGACTGTCACTTCTGGCAGCTCAATAGGATCTCTAGACTAGCCCCACATACTAACACTAGTCTTTTCTGCACACTTTGTCCTCACTCGTGCGCACCCGGTTACCCACTTCCCGGTCGGTCACCCATCCTAGAATTGCTCTAGGCCAAGCACGCTTAACCTTAGAGTTCTTTTCGAATGAGCTTAGGAAAAAGTTGCAACTTGTTGGTATGGGTTTCCTATCAATCCTATTGAGCCATGCGCCGTGGTCTCACATACCCACCCTTAGAAGATCGACGTCCTCGTCGATCAACCACAAGCCGTGAACGCCTCCCTGTTGGCTGCGATGCGTCAGGTCGGCACATGTGCCATGCCGTGTCCACTCCGGGCCACACACGCCATGCGCCACATGTCCGCCACTGACCCGCACACGCCCGTTTAACCGCGAGGGTAGGCTCTGATACCAATCTGTAACACCCCCGGTCACTCCGGACCGACGACTATCACTTCTGGCAGCTCAATAGGATCTCTAGACTAGCCCCACAGACCAACACTAGTCTTTTCTGCGCACTTTGTCCTCACTCATGCGCACCCGGTTACCCACTTCCCGGTCGGTCACCCATCCTAGAATTTCTCTAGGCCAAGAACGCTTAACCTTAGAGTTCTTTTCGAATGAGCTTCCAGAAAAGAAGTTGCAACTTGTTGGTGTGGGTTTCCTATCAATCCTATTGAGCCATGCGCCAGGGTCTCACAGGTGGTTATGAGTACTTCATTACCTTCACTGATGATTTGAGTAGGTATGGATATGTCTACTTGATGAAACATAAGTCGGAAGCCTTTGAAAAGTTCAAAGAATTCCAGAATGAAGCACATAATCAACTCGGCAAGAAAATAAAGTTTCTTCGGTCGGACCGAGGAGACGAGTACATGAGCCATGAGTTTGATGACCATCTGAAAATTTGTGGAATAGTTCCTCAACTTACTCCGCCAGGAATGCCACAAAGGAATGGTGTTTCGGAAAGGAGGAATCGAACCTTGTTGGACATGGTACGATCAATGATGAGTCGGACATATCTGACTTTATCATTTTGGGGTTATTCTCTAGAAACAGCGGCGTTCACACTAAACAGAGTACCATCAAAATCGGTAGAGAAGACACCGCATGAGATGTGGACAGGCAAAAAGCCGAGTTTGTCTTTTCTTGAGATTTGGGGTTGTGAAGCATTTTTCAAGCGACTTCAGTCGGACAAGCTTACGACCAAGTCGGATAAATGTATTTTCGTGGGGTATCCGAGGGAAACCTTGGGTTACTACTTCTACAACCGAGAAGAGGGCAAAGTGTTTGTCGTTCGGAACGGTGTCTTCCTCGATAAAGAGTTTCTCAGTCGGGGAGTAAGTGGGAGCACGGTGCAGCTCGAAGAAATTCGAGAGGAACCGGCTAGTAGCGAGTCGGCAAAAACCTTGTAGGTTGAGCCGGTCGTGGCGGTAAGCGACTTTTGTACTACGAAGATCGTCAAGATTACGAAGTGTTCGTGATGTGTTACTGTTAGACAGTGATGAGCCGGCAAATTATTCGTAAGCGATCGTGGGATCTAATTCCGAGTCATGGCTTGGAGCCATGAGATCCGAGATAAAGTCCATGGATGAAAATCAAGTTTGGAACTTGGTTAATCTGCCAGACGGTGCAAGACCCGTCGAGTGCAAATGGGTCTTTAAGAAGAAAACTGATATGGATGGGAATGTTTCCGTCTATAAAGCACGCCTTGTCACGAAGGGGTTCCGACAAGTTCAAGGAGTTGATTACGACGAGACTTTCTCGCCCGTAGCGATGCTTAAATCAGTTCGGATCATGTTAGCTATAGCGGCCTATTTCGACTATGAGATATGGCAGATGGATGTCAAAACGGCTTTCCTTAACGGAAATTTAACCGAGGACGTGTATATGATACAACCCGAGGGTTTTGTCGATCCAGCTAATGCTGACAAGGTGTGCAAACTTCAGAAATCCATTTATGGGTTGAAGCAAGCATCTCGGAGTTGGAATATTCGCTTTGATGAGGTAGTCAAATCGTTTGGCTTCATCAAGAGTGATCATGATTCTTGTTTGTACAAGAAGTTTAGTGGGAACAAAGTAAATTTTCTAATCTTATATGTGGATGACATATTACTGATTGGAAATGATGTCCAGATGTTGCAAGAAACCAAGGAATCATTGGAAAGGAGTTTCTCAATGAAAGACTTGGGTGAGGCAACATACATCCTCGAAATCTGGATCTATAGAGATAGATCAAGGAGGCTCATTGGATTGAGTCAGAGTACTTATTTGGACAAGGTGTTGAAGAAGTTCAACATGGAATCGTCTAAGAAGGGGTTATTACCGATGTCCCATGGTGTAAAACTTAGCAAGACTCAAAGGGTTATCTTCAGGGTTACCGACGATGATTCTTTCGACTCCGGATGATTTATTATAAACGGAGATGTCGTGCTATCGGAAGAGTTCCAAAGAGCAAGCAAGATGCGTCTGCAACTGAGAGGTTGAGTATATTGCCGCCGGAGGCAAAGAAGGAAGCTGTTTGGATGAGGAATTTCCTCATGGATCTTGGTGTGTGGTTCGTCCAATCCGTTGGACGTGTATTATGACAACAATGGTGCTATTGCACAAGCCAAGGAACCTAGACAGCACCAGAAGAACAAGCACATACTCATGCGGTACCACCTGATTCGCCAGTTCGTGGATCAGGGTGATGTCAAGTTATGCAAGGTACACACGGATGCAAATATTGCGGATCCGTTGACAAAGACGTTACCACAACCGAAGCATGAGGCGCACCTGAGAGCCATGGGCATTAGATGCTTAGACATGTGATGTCGGAAGATTGAATCTAGTGCAAGTGGGAGACTGTTGGGAATATGCCCTAGAGGCAATCATGTATGATGATATTTCCCATTGTATTCATAAAGATATTAAGTAGTCCTTGTATAAGCATCTGATGTGTATCATTGAATATGTGGAACTATGCATTCATGTTGTTTGTACTAAATATCCTTGGTCATTGAGGTTGTGCTGGACACAAAACTTAGACCAATGTGAAAGTTGGATTGATGACTCGGTTCCACTTGTCATGGGCATGGAGATGCTATTCCAACTTACACAGATTCGGCTAAAGAGTTTAGCGAGTCGGATTGACCCATATTGAGTTACAACGAACAAGTTGTCATTTGTATATCTCAGTCAATGTAATCCTTAGACCTGAGGTTGTTGCATAGTCCAAGTTGAGGATCACCTACTTAGGTTCTGTCAAACGCTGATCCGTAACTGGGCAGTTATAAAGGCAGAGTCCGGGTCGACTGAGAATCAAGCTATGTGATGTGAATAACCAAGATGGGATTTTGCCCCTCCACTCGGAGAGATATTCTCTGGGCCCTCTCGTGAGATATGATTCGGAAAGCATGGCCATGCACGACTCGGTTAAGTGTTAACCGAGGCGATCGACTAAGAGTTAGTCGGGTGAATCACTTATCTCGGATCGAGAAGAGAGTCGGACTATTTAAGGGATGACAAATATTCGCCTATAGTCTGACAAGGTATATCGTGAGGAAAAAGGGACTCGGACGCAAGTCGCATTGGAAAGGCAAGTCGTCATGACTCTTTGGTACTTGGGAGTCAGCACGTTCTGGTAGGAGCCGCTACCGACTGATCGATTGTGAGTCGGACTCCAATCGTGTCAAAGTAGCCATGAGCCTGCGGGGTCACACACTTAAGAGTGGGAGCATGTTAGGATTGGATCTGAACCCGTAATCTGGTTGGGTTGGACCTAAACCAGATTAGGACTGAGTTAGTGAGTTGGACTCATGGTGACTAGTGTTATATGTGCTTTAGTGAATGGTTCACGCGAGCAAAGCCCGCGTTCACTCCCTATATATAGTGGAGCACCTTAACCCAGAAAGGTTAATCGTTGTTCGGTTAGGTCATTCCATGTGTTGGAAACCCTAGCTCCTGACAGTCCGGTACCGTAGAACGAACCTAGCAGTTCGCCGCCGGTGCTCCTCCTTGTACGTGTGGATACCGGCAGAGGTGTTGTGCGATCAGCACCAGGACGATCGGATCGTGAGGACCGCACTACATCAACTGACGCGCTTCATCAGTAATCCGCAACTACGCGTCTAGTGGTAAACCTCGTGGCCTTCTACCTCAGCTAGATCTTGGGATCACCACGTTAGAGGAAATTTTTTGTTTTATCTCTGTGTGGCCCAACAGGATAGCCACTTATCACATCGTCAAGGTCAAAGTCTTCTAGGAAATGGGCAAGCCCAAGGCTGAGTGCCGTGGCCGCCCCACGCCGGAAGGCCGACCGCGTCATGAACTCGACGACTGACGGAGCATTCTCCAGATAACGCCATACCTCGACGAGGTCACTAGGAATCACTTCCGTAGGCGATATCTCCTGAAGGTATGCCCGAATGCAAGTCGCGGACAACGTGGCCGAGTCGACCAGAGTGGTCACACACTGCCGCGCGTCGAACGACTGCGCCTCCTCCGAGCTGTCAATAATCCAGCCTGCAGACAAGAGGTGGGCAGTGAGTACATCAACGACTATACAACGTGGCTGTTACAGGCAGAGGAGGAAAATCTTACCAATTAGAGGACGGCAGAGGCCCGTGATGAAGCCCTGAAGCAAGGAGAAGTCGTTCTGCAACCCAACGACGAGTGCGTCAGACACCTTTTGCTCTTCAGCGGCAGCTGTAATAGCAGCTTTCGCTCGCCCATCCGCCGAGCTCGCCTCCGCCTTTGCTTCCTTGAGCTCGCGCTCCAGATCAGCGATCCGCTTTTCGGCTGTACTCAAAGCAGATTGAGCCGCCGTCAGGTCACCCGTCGGGACAAGGCCCTGGCGGACCTCCTCCGCCTTCGCAGCGATCGCTTGAAGCCCCTTGTTCGCCTCCTGGCTGGTAACAATTTCCTTCTCCACGCGACATTTTGCTGCCAGCCTAACAGCCGATTCGCGTTGCAAGCCCTGCGAGCACACTACAATGTCAACAACATTTAAAAATCCTAAGTGCCCACTCGCTGAAATTCAGCGACTAGGCACTCGGGGACTGGACATTGAAAAATCCTAAGTGCCCATTCGCTGAAATTCAGCGACTAGGCACTCGGGGACTGGACATTGAAAAATCCTAAGTGCCCACTCGCTGAAGTTCAGCGACTAGGCACTCGGGGACTGGACGCTGCAAAAACACTAAAAGAATCGGACCACTGAAATTCAGTGGCCCGATCCTTGGGGACTGGACATACCTGGATGGCTGCGCCCAGCATGCCATGGAGTTGTAGCGCGTCCACAGACGCAAGCAGGGCTGGAGTGTGTCCGCGACGCTGCTCGACCTCCGTCTCGGCGACCCTAGGCATTTGGCTCGTTGGCGCTGTGCCACCCGCTGTGGCCGCTTTCGCCATGAAGCGGGGGAAGGTCGCAGCGGATGCCCCAGCACCACTGGGAGCTGGCTCGGCCACTCCGGGTGAGGAAACAGCCTCCTTGGTCTTCGAGGCCACTTCCGCCATAGTCAGAGGTTCGCTCGGGGCAATCGTCGTATCGTCGGAGACCGTGACGACATCGTCGACCTTTAGCCTCTTGGCGCTGTCGGCAGGAGCGACGACTTCGTCGGTTTTCCTTTTCTGTGAGGGGTCCTCCTCGGTGACGACTGGCGGAACCTTGGCCACGGAAGTGTGGCCGATCTTTTTAACTCCAGTCCTGTGAACAACAATATGAGTAAAACTGTCCAATTTCAACGGAAGACAAACATACGAACAAGACTTACTTGGTGACTGGATTGAACCGCAAACCGGTGCGGATGCTGGCCGGTTTCTCCAGCTCGGGCCCCAATTTCTGACTGAGGCCCGTCTCGAACACACCGTGTGCCCAAGACACAGAGGGCTTCTTCGAAGACGAGGCCACGGCAGGAGCCTCCATGATGACGACTGCGGGAGCCCTCCTAGGAGGCGAAGCTGCTGCGGCTGGAGCAGCCCCCAACCCGGAGACCGGGGCAAATGGGGGCGGAAGCGATGCCAGAGGCACCTCGTCCAGGGGAGCGGCAACATCCGACGCTACGCTCGTGCGCGCCGCCTCGCCCTTAGCCGAGCTGGTGGCATCAGAACTAGTCGCAGATCGGGGCGGAGACGTTGGCTTCGCCGACTTCGTATTCCTCCTCGGTGGAGCCTTCACCTCCTTCTTCTTCTTCCTCTTCGACGGCGTGGCTTCACGGCGTGAGGTCTGCTCGGGGATCTCGTCGCCATCATCATGAGGTTCGAGGCTTCTACTCGCCTCGAGATCGCGCTGATGTTGCCCGCGAGTCTTGCGAACCGTCGGTGCGGCCTCTCCCACAGGCTCGTCCTCGTCGTTGTCGTCGTCATCACTCTCGTCGCTCCCGACATCGCCTTTGGCAGGAAGCGACTCGCTCCCGTCCTGGACGGACGAGCTCGAGTTCTCGTCGTCTGCGGGTGGGAGCCACCCTTCCACCACTTGGAACAACTACAGCAGGCATGAGACAACGTCAGCATAACCGCGAAAACATCAACTGCGAATGCGAATGGTGGCAAAAACAGCGACTTACCGTCGGAGCCGGGCGCCTCGCGGTGTAGGGGCGACCCCAGCCTTCGCGTCTAGATACGCTGCTTGGGTGATCTTCTTCAGCGCCAGGACGTAGTCTTCGAGTTTCCACTCGGCGAGGCAGGATTTCGTCGAGTCTTCCCTGCCCGTATACCCGTACATATAATGGTCGCGGCGGGCCAGGGGCACGAGCCACCTCCCGAACCAGCAGTTGTATAAGTTGATGGTTTGGAGGCCCTTCTTCTTCAGGCTGCGGATGGTTTGAAGCATTTCGTCGACAACCATCCGCTGGCCTAGCGGGAGCTTGCCGACCTGGAGTCGACGTGGTTCGGGCCGGTCGGCGGAGTACCTTGGAAGCGCCACCTCGCCATATGGAGTCTCTTCGGTGACGTAGAACCAGGATTTCTTCCATTCGTTTGCCGCCTTGGCGGGCAGCATCAGGTCGAAGAAGGATGCCTTCGACTTCAGTTGAAATGTCAGGCCACCCGGAGCCAGCATCGGGCTGCCTGATTCTTCGCGACTAATCCTCCCATGGAATAGATCTTGCCACAAGGGGAAGTAGGGCCTGCATCCCAGATAGCACTCGCAGAACGCCACAAAAATGGCGAGCTGCTCGATGTTGTGCGGGCCCAGGTCCGACGGCTGGATCCCATAGAAGGCGTAGAAGCGCTGAAAGAAGAGAGAAGTGGGAAACCCCATCCCCCGCTCCAGGTGGCTGGTGAAGTAAATGAATTCTCCCTCGCGTGGGTCCGGAGTCACCTCTCCGGCCGCGGGGATGCGCCATCTGCCGGCGCGCAGGATCCCGGCCTCCTCGAAGGATGCCAGTAGCGCCCTGGTGCACTTGGACCAGCCCCATGGTTCGGTGGAGGGGGGCATTGGTTGGAAGATTCGCGGAGGACGGGGCTCTCTAGATCGATTGGATCGCAATGCGGGGGGAAACGTAGATGGGCGAAATCGGAGGAAAGACGAAGGAGTATTTCCCCGATCGCCTGCCATTCTCCTTATATAGCGGTTGCTACCCACCAATTTCGGGAGCCGTTAGTACGTGGTAATTACGCCAAAGTTACCATTGGATTGCCCCAACGGCTAGTTTTGACCCCATCTGACAGTCCAACTTCATCCATTCGACTTGTCGCTCCGAGCGACTCGATCACTCGTCGACCCAATCACTACAACAGTGACTGAATATTCGCCGACCCGTTCGCCAAGCTGCGACCCTACTAACCACTATTATTGCGACTAGAATAACTAGTTTTTCCTTTTATTTAAGAGTCCATCGCCGATTCGACTGGGCGTCCGCATTGGACCCGTATACACCGACTGCCAACGAACACCTGCGACCAATTAATGACGGCCTCGGGGACTACTGATGGGGATATGCCTACCGGGGTATACCCAGCAGGACGTTTCCGACTAGCCTAGGAACCAGCGAGTGGGCCTGCAGGACGGCGACTGGATCGAGAGCTGGCATGGACTCAAGCGACCGGGCATAGACAAGCCCAATCGGATTAGGTAATAGGATCACCGAGTTGGTAACTGATTGGTTGAGATCTGTAAACCATAGGGAGGTGAGTCTATATAAACCTCCCTAGAGGACGCATAGAGGACACGTTCCATCATCCACCCAAGCGACTCGTTGCCTAGCCGCCGAGCTCGCCCCATTGTACTCTCACCATAATACAATCTAGCAGGAGTAGGTCTTTACCCTCCGGGGGGGCGAACCTGGGTAAACCCCTGTGTCTCCGCCCTCATCTCGCACCGCAGATGGCTGGCTGCCCTTGCCCCATGTTCTACTACTCGCTGCCGATTGCAGCATTTGCCGTTGTCATTCCCACGACAATATGTTAATCTCATCCTCCGCCCGAGCCAAGACCGCCGATGTGGAACCCTGAACCCGGATCAACAAGGAGCGCCGAACTCTCTCTCCTGGAACTCAAATACCGAACCCTCAACACGCCTAGCTCGTGTTCCCAGACGCCATGACCTCCTTCACGGAACCCCAAGGCTGTTGCTCTGAAGACCGATCCTGGTGTCCAAAGCCTGAACCCGTCGAACCCTCGATGAACCCCAAGATCGCCGAGACCCCTCAATGTGTGACCCTTTATCCGAGCCCTATTTTATAATTGATATCTATATGAATTGTTGCATATTAAATTATACATGCTTGCATACATATTGTGGTTTGGGGGCATTATGCCGACTCATCTAATAATAAATATGGAGGTCATATGCAGGAGAATCTAGTCTTATATTGGCTCCATTTAAATTTATGCATCGAACCGTTGATATAATTTTGACTTGTTAAGACAACATTTAAATTACGGGGTATCTAAACAACATGAACCTATTAATTAATTGTCGGGACCTCGGTTCCGCTTAATACTGCCTAATTGCATCGCATCTTTGCCATGTCATATAACATACATGCATCATGCCTGATCTTCTATCGTGGTATTAAATAGTGCATCCGGTGTTTGTGCTAGTGTTTTGCTTCTTCACGGATTAGACCGATGAGTTGATGCGAGTGTCGACCCGATCTTCGGATAAACTTTGGCAATGTTTTCAGGCGAGCATTCTCCCCCTTTCTACCTATTTTACTTTTATAGTTTTTATTTCCTCCTGTTGATCTATTGCTATCCGTGTTGCGATGCTCTAGTTTTCGTACCCGGGATATCCCTTGCAGCCTTATATTGCCTTAGACACATCCTATTACCTGTTGTTTGGTAGATAGTTGGACTTGCGTGTCGTAGTCGCTTGCTCAAGTGTTGTTGCGTGTCGTCAAGTACCACAATTGTTGGAGTATTGTCGTATGTTTAATGTTGGAGGTGATCATGGCTTTAATTATCATTTAATAACTAAAATTGAAGTAGATAAATGCAGAGGCACCGGTGGGTAATAGACAATATTTGGTTTTTAACCGCTCACTGGTGCCCCGTAGGACCCCGAGTTCTTGACACCTGTTCTAAGATCGAGCGGCTAACCACAGGTGGGGTGTGTGGGCACCCCCATCGATTAGTACCTGATTTCAAAGTACTGTACCGGGGACCACAAAGTAGTTTGGGGCTTTATTACTATCCTATACTTATGCCATGCTTTACTGCTTTATTTACGATTGCACGTGGAGCACCTGTACTGTTTTGGATCGCAACACGATTACGCGGTATCGAGAAGCCTAGTTACACTTTTGGGTTCCCAGTCGTTTACAACCGTTCTCGCAAACCCTGGGTCCGTCTCGGAGACCGGATGACTTCGTTACGGGTAGCTTAGTGGGGTGCCCCCCCGTGCTTGCTTTGGGTCTGGGAAACGTCGTGTCCGAAACCCCGTCGACATACCGTTGGGTGTATGTTTTGTGATCTTGTACCTACCTGATCTAACAACAAGGGTGTAGGTGCGTGTGGAAACTTTGGTGCACCCCTGCAGGGTTAAATCTTTTCGAGAAGCCGTGTCCGCGGTTATGGACGACTTGGAGCACAGTTCTCGATCATAGACAACTATAACTAAAGCTTACGGTTATAATTTGACTTGTATCCGATATGACTAGTAACCAGTTTCATTACAACAGAATGGCTAAATAAAAGTACCAACAACTGCTGGGTTTGGGATATCTCATGCTAATTGTATCTAACTAGTAAGTGTCACAACTATAATGGAATGGTTAACTAAAAGTGCCCACTGCTTATTATATCAGGATGACTATCTATACCTGACTAGTAAGTGCTGCAACGATAACTGAATAAATAAAACTGCCAACTGTGTGAGTTACTCGATTGACTTCCTCGTTTGGTCTCGAGGGGGAAAGACCAGGATGGGTACGTTTGGTGGTAGTATCAGGTTGGTTCCGAATAGGTCTTTCTTATCCCTCTCTGATAGCCGCCAGTTTTATGGAGTCTCTATAGGTTGTTTACATCTTTGCCGCATCGCCGCCACCATACCTATGTGGCGAGGACCGCGAATTCTAGTCTCGCCATGTCTTGGCCTCGATCTTGTTGCTTCTTTTCCTTTTCCCTTTGTCGGCACCCCTTTTGTTTAAGCAGGTTTTGAGATCGACGTCGTTAGCAGGGTTACCCTTCTGGCTTGTCCTGGGCAGGGTTATGGACGCCATTGGTTATTCTTCCGGGCTCTTAGCTCAATTTGCATCTTGTCCGTACTCGGACACTGTATCATTTTCAAGGTGATTTGGATCCTTGTACTGTATATCTTTATTCTTGACTCTTTGAGTCGTTGTTATATATATCTGTTCTATGGGTTCCATCGTGGACTATTGTGTAATGGTATTACTTCGTTTTCCACCCGTACGAAAGTGCCTGATGGGCACCTTTGAATCATTTCTATGCGGGTTTGGCGGTAATCGCTGAAACTTTCATAGGACCGATTCTGAGGGTGTTACATCCATCATACTAGAAAATGGAGTCTTAGTCATTTTACCCATTAGACATGCTTCGCATCTTTCAAGTGATTCGAGATCAAGTGATTCAAGAAGTCCATCATAATGGAGTTTCTTCATACGCTTCACTCCAATATGACCAAGACGACAGTGCCACATATAGGTCGAGTTATCACTCAATTTCAAACGTTTATCTTCAATGTTATTAATGTGTGTATTACCACGATCGAGATTCAATAAGAATAGACCATCTATCAAAGGTGCATGTGCATAAAACATATTACTCATATAAATCGAACAACCATTATTCTCGGACTTAAACAAGTAACCGTCTCGCAATAAACATGATCCGGATATAATGTTCATGCTCAACGCATGCACCACATAACAATTATTTAAGTATAAAACTAATCCCGATGGTAGATGAAGAGGTAGCGTGCCGACCGCGATCACATCAACCTTTGATCCATTTCCAACGCGCGTCGTCATCTCGTTCTTCGCTAGCTTCCGTTTATTCCGCAACACCTATTTCGAGTTACAAATATGAGCAACCAAACCAGTATCAAATACCCAGGCACTACTATGAGTACTAGTGAGATACACATCAATAACATGTATATCGGATATACCTTTCTTCTTGATGTTGTCGTTCTTCAAATCTGGCTTGCTCACGTTGTATACACTCGCAGAATCTAACACACCCGATCATCACATGGTGCTTCAAAACAACGAGCTTTTGCAACGGTGCTTACTAAGGATGAACACTTTAAAACTTGAAATTGTGTGCTTGAGGGGTCATCTTATAATGCTACCGTCGTGAACTAAGCAATACAAGATGCATAAAAGGATTAACATCGCATGCAATTCATAATATGTGATATGATATGACCTTTCTTCTTGTGCTTCCGATCTCCATCTTCAAGCACGAACATGATCTCCATCATCACCGGTGTGGCATCAAGGTCAATGGCGCCGCTTCATGGTTGTCATCCACCAGCATCAACTATTACAACTACTTTGAATAGACACACAAGTCTTAACGAAATTTAAAAGACAAACATATGGCTCCTGCCGGTTGCCAACTTACAATAAGGAACATTGCATATATCATATATAATCACAATCATGGCCATATCACATCATAGCACACCCCTGCAAAACAAATTTACACGCCTCTAATTTTCTTTGCATAGTTTACGTGGTTTGGGGCTTTCAATAAGTGACGTTCTAACTTATGAACAAGAACCACAATGTTGATGTTTGAACTATCAAGTACCCGTTGTAAATTGAATCTATACTATGATGGGAGAGACACACACCCGCAAAGCCACTTATGCAATACAAGTTGCATGTTAAGCGTGGAGAAAGTCTCATGACGATGTCATGTAAGGTTAACCCGGGCCGCTTCATCCCATCATACCGCAAGATGCAAAGTACACAAAAAGCAATTGATAATAAAAGCACCACCGCCCACAATGACCATTGTGTTCTACTCGTGCAACAGATCTACATATAGACATGGCTCTGATACCACTGTAGGGGTTCGTAGCATGGAAAACAAAAAATTTCTACCGCATGCACACAAACAAGACAAGATCTATATACTAGATTGTAGCAACGAGTCGATAGAAGCACTCACCCTCGAAGATTCCAAAGTGGTTAATGAGAGCAAATTCTCGTGGGTGATGTAGTCGTACACTTGCCGATCTCAAGATCGCGTAGACGATCCTTCCGGCGCTGCGTTCCGGCAGCGCTTCCGCAATCGGTCACACATTCGGTACTCGGTGAAAACCTTCCTCTCCCTTGTTCCAGCAGGCAGCGAAGGTTGTATTTCTCCCCTCACGATTTCGGCAGCACGACGGCGTGGTGTCGGAAGTAGAGGGAAGATCCCGCAGGGCTTCGCGTAAGCCGGTGCGAGTTATGGTGGATCTAGGGTCTCCTGGTGATCTAGGGTTTACAAGACCAGGAGGAGGAGGAGGTGTCGGCGGCGGCTAAGGCGTCGGCGACGGACCGACGGCAGCGACGGACCGGTGGCGACGACGGACCGTGCGGCGGTGGCGTCTTGGCGGCGGCGGCGCATGGGGTAGAGGGCTAGGGCTTGGTGTTTTTGGGCAGCCCTCCCCCTCTATTTATGAGAGGGGGAAGCCTTGGGAGGGGTGGGTATGAATCCAAACCCAAACCCAAGTTGGATAGAGAGAAGGACTCGTTCCTTCTTCCACTAGGAAACCATTGTTCCAGTTTGACTTTTCAAACTCACGTTTGACTTTCAATTTAGAGCTTTAATTCTCTCTCACAAATGGTCACAGCAAGTGACCTAGGATATGATCCAATCATTCCACTTACCCATGACACATTCATGGACCATTCCCCTTCCGGACCGGTGAACCTTCTAGAACCTCTCCGATGAAAACATCAAAATCATTCCCGAACTCCGGAATCGGACTTTCCTCATATCAATCTTATTCTCCGGACCATTCCGGATCTCCTCGTGATATCCTGGATCCCATCCGAGACTGCGAACAACATTCGGATCCCTACTATCATTCCATATCTACTAAACAACATCGAATCCTTAAGTGTGTCTCCCTACGGTTCGTGAATTATGCGGACATGATCGAGACACTTCTCCGATCAATAACCAATAGAGGAATCTGGAAATTCATATGGTTCCCACATATTTCTACGATTACTTTGCGATCGAATGAACCACTTACATACGATACCAATTTCCCTTTGTCTCATGATAGTTTACTTATCCGAGGTTTTGATCGTCGGTATCTCTGCATTACTAGTTCAACCTCGTTACCGATAAGTACTCTTTTCTCGTTCCCGTGATATGTGATCCCTTGTGAGCCAGTCGCATGCTTGCAAGTCAATTGAATGACATTCCACCGAGAGGGCCCAGAGTATATCTATCCATCATATGGATGGACAAATCCCACTCTTGATCCATATGCCTCAACACATACTTTCCGAACACTCAATGCCACCTTTATAGCCACCTAGTTACGGTGTGTTGTTTGATGTCATCAAAGCATCCTTCCGGTGACGGTGATTAGCATGATCTCATGGTCGAAGGAATTAGGTTACTATGTATCAGAAAGCTTATAACAAACGAACTATTGAAATGACTTGATCTTTATGCTACGCTTATCAATAGGAGTATGTCCATCATACCATTCTCCTAATGATATGATCTTGTAGTTAATAACATCTCAATGTTCATGATCGAGAAACCACGATCATCTATTAACCAACAAGCTAGTATTATAAAGAGGCTTTACTTGGGACTCTAATTTAGTTTACAAATCACACATTTATTAATGTTTCCGGTTAATACTATTATAGCATGAATTTAAACATTTATCATAAACACAAAGATATAATAATAACCACTTTTATTATTGCCTCTAGAGCATATCTCCAACATTCCCATGGCATAGTTAACACATAGAAATTCCATGCAAGTCCTACTTAGAAATATCACTAATGTATAGTGAAAATAATGGGACAAAAGTATGAAGCACCACTTACCCTTTTGGTTGAGAATATAAGTTCACTCCTTGATCTTTCAATAGTCACACTCTTCAAAATTCACTATTATTCAATCAAGGCACAAATTCAATCTAGCATTCAAACAATTCATCACATAAAATAATAAAAACAAAACAATGCATGCAAACATGCAAAAGATTGTTTTATTTTGAAAGGTGGTTTCTAATAGGCTATAAACATTTTAAAACACTTATTGGTCATTTATAAAAGTGACAAGGTCATTTGAAAACAAGTTAGTGAAAATGGCCACTTTAGATCATTTTTGTTATGCTAGAAATGATTTAAATCAAAGTAATAATTTCTAGTGTTTGACAAATATATTTTTAAACACAAATGTTAGTGTTTCTGGTCAAAGTGTTTTAAAAAATCATTTACAAAAGCTTTCACTCAAAAACCAATTTTAAATTAAGCACCATTTTATTTTACTAGAAATGCCTTTATTCAAAGTAATAATTTTTCTAGGGTTCACAAAATATATTTAAATCCCAAAACTTGGTGTTTAGGGTCAGAGATTTTAATTCAAGCCATTTTCAAAAGGTTTTACTCCAAAAGCAGTTTTAAACCATAATCAACATTTTTATTTAACTAGAAATGCTTTTATTTAAAGGTTTATTCCTTAGCATCACAAAATATACTTTTAAATCTACAAGTTGATTTTTATGGTCAGCAGGTTCAAAAAAATCCATTTACAAAAGATTTTACCCTAAAAACATTTTTAGAATAATTTTTTATACTCAAACTAGGCCTACACATGTTTCTGCAAAAACAACCAATTTTACTGAATAAAAATACTAAACAAAGGGCATGGTTGGAAAGTATTCTTTTTTTCTGATTCCAATGATATAAAGTTTGCAAAATTTGGACGTGTAGATTTAAAGTTATGAATTTTAAAACATCACACATCTAATAGAACATTTCTGTTTTTAAAAGCAAAGACAGGGCTACATGTCATATTCCTATTGGACGATACCATTTCGTCTGGATCACGCATTACAGACTATAGGATTAAAAGGAATTTGTGTGGCTCAGATCATCGCATACCCCTTCGTTAAGTGAAACTATCCTATCACTACGATCTAGATCTGACGGCTCTCAGCGCATTGAACAGAAACTGGTGGCGCTGGCGGTGGCGGCGCTCGGGCTGCGACGTTGCTAGCAATACAAGAAGTGAGAGAGGGAGAGAAATAGCTCACAATGATCGCAGTGTGTTGCTGATGCTCAACATGCTCGCGGGAAGGCAGGGGCGCTCGGAGTTACTGGTGATTCCTCGCCGGAGAAGCTTCTGGCGACGGTGTGCTCGGGCTGTCGTCGTTGGCGACATTACGGACCGCGCTAAGACAAGACAAAGGTTGCATTAGCTGCACACGAGGTCGGTGATCACGCGCGTATCAACGAGAGGGAGAGGGGAATATGGGGCTTACGGGGAGACATCGCCGGAATCGAAGCAAACGGCGGCGGTGTTCTGCCGACGTTGTTGCCGAGGCTACGGGGCACACACGAGCGAGAGGAAGGTGCCAGGAGGTGCGCAGGAGGCTGGGGATCAGTCTCGTTTGCTCTGGGGGCAGTGGGGTGGTGTGTACTGGCCGGAATTGTGGCCGGAGTTCGTCGGGACAGTGGGGGCGCGAGCTTGAAACTGTAGCATCCTCGGGGCAGAGGGGAATTGGCGACCGAGAGGAAAGGGAGAGGGGACGTGGGCGATTAAGTGGGCGTGGTTGTAGAGCGGAATCAACACGACATTAACTCGAATTTACGTGAGGGATCAATTGATAGAGAACGGCAGCGAGGTGAGGGGAAAGAACGAGTCGCGGGGTGACCGTTTTCAAGCGGCGCCGCCATTATAACACTCAGCACGCACACCCGTGTCGAACGCCCTCGCTCCCGTAGCTCAGCACACTCCCAGATGTTCGATTTGACCACAACATGTAAGATCTCCGTTGCTTATGTCATGATGACATCAACATGGTGCAATAAGTGCCTTTTCTTTTTTATTAAATGATTTTTGAAATTGATTTCTGGAATTGGAAATACCCCTGTGGGCCACCCCTGTCAGCATTTTAATCATTTCCTAAAATGTTTTCTGAAATTAATAAACTTATGACATGTGGGCCCAATTTGGAAAATAATTTAAATATTCCAAAAATGTTTTATAGTTTCCTAAAATGATTTAAAATGGATTTAAATTGAGAAAAATCATAACTACTTCATTTTAAATCAGAAAATATGTATAATATATCAAAATGATCAGAAAAATAAGATCTATACAATAGAAACATTATCATGCATTATTAATCAACTTACATTACAAGTTTAAATAGAAGAACATAGTAACCCCTCATAGGTGATTCCGGAGTTTCCCCAAGTTAGGGTTTGCACCCCTCGAAACCCCGATTAAACTGCCGAGCATGTCTTAGGGTTACATTTTAGTACAAATCAACTTATCATATCATCATACTTGATTGAGCATTGCATTGATGCCATGTGTTGATTGTTGCCTTTCTTTCCGGTATTTGGTTCTTCTCCAGTAGAATACGATATCAGAATCGAGATCGAGATTGAAGACCAAGATCCACACTGTCGAAGCTCAAAGACCAATACTTGATCAACTATAACCAAGTCAAGTACCATGTGTCCGAAGCTATGCTTTCTGGATATCAACAGGCGAAGGCAAGCGAAACCCCACACATACAAAAGAATCCTGCTATGCTTTCAAAGTATTTCAATTCTTGTCATGTGCATACGATTGTAAAGTATTTTATCGATAGATACAGTAATCCTATATGGTGCATGTCCCCTTTGAACCTATAATCCCTGATCCACTGCTCCTAGCATAACTAGGGTTTGGCTTTGTGAGCGCTGCTAGAGCTACTTTATCTGTTGTGCTTAGCCATGCTTTAGTAGTTTTGCTGGTTGATGGATCCGAGCTCCAAATGAATCTAGTTTGACAGGAGAACATGGTATGATCTGGTGATGTGAGGTAAACATGCTAAGGCTTGTATGGGAGTCCACATGGGTTGTGGTTTTTGAAGTCCCATACTTGTCACCCTTAGGACCCGAGTTCTTGCATATGGACCAAGATGAGCGTACAACCACACGGGGGTTTATGGGGAACCCTTGACACCAACTTGCCTAGTCTGATCCATGAGCCCGTAGTTTGAGGATTTATTCCGCACTCGCATGGAAAAAGGTTTTGTAAAATGGTGTAAACATATAGGACGTGGCCGGGTGAAAGGTGCACGACACTGAACTGGATCCCGGTACACAGAGTCGAGGACTGCCTGGGAGTATGGCCAACTACCGCAGCCGGGAGCCCTTTTGGTGACTCATGGATTAGGCCAAAGTAAGGGAAAGGTTTTGGTCGATCACCCTCTACCAACACACCAAGGAAGAGTGTCAAGTGACGCTAAGAGTCGGTCGGCACATGTGGGTATATTTGTACACCCCTGCAGGGTTATTTCCAAAATATGTGTCCATAGTTATGGATGACTTGGTGACCTGATTCTAAGATCATAGAGAACTATAACCTAATCGTAAAACTTGGCAGATCAACGTGTGCTTAAGGATGCTTCCTCATGGGTACGAGGGGGTGAACCAAGTAGAGGTTCGATGATGATGACTTGGTGGATATAAAAAATGATGATCAATACTTTTGAGATGTCGCTCTCTTATCCCCTTTTAAAACACTCTATTTAGACGAGCTTCTTCTCCCTCCTATTTTATAAAAAAGATGGCTTTATTGTAAAACAACTCCACCAGCCATAAGTCTTGCGGAGTACACCCTATACTCACTCTTGCTTTGTTGATACTTTTGCAGCAGAGTAAGTGTTACCATAGAAGATGAGTTTGCTACAACATCGACATCAACGAGTAGATTGGGATTCTCGGTCGTCTGTCTATAATCTATGGAATGGGACGTCATCGTTATGATTTAGGCCTCTTAGGCCATTTATTAAGTTTGCTACACTTAATAGCATAATTTGCGTTCCGTTGTTTGATATTTGTGGTCAGTAACCTCTTCTTATAATATTTTGGTTCTTCGCTCAGTTATGAGCTTGATCTAATAATTTTTGTGTCATAGGGCCATTGACGTGTTACTGATTCTTCACTGTATATCCTCGAGCTCAAGGTTAAGATTATGTCAGACGGAGGTCTGGGATTTGTTTAGACCTGATCCCGGGGGTGTTACACTTCTTTATCAATACAAGGAATTTAATAGTTTATAATTTATAAACTCTCTAAATATTATATTTAATATTTTTATGGTAACATATATTAATTTAAGAACTTAAAAGTAATTTTTATTTAATTTAAAATCCAATTAATATTTCCTTAAAATTCCATAAGTAATAAGTGTTTTAATATATGTAATTTAATTTCATTAGATTAAAATACAAACTAGCATTTTTCTGAGATATGATATTTATTTAGGATCACAAAAGTGGATTTTTTAGGTGTCATATTTATTTTTGTAAAATTCCATAAGTAATTTATGTCATTAAAATAATTAACTTAAGTTTTATTATCCTAAAACACCATTTATTATTTTTATTAGGTAGTTTATATTTTTATGAACACTTGGGCATATTATTTTTATTTTTTAGGGTTTTTATTTATTTTTTAGAGCTTTTTTAGTACTGTGGTATTTTGGTCTTTTGATAATTGGCTAGAGGTTTTTCTTTTCTTCAAATCTGGCCTGGACCATTAGGTTGGCCCAGCCCGAACCGACCCAGTGGGCTGGGGTCAAACCTACTGCGTTACACTAGGCTGACCTCGACTGGCCTAGTATCTCGTATCTCCCCTTTCTCTCACGCGCACGACGCGTCCTCACCCCTCTATGGCGATTCAGTGCTGCCGTCGCCGCTGCGCTCGATCCTGTCCGCTCCTGGACACCCAGCCGTCGTGGTACGAGTTGTTCCAGATGACGATGTTGTGTCGCTCTACCCTGCTTGATTCATTTCTCGCACTCTCTATTGGCTGCGCCGCCACCTCTCTGTGCCTAGGGTTTGAACCCTAGCTCCAACGTGGTACTCTGGCGATGCGGTGTTGTTGTTATGGTGTTGGGGTGCTCCTATGGCCACCGTGTCTGCGGCTTGGCATGGGTCGCAGCGCCTTCTGGTGCTCCCCGTTCCGCCATGTACACCAATAATGACCACTAATACGTCATAAACATATCTATAATTTTTGATGCTCCATGCTTGTTTTATGCCAACTATCTTATGTTTTGTCTACACTTTGAGGTATTTTTATACATTTTCTAGGACTAACCTATTGACAAGATGCCATAGTGACAGTTGCCTGTTTTTTGTTATTTTTGGTCTCAGAAAAGCTAGAAAAGAAATATTCTCGGAATTGGCCGGGACAAAAGCCAAAGTCACTATTTTTACAGAAGACTCACTGAGCCCGAAGGAAAGACGGAGGAGGGCCACGAGGCGTCCACACCCTATGGTGGTGCGGGTACCCCCTGGTGGCGCCACCAGGGGGTGTGGCCCCCTGGCCGCCCTCCTGCCTCGCCTCTTTGCCTATATAAAGCCTCCGAAGCAAAAACCCTAAAACAATCAGCCTCCATCCAAGAAAAGTTCCACAACGCCACCGCCACCGAAGAGTAGATTCAGGGGGCAGAAGTCTCTGTTCTGGCACCCTGCCGGGATGGGGAATTTCCCCCGAAGCCATCTCCATCGATCTCCACCACCATCTCCATCGTCGTTGCTGATTCCCATGATGAGGAGGGAGTAGTTCTTCCTCGAGTCTAAGGGCTCTACGGATAGCTATGTGTTCATCTCTCTCTCATATATATATATGCGTGACCTTATTATGGTCATGAGCTTTGTAATCAAGTAGATCTATCTGCTACTCAAGTTTTTTAATTGTAATCTCCAGTTATCCCCACATGTGTGAAGGTGACAGTGTGCAAACCATGTGGCACTTAGGCTATAGATTAAAGAAATAATTATCATGAGTTATATTTGGAGTTGGACGTCTCTATGAAATTGTGGTGTTTGTAGGAACCATCTAGCACTCAAGGTTTCAATGTGGGGTTATCTATATGGGGAATGCGAACTTTAAGGAGTGCTTTTGTAGCCCTACCGTGGATTAGAGTTGTCCAACCGGAGAGTAGTATAATGAAGCGAATATATCTATATGAGAGTGTCCACTAGTGAAAGTATGATACCTAGGCCTTGTTTCTAAGCATTGAAACACTATTTACAATTAGTCATGTTACATGTTTGCTTGCTTCTATCTTTATTTCAGATTGCCTTTAGTCTCTTCCTCACCGTCAAGCTCTTTTCTCGCACCGTTGTCTTATAATCATCCATACTACTTGTATTTTACTATCTCTTCGCCGAACTAGTGCATCTATACACCTGACAAGTGTATTGGGTGTGTTGGGGATACATGAGACTTCTTGTATCTTGATTGCAGGGTTGCTTGAGATGGATACCTTTGACCACTCCCTCCCTAAGTTCGATAAACCTTGGCTAATCCACTTAAGGGAAACTTGCCGCTATTCTACAAACCTCTACACTTGGAGGCCCACCAACTGTCTACAAGAATAGAAGTGCGTAGACATGAAGCTCTTTTCTGGCGCCATTGCCGGGGAGGTAAGGTAAAAGGTACTCACATCCTCTGGCTACTAAGTTATCTTCTAGTACTGTTGCTGGCGTGTGAGTGCTCTAAGTTATTTCCTTTAGATTCTGCAATTTTGTCTTTTTGTTTCTTGTTTTCACTAGTTAGGCTTAATGGAAAGCAACAAAAAATTAGAGAGCTTTATAGTATTTATCTTGAGTTAGGACATGAAGTGTTTAAAGAGAAAATTAAAAAACCTATGGAACTTTATTTGCATGCTAATAGCAATGTTATTAGTATGAATTCTTTGAACACCATTATTGATAATGCTATGGAAAAGTCTAAGCTTGGGGAAGCTAGTTTTTATGAAAATGATCTTTTTAGTTCCCCAGCTTTAGAGGAGAAAATTTTCTTTGATGATACTTTACCTCCAATATATGATGATTACAATGATGAATATGATATTTCCAGTCCACCTAATATTGAGGAGAAAATTAATTATCATTACAATATGCCTCCTATATTTGATGATTATGTTGATGAGAATAATAACAATAGCTATTTTGTTGAATTTTCTCCCACTATAATTAATAAGAATGACTACGCTTATCTGGAGAGTAATAATTACTTTATGCATGTGGCTCATGATAAGAATGTTTTATGTGATAGTTATATTGTTAATTTTATTCATGTTGCTACTGAAAGTTATTATGAGAGAGGGAAACATGGTTTTATGCATCTCAACAATATTAAGTTTCCCCTCTTTATGTTGAAAATTTTGAAGTTGCGCTTGTTTTCTTTCCTATGCTTGTGCTTTGTGTTTTCATGACTTGTTTCTTTACAATATTATATTTCATAGGAAGTGGGTAAGGCTTAAATGTGTTTTGAATTTGCTTCTTGATGCTCTCTTTTGCTTCAATTCATATTTCTTATATGAGCATCTTCTCAAACTATCAAGCCTAACTTAAAGGCGTTAAAGAAAAGTACTTCTTGGGAGATAACCCAAAAGTTTTAGTTGAGTCTTGGAAGTTATTACTTCTGTAATAACCTCTCCTTATAATTTTTATTTGGTTTTTGTGCCAAGAATAACCTCTAATGATAAAGAAGTAAGATTTGGGGAAGTTGCTGTCCCAAAACAAACTTTTGTGCTTCACTGTAAAAATTCATGAAAAATCTATGTATGTCGGATTGAGCTATAATTTTCTGAGTAAATCCCCCAGGTTGTTAGCTAACTTTCTTTGGATCAACACCTTTTGATTTGATCAACATAAGGTCTTCAAAAAAATCTGTTTTTACCTGCTGGTCTATTTTGACAGATTTCTGCTATTATTTGCATTTGCTGCTTATCAATTTCTTGTTGAGTTCTTTTTGGTAGAATTGAGATTTTTAAGGGAATTTCTTCAGTAGATTGTGTTCTTAATATAAGTTTTGTTGTGTTGAACTAAACCCAAAAGGTTTATTACTTTTGAATGCACTAATGTTGCTAATGAAGATTGTGTGAAGTTTTGTGTGAAGGAAATTTTCAAGTGTAGGGGAAGAATGATGTAATGAGATGAAGAATGGACAAAAGCTCAAGCTTGGGGATGCCACCTCATGTCACCCCAAGAAATATTCAAGAGGTACAAGCATCAAAGCTTGGGGATGCCAAAGGCATCCTGTGGCATCCCGCAAAACCACTACTAGAAAATCGCGTTGAATTTGTGCATTGCATCGGCATCATCATGCATTGTTCGCATAAAACTATTTCGCAAAACCCGTCTTTGTCTTCTAAACGCCCATCTTTATTCAAACGCCAAAAACCCCGGGGCTCCGGAGTATTTTGTTTTGTTGCATTCGGGTTGCAACGGCCCAATGAAATTAAATAAAAGATTTAATTTGTTTTAGTAGGGGCAGTCGAACGGGCCGTGTAGACCCGAACGACCGCCCCAGTTTTTCTAATCGGTCCACCCCAACCTGCCCCTCTAATTCCTAAACCTACCCAAATTCCTACCCAACCTACCCTCCACCTCACTCCCACCAATCCAGACCCGCCACCTCACCCTCTCCCCTCCCCCTAACCAATCTAAAACTGCCACCTAGCCTACCCCCTTCTCTCTCTCCTCACAGCCTCCTCTCAACACCTGCACTCAACCCAGCACGCCCTCGCACCCTTCCCTGCCCATCGCAAGCACACACGCACGCACGACACGCAGCACGCACCCATCCCACCAACCCTGCTGGCCCCACCCGGTCCCACCTCTCTCTCTCTCCCCTCCCCAGGCTCTCCCTCCCGCGCGCAGCCCTCCGTGACCGGCCGTGGCCGCCCTCCTCGCTTCGCTTCGCCGCGCTTGCTCCCTCGGCCCGGCCCGCACTGCACTCCGCCTTGACCCGCGCGCCAGGCCCCATCCCGACCCGCTCCCTCTCCCCACCACCTCTCCTCCCAGCGCCCGCCTCCGCGTCCCAGTCCCGCCCGCTGCCGCGCTCTCGCCGAGCCAGCCTCCTCGCCCAGGCAACCCTTGCCGGCGCGACTCCGCCCGCTCTAGTCGCCTCCAGCTTCGCCCGGCCTCGCTCCGTCACCTTAGCCTTCGCCGCCCGCTGGCTGTGCAGGCTCGCCGAACGCCGCCCGCTCGGGCGGACCGGCCTTGCCGCCTCGGCCGCCCGCGCGCGGCCGCATCGCGACTCCGGCCGCCTCCCGCGTCGCGCTCCGCCCGCCAGCCCAGCACCTCCGGCCATCTCCTCGGTAGCGACCCCAACCTCCTCCCCGCCGGCGTCGATCCGTCTCTGCCTGACCCCACCTCAACGGCCGCCTCGTCCGCTGCCCGGCCCGACCGGCGCGCCCGGATGCAGCGTCTTCGCTTCGCCCGACCACAGCACAGCGCCGCCATGGCGACCACCGACCGCTGGTGGACCCGCACCCTCCGTCTTTGGGCCTCTGCCGTGTCCTTGGTGGGCCACATTGCGTCTTGCTTTGTAGGTGCTCTGCGAGACTCCATCCGTCCGGACATCCGGAGGTTCGGGCGTAAGCAACTACGGGGCGAAGGCGCGGGCATAAATCTCCGGATTCAAGCGTCGCAACCTCGATTCGAGCCGATCCATAGCGGCGCGTACCAAGATCCCGGAAAGACCCGTCACCCGAACAAGTCCGCCGTCGACAATAGAAGCGGCACCCTTCAAGATCTTCTCCCGTTACGACAAGACCGCCTCACGGACCGAAGACCTTTTCGCCGTGCCACAAGATCGACATCACGACGCGAACCGGCCGAGAACCCCAGCGGGAACCACGACACGGATACACCGAGTTCTTCCTCAAGGCATGAGTTTCACCTCGGACACCGAGTCGCGAGACCCAGATGCGACAAGAACGGCACCGACCGGAAGTAGCCGATGCGACACCGACCCAAGATCTGCCCCGCGACCGAGAACGCTTCCGTCGAACACTGGATCCCGAGACCGGACCCTGGACCCTGTCGGACCCCGAACCCTCGGAACCTCAAGATCGTCGAACCCCCTCTGATGTGTGACCCTTTTCCTCGTTACCCTATTTGATAATATAATAACAACTTGTTGCATATTTAACCATTCATCTCGCATGCATATCTGTGGTTTGGGGGCCTTAGGCCGATTCACCTAATAATTAAACATGGGGCCCATATGCGGGCAAATCTAGTCTCATATTGGCCTCATTTAAACATGTGTAGCGAACCGGTATCTTATCTTGCCTTGTTGAAACAACATTTAAATTGCGGGGTAGCTAAACAACTTGAACCATCTAATAATTTTCGGGACCACAGTTCGCTTAATCTTGACCTAATTGCATCGCTTTGCCATGCCATCCATCATACATGCATCATGCCGATCTTACGTGTATTAAATATTGCATCCGGTGTTTCTTCTAGTGTTTTGGTTCTTCAGCGGATAAGGCCGTTGAGTTGATGTGAGCTTCGCCCGACCGGTCAAACCCTTGGCAATGTTTGATGAGCATCTCCCCTTTCTACCTATCTTACTTTTATAGTATTTACTTCCCTCTGTTGATCTTTGCTATACGTGTTGCGATGCTCTAGTTTTCGTTCCGTGTTATCCTCGCAGCCATATACAGCCTTGGACACATCCTATTACTGTTGTTTGGTAGATAGCTGGACCAGCGTGTCGTGATCGCTTGCTCAACTGTTTTGCTTGTCGGCTAGTACCACCCTTGTTGGAGAAATTGCCGCATGTTGGCGTTGGAGATGATCATGGTTTACTTATTGTTCACTTTACTTTCTGTTTAACAACTAAAATTGAATTAAGCGAGGCATCGGTGGGTGATAGGTAGATTTGGTTTCCGGCCCACTTGTGTCCCGTGGGACCGAGTTCTTGACACTGTTTCGAGATCGGTAGCGCTAACCACGGTGGGGAGATATGGGCCCCCATTGATAATTACCTGATTTCAAAATCTTGTCTTTGGGGGCCACAAAGTAGTTTGGGGCTTTATTACTATCTGTACTTATGCCATGTTTACCGCTTTATTTACGATTGTGCGTCTTGCACTTTGTCTTTATTTTAGGATCGGGACACGATTCATCTTAAGCGGTCCCGTTTGAGGGATTTCTTTGTCGTGACCGTAATA
Organism: Avena longiglumis; assembly: GCA_030063025.1. Classification (NCBI taxonomy): domain Eukaryota; kingdom Viridiplantae; phylum Streptophyta; class Magnoliopsida; order Poales; family Poaceae; genus Avena; species Avena longiglumis. The sequence continues at coordinate 7,218,105 of CP125979.1, forward strand.
CAAACCACGAGACCGTTTTGAGAACCGGCCGTTGCGGTGTCGACTCGGTGGGGTGGCCCCCACGTGCTTGCTTTGTGCAGGAGCGTCGTGACTTAGGCCCGCCGACATACCGATGGGTGTATGTTAGCCGATGCGGCAAAAGGGTCAGTGCTGTGGATACTTTGGTGCACCCTGCGGTTAAATCTTTTAGAAGCCGTGTCCGTGGTTATGGACGACTTGGAGCACGATGTCGATCATAGACAACTATAACTAAAGTTCTTGTCTTAAATTGACTTGTTTCCGACATGATTAGTAATCAGCTTCACTTCAACGGAATGGCTAAGTAAAAGTACCAACAACTGCTGGGTTTTGGGTTATCTCATGCTATGTGAATCTGACTAGTAAGTGATGCCACTATAACGGAATGATTAACTAAAAGTGCCCACTGCTTATTTTATCAGGACGATTATCTAAACCTGACTAGTAAAGTGCCGCCTTCTATAACGGAATAAGTAAAGCGCCAACGTGAGTTCCTCGGTTGACTTCCTCGTTTGGTTACGAGGAAAGCCAGGATGGGTTTGTTTGGTGATAGCTTGAGTTGGATCGGTTGGTCATTCTCACCCCTCGATAACCGCCCGGTTGTATCGAGTCTCTACAGGTTGTTTAGTGCATCTTTGCATTGCCGATCGATCCACCATACCTATGTGGCGAGGACCGCGAATTCTAGCCTCATGTGTCTTGGCCTCGATCTTGGCGCTCCTTCTTTTCCTTGCCCTTTGTCACCTTTGTTTAAGCAGGTTTTGAGATCGGCCGTTAGCGGGGTTACCCTTCCGGCTTGGCAGGCGAGTTATGGACGCCATTGGTTATTCTTGAGGCTCTTAGCCCCATTTGCTTCTTGTCCGTGAGCAGACTCTATCGTTGTCAAGGTGATTTGGATCTTTGTACCGCATATTTGTATTCTTGGCTCTTTGAGTCATTGTTATATATATCATTACGTGGGTCCCATCGAGGACTGTTGTGTAATGTTATTACTTTGTTTTTCCACCCGCACGAAAGTGCTGGTGAGCACCTTGAATCGTTTCTATGCGGGTTTGGCGAATTTTGCTAAAACTTGCATAGGGCCGATTCTGAGGGTGTTACAGAGTGGTATCAGAGCTCAGCAGTTGCGATACCCCACAAGTCCAGCCTGTAGGATAACCTAGCTAACGGCCGAAGTAGAGTGTCAAAAACTATTTTGAAAAAAATCGGTTGGATAGTTCTGATTAGGTCTGATTTTACTCCTTACCCCTCTGCTGCTCTTCTCTTACCCCTACGTGTTTTGAATCCGCTCTCCTCTCTTTCTTCGAGTTCAGGAATTCTCGTGGTTGGGTTTCCATCGTACCTTTAGGGTTTCGCTTCCTCCTTTGATAACGGTGTTGCTACATCTGGTCTTCATGCTATCCGAGGGATCCGTCTACGGTGTTACCATTCTTTGTTCCTTGTTTGTGCCTTCCGGTGTTTTCCGACGCGACGACATCCTCTACGCCAGATCCGATGCAGAGTCTGCATCACTCCTTTGATCCGAACCTCGCCTGTCGAGATCTTCAGTCTGAATCCTGTGAGTTGGTTGCATGATCTGTCTATTCGTGTACATAGTAATGCTTTGAGTGCGGGATGGAGTCGCGACCATACCACTACTCTTATCATTCGCTGATGTACATTGAATGATGGATCGATGCAATTTACTCCTTCCGCTGAAGTAGAGGTGGCCTTACCCTCCACTTCGTCCGTTGTTTATCCGGAGTGTTCTCTTGACGAACAGGGACAACGACCTCTTGTTAGTGGTGTCGCGAAGATCTACACGAAGCGAGAGGATCAGACCGCCGACCTTCTTTCCGGTACCATGAGGCGGATCTCGAGGGCGAGATCCATTGTTAGTGGTGTCGAATTGTGGCATCCCGCAAAACCACTACTAGAAAATCGCGTTGAATTTGTGCATTGCATCGGCATCATCATGCATTGTTCGCATAAAACTATTTCGCAAAACCCGTCTTTGTCTTCTAAACGCCCATCTTTATTCAAACGCCAAAAACCCCGGGGCTCCGGAGTATTTTGTTTTGTTGCATTCGGGTTGCAACGGCCCAATGAAATTAAATAAAAGATTTAATTTGTTTTAGTAGGGGCAGTCGAACGGGCCGTGTAGACCCGAACGACCGCCCCAGTTTTTCTAATCGGTCCACCCCAACCTGCCCCTCTAATTCCTAAACCTACCCAAATTCCTACCCAACCTACCCTCCACCTCACTCCCACCAATCCAGACCCGCCACCTCACCCTCTCCCCTCCCCCTAACCAATCTAAAACTGCCACCTAGCCTACCCCCTTCTCTCTCTCCTCACAGCCTCCTCTCAACACCTGCACTCAACCCAAAGACGCCGCACCCTTCCCTGCCCATCGCACACACACGACACGCAAAGACGCACCCATCCCACCAACCCCTGGCCCCACCGGTCCCACCTCTCTCTCTCCTCCCAGGCTCTCCTCCCAGCCCTCCCGTGACAGCCATGGCCGCCTCCTCCTTCGCTCGCCGCTTGCTCCCTCGGCCCGCCCCCGCCGCACTCCACCAGCGCCATCCCCATCCCCGCGCTCTCCCCACCACCTCCTCCCAGCGCCCGCCTCCCGGTCCCCTGCGCTCACAGCCTCTCCGCGAGCCAGCCTCCTCGCCCAGTAGACGCCCGCCGCCGCTCCGCCCTCCGGCCGCTTTCGCCGCCGCCTGGCTTCGCCAGACTCGCCCGCGCTGGCCAGGCGGACCAGCCTTGCCGCCTCGGCCACAAGGCCAAGGCCGCCTCCAGCCGTCGCGCTCGCCAACCAGCACCTCCGGCCATCTCCTCGCGCGACTCCAACCTCCTCCCCTTGGCGTCGATCCGTCTGCGACCCACCTCAACGGCCGCCTCGTCCGGCCCCGACCCGCCAGATGTCGCAGGCGCTTCGCCCGACCCGGCAGCGCGCGAAGCGACCCACCGCTGGTGGACCCGCACCTCCGTCTTTGGGCCTCTGCCGTGTCACTGTGGGCCTGTTGCGTCCGGCTCAGAGGTGCTCTGCGAGACTCCATCCGTCGGACATCCGGAGGTTCCGGACGCCAAGTCTGACACGGGGCGAAGGCGCGACGCCAAGTCTCCGGCTTCAAGGCGTCGCAACCTCGATTCAAGACCGATCCAAGCCGGGCGTACCAAGATCCCCGGAAAGACCCCGTCACCGAACAAGTCCGCCGTCGACAATAGAAGCCGGCACCCTTCAAGATCTTCTCCCCGTTACGACAAGACCGCCTCACGGACCCGAAGACCTTTTCCGCCGTGCCACAAGATCGACATCACGGACGCGAACCCCGAAGCCGAGAACCCCGACAGGAACCACGACACGGATACACCGAGTTCTTCCTCAAGGAACGCCCAGAGTTTCACCTCGGACACCGAGTCCGCCGAGACCCCAGATGCGACAAGAACGGCACCGACCCGGAAGTAGCCGATGCGACCCGACACCGACCCAAGATCTGCCCCGCGACCGAGAACGCTTCCGTCGAACACTGGATCCCGAGACCGGACCCTGGACCCTGTCGGACCCCGAACCCTCGGAACCTCAAGATCGTCGAACCCCCTCTGATGTGTGACCCTTTTCCTCGTTACCCTATTTGATAATATAATAACAACTTGTTGCATATTTAACCATTCATCTCGCATGCATATCTGTGGTTTGGGGGCCTTAGGCCGATTCACCTAATAATTAAACATGGGGCCCATATGCGGGCAAATCTAGTCTCATATTGGCCTCATTTAAACATGTGTAGCGAACCGGTATCTTATCTTGCCTTGTTGAAACAACATTTAAATTGCGGGGTAGCTAAACAACTTGAACCATCTAATAATTGTCGGGACCCTGGTTCCGCTTAATCTTGACCTAATTGCATCGCACTTTGCCATGCCATCCATCATACATGCATCATGCCGATCTTCTGCCGTGTATTAAATATTGCATCCGGTGTTTCTTCTAGTGTTTTGGTTCTTCGCGGATAAGGCCGTTGAGTTGATGTGAGCTTCGCCCCGACCTTCGGTCAAACCCTTCGGCAATGTTTACAGGCGAGCATCTCCCCCTTTCTACCTATCTTACTTTTATAGTATTTACTTCCCTCCTGTTGATCTTTGCTATCTGTGTTGCGATGCTCTAGTTTTCGTTCCCGTGTTATCCCTCGCAGCCATATACAACCTTGGACACATCCTATTACTGTTGTTTGGTAGATAGCTGGACCCGCGTGTCGTAGTCGCTTGCTCAACTGTTTTGCTTGTCGGCTAGTACCACCCTTGTTGGAGAAATTGCCGCATGTTGACGTTGGAGATGATCATGGTTTACTTATTGTTCACTTTAATTACTGTTTAACAACTAAAATTGAATTAAGCGAGGCATCGGTGGGTGATAGGTAAGATTTGGTTTCGACCGCCCACTTGTGTCCCAGGACCCGAGTTCTTGACACTGTTCGAGATCGAGCGCTAACCACGTGGGAGATATGGGCCCCCATTGATAATTACCGATTTCAAAGTATCTGTCTTTGGGGCCACAAAGTAGTTTGGGGCTTTATTACTATCCTGTACTTATGCCATGTTTACCGCTTTATTTACGATTGCGAGGTAATCGCACATCTGTCTTTAGGATCGGGACGATTCATTCAGCCGATAGCCCCGTTTGGGGATTTCTTTGTCGTGCTACCATATTACCCAAAAACCCGAGACCGTTTGAGACCGGCCGACTCCGTTGCGGTGTCGACTCGGTGGGTGGCCCCACGTACTTGCTTTGTTTGGTGCACCCCTGCAGGGTTAAATCTTTTCGAGAAGCCGTGTCCGTGGTTATGGACGACTTGGAGCACAGTGTCTGATCATAGACAACTATAACTAAAGTTTACTGTCTTAAATTGACTTGTTTCCGACATGATTAGTAATCAGCTTCACTTCAACGGAATGGCTAAGTAAAAGTACCAACAACTGCTGGGTTTTGGGTTATCTCATGCTATGTGAATCTGACTAGTAAGTGATGCCACTATAACGGAATGATTAACTAAAAGTGCCCACTGCTTATTTTATCAGGACGATTATCTAAACCTGACTAGTAAAGTGCCGCAACTATAACGGAATAAGTAAAACTGCCAACTGTGTGAGTTCCTCGGTTGACTTCCTCGTTTGGTTACGAGGGGGAAACGCCAGGATGGGTTTGTTTGGTGATAGCTTCAGGTTGGATCCGGTTAGGTCATTCTCACCCCTCCGATAACCGCTTGTATCAGTCTCTGAGTTGTTTAGTGCATCTTTGCCGCCGCCATCCACCATACCTATGTAGGCGAGGACCGAATTCTAGCCTCGCGTGTCTTGGCCTCGATCGACGCTCCTTCTTTTTCCTTGCCCTTTGTCGGCCCCTTTGTTTAAGCAGGTTTTGAGATCGACGCCGTTAGGGTTACCCTTCCGCTTGGCACAGGCAGGTTATGGACGCCATTGGTTATTCTTCAGGGCTCTTAGCCCCATTTGCTTCTTGTCCGTAGACGGACGCTCTATCGTTGTCAAGGTGATTTGGATCTTTGTACCGCATATTTGTATTCTTGGCTCTTTGAGTCGCTGTTATATATATCTGTTCTGTGGGTCCCATCGAGGACTGTTGTGTAATGTTATTACTTTGTTTTTCCACCCGCACGAAAGTGCCTGGTGGGCACCTTCGAATCGTTTCTATGCGGGTTTGGCGAATTTTGCTAAAACTTGCATAGGGCCGATTCTGAGGGTGTTACACATCCCCTTCTTCATCAATAAAAATCTTAGGTCTCTTTCTAGACACTTCATTTTTATTGTTTCATGCACTGTTGTGTTGTTCTTGGAGCGTCTTAGTTTTTGTTTGCTTAGTTTGCTTGAATAAATTAGTTGGACCCCTGCTTTCGCTGTGATGTTTCAAATAAGTTGATTGGTGTTGGAAAAGAGTAGAAAGTTTCATGCTTATAGTGATACAAAAGAGAGCTTGCTTTGACTGTGGCTTAGACTTTATCATGTCATGCTAGATGTTGTTTTGACCTTATTGATACGTCCAAAACGTATCTACTTTCTCGAACACTTTGCTATTGTTTTTCCTCTATACTTGTGTGATTTGGATACAATTAACACGGACTGACGCTGTTTTTAGCAGAATTACCTTGGTGTCTTGTTTTTGTGCAGAAAATGAACTTTTAGGAAAAATCCCGGAAAATATGCCAAAAATTATATTACACCAGAAGATCCACGGATCCAGAAGGGGAGACAGAGGGGAGGCCTAGACCCACCCCAAGCGCGGGCCCACTGACCCCGCTGACGAGGTTTAATCTCGTCAATGACCATTGTTATGGACTTGGGTTTTGGAGAAGATGGGGATGCTGGAGATCGTGGCACGGTTAACAGACAAGCAACCAGGGGACACGAGATTTACAGTTCAGGCCCGGAGGAAAACCCTACTCACCTTATCGCTCTTTGATTCTGGTGAACGAAGGTTCTGAGGGTCTGTGATTCGATCTGGCGTGGATGCGTGTGCGAAAGTATGAGTCGAGTTCTAGATCTGTAGATCTATCATGGACGTGGAGATCGTAGATCTATCTATTGGGGGGTTATGGCGTCTATAGGTCGTGATCTATCCTCCTCGTTGGACCCTCCTAGCCTTTATATATGGGGAGGCTAGGTCTCGGGTGCCAATACGATTAGGTTACAAGTTGTATTCAAACTCTAGTATTGAGGTTTCCTTGTCTTGTGCGTTTGGGACTCCATGTCCATATGGGCTTTGTTCCAGCCGAACCGTCATAGGCGTCATGGACCCTGGTAGGTCATCGAGTGGGCCTTCCGTCGGGTTGGACCAGGTATGCTAACATCGGGTACCCATAGGGCATATCCATGTCAGTAGCCCCCGAGTCTCCATCCGAAACGTAGATTCGGGTGGAGACTTAGTTGTCTTGAACCTTGTATTTGGATTTCGGAGTCGAAAGTTGTGTCGAGTGCGAAGCACTTCACCCGGAAGTTTATCGGGTCAGTTAAATTTGTTCAGTTGTTGTAAAGGAATCGACATCGTGGACATAGTCAACACAATGGACTATAGGGTGCGCGACCAGCGCTCCCTATGGGAGTAGCCCCTGAGTGTCTGTTCGAGTCGTAGACTCGAGCAGAGACTTTAATTCATCCATTGTTTGCTTCAGTCCAGGGGCGCAATTTTTCCCGGATGCTTGAATTCATCCTCCCTATGGGAGTAGCCCCCGAGTCCGTAGTGGAGTCGTAGACTCGACGTAGGACTCGAAGAAATACTTTGTCTTTGGCGTAGTACGCTATTCATGCTTCGAGTGCGCGGCCAGCGCTCCTGATAGGAGTAGCCCCCGAGTGTCTAGTCGAGTCGCAGACTCGAGTGGATACTCATGCAAGGAGAAACCACTGACCCGGAAGTGCATCGAGTCAGCGTCTCATGCATAAGGATCCAAGAATCAATGATGCAGTCGAAGTTGACGTGGTGGAGTCGTGCGGCGTTTAGCCGAAAGGACTCGACGTTGCGGATGAAGTCGACGCCGTTTCTTCTGTCGGGTGCGCGGCCAGAGACACTCTTGTCGATGATTGATGTGGTCATCCGAGGAATGCTTCGACTCGGGTCTTGAGTTTATGGCGTAGCCAGTTGCTTTGTCGACTCCTGTTGGAGGACTCGATACAATGGAGAGATGTAATTCGATTTTCCTGTAGGCTGCAGAAAACATAAAAAATTATGAAGTACTTATATCTTGTGAAGAAATATTGTAACACCCTCAGAATCGGCCCTATGCAAGTTTCAGCGCTTCCCGCCAAACCCGCTTAGAAACGATTCAAAGGTGCCCACCAGGCACTTGCGTGCGGGTGGAAAACGAAGTAATATCATTACACAATAGTCCTCGATGGAACCCACGGAACAGATATATATATACAACACGACTCCATGAGTCAAGAATACAGATATACAGAACAAAGATCCAAATCACCTTGAAAACGATAGAGCGTCCAACTACGGACAAGATGCAAATGGGGCTGAGAGCCCTGAAGAATAACCAATGGCGTCCATAACCCTGCGCCAAGCGGAAGGGTAACCCTGCTAACGTCGATCTCAAAACCTTGAACAAAGGGGTGCCGACAAAGGGCAAAGGAAAAAGAGAGCGGTCGATCTTGAGGCGATGCAGCGAGGCTAGAATTCGGTCCTCGCCTACATAGGTATGGTGGACTGAAGCGGCAGCGCGACATGCACTAAACAACCTATAGAGACTCGATACAACTAGCGGCTATCAGAGAGGGGTAAGAAAGACCTATTCGGAACCAACCTGATTCTCACACCAAACAAACCCATCCTGGTATTTCGCCCTCGAGACCAAACGAGGAAGTCAACCGAGGAACTCACACCGTTGGCAATTTTATTTATTCGATTATCGTTGCAGCAATTACTAGTCAAGTATAGATAATCATCACGATAAAATAAGCGGTGGGCGTTTAGTCAACCATTCCGTTGTAGTTGCAACCCTTACTAGTCGAGATACAATTAGCATGAGATATCCCAAACCCATAGCTTGTTGGTACTTTTATTTAGCCATTACATTACGGTGAAGCGATTACTAGTCAGATCGGATACAAGTCAATTTATAACAGTAAACTTTAGTTATAGTTGTCTATGATCGAGACCTGTGCTCCAAGTCGTCCATAACCGCGGACATGGCTTCTTAAAAAGATTTTACCCTGCATGGGTGCACCAAAGTATCCACACGCACTTCGACCCTTTTGCGGATCAATTAACATACACCCATCGGTATGTCGGCGGGGCCTAAGTCATGACGTTTCCCGGACCAAAGCAAGCACGGGGGCCACCCACTAAGTACACCATAGCGAAGTCACCGAGCTCGAGACGGACTCGGGTTTGCACCGATGGTAAACGACGAGGAACCCAAAAACTGGGCTTGTCGATACAGCGAAAACACTCCGCTTTCCTAAGCGATGCGTGCGATTACCTCGCACAATTTAAATAAAACAGTAAAGCATGGCATAAGTCGATAGTAATAAAGCCCCAAACTACTTGTGGCCCCGAAGACAAGATGCTTGGAATCGGTACTAAATCGATGGGGTGCCCATACACCCACACAGTTAGCGGCGCTCGATCTCGGAGCAGTGTCAAGAACTCGTGGTCCCACGGACACAAGTGAATGATCGGAAACCAAATATTATCTATCACCCACCGGTGCCTCTGCATTTACCTACTTCAATTTTAGTTATTAAACAATAATTAAAGTTATGATCATCTCCAACATTAAACATGCGGCAAAACTCCAACAACTGTGGTACTTGACGACACGCATAGCAAGACTTGAGCAAGCGACTACGACGCCAGTCCAACTATCTACCAAACAACAGGTAATAGGAGGTGTCCAAGGCAATATAAGGCTGCAAGGGATATCACGGGTGCGAAAACTAGAGCATCGCATAACCAGATAGCAGTAGATCAACAGGAGGGAATAAATACTATAAAAGTAGGATAGGTAGAAAGGGGGAGATGCTCGCCTGAAAACATTGCCGAAGGTTCATTCGAAGATCGGGTCGACACTCGCATCAACTCATCGGCCTAGTCCGTGAAGAAGCAAAACACTAGCACAAACACCGGATGCACTATTTAATACTACGGTAGAAAATCGGGCATGATGCATGCATGATGTATGGCATGGCAAAGATGCGATGCAATTAGGTCATATTAAGCGGAACCGGGGTCCCGACATTTAATTAAACGGTTCAAGTTATTTATCTACCCCACAAATTAAATGTTGTCTTAACACAAATTTAAATGGGGCCATTATAAGACTAGATTTGCCCGCATATGGATCCCATATGTAATTTAGGTGAATCGGCATAAGGCCCCCAAACCATTTGACAATATGCATGCAAGCATGGCAATTTTATATGCAACAAGTAATATTATTTATAAAATATAGGTCACGGAAAAGAGGGTCACACTTCGAAAGGCGATCTTGGGGTTCCGGGGTTCGGGGTTCGGTCTCAGGGTTTAGGGTTCGACGGGATCGAGGTTTAGATTCGAGATGGAGAACTTGTTGTGTCGTGACGGAGAACTTGGGTCCAAGCGGTCGATCTTGTCGTCGCGAAGATCTTGTCGGGTCCTTGTATCGGGTCGGTTTTGGCGTTCGGGATACAGAACTTGGCGTTCCGCGGCGAAGTGCTTGTATGTCAGTCGACGACCTGGCGCCGTTTCGGGCATCAGTTCGGAAGAAGTACTTATGCATCTGCGGTCTTGGGTTCGAGTAGAGCTCGTCGCTCCAGGCGAAGATATTGGGGTCCCGCATCGACGGCCTTCGGGGCCAGGAAGGAGAACTTGTTGTTCCGTGATGGAGATCTTCTAGTCCGGCATCATCGCCTTCGTGTCCCATGTCGAAGATCTGGACGTCCGGGTAGACGACCACCCGAATACATATGCAATGGTCCTTATTCCGTGCCAACAAGATGGCTAAGAGGAATACACGCTCCTGGACTTCTTGCATGCACACGCACGAGTTTGCTAGGTTGCTAGTGCGGTCGCGTGGAGGAGGAGCCAAAGTTGCTCACGGGATGGAGTGAGCGAGGGCGGCAGGAGCAGGGAGCTCGAGAGGAGGCGGCGAGGGCGAGCGGTGGCCGCCAGAGGCGAGGCCAGGGCGACGCCGAGCGGGTGAGGTCGGGATGGAGGAAGGCCAGGACGACGAAGATGGCGAGAGGGCGACCGGAGATGGAGAAGGTGACCGGCGGCGCTCGACGACGCGTGGTCCCAGCGGGCGGGGGCAGCGATGGCGGCGGCGAAAGGGGACGCAGTCGAGGCTCTGCGGGGAGGGCCGGACGGGGACGCTTGAGGCGGCAACGCTGAAGAGGTGGCCGGCGGTGAGGTGGGGGCCCGCGAGAGGGCGGAGAGGTGGGTAGGAGAAGGCCGGCGGGGTCACGCCTTCGGCGGCTTGATGGGGTGGCGGTGGTACTAAGCGGCCGGCGAACTGCGGCAGCGGAGTGGGGGCGGCGAGGCGGCTGGCGGGCTGGCGGAGCCAGCAACGGCGGGCGAAGGGAAGATGGCGGGCGCGCCAGCGCAGGAGGAGGCGCCGCTGCGCATGCTCGAGGAGGCACTGCAGCCGGTGACTCGCGTGGGATCGAGAGAGGAGGCGCGGTGCTCGGGAGAGGAGGCGGGTCGGTCACGGCGCCTGCAGGCCAATGGTTGCCACAGGAGGAAGAGGTGGGCGGCGAGCGCGGGTTGGGGATGGTTTGCAGAGGGCAAGCGGACGAGAGTGGGGCACGGGGGATCGATGCGGGTGGGGCCACGCGCGAGTGTGGGAGGGAAAGAGAGGGAGCATGCGGGAGGAGGAACCAGGGGAGCGGGCAGGTGGGTCTTGGGGTGGGGCCAGGCCAGGAGTTGGTGGGGGTGTGGTGTGTGTGTGCTGCGTGAGTGCGGGGTGGGGCCCAGGGAGAGTGGGGTCAGGCGGGTGGGGTGGGTTTGTGTGCGTGTAGATCCAGAGGAGGCTGCGGGTGAGAGGTAGGTTGAGAGAGGTGGGGCCGGTGATGTGGCAGGGGGGATTGGAGGGAGGAAAGGGAGAGGTGAGGTGGCGGGACGGGGTTGGCCGGGGTGATGTGGCTGAAGGGTGGGTAGAATAGGACAGGGTAGGAAAAGGGTTAGATATGCTGGCTTTGCACTGGGGGTGGCCGATTGGGTCGGATCGGCCCGTTTTGGCTGCCCCTGTCGTGGTATTGCACGGAAGATGCTACTGGGGGTAGCTTACGTAGAGGGAGCAAGGCGACGTAGGAGAATCCGGGAGCGAGATTGGCACACGATGTACCCAGGTTCACGTCCCCTCGGTGGAGGATCGCTACGTCCTGCTATCAATCCAGTATATGATCATAGATTGGTTTACATGGAGGCCGCGAGGCGTGGAGACTAGATCTAATATGACGTACTTGGGGTGCCCTTGGTGGCTTTATATATGCAGCCGTTAGGGTTTACAAGTGCTTTAGTGGGCTTTCTATTGGAGTCTGCCTTGGGCCTCGGTCGGCGCCATCGTGCAGGTCCAAGACGCGCCACTGGCCGTATTAGGCGACCGACCGCTCTGGCTTGGCGATCGGCTCGATCCGTGGCGAATCCGCTGTGGGTATACCCTATTGGTATTCCCCATTAGTAGTCCCAGCGGCGTTGTCGATTCGACGGGCTTGGCGGCGGAGAGTCTTGATGATGGGTCGTGGCGAATCGGCGAGCTCTGAACATAGAAAAGAATCATGAAGCGGGAGGCAATCGGCGTGAGCGATGCAGATGACCAGTTGGCGAAAAGCGTGAGGTGTCGGTGAAAGCCCGATCGACGAGTCCCCAAACATGGAGCGTCGAGTCCCGGAGCGGCGAGTAACGAGGTTGGCCGAGCCCAAGCGCGGCGATGGCGGTCGAGCGACCAGCGAGTTCGAGAGCGGCGAGTGACGAGGTCGGCGCCGCGGCGAAAGTCCCGGCGCCAGCGAGTCGGCGACCGACGGTACCGAGTCCCCGAGAGCCTTGAGCGGCGTGGCAGCGGCCGAGCGACTCAAGCGCAGCGAGTGGCGCGGTCTAGCGTGCCGAGTTCCCAAAGCGCGCGAGGTCGGCGGCAACCGGCGCGAGTCCCCGAAGCAGCGGCGAGGTCAGCGACCGGCAAGCGTCGAGACCCGAGCATGGAGCGACTAGGTCGAGCGACGGCGAGCATTGAGGACGAGCAAACGGGCGCCGAGTCCCCGAGCACGGAGAGCGGCGAGGTCGATCAACCGGAAGTGCTGCTCAGAAGCGCCGAGTCCCAGAAGCCGAGTACGCTGTGGCGAGTCCTCGGCGACGAGTCTCCGAGCGCGGAGAGCAGCGAGACCGATCGACCGACGGGCGCCGAGTCCTCGAGCGGCGGGGTCGATCGACCGACGGGCGCCAAGTCCCCGAGCGCGGAGAGCGGCTAGGTCGAACGACCGGCGAGTGCCGCTGTCAGAAGCGCCGAGTCCCGCGCCGAGTCTGCGAGGGCGAAGTCCGCTGGCGAATCCCGAGCGTGTTGAGTCGCGAGGATAGTCCGTGGTGTAATCGAAGAGGGGAGCCGCGATCGTGCAACCACGTACATGCAGCATGCCTAGAGTAGTCCCGAGGCTCGAGTTGGCTTGTAGAGGCGACTCGAGGCTCATATTTTGAAAATAGTAGTGGTTGTTGCCGAGCGTGGCAAGTGGAGAGGTCGAGCGACCGGCGAGCACTGAGGACGAGCAACCGACGGGCGCCAAGTCCCCGAGCCGAGCGGAGGCGGTCGAACGACCGTGAGCGCTGTCAGTGGCCGAGTCCCCGGCGCCGAGTACGTGAGGAGAGTCCAGCGTGGCGATTACGATGATTGCGAGTCCGTGAGGGAAGAGTCCTCGTGTGGCGAGTCCGCGATGATTGCGAGTCCGAGGGAGAGTCCCCAGTGTGGCGAGTCCGATGATTGCGAGTCCAGAGGAGAGTCCCGAGTGTGGCGAGTCCGATGATTGCGAGTCCGAGGAGAGTCCCGAGTGTGGCGAAGTCCGCGATGATTGCGAGTCCGCGAGGAGTCCCCGAGTGTGGCGAGTCCGCTGATGCGAGTCCGCGATGATGTTGATTGCTGTTTTGTTAGCGAAGTCTCGTCTTGGCTCGGGGCAGTCGCATGGCGACTCCAAAGATGGCTCTCGACTTGGCGTTCTTCCTGGACGATCCGAGGCTCGGTTTGCAGTCCTCGTCCGCGATGATGGCGTGCAGTCGCCTATCTAAGGTTGAGGAGGACATGGTGCTGTTTGTGTAGCACTACCATTTGTCTTGGCCCGGGAGGCCAGTCGAGCAAGGCGACTCCAATGATGGCTCTCGGTTAGCGTTTTTCGTGGACGATCCGAGGCTCGGTTTGCGAGTCCTCATCGACACTACTTGGCCATTGCGAGTCGCTCTATCAAAGGTTGACAAAGGCAAATAGATTTTTCCCGGGGGGAAGAGACACCCAGTGGTGAGTCCATGCAGCGTGGCGTGCGACCCTCTCTGGCGACTCAGACGATGAACGTCCCTTAGCAGGCGCGGCGTACGCATTCGATGTAGCCGGAAAGAGTCAACGCGGCGGACACGGGGTCGACGTGGCGGACGGAGTTCGCGCTATGGCGAAGTCGACGAGGCGGACACGGGGTCAACGCGGCAGAAGGAGGTCGCGCTACGGCGATGTCGACGCGGCGGACGGAGGTCGCGCTACTACGATGTCGACGCGGCGGACACGGGGTCGACGCGGCGGACGGAGGTCGCGCTACGGCGAAGTCGACGCGGCGGACACGGGTCGACGCTGGCGGAAGGAGGTCGCACGGCGATGTCGGCCGCGACACGGGTCGGCAATGGCGGGAGGTCGCGCTATGGCGATGTCGACGCGGCGGACACGGGGTCGACGCGGCGGATGGAGGTCGCGCTACGGCGAAGTCGACGCGGCGGACACGGGGTCGACGCGGCGGACGGAGGTCGCGCTACAGCGAAGTCGACGACGGCGGGGTCGCGAGGGCGAGGTTGTGATGGCGATATCGACGACTGGCAAGTCTCCGAGCGTAGCGAGTTCACGTTTATGCGTGTCCGCGTTTAGGCAAGTTCCGGAGCATGGCGAGTCGCCGAGCCGGTAGATTGGAGAGTCGGTTAATTCATGATGGCGATCCCGCAACAGGCGAATGTGGTCGTGAAACAGCTTTTAGAGATAGGCGGATCGAGTCAAACTTGGACAACCGCAACTGCAGATTTCCTCATCTCGAGGGATTAATTCTCCCGCACGTGAGAAACCAGATACAAAGATTAGACTAGTTTCAATAAAATAATTTAGAACAATAAGTGAAAGAGGCTTCAATTGAAATAAAGGAACCCGTCGATGCACGATTTTCTTTGACTGCTTCATTTGGCATGGTTTGCTTTTGCATGATCGAGTGGAGAATTGCTCCATGCTTTGGGACCGAAGCTCTGCAGACGTGCGCGCTTCGGAAGATGCAGGGGATCCAGCCGTGCAGGTATGTATCAGGGATGCCGCCGTGTGACTTCAAGATTGCCGACCTGATTTTGCCTGATGGTGTAGTTCTCCAAACAGTGCATACATGCAGAAAAATCAACAGACGAGGGGTTAGATCTGATTGTAATAGGTGCTACCAGCTAATTCGGTCGGAACAAATAATAATGAATATAAAAAGCCTTTAGACCACGACCCCATGCATTGGGAAGCCATGATCCATATCAAGTGATTAGGATGTTTGCATCCTAAATCCTTGATCTTAACATCGTGGTCGAGGCAGCCGGCCGCCGGCCGCCCGACACGTCTAGCTGGCTTCAGCGTGGAGCGATTGGACGCGAGCCGCCGCCGTCACCATGAATAATGGATCGTACCATGGAGTGATTCTCCAACGTGTACGGGGAAACATGTAGAAAAACGTCAGATCCAAACAAATCAATTACTAAAATAATCAATGAAAGAAAAATATGAGATTGGATTGGAAAATCTTAGCCACGACGAGCTTTTTCTTGATCACACGCATAGGTTGATGACGAATTTGAGGATCTCGCCCAGATTATCACCCTCCAAGCATCGCTTGCCCCACGGTGGGCGCCAACTGTCGTGGTATTGCACGGCAGATGCTACTGGGGGTAGCTTACGTAGAGGGAGCAAGGCGACGTAGGAGAATCCGGGAGCGAGATTGACACACGATGTACCAGTTCACGCCCTCGGTGGAGGATCGCTACGTCCGCTATCAATCGATATATGATCATAGATTGGTTTACATGGAGGCCGGGAGGCGGTGGAGACTAGATCTAATATGACGTACCCTTGGGGGTGCCCTTGGTGGCTTTATATATGCAAAGTTAGGGTTTACAAGTGCTTTAGTGGGCTTTCTATTGAGTCGGCCTTGGGCCTCGATCGGCACCGATCGTCTGGGTCTAGGCGCCACTGAGTGTGGGCGAGTCGACCCGCTCTGGGCTTGGCTTCAGTCGGCTCGATCCAGCTGGCGAATCCGCTTCGTGGGTATACCCCGATTGGTATTCCCCCATCAGCCCCCTAAATATAAAATAAATATTTTATTATTTACAACGGGGCGTTTGAAAACCGTAGGTAGACGAAACAAAATATTCCGGAGACCCGGGTTTTAATTTGAATAAAGACGGGAATATTTAGAAAACAAAACTAGGCGTTTCGAAAATAGTTTAGACAAAAACCATGCAGGATGATGACGATGCTCAAATGCAATGTGGCATGATGACATGAACATGAGGTCATGATGATGCAATGCACAAAACAACGCGATTTTCTAGTAGTGGGTTTAGCGGGATGCCACAATTCGACACCACTAACAATGGATCTCGCCCTCGAGATCCGCCTCATGGTACCGGGAAGAAGGGCGGCGATCTGAATCTTCTCGCATCGTGTAGATCCTCGCGACACCACTAACAAGAGGTCGTTGTCCGTGATCGTCGAGAGAACACTCCGGAAACAAAAGGTCGAAGGTAGAGGTATCAACAAATAAAGCCACCTCTAGCTTCGATGGAAAGAGGGAACCGATGCATTCTCATCCACTTCAATGTACACAAGCGAATAGAAGGGGTAGTCGGCATGGGGGCCAATCCATCACGCACCCAAACTATTACTCCACACAATCAGTAGAAAAGCGTGCATCCATTCTCGGAATCAGACTGAAGATCTTGACAATCGAGGTTCAGAAACAAGGAGTGATGCAGACTCTGCATCGGATCTAGCGTAGATGATGTCGTCGCGTTAGAAAGCACCGGAAGGCACAAACAAGGAACAAAGAATGGTACTACAGATAAAGGATCGCTCAGATAGCATGAAGTCCGGATGGTAGAACTCCGTGATCAAAGGAGGAAGCGAAACCCTGAAGGTACGACAGAACCCAACCACGAGAAATCCTGGACTCGAAGAGAGAGGAGAGAGCGGATTCAAAACGCGTAGAGGTAAGAGGCGAATAGCAGAGGGGTAAGGAGTAAAAGCAGACCTAATCAGATCTATCCAACCGATTTTGCAAAAATAGTTTTGACACTCTACTTCGGTCGTTAGCTAGGTTATCCTACAGGCTGGACTTGTGGGGTATCGCAACTGCTGAGCTTTGATACCACTCTGTAACACCCTCAAAATCTGCCCTATGCAAGTTTCAGCGCTTCCCGCCAAACCCGCTTAGAAACGATTTAAAGGTGCCCACCAGGCACTTGCGTGCGGGTGGAAAACGAAGTAATATCATTACACAATAGTCCTCGATGGAACCCACGGAACAGATATATATACAACACGACTCCATGAGTCAAGAATACAGATATACAGAACAAAGATCCAAATCACCTTGAAAACGATAGAGCGTCCAACTACGGACAAGATGCAAATGGGGCTGAGAGCCCTGAAGAATAACCAATGGCGTCCATAACCCTGCCCAGGCCAAGCCGGAAGGGTAACCCTGCTAACGACGTCGATCTCAAAACCTGCTTGAACAAAAGGGGTGCCGACAAAGGGCAAAGGAAAAAGAGAGAGTCGATCGAGGCGATTACCGGCGAGGCTAGAATTCGGCGGTCCTCGCCTACATAGGTATGGTGGACTGAAGCGGCAGCGCGGCATGCACTAAACAACCTATAGAGACTCGATACAACTAGCGGCTATCAGAGAGGGGTAAGAAAGACCTATTCGGAACCAACCTGATTCTCACACCAAACAAACCCATCCTGGTATTTCCCCCTCGAGACCAAACGAGGAAGTCAACCGAGGAACTCACACCGTTGGCAATTTTATTTATTCAGTTATCGTTGCAGCAATTACTAGTCAAGTATAGATAATCATCCTGATAAAATAAGCAGTGGGCCGTTTTAGTCAACCATTCCGTTGTAGTTGCAACCCTTACTAGTCAGATACAATTAGCATGAGATATCCCAAACCCAGCAGTTGTTGGTACTTTTATTTAGCCATTCTGTTACAGTGAAGCTGATTACTAGTCAGATCGGATACAAGTCAATTTATAACAGTAAACTTTAGTTATAGTTGTCTATGATCGAGACCTGTGCTCCAAGTCGTCCATAACCGCGGCTTCTCGAAAGATTTTACCCTGCAGGGGTGCACCAAAGTATCCACACGCACTTCGACCCTTTTTGCCAGATCAATTAACATACACCCATCGGTATGTCGGCGGGGCCTAAGTCATGACGTTTCCCAGACCCAAAGCAAGCACGGGGGGGCACCCCACTAAGTACACCCGCAATGAAGTCGGCCGGGCTCCGAGACGGACTCAGGGTTTGTGCCAGTGGCTGTAAACGACGGGGAACCCAAAAACTGGGCTTGTTGATACCGCGAAAACACTCCGCTTTCCTAAACAGATGCAAAGGTACCTCGCACAATTTAAATAAAACAGTAAAGCATGGCATAAGTACAGGATAGTAATAAAGCCCCAAACTACTTGTGGCCCCCAGTACAGTACTTGGAATCAGGTACTAAATCGATGGGGGTGCCCATACACCCCACCTGTGGTTAGCGCGCTCGATCTCGGAACAGGTGTCAAGAACTCAGGGTCCTACGGGACACAAGTGGACGGTCGGAAACCAAATATTATCTATCACCCACCGGTGCCTCTTCATTTACCTACTTCAATTTTAGTTATTAATAAATAATTAAAGTTATGATCATCTCCAACATTAAACATGCGGCAAAACTCCAACAACTGTGGTACTTGACGACACGCAACAGCACTTGAGCAAGCGACTACGACGCGCAGGTCCAACTATCTACCAAACAACAGGTAATAGGAGGTGTCCAAGGCAATATAAGGCTGCAAGGGATATCACGGGTACGAAAACTAGAGCATCGCAACACATATAGCAGTAGATCAACAGGAGGGAATAAATACTATAAAAGTAGGATAGGTAGAAAGGGGGAGATGCTCGCCTGAAAACATTGCCGAAGGTTCATTCGAAGATCGGGTCGACACTCGCATCAACTCATCGGCCTAGTCCGTGAAGAAGCAAAACACTAGCACAAACACCGGATGCACTATTTAATACTACGGTAGAAAATCGGGCATGATGCATGCATGATGTATGGCATGGCAAAGATGCGATGCAATTAGGTCATATTAAGCGGAACCGGGGTCCCGACATTTAATTAAACGGTTCAAGTTATTTATCTACCCCGCAAATTAAATGTTGTCTTAACACAAATTTAAATGGGGCCATTATAAGACTAGATTTGCCCGCATATGGATCCCATATGTAATTTAGGTGAATCGGCATAAGGCCCCCAAACCACATGACAATATGCATGCAAGCATGGCAATTTTATATGCAACAAGTAATATTATTTATAAAATATAGGTCACGGAAAAGAGGGTCACACTTCGAAAGGCGATCTTGGGGTTCCGGGGTTCGGGGTTCGGTCTCAGGGTTCAGGGTTCGACGGGATCGAGGTTCAGATTCGAGATGGAGAACTTGTTGTGTCATGACGGAGAACTTGGGTCCAAGCGGTCGATCTTGTCGTCGCGAAGATCTTGTCGGGTCCTTGTATCGGGTCGGTTTTGGCGTTCGGGATACAGAACTTGGCGTTCCGCGGCGAAGTGCTTGTCGTATCCGAGTCGACGACCTGGGCGCCCGGTTTCTCGGGCATCAGTTCCGGGAAGAAGTACTTGTCGCATCTGCGGTCTTCGGGTTCAGGTAGAAGAGCTCGTCGCTCCAGGCGAAGATCTTGGGGTCCCGCGTCGACGGCCTTCGGGGCCAGGAAGGAGAACTTGTTGTTCCGTGATGGAGATCTTCTAGTCCGGCATCATCGCCTTCGTGTCCCATGTCGAAGATCTTGACGTCCGGGTAGACGATCTTCCGAATACATATGCAATGGTCCTTATTCCGTGCCAACAAGATGGCTAAGAGGAATACAAGCTCCTGGACTTCTTGCATGCACACGCACGAGACTGCAGTTTGCTAGTGCTAGCGGTCGCGTGCGGAGAGGAGCCAAAAGTTGCTCACGGGATGGAGCTGAGCAGAGGACGGCAGGCAGGAGCAGGGAGCTCGAGAGGAGGCGGCGAGGGCGAGCGGTGGCCGCCAGAGGCGAGGCCAGGGCGACGCCGAGCGGGTGAGGTCGGGATGGAGGAAGGCCAGGACGACGAAGATGGCGAGAGGGCGACCGGAGATGGAGAAGGTGACCGGCGGCGCTCGACGACGCGCGTGGTCCGGCGGCCGAGGCGGGGACGGCGATGGCGGACGACGCGAAGGGGGACGCGCAGTCGAGGCTCTGCAGGAGGGGGGCCGGACGGGGAGCGGCGCTTGGAGGCCGGCAGCACGCTGCAGAGGTGGCCGGCGGCGAGGTGGGGGCCCGCGAGAGGGCGGAGAGGTGGGGAGGAGAAGGCTGGCGGGGTCACGCCTTCGGCGGCTTGATGGGGTGGCGGTGGTACTAGGCGAGGCCGGCGGCCGGCCTGCGGTGAGCGGAGTGGGGGGAGGGGAAGGCGGCGAGGCGGTTCGGGCCTGGCGCAGAGCTTGGCAACAGCGGGCCGAAGGGGAAGATGGCGGCAGGCGCCATGGCCGCAGGGAGGAGGGCGCTCGCCTGCGCATGCTCGAGGAGGCACTGCGGCCGGTGACTCGCGTGGGATCGATAGAGGAGACGCAGGCGGCGGGTGCTCAGGAGAGGAGCGGCGGGTCGGCGTCGCGCACGGGCCCCCAGCGGCGGCGGTTGCCCTGGGAGGAAGAGGTGGGCGGCGAGCGCGGGTTGGGGACGGTTTGCAGAGGGCGAGCGGACGAGAGTGGGGCACGGGGGATCGATGCGGGTGGGGCCACACGCGACTGTGGGAGGGAAAGAGAGGGAGCGTGCGGAAGGAGGAACCAGGGGAGCAGGCAGGTGGGTCTTGGGGTGGGGCCAGGCCAGGAGTTGGTGGGGGTGTGGTGTGTGTGTGCTGCGTGAGTGCGGGGTGGGGCCCAGGGAGAGTGGGGTCAGGCGGGTGGGGTGGGTTTGTGTGCGTGTAGAGCCAGAGGAGGCTGCGGGTGAGAGGTAGGTTGAGAGAGGTGGGGCCAGGGGCTGATGTGGCGGCAGGGGATTGGAGGGAGGAAAGGGAGAGGTGAGGTGGCGGGACGGGGTTGGCCGGGGTGATGTGGCTGAAGGGTGGGTAGAATAGGACAGGGTAGGAAAAGGGTTAGATATGCTGGTTTTGCACTGGGGGTGGCCGACTGGATCGGATCGGCCCGGTTTGGCTGCCCCCTAAAAATAAAATAAATATTTTATTATTTACAACGGGGCGTTTGAAAACCGTAGGTAGACGAAACAAAATATTCCGGAGACCCGGGTTTTAATTTGAATAAAGACGGGAATATTTAGAAAACAAAACTAGGCGTTTCGAAAATAGTTTAGACAAAAACCATGCAGGATGATGACGATGCTCAAATGCAATGTGGCATGATGACATGAACATGAGGTCATGATGATGCAATGCACAAAACAACGCGATTTTCTAGTAGTGGTTTTAGCGGGATGCCACAAATATTTGCCTTTCGGCTTGTATAGCAAGATTCTGGTGCCGATCGAGTCGACACTTTTGCACTGTATGTTAGGCCTTTTCGTTAGCCTGATTACCCTTAGTCTTAGTACTTTGCCGAGGCACTCGGAGTTCAAGGATTCGACGATCAGGCAGAATCAGCTACTCGGGCTGTCGCGTTCGAGGTGCTCGAGTGCGTGGAGCCGATGGCACGTTAGGTTACTCGAAGAGGGCGCAGCCCCCGAGTGTTTCGAGTGCGAGTTAAAAAATAAATCAGATCTAAGTAGAGGGAAAACTTAGCTTTGTTGGTAGTTGTCGTGGATGGAGTTGATGCGGTAGCGGGTTGCACGCGGACGTGGTCGACGCGGCGAACCACAATCATAGCGGCGACGGGTTTCCGAAGTTGATGGTAGCGAGTTCCGCATCCGAAGATTGTCGCGGTCGAAGACCGCACCGGATCGCCACATCCGAAGGATGTATCGGATCATCGCAGCCGAAAGCCGCATTGGGTCGCCGATGTCGAGGGAGCCCCCGAGTCGTGGTCGCTGAAGTTGATGCGGCCAGTTGCCGCAATCGAAGATCGCGTCGGGTCGTCGCATCCAAAAAGATGTAGCGGGTCATCGCAGTTGAAGACCGCAGAGGATCGTTGCAGTCGAAAACCGCAACAGGTCGATGGTCGCGAGTCCTATGGCCAAGTGGGCGTAGCCCCCGAGCATGGAGTTGATGTGGTCGAGGCGGCGTCCGAGAGCCGATGCAGCGGACCGAAGTCAACGCGGCAGAGGGTCGCCCAGGCCGATGGTGGCAGCAGTTTGTTGCAATCGAAGATCGTAGAAGGTCAACAGCAGGTCATTAGGGTCGAATACCACAACGGGTCACACAGCGAAGTTCGCGGAGCCCACGTGCGTAAGATCGATGCGGCCGATGGAGTAGTCAGGACAGACATGTGGTCGAGATCGACGAAGTCGTGTAACGGAGCAGAGTCGACGAGGCGGTGAATCTTCGGGTCTCTGTCATCCGGAGTCCACGCGGCGCGGCTAAAACGGTGAGTCAAGCATATGTCCGAATGCCGATGCTTCCCATTCCGTCGATTGCACATTGCCATTTGGAAAATTAACCTCGTAAATATATATGTAAAATAATTAACCGACATGAAAAATATAATAATAATAAATAAGTAGCAGTGGAGAGAAAATTGTCTTATGCAGATCCAATGCATGGACATGCTGCATCGTCCCACGTCCTTGTTTCTTTGATTCACGTCATTGCTTATTTGATTCATCAGAATAATAATAGACAGTGAGATCTGACGCCTCTGCAGGTGCATGCGTGAAGCACCATTACGTATTGAGTCAGATTCCTGCCGGATAGACCAGATTCTTCATATCTCTTAATTTGGTCAGATGAAGATGGAAACGTGTGTGCCTCCGTACGACCACGATTGACCAGCATGGAAGGAAGGTTTGGCACCAGATCAGCGATCGCGACTTGCGCTTGGTCTCAGCTTCCTCTAATTTCGGTGAGCCACGATATGATTGGCAGATGGAACGTCACCATGACTCCTAATCTCACGGGTGGATCTGATGTAGCAGCTCGTCATACAAGTCTGGATCGGATTCGCCGACGATTCAACTGATGATGGGTTTGACGATTGTGATGGAATTTAAGCTTTGAAGCGGATTTGTTTCTCGTACGCCGATGATTTGTAGATCGTAGGTGATGGGACCGTCACGATCGCACAATCAGCGTCCCCAGTTCCCACAGACGGTGCCAATTGACGAGGTTTAATCTCGTCAATGCCCATTGTTATGGACTTGGGTTTTGGAGAAGATGGGGATGCTGGAGATCGTGGCACGGTTAACAGACAAGCAACCAGGGGACATGAGATTTACCCAGGTTCAGGCCCCCGGAGGGAAAACCCTACTCCTGCTTGTCTGCTCTTTGATTACGGCGGAACCGAAGGTTACAGGGTGCACGATTCGATCTGGCGTGGATGCGTGTGCTAAAGTATGAGTCGAGTTCTAGATCTGTAGATCTATCATGGACGTGGAGATCGTAGATCTATCTATTGGGGGGTTATGGCGTCTATAGGTCGTGATCTATCCTCCTCGTTGGACCCTCCTAGCCTTTATATATGGGGAGGCTAGGTCTCGGTGCTGTCTGATTAGGTTACAAGTTGTATTCAAACTCTAGTCTTGAGGTTTCCTTGTCTTGTGCGTTTGGGACTCCATGTCCATATGGGCTTCGTTCCAGCCGAACCGTCATAGGCGTCATGGACCCTGGTAGGTCATCGAGTGGGCCTTCCGTCGGGTTGGACCAGGTATGCTAACATCGGGTACCCGTAGGGCATATCCATGTCACCCGCGCCTGGGGGAGGTTTGGCCACCCTAGGCAGCCTCTCGGCCTCCCTCCGCGTCTATAAGTTGCCTTTCGACCTAAAAACCAAGGGGGTTCGATAGTTTTCCAGAAAGAGTTCCGCTCTGCTGCCGCCACGAGAAACCAAGATTCAGATCCAGAAACTCCGTTCTGGCACCCTGCAGGGACAGGGAATTTGGAGAGGATCATCTCCATCGTCATCACCAACGCATCTCCATCAACCACCGATGTTTCCCTCATCCATGAGTGAGTAATCCCGCACTGTAGGCTTGGGGATGGTAGGGATTGGATGAGTTCTATCATGTAATCGAATAAGATCTGTTAGGGGCATAATGCCTAGTATCTCTATTAGTGCTATTTGACTTTGTTGCAACTTGTTCTACTTAATGCTTGTCACTAGGGCCCGAGTGCCATGATCTCAGATCTGAACTTATTATTGAATCATTATGATAGTATTATTTATGATCTTATCTGCAAGTTGTGTACACATATCATTATCCGGATCCAAAGGCCCCAAAGTGACAATAATTGGGACAACCGGAGGGGATGGTTGTGGTGTGAGGATCACATGTGTTCACGGAGTGTTAATGTTTTGCTCCGGTGCTCTATTAAAAGGAGCACCTTAATTGCCAGTAGTTCCCTAGAGGCCCCGCTGCCACGGGCTGTCTGGACAGAAGATGTTATGCAAGTTCTCATTACGAGCACGTATGACTATATTTGGAGCACATTCCTAGGATTGTTTAGTACTTGGATGCTTGTTATTATCTATCTGCAATGCCCTAGTTCTTTGAAGTTACATGTTTAGACTCGTCCATGCAACGCCCGTTCATCCATCCCTATGCCTACCGCACTCGAATCCTATTGTTACCGTTACTATTACTATTGCTACTGTTTCACTGTTGTTGTTACTGCTGTTGTTGCTTTGTTGTTGCTACTACCAAATTGTTGCTAATGATAAACTTCTATGAGCAAGAACTATTTCTAGGTGCAGTTGAACTGACAACTCAGTTGTTAAGGCTTGCAAGTATTCTTTGGCTCCCCTTGTGTCGAATCAATAAATTGGGTAATACTACCCGCGAAGACTGTTGCGATCCCCTACACTTGTGGGTCATCAAGACTATTTTCTGGCGCCGTTGCCGGGAAGCATAGCTTTATTTGTAAGTTCACTTGGATCTATTATTGTTCACTGCTACTCCTTTCATCATGGGGAAGTCTCGTGATGGAAAGTTCCCTATTTTACCATCCACTACAAGAAGAGGTATAGTCCTAAACACCTCTATTGCTCTCGATTCACTGTCTGTTATAAGTAAGCTTGTCACACCACCACCACATAGTCATGCTACACACACTGCTACTACTGCTGAATCTGAAACTGCTTTTGATACTCGTGATGTTACTTCTACTATGCTTGATGCGAGTGGTTCATTAGGTCCTTTTTTAGATGCTACCATGGCTAGCCTAGGAAATACCGAAACTCCTAGTGAAGACACTGTTACACCTGTTAGCTCACCTGAGTCTAGTGAGAGTTTTGATATTAATGATGGTTACATTGAGCTCATTGATGAATTTGTTGAAGAGTGCCGAAACACACATGATGCTAGTGCTTTGAAGAGTCTCATTGCTAGACATACTATTATGCCCAAGAAGTCTTATGATCCTAAGTTTGCCACCTCTCCCATAGATATTAAAGATAAATATTATGATTTCTCTCTTGATTTAGCTTATTTAGATATTATTGAGAAAGAACCTTTTCGTGGTACTGAAAATGAGAGTGATGTGTCTCATATGAATGAGCTTTCTACTGTGAGTGCTTTGTTCTCTGATGATTTTAAAATGCGCAAGTACTTTGTTGCTAAGATCTTCCCTTTTTCACTAAAAGGAGAAGCTAGGGCTTGGTTTAATAGATTACCTCCTGGTTCCATTGATAGACCTGATTGCTTGATTGCTTATTTCTTCCATAAATATTTTCCTCCCAGTGCTAGACATGCTGCTTTGTAGAGACTTTTTGATTTTAAACAGGAAGAAGAAGAGAAA
Organism: Avena longiglumis; assembly: GCA_030063025.1. NCBI lineage: Eukaryota > Viridiplantae > Streptophyta > Magnoliopsida > Poales > Poaceae > Avena > Avena longiglumis. The sequence continues at coordinate 7,244,013 of CP125979.1, forward strand.
TTGCCTGAGTCATGGAAAAGATTCCGTTCCTTGATTCATGCATATCCTGGATGTCCATTACCTCAGAAAGAGTTGCTTGATATTTATTATAATGGACTAACTGATGATTCTAGGACCTACCTAGATAGCTCTGCTGATTGTGTTTTCAGGAAAAGGACTCCTACAGATGCTGAAGAATTAATGAACAAGATAAGCAAGCATTATGATGATTGGACTTCAACTGAGCTGAATACACCTGAGCCTATTACTCCTGAACCAGTTTTTCCTGAACCAGTTCCACCACCAACAACAAAGAAGAGGGGATTTATTGCATTAAATGATGAAGTGATGAAGGAAGCTAAAAAGTGTCTAAAGGAGAAAGGTATTAGAGCTGAAGATGTGAAGAATCTACCTCCTATAGAAGAATTATGTAAGCCAATTCCCCACTCATCTACTATTGAGGTACACTCTCTCCAACACTTTGATGAAGGTGATATTCCTTATGGTAAGCCTCTTGATCAATGCTTAGAGGAACTTGACATTTTTATTGTTAAACAAGGTCATTTTAATAAACAAGTTTAGAATCATTTATTGGAAAACTCTAGAGCTATCCATGAGTTGAAAGATATTGTGGAAAGAAATTCTAATGATATTAAAATGCTTTGTAAACACTTTCAAATGGTTCAAACTCATCTTGATTAACTTGCTAAAGTACAAAAGGATATGCTAGTTAATGCTTTAGGAAATAAACATGCTTATGGAATTAAAACTAGGAGTGGTGCAGCTACTCAAGATCCTTTATATCCTAAAGGACACCCTAAAAGAATAGAACATGATTCCCAACAAGTAGAAGATAGTGGTAGTCCTCGTAAGAGGAAAAAAAGAAACATAAGAAAGTTGAGGAACCACTTGAACCTGCTGTAGATCCTAATAGTATATCTGTCTCTGATGCTGAAACTGAGAGTGGTAATATTGATGAGCCTCCTATTGAGGAAGAACCTGAAAAACACACTAAGAACACTAGGTACACTAAGGAAGATTTTATTGCTAATAAACATGGTAAAGAGAGAGAACCTTGGGTGTAGAAACCTATGCCTTTTCCAGGTAAGAAACACAAGTCAAAGGAGGAGGAACACTACAACAAGTTTTGTGAGTGGATGAAACCTTTATTTTGCAAATTCCTTTGACTGATGCTATTAAATTGCCTCCTTATTCAAAGTATATGAAGTATATTGTCTCTAATAAAAGGAAGATTCCTAATGAGGAGATTTCTACTTTGCTTGCTAATTACTCCTTCAATGGTAAGGTTCCAATGAAACTTGGTGATCTAGGTATACCAACTATTCCTTGATCCATTAAGAATAATTATGTTAGAACTGCTTTATGTGATTTGGGAGCTGGAGTTAGTGTTATGCCTTTTTCTCTCTATAAGAGACTCAAGTTAGAAAAGATGATACCAATTGATATATCTTTGCAAATGGCTGATAAGTCAACTACTGTTCCTGTTGGTATATGTGAGGATGTTCCTGTTTAAGTTGCTCATAATTGCATGGTCTTAACTGATTTTGTTGTGCTTGAAATGCCTGAAGATGATAATATGTCTATTATTATTGGGAGACATTTTCTTAATACTGCAGGTGTTGTCATCAATTGCAATCAAGGAAAAGTAGCATTCAATATTAATGACAAAGAGCACATTGTCTATTTCCCCAAGAAAGTTGTTAAGAGCTATTGCCTGAATTCTATTGAAAATATTGAAGGCATCAAGGTTGGAGAAATATATTGTCCCATTCCACAAGAAAATTTTGAAACTATTATGATTGGGACCATTGCTATCAAGTATGAGGTAACATAATTGAAAGAACTATATCTTCTCATGATATCTTTTTTTTGGTGTTAATGATAATCCCAACTGTGTTTTAATTGTGCGCTTGAGTTTCAGGGGAAACGTTGTTGATGTCTCCTTCTATAGTGGTGGATGCACTCTTGGGATCTCATGAAGATGGTGGCCTTTTTAGTCTTCTCCTAGTTTTTCTCCGGTTATTGTTTTTAGGTCACCGTACTATTAAGAGGGGGTCCATTTTGGAAGGCTGTGGGAAATCACTTGTTCTTGCATAAACCTATTTACACCGCCACAACCATCCCATTATCCCGTGAGTTAGCGTGTTCCTGTTCTGTTGGAGCCTTTTGTGTCTCACCGGAACTTCCGGCCTAGGCCGGAAGTTCCGCTCGAACTTTTTCTGCGGGCTGTTCTTGTAGGGTTTCGTAGCATGGAAAACAAAAAATTTCTACCGCATACAAACAAACAAGCCAAGATCTATCTACTAGATTGTAGCAACGAGTTGATAGAATAACTCACCCTCGAAGATTCCAAAGTGTTTAACGAGAGCGGATTCTCGTGGGTGATGTAGTCGTACTCTTCCCTATCTCAAGATCGCGTAGACGATCCTTCCGGTGTGTGTTCGGCAGCGCTCCTTGATCGGTCACACGTTCGGTTCGACGAAGACCTTCCTCTCCCTTGTTCCATGAGGTTGTAGCACTCTCGCGATTCCGGCTGGCAACGTGGTGGTACCAAGTAGAGGAGATCTCGAGTGGCTTAAGCGGAGCGAGTATGGTGGGCTATGAGAAATCCTCGGCGATCTAGGGTTTAGACACGCCGAGGAAGAGGTGCTAGAGCCGGCTGGGGCTTGGTGCCCAAGTCGGCAAGGAGATCCTAGGCGGCGGCTTGGAGGCGGCTAGGGTTAGGGTTTTCGGGGCAAGGGACTTGTGTGTCTCTAGGAGGGAGACCTGCCCCTCCTTACATAGGTGGAGGGGCCGGCCGGCCAAGGGGAGGGAGGGGAGTCCCTCCCAAACTCGGCTTGGGTGGTGCGCCGCCGGTTGGAGGAGGGAAACCCTCCCCAACTCGGTTTCCCACTCCTCCTCCTCTTTCCAAAACTTGCCGTTTGACTTTCAAACTAGCCGTTTGACTTTTCAAACTAGGATTTGAATAAACCCTCTATTTTGAACAGCGATGACACCGAGTACATGATGCAATCATATCAACTTGATATAACACATTCATGTACCCTTCCCCGGAGTCTTGGGACATTCTGGAACCTTCTAGAACATTCCTGATGAAAACACCGGAACCATTCTCCAACTCCGAAACAGGACTTTCCTTATATGAATCTTATTCTCCGGACCATTCAGGATCTCCTCGTGATATCCCGAATCCCATTCGAGACTCCGAACAACATTCGGTCTCTTTCTCATCATTCCATAACTACTCAAACAACGTCGAATCCTTAAGTGTGTCTCCCTACGGTTCGTGAATTATGCGGACATGATCGAGACACTTCTCCGAACAATAACCAATAGAGGAATCTGGAAATTCATATGGCTCCCACATATTTCAACGATTACTTTGCGATCGAATGAACCACTCACATACGAAATCAATTTCCCTTTGTCTCACGATAGTTTACTTATCCGAGGTTATGATCGTCGGTATCTCTGCATACCTAGTTCAACCTCGTTACGGATAAGTACTCTTTTCTCGTTCCCGTGATATGTGATCCCTTGTGAGCCAGTCACATGCTTGCAAGCTAATTGGATGACATTTCACCGAGAGGGCCCAGAGTATATCTATCCGTCATATGGATGGACAAATCCCACTCTTGATCCATGTGTTTCAACCAATACTTTCCGAACACTCAATGCCACCTTTATAACCACCCAGTTACGGTGTGGTGTTTGATGTCATCAAAGCATCCATCCGATAAAGGTGATATGCATGATCTCATGGTCGAAGGAATTAGATTACTATGTATCGAAGCATATAGCAATTGAACTATTAAAATGACTTGATCTTTATGCTACGCTTATCTATAGGAGTATGTCCACCATATCATTCTCCTAACGATATGATCTTGTTGTTAATAACATCTCAATGTTCATGATAGGGAAACCACAATCATTTATTAACCAACAAGCTAGTATTATATAGAGGCTTTACTAGGGACTTCAAATTAAGTTTACAAATCACACAAGTATTAATGTTTCCTTGTTAATACTATTATAGCATGAATGTAAACATTTATCATAAACACAAAGATATAATAATAAATACATTTATTATTGCCTCTAGGGCATATCTCCAACAGTCTCCCACTTGCACTAGAGTCATCTAATCTAGATTACATGGTAATATACCGAACACCCATGGCAGTTTGGTGCTGGTCATGTTTTGCCCTCGGAAGAGGTTTAGTCAATGGATCCGCCACATTCAGATCTGTGTGTACTTTGCAAATCTTTATATCCCCATCTTGGATATGTTCTCGAATAGCGTGAAAACATAGCTTGATGTGCTTCAGCTTCTTGTGTGACCTTGGTTCTTGCGCATTGGCTATGGCGCCCATGTTATCACAGTAGATAGACATTGAGTCCAGTAGCACTAGGAACCACGCCACTCTGTAATGAACTCTTTCATCCATATCGCTTCTTGTGAAGCCTCCGGAAGCCATGTATTCGATTCGGTTGAAGATCTCGCCACAACGCTTTGCTTTGCACTCCTCCAGCTAGCTGCACCATTCAAAATAAATACATTATCCAGTTGTGATTTAGAATCATCCGGATCGGTGTTCCAACTAGCATCGGTGTAACCATTAACAACGAATGCTTCATCACCTCCATAAGAAAGAACCATATCCTTAGTTCTTCTCAAGTACTTAAGGATGTTTTTGACATTGTCCAATGATCCACTCCTGGATCACTTTGATATCTGCTAGTTAAACTAACAGCATATGCAATGTCGGGTCTAGTACATAGCATGGCATACATTAGAAATCCTATGGCTGAGGCATAGGGAGTCTTACTCATCCTTTATCTATCTTCTGTCGATGTCGGACTTTGAGTTTTACTCAAGGTCGTATTGGGCAACATGGGCAAGAACCCTTTCTTGCTATCTTCCATTCCAAACCTCTTTAGAACTTTGTCCAAATATGTACTTTGTGACAATGATATTTGGCGTTTCGATCTATCTCTATAAATCTTTATGCCTAATATGTAAGCTGCTTCGCCAAGATCCTTCATTGAAAACCTATTATTCAAATATTTCTTGACACTATTAAGAAGGTCTACATCATTACCAATCAACAATATGTCATCCACATATACTATTAAGAATGCTACAGAGCTCCCACTCACTTTCTTGTAAATACAAGCTTCTCCATAAGTTTGTATAAAACCAAAACTTTTGATCACCTTATCAAAACGTTGATTCCAACTTCGGGATGCTTGCTTCAATCCATAGATGATCATTGAAGTTTACATACCTTGTTAGCATCTTTAGGATCGAAAAAACCTTTGGGTTGCATCATATACAACTCTTCATCAATGTCTCCATTGAGGAATGCTGTTTTGACATCCATCTGCCATATCTCATAATCATATTATGCAGCGATTGCTAACATAATCCTCACAGACTTTAGTTTCGCTACTGGTGAGAAAGTCTCATCGTAGTCAACTTCTTGAATTTGTCGAAACCCTTTTGCGACAAGTCGAGCTTTATAGACAGTAACATTACCATCAGCATCTGTTTTCTTCTTGAAAATCCATTTGTTCTCGTGACCTTCGGCCATCCGGTAAGTCCACCAAAGTCCATACTTGGTTTTCGTACATGGATCCAATCTCGGATTTCATGGCTTCTTGCCATTTATTGGAATCTGGGCTCATCATCGCTTCCTCATATGTCTCGGGGTCATCGGTGTTGTCCACCAACATGACACTCATAACGGGATCATACCAATCTGGAGTGGTACGAGTTCTCGTTGACCTCCGAGGCTCTGCAGCAACTTCAACCGAAGTTTCATGATCATCATCATTAGCTTCCTCTCTTATTGGTGCAGGCACCACAGGAACTTCTTCCGGTGTTGCACTCCTTGCTATTTCGAGAGAAGGTTCGACAACCTCGTCAAGTTCTACTTTCCTTCCAGTCACTTCTTTCGCGAGAAATTCCTTCTCTAGAAAGGATCCATTCTTGGCAACGAAGATTTTGCCTTCGGATCTATGATAGAAGGTATACCCAATAGTTTCCTTCAGGTATCCTATGAAGACGCATTTTTTCGCTTTGGGTTCAAGCTTGTCCGCCTATAACTTCTTTACATAGGCTTCGCATCCCCAAACTTTAAGGAACGACAATCTAGGTTTCTTCCCAAACCATAATTCATACGGTGTCATTTCAACGGATTTAGACGGTGCCCTATTTAAAGTGAATGCGGCTGTTTCTAATGCATAACCCCAAAATGATAGCGGTAAATCTATAAGTGACATCATAGAACGAACCATATCTAAGAGAGTTCGATTATGACGTTCGGACACACCATTACGCTGTGGTGTTCCCGGCGGTGTCAACTGCGAAAGTATTCCGCATTTCTTCAAATGCTCGCCAAACTCGTAACTTAGATATTCACCTCCACGATCAGAACGTAGAAATTTAATCTTCTTGTTACGTTGATTCTCTACCTCACTTTGAAATTCCTTAAACTTCTCGAAAGTTTCGGACTTATGTTTCATGAAATAGATATACCCATATCTACTCAAGTCATCCGTGAAGGTAAGAACATAACGATAACCACCGCGCGATGCTACACTCATTGGACCACACACATCGGTATGTATGATTTCCAATAAGTCCGTAACTCGCTCCATCTTACCAAAAAATGGAGTCTTAGTCATTTTACCCATCAGACATGCTTCGCATCTATCAAGTGATTCGAAATCAAGTGATTCAAGAAGTCCATCAGAATGGACTTTCTTCATACGCTTCACTCCAATGTGACCAAGACGACAGTGCCACATATAGGTCGAGTTATCGCTCGATTTCAAACGTTTAGCCTCAATGTTATTAATATGTGTATTTCCACTATCGAGATTCAACAAGAATAGACCATCTATCAAAGGTGCATGTGCATAAAACATATTACTCATATAAATCGAACAACCATTATTCTCGGACTTAAACAAGTAACCGTCTCGCAATAAACAAGATCCCGATATAATGTTCATGCTTAACGCAGGCACCAAATAATAATTATTTAAGTATAAAACTAATCCCGATGGTAGATGAAGGGGTAGCATGCCGACCGCGATCACATCAACCTTTGATCCGTTTCCCACACGCATCGTCACCTCGTTCTTCGCTAGCTTCCGTTTATTCTAAGACTGTTTGAGTTACAAATATGAGCAACCGGACCGATATCAAATACCTGGCACTACTACGAGTACTAGTGAGATACACATCAATAACATGTATATCGGATATACCTTTCTTCTTGATGTTGCCGTTCTTCAAATCCGCCAAGTAATTTGGGCAATTCCGCTTCCATGACCTTCTCCTTGCGGTAAAGCACTCGATATCGGGCTTGGGTCCAGCCTTGGTCTTCTTTGTCGTAGCGGTAACTTTCTTACCACCCTTCTTGAAGTGTCCCTTCGCTTAGACTTTCCTTTCTTGAATTTGGTGGTCTTATTGACCAACAACACTTGGTGCTCTTTCTTGATCTCCACTGCAGACTTTAACATAGCAAACAGTTACGCGCTGCTTGTTCATGTTACGCATGTTGTAGTTCATCACAAAGTTCTTGTAACTTGGTGGTAGTGATTGGAGGACACGGTAAATCCCAAAGCATTAGGAATCACTATACCCAAGCTTTGAAGTTTGTTTGCGTGCCTGGACATCTTAAGCACATGCTCACTTGACTGAGCCTCTTCCATCTTGCGGTTAAAGAACTTTTCGAAGCCTCATAGCTTTCAATTGCATGAGTCTCAAAATCAATTTGAGATCCTCGACAATATCATATGGGTCTGAATTCTCAAACCTTTTCAAGCTCCGATTCTAAACCATACAAGATAGCACATTGAACTATGGAGTCTTGATTCTTAGGCGAGGTAAACATTCTTTACTTCATCGGCAGCATCAGCTGCAGGTGGGTCACCCAGCGGTGCATCCAGCACATAGGTCAAATTACCAGCTGTGAGGACAATCCTCAAATTGCGAAACCAATCCGCGAAGTTGCTTCCATTGTTTTTCAACTTTTCTTTCTCTAGGAACGCATTAAAATTGATGGTAGGGGCTGCCATTGATCTACAACATATTTGCAATAGTTTAGACTAATTTTATGACAAATTGAGTTCAAATTAATAAAATTAAACTAGGTGAACTCCCACTCAAAACAATATCCCTCACATTGTTTTAGTGATCACACGAACCAAATCCACCACATCAACACCGATCATCACGAGAGTTGATATAGTTTCAATGGCGAACAATCGACATGTTCATCATATCTACTATATGATTCATGCTTTACCTTTCGGTGATCCGTGTTCCGAGACCATGTCTGTACATGCTAGGCTCATCAAGATCAAACCTTAGTTTCCGCATGAGCAAATCTGGCTTGCTCACGTTGTATACACTTGCGGAATCTAACACACCCGATCCTCACGTGGTGCTTCGCAACAAGCTTTAGCGGTGCTAACTAAGGGTGAACACTTTATGACTTGAAATTCATGTTCATGAGGATCATCTTATAATGCTACCGTCTACTAAGCAATACAAGATGCATAAAGGATTAACATCACATGCAATTCAAAATATGTGATATGATATGGCCTTTCTTCTTTGTGCTTCCGATCTCCATCTTCTAGCACGAACATGATCTCCATCATCACCGGCATTGCATCAAGGTCAATGACGCTTCTCCATGGTTGTCGTCCACCGGCTTAAACTATTACAACTACTTTGAATAGGCACGCGGGTCTTAACATAAATTAAAGACAACCATATGGATCCTTCCGGTTGCCAACTTACAATAAGGAACATTGCATACATCAAATATAATCTCAATCATGGCCATATCACATCACAGCACACCCCTGCAAAACAAAGTTAGACGCCTCTACTTTCTTTGCAAGTTTTACGTGGTTTGGGGCTTTCAATAAGTGTCGTTCTAACTTACGAACATGAACCACAACATTGATACTAGTATTGTTAATCACCCGTTGTACATTGGATCTTAACTATGCTAGGAGAAACAGGCACCCGCAAAGCCACTTATGCAATACAAGTTGCATGTCAAGCCTGGAGCAAGTCTCATGAACGATGTCATGTAAGGTTAGCCCGGGCCGCTTCATCCCAACATACCGCAAGATGCAAAGTACACAAGAAGCAATCGACAATAAAAGCATCAACGCCCACAATGACCATTGTGTTCTACTCGTGCAACATATCTACATATAGACACGGATCTGATACCACTGTAGGGTTTCGTAGCATGGAAAACAAAAATTTTCTACCGCATACAAACAAACAAGCCAAGATCTATCTACTAGATTGTAGCAACGAGTCGATAGAATAACTCACCCTCAAAGATTCCAAAGTGTTTAACGAGAGCGGATTCTCGTGGGTGATGTAGTCATACTCTTCCCGATCTCAAGATCGCGTAGACGATCCTTCCGTGATGCGTTCGGCGCTCCTTGATCGGTCACACGTTCGGATTTCGGAAGACCTTCCTCTCCCTTGTTCCAAAGGCGGCGGAGGTTGTAGCACTCTCCTCGATTCCAAAGGCAACTGGCGTGGTCAGGAAGTAGAGGAGATCTCGAGGCTTCGCCTTAAGCCGGAGCGAGTATGGTGGGCTATGAGAAATCCCTCGACGATCTAGGGTTTAGACACGCCGAGGAAGAGGTGCTAGAGCCAGCGGCTAGGGATTGGTGGTGCCCAAGTCGGCGGCAAGGAGATCCCTAGGCTGCGGCAGCTTGGAGGGCGGCGGCGGCTAGGGTTAGGGTTTTCGGGGCAAGGGACTTGTGTGTCTCTAGGAGGGAGCCCTGCCCCTCCTTACATAGGTGGAGGGGCCGGCCGGCCAAGGGGAGGGAGGGGAGTCCCTAGGGTTTAGGGTTTAGGGTTTAGGGAGGATAGTCCCTCCCCAACTCGGCTTGGGTGGTCCGCCGTCGGTTGGAGGAGGGAAACCCTCCCCAACTCGGTTTCCCACTCCTCCTCCTCTTTCCAAAACTTGCCGTTTGACTTTCAAACTAGCCGTTTGACTTTTCAAACTAGGATTTGAATAAACCCTCTATTTTGAACAGCGATGACACCGAGTACATGATGCAATCATATCAACTTGATATAACACATTCATGTACCCTCCCCCAGGTCTGGGACATTCGGAACCTTCTAGAACATTCACGATGAAAACAAGGAACCATTCCCCAACTCAGCAGACTTTCCTTATATGAATCTTATTCTCCGGACCATTCAGGATCTCCTCGTGATATCCTGAATCCCATTCGAGACTCCGAACAACATTCGGTCTCTTTCTCATCATTCCATAACTACTCAAACAACGTCGAATCCTTAAGTGTGTCTCCCTACGGTTCGTGAATTATGCGGACATGATCGAGACACTTCTCCGAACAATAACCAATAGAGGAATCTGGAAATTCATATGGCTCCCACATATTTCAACGATTACTTTGCGATCGAATGAACCACTCACATACGAAATCAATTTCCCTTTGTCTCATGATAGTTTACTTATCCGAGGTTATGATCGGGTATCTCGCATACCTAGTTCAACCTCGTTCGATAAGTACTCTTTTCTTGTTCCGTGATATGTGATCCCTTGTGAGCCAGTCACATGCTTGCAAGCTAATTGGATGACATTTCACCAGAGGGCCTGAGTATATCTATCCGTCATATGGATGGACAAATCCCACTTGATCCATGTGTTTCCAATACTTTCCGAACACTCAATGCCACCTTTATAACCACCCGATTCACGGTGTGGTGTTTGATGTCATCAAAGCATCCATCCGATAAAGGTGATATGCATGATCTCATGGTCGAAGGAATTAGATTACTATGTATCAGAAAGCATATAGCAATTGAACTATTAAAATGACTTGATCTTTATGCTACGCTTATCTATAGGAGTATGTCCACCATATCATTCTCCTAACGATATGATCTTGTTGTTAATAACATCTCAATGTTCATGATAGGGAAACCACAATCATTTATTAACCAACAAGCTAGTATTATATAGAGGCTTTACTAGGGACTTCAAATTAATTTTACAAATCACACAAGTATTAATGTTTCCTTGTTAATACTATTATAGCATGAATGTAAACATTTATCATAAACACAAAGATATAATAATAACTACATTTATTATTGCCTCTAGGGCATATATCCAACAGTTCTACACCTTGTACCGATGCTAGTTTCGCCCCAAGTTCCGACGGTGAATCAGTAACCTTCTGTTCGAAGAGTTCTATTTGCCGGAACTTGGGCCGGAACTTGCATCGGAACTTGTCCTGCCAAAAGTTCCTGAGCGGAACTTCCGCCAGAAGCCGGAACTTCCGGTAAAATTCGCTTCGCGACCCATAAGTTCCGCCCCAGGTTCCGGTGGCGGCTCAGTAACCTTCTGTTTTGAAGCGTTCTATTTGCCAGAACTTGGTCGGAACTTGCTCGGAAGTTCACCGGAACTTCCGGTCTATTTTGACCGGAAATTCCGGTTGCGCTTCTGGAGCGGGCGTCAACGGTCTGATGACCGTTGGAGCCAGGCTGGGCGGAACTTCCGGCCTCTCACCGGAACTTCCAGTGAGGTCGCGGGGGCTGTAACGGTTCAGCGCGAGGGGGCCTATTTAAGGCACCCCTCTTCTTCCTCCCACTCTCTCTCGAATTTTTCTCTCTCCTCCATTAATGCTTGAGCTTCACCTCACTAGATCTCTCTCTCTAGCCACTCAAATGACCTGATCTTTTGAGAGGTGAGGGAGGTGACCTAGATCTACACTTCCACCTAAGTAGATTTGATTTCCCCACCCATCCTTTGTGGATCTTGTTGCTCTTGGGTTTCTTGGAACCCTAGACGGTGTAGGGCATCCTCGGAGCTAAGGCGTGCGTTGTAAAGCTTCGAGGTGTCGTTGAGGGTCTCCAATTGAGTTGTGGATCCTCCCTCTCAACCTCGGTGTAAAGGTTTCGGTTGGCGCCTTCAAGGTCACCGGTTAGTGGATTGTGAGGCCTCCTTGTAGGGGTTCGTAGCATGGAAAACAAAAATTTTCTATCGCATACAAACAAACAAGCCAAGATCTATCTACTAGATTGTAGCAACGAGTCGTTTGGAATAACTTACCCTCGAAGATTCCAAAGCGGTTAACGAGAGCAGATTCTCGTGGGTGATGTAGTCGTACTCTTTCCGATCTCAAGATCGCGTAGACGATCCTTCCGGCAGCGCTCCCGCAGTCGGTGACACGTTCGGTACTCGACGAAGACCTTCCTTTCCCTTGTTCCATTAGGCAGCGGAGGTTGTAGCACTCTCCTCGCGATTCCGGCAGCACAACGACGTGGTACCGGAAGTAGAGGGAAATCCTGAGGCTTCGCCTTAAGCGGTGCAGTATGGTGGAGCTTATGAGAGAGGCTATTAGTGGTATAGTAATTAGACACACCAATTAGAAGGCTCTAAACCAATTAGAAGGCTCTAAACCCATGAGGCTAAAGCAATTAGAAGCTCTAAACCAAAGCGGCTCTAAAGGAGGTAGAAGATAGGAACTTGTGTGTCTAGGAGGGGAGCCCTGCCCCTCCTTATATAGGTGGGAGGGGCTGGCGCGCCAGGGGAGGGAGGGAGTCCCTCCCCAACTCGGCCTAGAGCTGGCCGCCGGCTTGGAGGAGAGAAACTCCTCCTCCAAGTCGGTTCCAACTCCTCTTGCTTGTTTCCCACAGTTTCTTGTTTTAGCCGTTTGACTTTCAAACTGGACATTTGACTTTTCTGTTTTAGGATTCAATTTAATCCTTTATTTGGGACAGCAAGAACACTTAGTACATGATGCAATCATTTCAATATGTAATGACACATTCATGTACCCCTCCCGGTCTTGGGACAATCCGGAACCTTCTAGAACATTCCCGATGAAAACACGGAATCATTCCCGAACTCAAACAGGACTTTCCTTATATGAATCTTATTCTCCGGACCATTCGGATCACCTCGTGATATCCGGATCCCATCCGAGACTCGAACAACATTCGGTCTCTTTCTCATAATACCATAACTACTCAAACAACGTCGAATCCTTAAGTGTGTCTCCCTACGGTTCGTGAATTATGCGGACATGATCGAGACACTTCTCGAACAATAACCAATAGAGGAATGAAATTCATATGGCTCTACATATTTCTCGATTACTTTGCGATCGAATGAACCACTTACATACGATACCAATTTCCCTTTGTCTCACGATATGTTACTTATCCGAGGTTATGATCGTCGGTATCTCTGCATACCTAGTTCAACCTCGTTTCGATAAGTACTCTTTCTCGTTCCGTGATATGTGATCCCTTGTGACCAAGTCACATGCTTGCAAGCTAATTGGATGACATTCCACCGAGAGGGCCCAGAGTATATCTATCCGTCATATGGATGGACAAATCCCACTCTTGATCCATGTGTTTCAACCAATACTTTACGAACACTCAATGCCACCTTTATAGCCACCCGATTCACGGTGTGGTGTTTGATGTCATCAAAGCATCCATCGTAAAGGTGATATGCATGATCTCATGGTCGAAGGAATTAGGTAACTATGTATCGAAAGCATATAGCAATTGAACTATTGAAATGACTTGATCTTTATGCTACGCTTATCTATAGGAGTATGTCCATCACATCATTCTCCGATGATATGATCCTGTTAATAACATCTCTATGTTCATGATCGGAAACCATGATCATATATTAACCAACAAGCTAGTTTAACAAGAGGCTTTACTAGGGACTCTTATTTTAGTTTACAAATCACACAAGTATTAATGTTTCCGGTTAATACAATTATAGCATGGTATGTAAACATTTATCATAAGTGTGAAGATATGATAATGACCACTTTATTATTGCCTCTTGGGCATATCTCCAACAGTCTCCCACTTGCACTAGAGTCAATAATCTAGTTTCAAACCTTTGTGTATATAACACCTCTGGCTTTCCGGTGTTGTATGTACACGATTGCTAGTGTTCAACTGATCTCGGATCGACACTTCCAGTCCGTTTGTAATTGCATGTCTTTGCGTCTCACGCATCACTCATTCTCTAATGAGATGGCTTTGTATAAATTTGGTCTTTCGTGTGACCTTTAGCTCTTTGGGGTTAAAACATGTTGATAATATTGTCGCACAATATATCTTAATAGTATTATCCTTCGTGAGCTACACCTAGTTTGATAACAAACTACTTGACACAAATGCCCTCTTTTCGCTAAAATAGCGATTATATACTTGGCCTTTTGTTGTAGTATCTGTCACAATGTCTTAACTTTGGAACTCATCCAAATCCATTATGGAACTCACCTTCCATTATATTGTGCCACCTTTAGTTTAGATTGAGATAAACTTAATTTGTACTTTGTGACAAAGCTAGTATCAATGCAGTACTTTTACAATGAACTAACCATCTATTTGTCACTTCTACAAATATTATACTCTTAGTTCTTCCAAAAGATCATAAGAATATCCTTACTATTGTCCAATGATCATCTTACGAATCATTCTGGTATATGCTCACAACATTTAGAGCATAGGACATATCTGGATTTGTACATATCACAGTATGATATAAATACTCTTTGTGATTTTATACATCAAGTATCAATCTATACTTGATTATTTGTTTCACTTTACCAAATGTCAATACACTTGAATATATCATCAACATTGAATTTATTCAATCCTTTACGTGACAATAACCTCTCTTGTAGTTTCTATATTGAACTCATTCAATATCTTGTCTATGTACTTCTGGCACAACCATATTAGCGTCTATTGATGCCAAATATTTAGGTTTTGCCTAAGTCTTTCATCGGGATGAAATTCTTAATATGTGTTAATAAAAGATACATTATTTCCAATCAACAATATGTCTTCCACATAATGTATTAGAAACATGTCTTAGCGCTCCCACTTAATTTCTTGCAAATGCAAGCATCTTCATTGTCTCTAATGAACTTTTAAACTCCTTTAACAGTTTCATCATAGTGAAGATTCCAACTCCGCGATGCTCACTTTAACCATTGAAGTTTGCATATGCTTTTAGCATCCTTTGAATTAACAAAACCCTATGGACCGTGTTATGCACATGTCCTAGGTAACGATTCTATTAGAAGAACTTGTTTTGTTTATTCAACTACCATATCACAAATTATATGTAGTGGTTGCTACATTAATCCGTCTAGACTAAATATCACTATGAGATCAAATCTTGTCATAGTCACCTTTGAACATTGTTGTGAACTCTTTCCCAACATGTCGACTATTTCATAGATGTGAAACATCCATGTCTATTTCTTTATAGATCCAGACACAACTATAAGGTCTTACACCTTTCTCGAGGGTCCTTCAAGTTCAAAACTTGATTTTCTCGTGTATGGAACTATCACGGATTTTATGGCTTCAAGCCATTTTACGGAGTCAGGGCCCATCATCGCTTCTTTGCATGTAGTCGGTTCATTATTCTCAAATAATGATTCAACCCTCAAATCTTGGTATTTGATTGTTTATCCGACCTACTTGTTTCAATAGGAACTTGGATCTCCGTGACCACAACCTTTGAGGTACGTGAGCCATGAGCTTTGTTGCTGCCTCCGGAACACTTTTCGGTGCTGCGCAACTCTGCACATATAGCTAAGGTTCTTTTAACCTTATCAAAATTCTATTGTCCTCCTACTTAACTTTTCACGAAAAATTCCTTCTCAAAGAAACTTGACGTTTTAAGTGACAAACACTTTTGTCTCCGATGTTATGGAGGATTACTTATCATTTATTCAAAATAACATACAAAGACAGTTTCATCCGACTTTGGTTGCACACATCTTTCTTATGCATAGCATACCAATGTTTAAGAAAGGACAACTTGGGTTTATCCCAAACCATAACCTTATATGGTGTCATTTCAACGGATTATGATGGAGCTCTTTTCAGTGGAAAAACGGTAATCTCTAAAGCTTTTAATCTTTAAAATATAATGGCAGTTTTATAAATTATACCTTTCATCTTACCATGTCAAACAAGGTTTAATTACATATCTCGAACGCTCCATACTCTTATGGTGTTTCGGGAAAATGCAAATCCATGGAACGATTCCTTAAATCTTAGGTATTATGCTAAACTCTGTAACTCAAATATCTTCCTTTATGATCTTTATCATAAACTGTTTATATTCTTGTTACAATGATTTTGCACTTCATCTTGAAAGTCTTTTGAACTCTTCAAATATTTCACACTTCATCCTTATTAAGTAAATATTCATATATTCACTCAAATTTTGGAGAAAGCATATGAAGTTGAAATCCATCGCTCTTGACTACATAATGGATTTCATACAACAATATGTACTAGTTCAATAAGCTAGTCATTCGTTCCCTTCGGCCTATGAGCGAAGTTTTAATTATCTCTAGGAAAGTTTCTGGCGTCATTTGATCAAAATCAAATAGACTCCAAAATTCCATCCATATGGAGTTTCTTCATGTTTTCTTTCCAATATAATTTAAACGGCGATGTCACTTCCTAAGTGATCTTTCAATCAATTTGTCTTTCGACATTTTTAGCACTAGTTTTATGGATGTGATTCCTCCAACGAGATTTGCGAATCATCCATCTTTTATGGATTACGGCAATTATTTGAACAACCCTTTTGTTCTCATAATACCTGATAAAACAAATCTTTGAAGGCAAGCTTTGATGTTTAACGAGCAACACAATAACCCTTTATTTTGTTCTCGATGAACATCATCACATATTCTTTTGCTAGTTACTTAGGCCATTGTAGTTCATGAATTGTGTTGTTTCGTATGACGATTCACACCAACAAATTCAGTATCAAATACTTAAGAACCACATTGTTTAACAAGCAAAGAATACAACCATAACACGTATATCATCTATATACTTAAACTGAACAATTCTAGTCTTTTCTTTTCTGCCATATACTTATGAGATTCTCTTTCAGTATTTCCTTTTCTGTTTGAAAGAATCTATCAACATCAATTAGTGGAGTCATTCATATGACACATATCCCAAAACATGTATAGTTAAATACCAATGTCTTTGGACTTGCACTTTGAAGTAGATCACCATCATCAAATGTTTGGTGTTCTTTCAAATTCCTTTATTTAGTAATCTTCTTGGTGTAGTAAACATTTTACCTACATAAAATATTCACCCTTATTATGGATTTATCCATGATCAAGCTACTTTTAGCTTGTAACGGTGAATCAAGTATAATGTTGCTCTCAAAACATTTTGGAGGATTAGGACAACTAGTGTCTCCAACCTTTTGCAAATTCTCATCAAATATGAGAACATGACTTTTGCCATATTATACTCTATCATGTTGCAACCAAAACTTTGTTTCAGATATCACAATATCTTCCACACATCATGGTTTCGAAACAACTCTTTCGGATCCTAGATAACCTTGATATTAAGAGAATCCTTTGAATATCAAGAATCGTGGAGACAAACATGATACTTATATACTAACATTGGAATTGTTACTCTTGTTTTAATACCAATTATTAAACTTCATGGAGTAACCGGAACTTCTGAAAGTTTGCAATAGGACTTTTAAACTTTAGATTAACACTTCAAAACAATACGATACGGTTAAGTAAAGTAACTAACCAGAATTCTATAGCTCTATCATCTCAATTATAACTAAGCGCAAGGTGGTAAACGGATGCCAATGACTACAACAACTATGCAAATTCACTTTGATTTAGTTTATGATAAATTGAGTTCTAATTAATAATTAAATTAATCTAGGTGAACTCCCACTCAAAACAATATCCCTCACATTGTTTTAGTGATCACACGAACCAAATCCACCACATCAAAACCGATCATCACGAGAGTTGATGTAGCTTCAATGGCGAACAATCAACATGTTCATCATATCTACCATATGACTCATGCTCTACCTTTCGGTAATCCGTGTTCCTGAGGCCATGTCTGTACATGATAGGCTCGTCAAGATCAAACCTTAGTTTCCGCATGAGCAAATCTGGCTTGCTCACGTTGTATACACTTGCAGAATCTAACACACCCGATCATCACGTGGTGCTTCGAAACAACAAGTTTAGCAACGGTGCTAACTAAGGGTGAACACTTTAAGACTTGAAATTCATGTGCATGAGGGATCATCTTATAATGCTACCGTCGTCTACTAAGCAATACAAGATGCATAAAGGATTAACATCACATGCAATTCATAATATGTGATATGATATGGCCTTTCTTCTTTGTGCTTCCGATCTCCATCTTCCGACGAACATGATCTCCATCATCACCATTGCATCAAGGTCAATGGCCTCTCCATGGTTGTCGTCCACCGGCTTCAACTATTACAACTACTTTGAATAGACACGTGGGTCTTAACATAAATTAAAGACAACCATATGGCTCCTGCCGGTTGCCAACTTACAATAAGGAACATTGCATACATCATATATAATCACAATCATGGCCATATCACATCACAGCACACCCCTGCAAAACAAAGTTAGACGCCTCTACTTTCTTTGCATATTTTACGTGGTTTGAGGCTTTCAATAAGTGTCGTTCTAACTTCGAACAAGAACCACAACATTGATACTAGTATCGTCAATCACCGTTGTAAATTGGATCTTAACTATGCTAGGAGAAACAGGCACCATAAAGCCACTTATGCAATACAAGTTGCATGTCAAGCGTGGAGCAAGTCTCATGAATGATGTCATGTAAGGTTAGCCGCTTCATCCCAACATACCGCAAGATACAAAGTACACAAGAAGCAATCGACAATAAAGCATCAACGCCCACATGACCATTGTGTTCTACTCGTGCAATGATCTACATATAGACACGGCTCGATACCCTGTAGGGGTTCGTAGCATGGAAAACAAAAATTTTATCGCATACAAACAAACAAGCCAAGATCTATCTACTAGATTGTAGCAACGAGTCGTTTGGAATAACTTACCTCGAAGATTCCAAAGCGGTTAACAGAGCAGATTCTCGTGGGTGATGTAGTCGTACACTTCCGATCTCAAGATCGCGTGAGCGATCCTTCCGCACGTTAAGCAGCGCTCCTTGATCGGTCACACGTTGTACTCGACGAAGACCTTCCTCTCCCTTGTTCCAAAGGCGGAGGTTGTAGCACTCTCCTCGCGGCAAAAGACTGTGGCGTGGTACCGGAAGTAGAGGGGAAATCCCGCAGGGCTTCGCCTTAAGCCGGTGCGAGTATGGTGGAGCTTATGAGAGAGGCTATTAGTGGTCTAGTAATTAGACACACCAATTAGAAGGCTCTAAACCAATTAGAAGGCTCTAAACCGCAGGCTAAAGCAATTAGAAGCTCTAAACCAAAACGGCTCTAAACCGGAGGTAGAAGATAGGAACTTGTGTGTTCTAGGAGGGGAGCCCTGCCCCTCCTTATATAGATGGGAGGGGGCTGGCGCGCCAGGGGAGGGAGGGAGTCCCTCCCCAACTCGGCCTAGGGCTGTCGCCGCTTGGAGGAGAAACTCCTCCAAGTCGGTTCCAACTCCTCTTGCTTGTTTCCCACAGTTTCTTGTTTTAGCCTTGACTTTCAAACGGACATTTGACTTTTCTGTTTAGGATTCAATTTAATCCTTTATTTGGGACAGCAAGAACACTTAGTACATGATGCAATCATTTCAATATGTAATGACACATTCATGTACCCCTCCCCGGAGTCTTGGGATCCGAACCTTCTAGAACATTCGATGAAAACACCGGAATCATTCCGAACTCAAACGGGACTTTCCTTATATGAATCTTATTCTCGGACCATTCCGGATCACCTCGTGATATCCCGGATTCCATCCGAGACTACGAACAACATTCGGTCTCTTTCTCATAATACCATAACTACTCAAACAACGGCGAATCCTTAAGTGTGTCTCCCTACGGTTCGTGAATTATGCGGACATGATCGAGACACTTCTCCGAACAATAACCAATAGAGGAATCTGAAATTCATATGGCTCCCACATATTTCTACGATTACTTTGCGATCGAATGAACCACTTACATACGATACCAATTTCCCTTTGTCTCACGATATGTTACTTATCCGAGGTTATGATCGTGGTATCTCGCATACCTAGTTCAACCTCGTTTCTTGATAAGTACTCTTTTCTCGTTCGTGATATGTGATCCCTTGTGACCAAGTCACATGATTGCAAGCTAATTGGATGACATTCCACCGAGAGGGCCCGAGTATATCTATCCGTCATATGGATGGACAAATCCCACTCTTGATCCATGTGTTTCAACCAATACTTTACGAACACTCAATGCCACCTTTATAGCCACCCGATTACGGTGTGGTGTTTGATGTCATCAAAGCATCCATCCGGTAAAGGTGATATGCATGATCTCATGGTCGAAGGAATTAGGTAACTATGTATCAGAAAGCATATAACAATTGAACTATTGAAATGACTTGATCTTTATGCTACGCTTATCTATAGGAGTATGTCCATCACATCATTCTCCTGATGATATGATCCTGTTGTTAATAACATCTCTATGTTCATGATCAGGAAACCATGATCATATATTAACCAACAAGCTAGTTTAACAAGAGGCTTTACTAGGGACTCTTATTTTAGTTTACAAATCACACAAGTATTAATGTTTCCGGTTAATACAATTTTAGCATGGTATGTAAACATTTATCATAAGTGTGAAGATATGATAATAACCACTTTATTATTGCCTCTTGGGCATATCTCCAACACTCCTTTGTGGGGGAGCTCACCGGAGAAGAAGGTGAGGCCTTTGTGGCGCTCGGGTGACCTTGTGTGGCCCCGAAACCTCTCCAACGTAGACGTACCTCCTTGGGAATGAACTACGGGAATTACATCTCCGTGACTCCTCTCCGGTTACTTCGTTCCCTTCCTTTACTCCTTGCTATTTACTGTTTTTGTTGTTGGTGTTTGTTTTCTTGCATTTAGGTTGTTCACTTAGTTGCATCTCTAGATAACTTCCTTTCTCGTTGAGCCTAAAAGTGAGAAACAAATTAAAATTGGGTAGACGCCTATTCACCCCCCCTCTAGTCGTATCAAGTCGGTACTTTCAATTGGTATCAGAGCCAAGGCTCTTATTTCGGGCTTTACCGCCTAAGAGACTATGGCCGACGAAGGGGGTAGTGAAACCGAAAAATCCAAGAACTGGGCCACTATGGATGACCTCAAGCAATTGGAGTCATCCATGATTTCCAAGTTCGAGGAAATGATGACTCTCTTGCAGTCTCTCAAGCAAAACCCCATGGTTGCTATTGACACACCCCAACCCAACGTGGTTCCTCCCATCGTTACGGTGTTCGTCCCTGGGGTAACTCCCGCGGCTGCCACCACTCACTTGGGACTTGGTTTTGTTGCTCAAACCTCTACCAAGGTTCCAAGTGAGAACATCGAGGAGCCCGAGAACCCAACTTCCAAAGAGGAAAATGGAGTAAAGGACTACTCGGCGGTACCCCCACCGCCGAAGTACACTCCGGATCCACCCATCCCCATGCCACACATTATACCTCAAGGAGCACCACCCATGCTAGATACTTCTAATTTCGCCAATTGGCAATATCTAATGCGCTCACATATTTCCAGCTCATCTATTGAGTTAATGAGGATTGTGGAGGATGGATTCTCTCCATATGACCCAAAGAAGTTGACACGAGGTTAAGTGATGGACAAGCAACTCAATGCCATAGCTTTGGGAATGATTTAATAGGCCTTGACTCCAAAGGATTTTGCTCACATTCGCCAATTTGACACCGCGAAGTAAGCTTGGGATCAACTCACCAAGCTCTTTGTTGGGAATGCTAGCATCCAAAGCTCCAAGTTTTATGAGATCAACAACGAGTGCGATGGTTTCACAATGCAAGATGATGAGACCCCCGAAGACATGTCTAGGCGCCTTAAGGTCCTTTGTTCTACTATGAGGGACCTTGGGGCTCACTATGTTGATGATAAGTTTATGAAGAAGAAGTTCATTCAAGATCTCCTCCCATTTGAAGAACAAAAGCTCAACTCTATCAAGGGAAGAACCAAATTTCACTTAATAACCTCCCAAGAAGTCTTGAGTGAAGTTATTGCCATGACTATTGCCAAGAAGAATGCGGAGTCCGCTCGAGCTAGAGCTATTGGGTCAACCAAAGTGAATCTTGCTTTGAAGGCCAAGGCTATTGAAGTTGATGATGATGATACATCAAGTGAGTGGTCTCAAGAGGATCTCAAATGTGCCTTCAACGAACATCTTGCTCTCGCTTCAAGGGCCTTTTGGAACAAGTTCGGATTCAAGTCAAGATCAAGGGACAACTCAAGATTCAACTCACCCAACAAGTCTCCCAAAGCAAGGTCGTGTTACAATTGCAACGGCAAGAGTCACTTCGTGGCCAAGTGTCCCTTTGATAACCGTGAAGACAATGGTGGTCGTCTCATTCGCAAGATCAAGTCAAGACCTCCTCATCCCTTGAACAAGAACTACGCCGTCAAGAACGTCACTAACAAGGAACGAGCAATTGTGGTCCATGAAGAATATCTTTCGGGCACGGATGAAGATGATGATGATGAAGTTCATGGTGGAGAGATTGTGGGGGTTGCTGCTATTGCCACTACCTCAACTCCACGTCTATCCCTCTTCGACTCGCCAAATGAAAATTTCATCTCCTCCAACCAAAAGTGCTTCATGGCCAAGGCCACCGAGGTAACACCGAAACCCACTCCTCAACCTATCTCTAGTGAGCCTTCCTCTCTTGATCTTGTTGGTCTAGAGGTGAAGAAAGAGATGATTGACATGTGTGAATTTGTTGCTACCTTAGATGAAGAAACTAAAAACTGCTTTGAGTCCTTACTTGCACAACTTGACAATGCTAGAGATGCCTTAGATGAAAAGGAAGAACTTCTTGACTTGCTAAGTAAAAATGAAAGAGATGAATTGCCTCTCTCACTCAAAGTCTTGAGGATGAACAAAATATGAGAATTAATCTTGAAGAATATGTGTCTAAGCTTGTAGATGATCATAACAACACTTTGAGCTCTACAATTAAAGAACATGACCATGCTCTTGCTTTGATTAAGGTTCTCAAGAAAGAAAATGCTGAGTTTGTGGGTGGTCATGATAGGACTCAAAAGGATCTTGAGAAACTCAAAGAGGAACACAAAGCCTTGGAGAGTAAATTCTCAAATCTTTTTGAAGCTCATGAACAGCTTCAAACTCAATTAACTTGTGATCTCTCTAAGTCTTCCGTTGTGCAAATTATAGACTTGTCTAGCTCTCCTAACCCTTGTTGCAAGCATGAGCATCTCATAGAGGAAGTCAAGGTGTTGAAGGATCAACTTGCCAAGACTAATAAGAAGAAGAAGAAGAAGAAGAAGAAGAAGAACAAGAAGAAGAAAAAGAACAAGGGCATGTCCCAAGGGGTACCACACGGCCTAACCCTCTTGCAAAGTGACAACTTTGCCGGAAAGAATAATCCCTCTTATATTCTTTGCAAATCTTATGATGGTCATGTATATGCTAGATACGTGTGAACGTCTTACACGCATGATTATCATTGGGCCATTTGGGTGCCAAAGGTTCTTGTCACTAACAAAAGGGGACCCATTGCAAAATGGGTACCTAAAACCAAGGCTTGATTTTCTTGTAGGACTATGCTTCCGGCGGATCAAAATGGGTGCTTGATAGTGGTGCCACGAGTCATATGACCGGAAGCAAGTCTATCATGACCGAATTGAGGCCCAATATTGCCAACACCATGGTCTCCTACGGTGAAAAAACAAGCTCTCAGGTTTTGGGTTTTGGCAAAGTGGTGGTAACCCCGGATGTATCCTTGGTTGACGTCATGCTTGTCAAAACTCTTGGTTACAACTTACTCTCAGTTCATGCTCTTGCTCTTATGGGTCTTTCTTCTTTCTTTAATTCTCATTCCGTGGTCCTCATGTGGATCAAGTCTCTCAAGGTGGCTTTTGTAGGATATGTAGAACATGACTTGTATGTGGTGGACTTTCCAGGGACCACTACTCCTCATGCTCTATGTCTCTATGCTAAAGCCGACAAGGGCTGGTTGTGGCATCGCCGCCTAGCCCATGTCAACATGAGGACTTTGCAAAGACTTCACTCCGAGGGCCACATCCTTGGAATTAACGATGTTTCTTTTGCCAAAGATCGTGTTTGCAGGTCTTGTATTGAAGGGAAGATGCATGAAACTCCTCACGAAGCGCTCAATCAAATCACTACCGAGAGGTGTTTGGAGCTCTTGCATATGGATCTCTTTGGTCCTCCCTCTCATGATAGCCTTGGAGGCAAGAAGTATTGCTTGGTTATTGTGGATGATTTCTCAAGATACACTTGGGTGTTCTTTTTCAAGTACAAGAGTGAGACTCAACAAACCGTCATTGACTTTGCTAATGAGGTTCAACGGAAGCACAATGCAACTATTCTCTCAATTCGAAGTGACAATGGCACCGAGTTCAAAAACTATACCTTGGATGAGTTTCTCAGTGATGAAGGAATCAAGCATCAATACTCCACTCCCTACAACCCTCAACAAAACGGAGTTGCCGAAAGGAAGAATCGCACTTTGATGGATGCGGCTAGGTTTATGCTAGCTGAGTTCAAGTCTCCATACAACTTTTGGGCCGAGGCCATCTCCACCGCTTGCCATGCAACCAACCGGCTTTATCTCCGCAAGAAAAAGAACAAGACCCCCTATGAACTTCTCACCAGGAAAAAGCCTAATGTTAGCTACTTTCGGGTGTTTGGTTGCAAGTGCTACATTCTCAAGAAAGGAGTTCGGTTGTCCAAGTTTGAAACCAAGGCTCAAGAAGGAATTTTCGTTGGCTACTCAAATTAGTCCCATGCTTATAGAGTCTACAACAAAGCCAATGAAGAGTTGAAGCGACGAGCAACATGAAGTTTGATGAAAATCATGAGTCTCTTGTTAGGCAAGATGGTGTTTGTGATCCAAGTGATGAAATTCCTCCCAAGGCCATAGGAAGAATGGGTGTGGGTTTCCACCTCCCCATTGAGGATCCCCTTATGGACGAAGGAGAAGGACCAAGCTCTACTCAAGTGGAGCCCTCACTCTCACAAGATCATCTTGCACCTCAAGGACCTACTTTCTTGGCACAAGCTCCCTCAAGCTCTTCCGAAGCTTCTCATACTCATGACTCTCCAAGCTCTAAAGAACAAGCTCTTCATCAACAACATCAACCTCCCCACGATAGGGCTCCTCCTCAAGGCACCTCCCACGGACAAGCTCTTCATCAACCTCATCAACCTCCCCAAGATGGGGCTTCTCCCAAGGTCAAGCTCGTCGAGATCAAGAGCAAGTCAATGATCCTATCCAAGTGATGACTCCCCCGAAGTGGAAATTGATGAAGATGACCCTCGTGTTCGTGCTTATAGTCAAGGCGGCGGCTCAATTGGTGGAAATTACCAAGTGATAGATCAAGAATCTCGAGTTGAAGCACAAGCCCGCCGTCAAGCCTATCGTCTCGCCAAGCTTGTTCGGGATGGCCATATCCTTGATAATGTCTATGGAGATTTCAATAAAGGTTCCACTACTAGGAGGCAACTAGCTTCCTTTTGCTCTCACCATGCGTTTATCTCTCTTGTGGAACCACAGAAAGTCTTAGAAGCTCTTGAAGATGATGATTGGCTTGATGATATGAAGGAAGAACTTCACAACTTCAAGAGGAACAATGTTTGGACATTGGTTGAGCGGCCCAAAGACTGTCAAAACGTCATTGGAACCAAGTGGGTCTTCAAGAACAAGTGCGATGCGAATGGAATTGTCGTGCGCAACAAGGCAAGGTTAGTTGCCCAAGGATACTCACAAGTTGAGGGCATCGACTACGGTGAGACTTACGCCCCCGTTGCTCGCCTTGAATCCATTCGTATGCTTCTTGCCTTCGCTACCCATCATAACTTTAAATTCCATCAAATGGATGTTAAGAGTGCTTTTCTTAATGGTCCTTTGAAAGAGTTGGTATACGTCAAGCAACCTCCAGGTTTTGAGGATCCACTTTTTCCGAACCATGTCTATAAGCTCAATAAGGCACTCTATGGCCTCAAGCAAGCCCCACGTGTGTGGTATGATTGCCTTAGGGAGATATTGTTAGACCGTGGCTTCGAAGTGGGACTCATTGCCCACTCTTTTTACTAAGAAAGTTGGAGGCCACTTGTTCGTATGCCAAATCTATGTTGTCTATTAACAAAACTTTTAATGAGGTTTTTGCCAAGCTCATGACCGATCGCTTCGAGATGTCCATGATGGGGGAGTTGAAGTTTTTCCTTGGGTTTGAAGTCAAGCAATTGAGGAAAGGAACTTTCATCAACCAAGCCAAGTACATCCAAGACATGCTCAAGAAGTTCAAGTTTGATCAAGTCAAAGGTGCCAAGACTCCCATGCCAACTAAGGTTAATCTTGATCTCGATCCCAAGGGTAAGGAGGTGGATCAAAAACTCTATCGATCGATGATTGGTTCTTTGCTCTATATTTGTGCATCCCGACCGGATATTATGTTGAGTGTGGGTATGTGTGCAAGATTTCAAGCCGCACCAAAGTAAAGTCACATGGTGGCGGTCAAGAGGATCTTTCGATATTTAGTTCATACCCCAAACTTTGGGTTGTGGTACCCCAAGGGAGCCAGCTTTGATCTCATTGGTTACACGGACTCGGACTGGGCTGGTTACAAAGTGGGAAGAAAGTCAACCTCCGGAGCTTATCAGTTTCTCGGAAGATCTTTGGTTTGTTGGTCTTCGAAGAAGCAAAACTGTGTGTCTATGTCCACTGCCGAAGCTGAGTACATCTCTGCCGCAAGCTGCTATGCTCAATTGCTATGGATGAAGCAAACTTTGAAGGATCTTGGACTATCTTTTGACAAGGTGCCTCTTCTTTGCGACAATAAGAGTGCCATTGCTATTGCTCACAATCCCGTGCAACACAACTGGACCAAGCACATTGAGATTCGTCATCATTTCATTTGGGACCATGTTGCTAGAGGAGACATTTCTTTGGAGTATGTTCCCACCAAGGCAAATCTTGCGGATCTTTTCACGAAGCCTCTTGATGAAGCAAGGTTCCGAGAGTTAAGGCATGAGCTAAATATCATTGATTCGAGCAATGTTGCTTGAGTACCTTGCACACCTACCCGCGTCTCAATGTGTATCTTGTTTGGATGTAGGCATGGATTTAGGGGGAGTGTAGTTCCTCTTATGAACAAACGTTATCCCTATTATGTGCACATTAAAGTTTTCATACTCTATAGTCTCTAAAGGAGACCATTTGAGCTTCATGATGAGTGTTGGTAATGAACCCAAGATATATCTTTGCGGTGTCAAGCCATTTACTCTTATATAAGGTGGCCTCGGCCACCGACCCGTTTTTATTTGTGTCTTTGACCCGTTTTTATTCGTTTTTTCTTGGTTTTTGTTGGTTTTGGTTCTTCACAGTTTGAGCTCTCTATCCTAAGCCTTTCCTTACCTCAAGCCCTCTCTATTCCCTGCACAAGTTCTTCCTTGTTATCTTCCTAACCTGAGATGATCTTCCTGGAGTCAGCGGAACTTCCGGTCGTCGACCGGAAGTTCGATCCACCGAACTTCGGTGGTGCTCCCTGTCCTATATAAGGTGGGCCCTGGGGGAAAACGGGATCTTCTTCCTTTTTCCCCCAAGACCCATCCTCTATTTGGAGCAGCCGCTGGCCAGGGCCTCTCCACGAAGGTGCTCCGGCCCCTTCATCTCCAACCTCTCCTCCGCAGATCTGCTCCGTGGGATCCTTCCCCACCTCGATCTCCCGCCATGGACTCCGGTATTTGCCCTCAACTCCCTCCATTAATGGAGATCTTGCTCTCACCATGGCTTGAGTTAGGGCACACCTTGTCTAGGCTAGTTCTTTGGCTAGAACTTGTTGGAAGATCTTGGTAGGCCTAGGGTATCATGCTAGAGTAGATTGGTCCAATACATCCTTGAAAAATCTGTGCAATTGTGGCCTTTAGATCTAGATCTAGTGAACTCCTGTTGGAATCGTAAGTTCGTGGCCTCACCGGAACTTCCAGTGAGCCACGACCGGAACTTCCAGTGTACCATTTTCACCGGAAGTTCCGGCGATTCAGCGGAAGTTCCGGCGACAATGCAATTTTTTTCTGTTTGTATTTTTCCAATCTATTTCTTTTGTTTCCTCTTCCGAACTTGTGCACTTATCCCACCTTCCCTCCCTACCCTTGTGCTTTCTTCTCAGGGCAAGATGATACCCGCCAAGGCAAGCGTGCCCGCCGACCATCCTCTAACATACCTCCTGAGATTGATGAAGAAGATGTTGAGGTTGTGCGTCCGACCACTCAGACTACTCGTCAGAAGGCTGCTGCTGCTCGCCGTGCTGCTGCTACTGCAGGGAAGAGGCCTGCTCTTGCTCAGAAGGCCACTGCTGCTGGGCCAGACATGACCAAAGCCAAGATTTCCAAGTGGTCTCAGAAAGCTTACTCTGCATTCAGGGTTGTGGATCCCTACCTCGTGCCTCGTGATCGTCTTTGCTTGGACCCTCACTTCCACACCTGCCGTCAGGAACAGATATATGAAGAAATTTATGCATCGAAGAAGAGGTTCATGGTTGCTCCTCAAAAGTACATCAATGTGACTCACATGGAAGATAAGCAAACTTACTTTGGCGAGGCTCTTGATATTTGCCAGAAGTTTGGGCTGGTTCCCCTCATGGAGCACCGTCAGAACTTTGATGTGACTGCTATTGCTCAGTTCTACTCAACTCTGTTTATGCATGCGTCCTCTCGAAGGTGTGTTGAAGTGGATGACCAGGGACGTGTTTCTTACCGCCACTTGGTCTGAGTTTGCTGAGCTTCTTGGCTATCCCATTCAGCCTGGCCGCGGGGAAAATGGTTGGAGTGTTCATGGTCCTGAAGCTGCTGATCCTGAGGTCCTGCAGCCTCTCTACATTGAAGGGTGGGGAACTGTTGGCAATGTGAATCATCTGCTGCCAGTTTTTGACATCATGTGCAGGGTGTATTTGAACACCATCTCTCCCAAGGCTGGCAACTTTGATCAGTTCCATTGCTATTAGGTTGACCTCATGCATCAGACTTATCTTCGCCGGGACACTGACAGGTCAATGGATATTATGCACTTCATCTACTCAGAGATGTGGGCGGCTCTCATTGAAAAGCGCTCCTGCATCTATGCTCCTTACATACAGACTCTCATCAATCACAAGTGGCTTGAGACGACTGGCAACCCCTTTCCTCAAGACAACATCACCATTCATGAAGAGAAAAATCTCCGTGTGAGTAAGCACCAGAAGCCTCGTACCCAGGAAGAAAAAGAAGCTGCACTCAAGAAGGCTCGAGATGTTGCTAGTGGTCCCTCCTATGCTCCTGGTGGCTCTAGTGCTGGTGGTCCTTATCTCCGGAGGCAGCCGTCTTGGGCAAAGAAGCTGCTTGGGAAAGTGAAGAAAACTTTCTGCTTTCGCAGACCATGAGTATCGCTTATGTTGATCAGTCACAATATTCAGCTGGAAGGCCATCATGGCAGCCCTCAACATTCCTTGCTCACCGGTCACTAGCTTTGTCACTGTTCCCAAGGAGGATTGGATTCGCGACAACTGCAACTGGTCCGAGGATGAGTCTGAGGAGGAGGTCACTGGTCCGCCTGAGTGGGGTCATTGGGTCCCTGGGTCTGCCCCCTCTCCCTCTCATGGCTGGGATGAGTAGCTTGATCTTCTCTTCCTTTTTGGTGTCTTGATGCCAAAGGGGGAGAAAGATGTCTATTAGGTTGCCTACGGGATTTGCATGGGTTGAGTCGCGAGCATGTTCTTGCCTTTGATCTTTTCTTGCTCGCGAACTCTCTAGTTTTATTTGTGTGCTTGTGACTTTATGTCCGTGAACTTATGTGTGCTTGTGGACCTTGTTATGTTCGAGACTATGTGTTATCTTATGCAATGTCTATGCAATGTCGTGCGTGTGGTATCTTGTTGTCATCTTATGGGCATGTGCATATGGTGGTGGAGCCTCATTTCTCTTATTGTTATTATTACTCCTTGTGTCTCCATCACATTTGGTTGGTTCCGGTATGTTCTCTATCCTTTCTTGTATCTTGCACTTGTGCTATTTTTGCAGTTGGTAGGGGGAGACTCTGTGTATGTGTGCCAGTCTTGTCCTTAGAGTTCTTTCCTCTACCTTGCACACATACAGGGGGAGCTTGTCCTGTCCATTGCAAAAATGGCTTTGATTCTATGCAAATCTTTGGGATTGTCATCTAACACCAAAAAGGAAGAGATTGAAAGGACTATATCTTCTCATGATATCTTTTTTTGGTGTTAATGATAATCCCAACTGTGTTTTAATTATGCGCTTGAGTTTCAGGGGAAACGTTGTTGATGTCTCCTTCTATAGTGGTGGATGCTCTCTTGGGATCTCATGAAGACGGTGGCCTTTTTAGTCTTCTCCTAGTTTTTCTCCGGTTATTGTTTTTAGGTCACCGTACTATTAAGAGGGGGTCCATTTTGGAAGGCTGTGGGAAATCACTTGTTCTTGCACAAACCTATATACACCGCCACAGCCATCCCATTATCCCGTGAGAGAGCGTGTTCCTGTTCTGTTGGAGCCTTTTGTGTCTCACCGGAACTTCCGTCCTAGGCCGGAAGTTCCGCTCAAACTTTTTCTGCGGGCTGTTCTACACCTTGTACCGACGCTAGTTCCGCCCCAAGTTCCGACGGTGAATCAGTAACCTTCTGTTCGAAGAGTTCTATTTTCCGGAACTTGGGCCGGAACTTGCATCGGAACTTGTCCTGCCAAAAGTTCCTGAGCGGAAATTCCGCCAGAAGCCGGAACTTCCGGTAAGATTCGCTTCGCGACCCATAAGTTCTGCCCCTTGTTCCGCCCAGTTCGGTGGCTCAAGAATCGCTTTTGAAGCGTTATTTGCGAACTTGGTCGGAACTTGCTCGGAAGTTCACCGGAACTTCCTGTCTGTTTTGACCGGAACTTCGGGTTGCGCTTCTGGAGCGGGCGTCAACGGTCTGATGACCGTTGGAGCCAGCTGCGAACTTCCGCCTCTCACGAAACTTCCGGTGGTCATGGGCTATAACGGTTCGGTGATTGGGCCTATTTAAGGCACCCCTCTTCTTCCTCCCACTCTCTCTCGAATTTTTCTCTCTTCTCCATTAATGCTTGAGCTTCACCTCACTAGTTCTCTCTCTCTAGCCACTCAAATGACCTGATATTTTGAGAGGTGAGGGAGGTGACCTAGATCTACACTTCCACCTAAGTAGATTTGATTTCCCCACCCATCCTTTGTGGATCTTGTTGCTCTTGGGTTTCTTGGAACCCTAGACGGTGTAGGGCATCCTCGGAGCTAAGGCGTGCGTTGTAAAGCTTCGAGGTGTCGTTGAGGGTCTCCAATTGAGTTGTGGAGCCTCCCCCTCAACCTCAGTGTAAAGGTTTCGGTTGGAGCCTTCATGGTCACCGGTTAGTGGATTGTGAGGCCTCCTTTGTGGGGGAGCTCACCGGAGAAGAAGGTGAGGCCTTTGTGGCACTCGGGTGACTTTGTGTGGCCCCGACACCTCTCCAACGTAGACGTAGCTCCTTGGGAGTGAACTACGGGAATTACATCTCCGTGTCTCCTCTCCGGTTACTTTGTTCCCTTCCTTTACTCCTTGCTATTTACTGTTTTTGTTGTTCGTGTTTGTTTTCTTGCATTTAGGTTGTTCACTTAGTTGCATCTCTAGATAACTTCCTTTCTCGTTGAGCCTAAAAGTGAGAAACAAATTAAAATTGTGTAGACGCCTATTCACCCCCCCCTCTAGTCGTATCAAGTCGGTACTTTCAATAATCACCTTGTGGAATGCAAAGTTTTGTTTCATATAAGATTGTTTTGGTAACAAGACTTGATCAACCTTGTTAACAAAAGGATTTTAATGAAAAAAATAATGTTTCCACTATGGTTATACTTGCTTTCTTTTTCCTTTCTCCTTCCTAGTCTTTGCTTTAGCTTTAGTTTTGCTAGTTGTTTCTTAGAGCTCCTGTAGTTTGGATTTTGGTTTGCTTTTGTTTCTTCTAAAAATTGTTTCTGCGACAAAATCAATTTTCATACCCAGAAAATTGGCCAAAAACAAAGTTTCCTAAAAAATCCCAGGAAATTCAAAATTAAATTTTCCTCGAAAAAAGGGGCAGAGTGGCACCTGAGATGACCCAGGGGCCACCCCTAGGCCCCACACCTGTGGTAGGCGTTGGCCCACCACTGGTGGCGCCTAGGGGTGGTCTGGCCCACCTGGGCCCCTCCAGGTTGCCTCCTCAAAGCCACCTTCTTTCTCTCTCCTGAAAACACCAGAAAACTTGCTCAAGCTCGAGTTCTTGCTGTGCTTGCTCGCGATTTTCGATCTCCTTGTTCAGCCCATCTCAAGTGCTGATTTTTGGAGGGATTGCTCCTTGGTATGTGCCTCCTCCACTTGTCCAATTAGATTTGTGATTGGTACATTGTATCTTGAGTATTTTTCTACTGTAGGTGACAGGTTGTTTGAGCTTGCATGCTTATTATATGCTTAAAAACTTTGTTTTGATGCATGTGTAGTCCTCTAGCAAGTTCCTATAGTAGTTGCTCATCATTTATCAACTTAGAAATCACTTGGTTTGATGGTTGTTTAAAATTTCAGCAAAGAGAAGTCATGGACCACCACACCTTTGGTGACATTTTTGAGAGTGATGCACCTAGAAGGGAAAGGCTCCCAAGGTCATCTACAAGATCCATACCCTCATACAATGAGGATCTTATCACTCCATGGTTTGGTGACGAGGGGGGTGAAGGGGATGCGCACCCCTCCACCTTTCCTTGCCAAACTTTCTTGCGAGCTGCTGGGATTCTCAATGATTTCATGGCTTTGATTGAGAGGGCTGGTCTACTATAGTCGTTGACATAACACTAATGAAACACCGTTCACTAGTATTACATCCCTCAGAGTGGTACAACAGAAACACAGCGGGTCCAATACATGGCTAAAGGTTACAACTCAACTCTTTACACAAGATCCAGAGAACACTCTAGGTCAAAGAGAGAGAAAGAAACTACTTACAAAGAAGAATCAGAAATAAACAACTCAAAAACTATTATACTATTAAGACTAGTATCTAAACTATTGGTTTGGTAATGCTGCTATTGCAATACACTAGAGAAATAGGTTCTATGGCTAGAGATTATATTCCTAGCTAATCAGTAGCTTAGTCTTCACTTGAGTTGATATATGTGTTGACTTCCTTGTCTTTATTGAAGAGCTTCAGCTTTGGATGGTGATTTCTGGAACATAATTGGTGTAGAGGTTGTCTGCACTGGCTTCCGAATATAGCAAGGGTTAAGAAGATACGTTGAGTACGAGCGTACTCAGCAAGTTCACTAACAAGGAGTGTTTGATGCACTATAACTACAGCCACAGACCGTCGGTAGTAGGCAATGCAAATTTTCATAAACATTTCTTCAAAGGTTGCTTTTATTTTGAAAAGCTATGTCCGTCGGCCTTCACGGGTTTACCAGAACTTTCATGGAGTTCCTTTCCCGCCGCGTTCGCAGCTCCTTCCCGGAACAGGGAGTAACACGTTACAGTTCTTACACTCTACAGAGGTGCGTTACTTTACCATGAGAGATTAAATCCTTGTTAAACAACCGGGCAGCTTACCCGTCCACAATTCCATGTTGTGGGGCCCAGTAGGTGATCCAAGCCAATCACTGCCCTCTCCGCGACCTCATATGTCTGCACGATCCTTCGGGGCTGGCTCACCTCCGTTAAGCCCCCTTTCAAGCAGGCTAAAACCCTGATGAGTTCCTGAAGACTCTATGACCTAGTGATGTCCGAACGAGTTCCATTTAAATGGACTATATCCCTAAGCACCATTCATAGATAATCTAGACACCAAAAGTGTGGGGCGTAAGGGTGCCCACCATATGTTGGATCCGCACGAGGAATCACAACGTCATGTTAAGGTCGTCTTGCCTCCATACAGGAGGAAACGGATACAACTGACTTTTCCGTCCCATTCCAAATCTCATGGTTAACGCGTAATATATGGCACAAGAATCACTTGCGACATTGGTGGTTAAGTCCTAGATTCTATGTTCCTTTACCACCGAAACTTTCATAGTAGGTTATTACCTCATGGTAAATAACCTATAATCATATTATTATGAAAATAGTGTATTCGGACCTTTTTCAAATGCAGGTGAGGACAACACTAGATTTGTAAAATACTTTATAGAAAATAATCAAAGGACAAGAGCAAGTGTGAACTTGCCTTTGGTGATTGCAAGATTATGCACTCACGATCTTCAAGACAATATAAGATCCAATATCTGAAATCAACATCATTGGTCCGGTAAGGACTAATGTTTAAAGAAGCAATATGTGTTTATGCATAAGTAATGTGATGCACTTTATAAACGCGAATTTCCGAGATAACGTTGTTCTAGGGTTTGGATACTGGAAAGGTTTTCCTTGGAATGTGTTGTACTTCTAAGTTAATTCTCATACTTGTGTTTCTTGTTAAGGCTTGTGAGTGTGTGAGATAACATGTAATTATAATAACATAAAACAATGAGGTATACACTAATGTGAAATGTTACTTAAGATTGCTTACATTATAATTGTTTATCTTCAAATTTTCCTTTACAAGTACAGACCCTAATAAGGAACTTGAGTGTTTACAATCTTAAGTATATGAGTAAAGTTTGAAGCAATGTGGTTGCGATTAATTGTCAACTGTTGATTATAATGAGAATTCCTTGAAGTTAATTTGTTAAGAGTGGGAGATATTATTATAAGGTTTATTGATGGAAGTGGGAAAACGAATAACTTTTGAAGAAAAGATTCCTTTTCTAAGGTATACACAATCTTTCTGGTTACTCAAACATGGTTGTGACTATTTGTGCTTGTTTGAATAGTTGGGACTTGAGATGTTTTAACTTAATTATAATAGACCAAAGTTAACTATAAAGCATATAACAAAGTATTTAGTCTTATATTAAAAGTTTTGTTGACTAAAGTTAACTTTAAAAAAAACATAGATGGTTTGGAAGTGTAATACTTATGCTATTTGTACCTTGTGTACTTTATAATGTCTTCTTAAAGTTATTTAAGAATGGCATTGATTTTATTGGAGTAGTGGTTTCTTAATTGTATAATGGAATAGAATCATTTTACTTTTTATAGATGAGTGGTTATAGTTTGTAAACAAGAAAGTAATATTACTTAACTACTCATGGATTCAATATAGTGTTTTGGGTATGTTTATAACTTGTGGTTAAAATAAGGGAAAAGTTTTATTTAGTCACAATTATTCTTGACGATTTTATATTGGGTAAACATCTTTTTAGGAAATAATCTTCACTTATGGATGAATGGTAATTCAATAAAAAATGTATTTATAATGTTTTGAACCATTATGTCTTTATAGTATCAATACTTAAGACTAATAATGTTCATTTAGACTCAATTGGCTAATTTTAGTATATTAGCAAATTTTATTTACTTTTATATGAATTATTCATTAAGGAAATAAGTTTAACTTCAAGTTCTTAAAGTCTTGAATTTTTTTAACTCAACAGTGGGGTATTATATTTTTAAAATGTAGGTATTATTTTTGTGATCATTTTGGTATATTAAATTTATTTTTATAATTTATAAATAATAAGATATGATTTTTATAAGATTTATTACTTTAAAAATAATAAATATTTAGTTAAGTGAAATAATAATGCATGATTATTGTTTTTTATTTTTATTTTTTTAAGATTTTTGGTATTTTATTTTTATTTTGAATAATTACCAATATTAAAATATGAATTATCAAAATTTTATTATAAACTCTTTATTAAAAATAATTATTTAATTAACTATCATAATAATGTTTAATAATAGCTTAATGTTATAGATTTTTTTTTCTAAATTTATTCATATATTATACATATTTTTCTGAGTTATAAAACAAAAGTTATTGATTTAATAAGATTTAATGATTTTATTTTATTTCTGGAATATTTGAATTTGGTTTCTATCTTTTATTTATTTCCTGAACAGACTAAGATTTTTACATCGCACCCACACCTAGCCCTAGTCACTGACTAGTGGGCCAGTGGCCACATCATCTCTCAGGTTAGTAAATGCATTTGTTACAGGCCCTATTTCTACTCCCAGACAATGACAGATGGGCCCTAGGCCATGTCACTTGCCACGCGAGACACGGACTAGGTCAAACACGATGACTAGGCAGAGGGTGACGTTGCTATGGCGTCAGCACAACCACCGTCGTCAGTGGGTGGTCGCCGACGACGATCCACTGTGCCCCAGCAAGCGAGACTAGCCTAGTTCGAATCAGCGCAACGTGCTGAACCCTAAAGTGGCGGCGCCGCTTGGAAATGGTCATCGGAGCCTCAGCTCCGACGAGCTCCGACGATGGCCGACGATGGCATAAGGTGTGACGGAGTTTTACAATGAGAGGAGGCAATTTAGGGGTACTAGAAGGTTCAGGAACTCACCCTGATGACGATAGAGAGGTCGACGAGGACTGGCGCGGTCGAAGATGAGCATACGGGCAACTTCTCCGGCGAACCCCGATGGAAAGGAATGATCAAATTCGCACCCACCCGAGCTCCCCTTGATAAATTGATGCTACTAGGATGAAGAGGGGAACGTGGCGGTTCTCCTCGACCACTTCATGGCCTCCAGGACGAATTCTACCGACGGTGAGGCGTGGCTCTGGTGAGCTCGGGTTTCAGCCCCATTCGAAACAGAGAGGATAAGGAGGAGTGGAGATGCGCGAGTGAGAGGATGAGGATGGGGGATTCGTCGTGGTGTTCTTATCCTCACAAAGCGTCCTCGACGATGGAGGGAATCGCAGCGGTGATAACGAACGGCATCGGCGCCGCCCACGCAGCTGCCTGCCTGCGTGAGGATGACGAAGGGGTGACATACGATGAACCGGTACGTGCCAGACTTGGGCCAAGTGGTCCGTGATGTGACGCGCAGGAGCGACGGATAAGAGAAAGGGGTAATGGGCCGTGGGCCAAGTTTGACTGATGTTTTCTTCCTTTATTCTTTTCTTTTTTCAATTCCTGTTTTATTTTCAGATTTGTATTTTAGCATTTGGTTTGAACTTTATTTTATAAAATTTATTTGTTGAATACTTGCAGCAACAATTTGTATTAATT
Organism: Avena longiglumis; assembly: GCA_030063025.1. NCBI lineage: Eukaryota > Viridiplantae > Streptophyta > Magnoliopsida > Poales > Poaceae > Avena > Avena longiglumis. The sequence goes on from CP125979.1 coordinate 7,281,266, forward strand.
GTGAGTTCTTTTGTGAACCTTTATGATGAATGTTTTTATATTTATTTATTTTCTTTATATATATCCATTTTAATATTTTGTATAGGCCTTTGTTATTAATTTTCTTTCTATAATCAACCATGGCTTAATTAGATGATATTTCCTTATTTGTTTAAATAAAACTTAATTTTAATTAGCTCATAGTTTGAATGGAAATTTTTATATAATGATTTTATATCATTATTTGATGCATGATATGCAAAGGAAATTATTTGGTTAATATTACTCCCATAGATCTTGGGAATAATAAAGTATATATATTTTATTATAACTAACATAGTAGTTAGGGTTTGAATTGTAAGTGCTTACCCTAGAGTTTAGGGTTCTTACCATACATGTATTCTTTTGTTTGATGAGAGTAAAGATTTAATAGCTAAAACACATTGTCTTTATGTTTGTGATCTTTAATGATATCACTGTTTGAAATAGAAAGTTATTAACTAGACTATCTTATGAAAAGGATTGATATAAATAACTCCTAAATACATATGGTTATGATAACTGGAAATGACAGAGATGTGCTTAAGTGATTTGTTATAGGAAATATTCTTATAAAGCATTGTGGAAATAATATGATTTATCCAATAGATGAGATGGATGTTGAGCTTGATTATGGGTTTAGGGTTTAGTGTTTACCAAGAATTCCTATCTTCCATAATTCATGATTCTGAACTCTAATTAAGGAATTCCTTTCCTAGATATACTACTTCTCTGTTAACATGATGAACTTTTCTACTCAAGGATATTCTTATCCACCTTTTATTCTTCTAGACCCATTGATAAATCTAATGAGCTTGACACTAAAGCTTTTCATGATTTTCACCTATCTAGACTTGGTTATATCAACTACTCTACTGCTGATAATCTCCCATCCCACAAATGGTTACAATTGCCTCAATTTTATACCCTTCCTTTATCCTCCATCACCAACATTACCCTAATAAATTCATTCATAATTCTATAGATACCAAATTCTACTTCACCTCAAGGGTTTACTCTTTTTCTAGAGGAAAATACTAACTCTATAATTCAATGCTGCTCTAACATTATTTTAATCATACAATCTTATCTTTACTTGACTCCAATATCTCATATTAGAGTTTAATCATGATTTACTCACCAGTGTCACTTATACTGGATATAAGCATTCAAACTTGGTGATCTAAGCATGATCATTATAATCCTTTGATCCCTTATGATTTAGTTTTCTAATGAGCTAGTCAAAGCTTCATCAATGCAACACTACAGTTGTATCATAATTATCTTCTGTTTATCCCTATGATCTACTTTATCACCATATATTTATATACTCTCAATAACTCTTCTATTCATTCAGGAGGGATTTAACTACACCAATAATCCTATTGATCTTACCTACTTCCAACACTCCCATCCTATAGATGATATCAAATCTAGCATTACTACTAACCTCTTCTTACTATTATCTTTATAAGCTTTAAGTGAATATTTTGATATGGACAAGAGTTGATAGGTTAAGAATTGGTGAAGCAATAGTTGATTACTCAACATTGATGAACCATAAATATTAGAATAAGGTTCAATAGATATGATAAAGATTCTCATGGAAAGAAAGATATGTGGTAACTGATCTTAACTTAATTTCCTTGCTACTCAAACTCACTAAAGAGTGAAAATTAGGTATTACCATGATACTCATGATATAATGAAATAAGAAGAAAATAAGTCAAGGTTAGTCATTACATTCTTATCACTGGGTAGTCATGGGTTGTTGTAATGAATACTATGATATGATCCTTTAAGGATCAGATATTAATCATTAAGCAACGCATTAGGATTGAATTTGATTATATTTGATCTACCTTAGATCAAATCATGTTCTCCCAAATAAGGTTTAAGCAAAGGTCATTCTGAATCTTATCACAATCAACTTGATGATCTACTTCAATTCCATCAAGTTGAGAGAGGCTTTAATCCCTTTGACAAGTTTTATTCAAAAGCGCGAAAATTATTCGAATTTTCTATGCATGAATGCAATGCAAACATCTAAGTTCAACTTATTTCTAAGATCTAATGCTGGGATGTTACACTTACTAAAACATTTTTGGAGAGTTTCTCCTTCACCAATAGTTTGTTCAGTTCTTCTGTGTCTTTTAGACTTTATGGCAGGGCTCATTCTATGACATTGAAGAATTTTTGCAAGGCCCTGGGACTTGGTACAAAGTGGTCATCAAAGAAGATTGCATCCCTTCCCGCTGATTTGCTGGAACTATACCGAGCAATAACTAATGATGATGACCATAGAGCTCAAAGAGGGAAGATAAAGAACATTCAACTGCCAGCCATCAGGTACTTCACCTACTATCCAACTATGAATTGGCCTTCTTAGCTGCTATGCTCTACGGTGAGGAAAAGTATAATCTTGGTTCCCTCATTGCTCGTCGCTTAGCTGCTAGGGGACCCATTTATGGGGGAATTATTGCTATTCGTATCGCTGCTGCCTTGAACATTGTTGTTGATCCCCATGATACCGTTTTGGCTCCCTAGAGACTTGATCTTGCTGCCATGAAGGCGCACCACTTTATCACCTCTAGCTCTACTCTTGAGAACTTGGTTTATAGAATGTTGTTTACTGACGGGGAAGAGAGAGAGAGATCCCTCTACCCCAAACCACTTTGTTCAGTATTTCTCAGGGACCTTGGTCACGCTCGAAGGCGGAGATGGATGAGTTGTTGAGTTCGCTTAACTTTCACGAGCACTATCAGGGGGAAGTGCCCTCATATGACCCTGCGCATTACACAGGGGAGGCCTCGAGCTCGTACCAGGACGAGGGAGCTTCCTCTACATACTATGGAGGTGCATCTACTTGGGCATCATGGGATTGAGCCCCATTTAGGCCAAAAGCCTAAGCTTGGGGGAGGTACACCGACATCACACTCATCTATATATCATGTTCGGTCGGTTCTTTGTATATCCATCGTTTCGATTTCTTTTTGGTTCTTGTTGCTTCTTTCTCAAAACACACAAAAATACCAAAATATTTTCGTTGTTTCTATTGGTTTGTTTCCTTGTTTCTTTGCTTTGGTTTGCCTTAAAATAAAAAATCCAAAAAGATTTTGCTTTGTTTTTGTTTGGTTTTTCTTTGTTTGCTTGTTTCTAAAAAATCGAAAACACCAAAAATATTTGTTGTTCTTCTTTGGATTTGTGAGTTCTTCGCAGGGTTTAGCCGTCCTCAGTGGATATTGGTTTTCATGTTAATTATTGAAGTCACACAAGTGAAGGGCAATAATGAAAATTAAGACAACTCGAGGTATGGTAAGAGGCTGGTAACGAACTCTATTTGTTTCATTTTTGCACATATACTCTTTATTGTGATCATGCTTAGCTTGTTTGTGTAAAGTGTATGTAATTATGGATAATTATTAGTTCTTGCTTGTCTATGATTAGCTCCAGCTTGCTAATAGTTTGTAGCATGTCATATGAATGTTTGCTTGCATTGTTTTATTCATACTTTGGTATGACATTGTGGTATCCTCCTCTGACTGTTCATGTGAATCGACTTAGCACATGCTCACACATGCATATGACTAATCAATAGTCGAAGCCTCGATGATTTATTTTGCCTCAGAGTTCTTGTATCACTTTCATGCCATAATTAGTCATGTTTTGTTGCAAGCATGATTATGACAGTTATTGCTCTCTCGTTTGTCGCTCCCTCTTTATTGCTAGCCTTCACTTGCACTGAGTACGTGCTCTACCTGTGCTTCCAAATTCCCAAAACCATTATTGCCATTTGTGTCCACCATACCTACCTATTGGCATCATTTGCTACTTCAGTGCATATTCTATATGCCGTGTTTTCTTCCAAAATAAAATATTTGTCTGTTTTAGAAAGTTAGTGTAGAGGTCCTAACCTTTAATAAGGTAGATATCCCTGTGTTTACAATGCTAGTCCCTGGATCAATAGCTAGCATCCACAGTTAAGATGTAATATCAAGAAACAAAGGTCATAATACAACTTTATAACCAGGAATAAAATAATTTATTACATCTTACATAGCTCATTTGACTATCTCATTACAATGCAGCAAAATATAACAATAGCATGGGGTCCTTCATCTTCAAAGTGCCACAGGCAAACATGTTGGTTGTAGACTTGTAATCCTATTTCAACACACTTCACTAATATCAAACAAACCTGCAACATAATAAGTTACAGCCACAAGGGTCAATACATTTGAATTGTATTGGCAAGTGATACTATGGTAGTATAGTGGAGTCTATCATCTATATGCATTTGGCTAAGTGGAGCTTAGGCTTGCATTTCTCAAAATAGATTTTCCTTATTATTTGAAAACACAAAGTTTTTGTTTGACAAAAATCACCCAAGGCATCCCCCAATAGAAATGGGTGATCCTTCAACCCTTGTTCAACCACAAGTTTTTACTTAGAAATTTGGATGAGGAGATTCTTGATAGCTTCCATGTCTTGATGCTCAAATTGTCCTTTACCAGGGACATGGCTAAGTACTTAGATTTTTACACTTTGCAGAGGTGGTGCACTTTCCCCACAAGACTTGGTTTCACCAAGACAAGATCTTTCAGAAGCCTTCCCTTAGACCAGAATGGACGCGTTCCAACCTATCAAACCCCTACCACCAACTGTCCATTTGGCTAAGTTATTGCAACCTATATGATCCAGTGAGCCCATAATGCCAAGTGGCTGCACTTGAAGCTTCTCAACATTTGACATCTCAAATCTCTTTGTTCTGGGTGGCCATCCACAAGTGAGATACCAAGTTTCCCCAAGATATCTGGACTTGGTGATGCCCAAGTTTTCCCCAGCATACTGGACTTGCATAACCACTCAACACAAACCATTCTTTCCATTCCACCCAGGTGATTCATTTACTTAGTTGTTTTATTAAACAAAACACAAGTCCTTGACTTAGAAATATTCCATAGCATGAAATATAATCCACCCTTGTTTTCTACTACCTAAGCTAAGCATGATTGTAGTAGGAATATTAACTTAGGAAATTTCTACTAAGGTTTCATCTACTAGGATTTCCCATGGCATAGTTTATACTTAGCAAAGTTCCATGCAAGTCCTACTTAGAAATATCACTAATGCATAGTGAAAATAATGGGACAAATTATGGAGCATCACTTGCCTTGTTGGTAGAGAATATAAGTTCACTCCTTGTACTTGCAATATTCACACTCTTCAAATCACTACAATTCAATCAAGCAAGGAACAATTACAATCTACCATTCAAGCAACAACACATAAAATGATAGAAACAAAACAATGCATATAAGCATGCCAAAGATTGTTTTATTTGTAAAAGTGGTTTCTAATGGGTCATAAGCATTTGAAAACACCTATTGGTCATTTTAGAAAGTGGCAAAACCATTTTCAAAAGATTTACTTCATAAACCATTTTTAAATCAAGTCAACATTTTATGTGGTTGAAAATGTCTTTAGCAAAGTAATAATTTTTTTTATAGGGTTCACCAAATATGTTTTCAAAACATAAAACTTGGTGTTTGGGGTCAGAGAGTTTAAAAGAAAACATTTCTCAAAGGTTTTCCTCCAAAATCATTTTTAAACATATAAACAATATTTTTATTTGACTAGAAATGGTTTAAATCCAAGATTCATTCTTTTGCTTCACCAAATATGTTTTGAAACCACCATTTGATTTCTATGGTCAGTAGGTTCAAAACAAACCATTTTCCAAAGGTTTTAACTCAAAAAATTATTTTAGAACAATTTTTATATTCTAAACATGCATACACAAGTTTCTGCAAAAACAAACATTTTAACAGAAGCATTTTACTAAACAAATTGCATGGTTGTCTAGGGATTGTCTTGCTGAATCCATTGATATAAAATTTGCCAAATTTGGACGTGTGGTTTGAAAGTTATGCAATTTACAAAATCAAACATCTAATAGATTAGTTTCTGTTTTTAAAACAAAAGGCTGGCCACGTGGAGCGATTTTATTGGTCAAAAACGGTTCGCGTGGATCGACCTCTCTGGAGCGTTAGATCTAAGTGAAATCGTTCGGCTCTGGTTCAAACTTACCTCTTCGCCTAGATCTAATCCTAGCCAGTCAAAATGGATCCTACGTCTACAAGGAGCTTGCCAGAGGCGCGCGAAGCGACGGTGGTGGCGGCCAGCTGTCTGTCGCCGTGTCGGCGATGTAGGAAGCTAGGGAGAGGATGGTGAGGCTTACTGGGTTCGCCGCAATGTGCTGAAGCTCGAGGTGGCCGTGGGAGATCAGGGGGCGCTCGGAGTTGACCGCAATTGCTCGTCGGAGGGATGCCTGGCGTCGGGTGCGGTCAGTCATCGTCGAGGGCGACGCTATGGAGCACGAGGGGTCAAACAGAAGATGCGGTTAGCTTTGTATGCGAGTCACGAACATGTGTGCATCAAAAGGAGGGCAAGGGGGGTCTGTGCTTACCAGGAGGACTCGCCGGAGTCGAGGTAGACGGCGGCGATGCTCAGCTGTCGTCGTTGCCGACGCTGTGGTTCAAGCGCGAGCAAGCGGAGACTCGGGAGGCCAGGGTCCGGGAACACGCCTGTGTGGTCAAGGGGGCGAGGGCGGCGAGGTGTGGCCGGAAGAGGCTCGTCGGAGCAGAAGTTTTCGAGCTCTCGATTGGAGCAGCCCGGTGGCAGAGAGGAGGCGGTATTTAAGGGGAAACGGAGCAGAGGGAAAGGCGCTAATGTACGCGTGGTCGGGGGCGAAATTAACGCAGGCAGTAACTCGCATTCATCGGCGGAGTTAGTTGGCAGCAATGGCAGGGGACGTAGTCGCGGGTCAAAGACAATGTGCTGGCGTGGTGGGGTCCGTCTGTCAGCGAGGTGGACGAAGTGGGAGTGGGGCCTGCGTGTCTGTGACTCTGCGGGTGCACGCGTAGGTAAAAAACGATTCGCAGCGGGTGAGAGCTGGTGGGCTACTTTGGGCCATTGGGTTGGTTCGTTTCACTTTTTTTTGTTCTGAATGATTTTCTCTTTTTCCATTTCTATTTTCTGTTTTGGTTTTGTTTAATTAATTCAAACACTCATTTGAATTCGAACCTTTGCGAAAATTTGTGCAGATTCAAATACTGATTAATAGTTCATTTTAGAGTCAAAAATTGAATACTTCCTTTATTCTTTTAGGGTCTTTTAGTTATTTAAAAAGGCCCTTGTTTTAAATCAAAAAGGATTTAATAATACTTTCTAACACCATTTGAATTTCTAAAACCTTCCAAATATTTTCAGTAGGTTTTTATTCTTGAATTATTTGGAAAAGTTTTTAATACGATTTATTAATCATTTAAAATTGGATTTGTCTTTATTCCAATAGGATTTGGTTTAAGCCATTTTATTTTATTTTGGAAAATCTTTATCCAATATTTTGTTTGGATTTGGATTACATTCATTCCATTTGCTTATGGATTCGGACAAGATTTAATTTTGTCTTTAAATAATCCTTATTTAATATTTCTTTCTTCAACTTATAAAATCCATATCTTTTTATTTATAGATCCAAACTTGGTGATTCCAATTTGTGAAATCTTATTTGATAATTATTTATCCTTTTAAATCCCTTTAGGATCATTTTTTCACCATTTTGTATGGTTTTTAAATAAGTGCTTTATTAGCTTTGGAAATTCAATTTCCTTATCTTATTAAAATCATAAGATTTTATCCATGGCTCCAAATTAAGTGAAACCAATTTCTATGGCTTTATAATATTTCTATTTGTCTTTCTTGATCATTTGTAAAGGTTTGTTGACAAATTTTTATATGGATCAAATCCATAGGTTTGGAGATAACTTGGAAATGATTTTATTCCATTAGGGTTTAGAGTTTGGATTTATTTCCATGTGTTTATATTTCCAGATACATTCATTGAGGAATGCATTTCTCTTGATTTGGATTTTTTTGGATTCAAACTTTAATTAAAGTTTGTTCAAGATGGGATTTTAAGTTTCCATTTAGAAACAAAGTTTCTTTTCTCCCTGATTTTCAACAATAATTTATTTTGTTTATTTATTTTTCACATTACAAGATTTAGAAAATCTTGGGATGTGACAGGCTACCACCCTTAAAATAAATCTCGTCCCGAGATTTGGGGAGGCTAGGGTTACAAGTTGGCTCAAAGCAACTAGGGTACTACCACCCTTAAAATTTGTCCAACTAGATTACATCTTGGCTTTCTTGGAATCTTGGGGAAACTTCTCTGGGCAAACATCTGCATAGTGTCCTTTGTTTACACATTTGAAACATGTGACAAGGCTAAGATCCTTCATAGGCTTTATCTTGTGCTTCATCTTTTCTGGACAATTTCTTGCATAATGTACTTGGTTACCACAATTGTAACATGTGATAAGATTGAGTTCATCACGTATCTTCTGTGGACAAGTTGCTACATAATGGCCTAGCTCTTTGCAGTTGTTGCACCACACTTGGTTAATCTCCTTATATTTTTGCTTCTTCTCTGGACATTCATTGGCATAGTGTCCCATCTCTTTGCAATGGCCACATTGCACTTGGCTTTTGTCCTTCTTCTTCTTGGATTTCTCCAAATCTAGGAGTGCTTCTAGTTCATGTTCTTCATATGTTATCTTAAAGGTAGGAAAAGTTCCTGGTCTCCTTGACCTTTTCCTTGGATAATACATATGTCTCCTCTTTGGTCCTTTAAATTGGGTCATATTGCATGGAGGTGCAAGATGAGATTTTCCTTTGTCTTCATCCTTCTTGGTAGACTTTGCTCTCTCATGGTAATCTGCAATCAGTTTTTGCACTCCACCTTGTTTCCTTTGTTGAACTATGGAATAGATGGGGCATTGAATAGGGACATGATTATTTCCTTCACATAGGACAAGTAGCTTGAGATGTGGGGCATTGGTCAGTTGGATGTTTCTCTTCACAATTGGGGCATTGATCTTCATGCTCCTTGGAAGTGTGGTCCTTATCTCCACAAACATTGCAAGCTTGGGTTCCCTCTAGAATATCATCATTGTCATCCTTCTTGTCACATGCTCCTTGGGAAGAGTTGTCTCCCATGTTGATCATTTGATTTGTCACCTTATGAAATAATTGGGTCTGGGTTTCCAAAAAACCTTTGCATGGTTGGATCTACCTCACTGGTGTTGGATAAAATTGAGCTGTCACTTGGTTCAACTGGGTTTGGGTTACTATGAGTTCTCTCATGTTGTCCTCTTGGTTGTTGTTGTTGTCACCATCCTTGATGTTGGAATTTCCTAGAGTAGTCATCTGTTTGGGTTGGATTGGGATTAGAATAGGCAAAAGATTTCTAAGGAATCAATTCTAATCACACACATCACAATTCACACAAGCAATGTGCAAGCAATCACAAACAAACATTACACTCAAACAACAAAGTTCAAGCACATTTTTAGGCAACAAAATATTTTTGTTACACCACATAAGTTGGTGTGTTTGATCTATACTTAATATGGTGGTCCATCTATATGGTTCACTTGAGATCTTTCCATCCTTCTTGGTTGATTCTTCTTGAACAAGATCTTCGTATCCTTGGAGAATTTCTTGAATCTTGGTCACAAAAGTTCAAAGGTGATGATGATTCCCAAGTTGTGTTTCCTTAGTCTTCAAGTCTTGAGCAACATTTCTTGTCTCACTTGTAGTCCTTAGTGATATCCAAGGTTGAAGTCCTTGTTGAGAATAAGATTCAAATCACTTGAAGATGTTGAAGTCATTAGAGTTGATGAAGTCCTTTGCATATGGTGAAGTCTTTGGCCATGGGGTAGGCTTTGTCCATCAAGTTTGAAATAGAAGAGATGTAGAATCAAAACCAAAAATGGTTGAGAAAATAGTTTACAAGATTGTTTGTAAATAAGTTTTTGAACAAATACAACTCCTATTTTTCTAAGGGGTTTTGTCCAAACTAGGGTTACAAATCCTACAGGCAACACAATGCTCTGATACCATCTGTAGAGGTCCCAACCTTTAATAAGGTAGAGATCCCTGTGTTTACAATGCTAGTCCCTGGATCAATAGCTAGCATCCACAGTTAAGATGTAATATCAAGAAACAAAGGTCATAATACAACTTTATAACCAGGAATAAAATAATTTATTACTGTTGGAGATATTCCCTAGAGGCAATAATAAATATAGTTATTATTATATCTTTGTGTTTATGATAAATGTTTACATTCATGCTATAATAGTATTAACAAGGAAACATTAATACTTGTGTGATTTGTAAACTTAATTTGAAGTCCCTAGTATAGCCTCTATACTTCACTAGCTTGTTGGTTGATTAATGATTGTGGTTTCCCTATCATGAACATTGAGATGTTATCAACAACAAGATCATATCGTTAGGAGAATGATATGGTGGACATACTCCTATAGATAAGTGTAGCATAAAGATCAAGTCATTTCAATAGTTCAATTGCTATATGCTTTCGATACATAGTAACCTAATTCCTTCGACCATGAGATCATGCATATCACCTTTACCGGATGGATGCTTTGATGACATCAAACACCACACCGAATCGGGTGGCTATAAAGGTGGCATTGAGTGTTCGGAAAGTATTGGTTGAAACACATGGATCAAGAGTGGGATTTGTCCATCCATATGACGGATAGATATACTCTGGGCCCTCTCGGTGGAATGTCATCCAATTAGCTTGCAAGCATGTGACTGGGTCACAAGGGATCACATATCACGGGAACGAGAAAAGAGTACTTATCGGTAATGTGGCATCCCGCAAAACCACTACTAGAAAATCGCGTTGAATTTGTGCATTGCATCGTCATCATCATGCATTGTTTGCCAAAATTATGTTTGCAGAACCCGTTTTGTTTTCTAGAACGCCGTCTTTTATTCAAACACCTCCACCGGGTCTCCGGAATTATTTTTGTTTGTTGCTAGCGGTTTGCAAATAGTGTTATTAAAACAACTAAATTTATAGTTATTTTTTTTAGCGGGGCAGTCGAACGGGCCGTTTAGCCCGAACAACCGCTCCAGATATTTTAAAACGGTCCACCAACTGTCCCTCTAAATTTCTAAGCCTACCAACTAATCTACCCCAGCCTCCTCTCCACCTCACCCCCTCCAATCCCTGCTTGCCACCTCCTCACCTCCCTCTCCCTCAGCCTCTCACGCAGTGCCACGTGGCCCTCTCACCCAGCCTCTCTCTCACCCTCGCCTACACGCACGCACGACTAGCACAACGACACTCCTACCACGCCTCGACCCACGCCCATGGACCCCAAACCCACCTGGCCGCCTCCCCCGGGTATCCCTCCCCCAGGCCAACCTTCCCAGCCCTGCCCGCCTGACCCACCCGCCTGCACCGCGCCTCTCCCTTCTCTCCTTCCCCACGCTTCCTCTCTCTGCCTCCCGGCCACGCCGCCCCCTCCTAGCGCCGCCGCTCACCTCCCTGCAACCTCCTCCCTCCGCTGCCTCGCTCCACACCGCCCGACCCCGCCGTGCTCCTCTTTCCCCCAACCTCGCGCGCCCCAGGTCCTCCATCACACACTGGCCAAGGCTGCTGGCCAACGCCTCCTCGCCTTCTCCCTGGCTCACCGCCTCCGCCTCGCGTGCTCCCGCCCGGCCTCCCGCCATGACCGCCGCCGCCAAGCGCCACCGCCGCCGCCGCCTCCACCTCCCCATCGCCCTCCGCCCCGCCCGGCCAGGCAGACCGCCACGGCCGCCTCCTCACGCCCCGCGAGGCCCGAGCCCTCCTCCACCTCCGGGCGTTCCCCTCACCGACCTTCCTCGCCACCGCCGCCCCACCGCTTCCCGACCTCCGCCCGCACCTCCACTGGTCCCCGCGGGCAGCCGCCACGACTGCCCGCCTGCCGCTTTACCTCGCCAGACCACCGGAGCCGCTGGTTCCTTCCTCGCAACGCTTGCCGCCAAGAGCGTCGGTTCCACCTGAGGCGAGATGCGCGCCTTAGTTGCTGCGCTTTGAGCGCCAAGGTTCCTTCATGGACACCAAGGGCCCAAGCCCGATCCGTCGTTAGAACCGCAATCGGAGGTTTGTCACCCAGATCCGCCGGTTGAGACCCCGATCCGAGGACCACAAGTGCGACAAGAACCCCTTCATCCCGGACGCGCCAAGACCACCGACGTCGAGACCCGAAGACCGTTCCCTGAGTCACAAGACCATCCTCGAAGCCTAAGCCCGACCCCGACCCGGAGTCCGAAGATCAAGCCCGAACCCGTCAAGACGCGACGACAAGATCCCCTACATGGGAGCCCGAAGAACTCAGACCGAAACATGATGCGACATGATCTTCTCCTCGGACGCCAAGATTCGTCGAGCCACCCGGAATGACAAGTACTACCTCGAGGATGCGAAGCCGAGAACTCCCATGAACGCCATGATCGTCGACATGACCGTAAGACCCCAGATGCGACAAGAACGACACCGACCAGGGCGGACCCGATGCGCCCCCGACGCCAACCAAGTCCTGCTTCCCGGTTGCGACAAGACCCTAACCCCCGGAGTCCGAGAACGATCCCGCCGAGGCCGTCGGACCGGACCTCGACCGACCTCAACCCGAACCCCGGAAACCAAGAGCGTCGAGACCCCTCAATGTGTGACCCTTTTTCCTCGAACCCTATTTTATAACATAACAACTCATCGCATATTGAACTGTCATTCATCCCGCATGCATCTCATTGGTTTGGGGGCCTTACGCCGATTCACCTAATAACTAAATATGGGGCCCATATGCGGGCAAATCTAGTCTCATATCGGCCTCATTAAACCTTGAGTAGCGAACCCGTATCATCTTTTGCCATGTAAAACAACATTTAATATGTGGGGGTTTTAAACAACTTGAACCATATATTAATTGTCGGGACCCCGGTTCCGCTTAATATGACCTAATTGCATCGCACTTTGCCATGCCATACATCATACATGCATCATGCCGATCTTTTGCCGTAGTATTAAATATTGCATCCGGTGTTTCTTCTAGTGTTTTGCTTCTTCATGGATAAGGCCGTTGAGTTGATGTGAGTCACGCCCGATCTTGGATGAACCTCTCGACAATGTTTTCGTGAGCATCTCCCTCTTTCTACCTATCTTACTTTTATAGTCTTTATTCCTCTGTTGAACTATTGCTATCTCGTGTTGCGATGCTCTAGTTTCCGTACCGATATATCCCCTGCAGCCTTATATTGCCTTGGACACACCCTATTACCTGTTGTTTGGTAGATAGTTGGACTTATGGCGTCGTAGTTGCTTGCTCGCGTTGATGTGTCGCCATATGCCAGCTTGTGATGTATTGCCGCATCTTGATGTTGGAGATGAATTCTAGTTTTACTTATTGTTCACTTTACTTTCTGCTTAACAACTAAAATTGAATAAGCGAGAGGCATCGGTGGGTGATAGATAATATTTGGTTCCGACGCCCACTTGTGTCCCGTAAGACCCCGAGTACTTGATACCTGCTCCTTGATTTTATGCGCTATCCACATCCGGAGGTATATGGGACCCCGAGCGAGCTTGATTCATTCTTATTTCTTGGGGCCACAAACTAGTTTGAGGTTTTATTTACGATCCTGTACTTATGCCATGTTTTATCGCTTTATTTACGACAGCGAGGTATCGCACACTGCTTAGGTAAACGGATGTTTTCGCGGTATCGGCCCCCGATTGGGGACCGCCGTCGCTGTACCATCGACGTAAACCTTGAGTCCGAGTCTCGAGCTTGCTTACTCCGCTATGGTATACTCAAGGGTGGCCCCTGAAATATTTCAATCCTGTGATTGTTCACCGTGAAAGCCTCGGGTTTTGATTTGGTTTTTCCGAGGTTGATCGAGCGTGTGTTGCTATTGGTGCACCCCCGGTTAAAACTTTCTCAAAGCCGTGTCCGCGGATATGGACGACTTGGAGCACGATTCTCGATCATAGACAAGCATAACTAAAGTTTATTGCTATTAATTTGACTTATAATGACTAGTAATCAGCTTCACTATAACGGAATGGCTAATTAATCGCCCACCATTGCTTGTTTGGTTGTCGCATGCATAATTGTATCGACTAGTAAGTATTGCAACTACAACGAATGGCTGAATAAAAGTACCAACAACCTTGGGTTTCGGGTTTATCTCATGCTATCTCAGACCGATTAGTAATTGATGCAACTATAACGGAATGGTTAAGTAAAAGTGCCCACCGCTTACTTTATCGTGACGATTAACTAATCGACTAGTAATCGCTGCAACGATAATCGAATAAGTAAATCGCCAACCGTGTGAGTTCCTCGGTTGACTTCCTCGCTTGGTCTCGAGGGGAAACACCGTGATGGGTTTGTTTGGTGTTAGCTTCGTGTTGGATCCGGATAGGGCTATCTTACCCCTCTCCGATTGACGCCATGTATCGAGTCTCTATAGATTGTTTAGTGCATGTTGCCGCCGCCGATCCACCATACCTATGTAGGCGAGGACCGAATTCTAGCCTCGCTGTAATCGGCCTCAAGATCGACGCTCCTTCTTTTTCCTTTGCCCTTTGCCGCACCCCTTTGTTTAAGCAGGTTTTGAGTTCGACGCCGTTAGTGGTTACCTTTCCGCTTGGCAGGCAGGTTATGGACGCCATTGGTTATTCTTCGTGGCTCTTAGCCCCATTTGCATCTTGTCCAGAGTCGACGCTATGTCGCTTCAAGGTGATTTGGATCTTTGTATATTATATCTGTATTCTTGACTCTTTGAGTCGTTATATATCTGCTACGTGGGTCCCATCGAGGACTGTTGTGTAATGTTATTACTCGCTTTCCACCCGCACGAAAGTGCTGGTGGGCACCTTTGAATCGCTTTCTATGGGTTTGGTGAATTTTGCCCGAACTTGCATAGGTCCGATTCTCGAGGGTGTTACAGAGTGGTATCGAGCTCAGCTATGCGATACCCCACAAGTCCAGCCTGTAGGATAACCTAGCTAACGGCCGAAGTAGAGTGTCAAAACTATTTTCGAAAATCGGTGGGATAGTTCTGATTAGGTCTGATTTTACTCCTTACCCCCTCTGCTATTCTCCTCTTATCTTTACGCGTTTTGAATCCGCTCTCTTCTCCTTCTTCGAGTCCAGGAATTCTCGTGGTTGGGTTTCTGTCGTACCTTCAGGGTTTCGCTTCCTCCTCTGATAACGGAGTTCTATCCTCCGGTGTTCCAGCTGCCTGATGAATCCGTCTGCTGTGGTACCATTCTTTGTTCCTTGTTTGTGCCTTCCGGTGTTTTCCGACGCGACGACATCCTCTACGCCAGATCCGGCGCGTAGTCTCAGATCCCCTTTGTTTCCGAACCTCGCTTGTCGAGATCTCGGCCCGATCCCGAGAGTTGGTTGCATAATCCGCCTATTCGTGTGTAGTAATGGTTTAAAAGGGATGGAGTAGCTACCATACCACTACTCTTATCATTCGCTCTTGTACATCGAATCAGTGGATCCAGCGATTTTACTCCGTTCACGGAAGTTAGGGGTGGCTTTATTTGTTGATACCTCTACCTTCGACTTTTTGTTACCGGAGAGTTCTCCCGACGATCACGGACAACGACCTCTTGTTAGTGGTGTCGCGAGGATCTACACGAAGCGCGAAGGATCAGACCGCCGACCTTCCTTCCGGTACCATGAGGCGGATCTCGAGGGCGAGATCCATTGTTAGTGGTGTCGAATTGTGGCATCCCGCAAAACCACTACTAGAAAATCGCGTTGAATTTGTGCATTGCATCGTCATCATCATGCATTGTTTGCCAAAATTATGTTTGCAGAACCCGTTTTGTTTTCTAGAACGCCGTCTTTTATTCAAACACCTCCACCGGGTCTCCGGAATTATTTTTGTTTGTTGCTAGCGGTTTGCAAATAGTGTTATTAAAACAAATAAATTTATATTTATTTTTTTTAGCGGGGCAGTCGAACGGGCCGTTTAGCCCGAACAACCGCCCCAGATATTTTAAATCGGTCCACCAACTGTCCCTCTAAATTTCTAAGCCTACCAACTAATCTACCCCAGCCTCCTCTCCACCTCACCCCCTCCAATCCTCGCCACACCTCCTCTCACCTCCCTCTCCTCACCTCACGCATACACGTGGCCCTCTCACCCCAGCCCCTCTCTCTCACCCCTCAGCTACACGCACGCACGCACTAGCACACAACGCACACTCCCTACCACGCCTCGGACCCACGCCTGGACCCCAAACCCACCGCCGCCTCCCGGGTATCCTCCCCAGCCAACCTTCCCCAGCCCCTGCCCGCCTGACCCACCCGCCTGCACCGCGCCTCTCCCTTCTCTCCTTCCCCACGCCTCCTCTCTGCTGCCTCCCGCTGACCGCCGCCACGCCCTAGCGCCACCTCCTCGCAACCTCCTCCCTCCGCCTGCCTCCACACCGCCCGACGTGCTCCTCTTTCCCCAACCTCGCGCCCAGTCCTCCATCTTGCACACCCGGCTGCGCCACCAAGGCCTCGCTCGCCTCCTGTGGCTCGCACCACCTCCGCTTCCGCCTGTGCTCGGCATTCCCAAGGCCTGGAAGCTCCCTCGCCTTCTCGCTAGCCGCCCGTGACCGCCGCCGGGCCGCCCAGCGCCACTGCCGCCGCCGCCGCCGCCCACCTCCCCATCGCCTCGCGGCTGGCCCGCCTGCCCGGGCACCGCCGCCGCCGCCCTCACGCCCGCGAGGCCCGAGCCTCCTCCACCTCCGGCGGTTCCCCTCACCGACCTTCGCCTCACCGCCCCACCGCTTCCCGACCTCCGCCCGCACCTCCACGGGTCCTCGGGCAGCTCCGCCACGACCTGCCCGCCCGCCCTTTACCTCGCCAGACCACCGCGAGCCGCTGGTTCCTTCCAGAACGCCGCCGCCAAGAGCCGGTTCCACCTGAGGCGAGATGCGCGCCTTAGTTGCTGCGCTTGGAGCGTCAAGGTTCCTTCATGGACACCAAGGCCGGGCCCAAGCCCCGATCCGTCGTTAAGAACCGCAAACCTGAGGTTTGTCACCCAGACCGCTGCCGAGACCCCGGATCCGAGGACCACAAGTGCGACAAGAACCCTTCATCCCGGACGCGCCAAGACCACCGACGCCGAGACCAAGACCGTTCCTCGAGTCACAAGACCATCCTCGGCTAAGCCCGACCCCGACCCGGAGTCCGAAGATCAAGCCCGAACCCGTCAAGACGCGACGACAAGATCCCCTACATGGGAGCCCGAAGAACCCGTACCCGAAAGCCGCGGATGCGACATGATCTTCTCCTCGGACGCCAAGATTCGTCGAGCCACCCGGAACGACAAGTACTACCTCGAGGATGCGAAGCCGAGAACTCCCATGAACGCCATGATCGTCGACATGACCGTAAGACCCCAGATGCGACAAGAACGACACCGACCAGGGCGGACCCGATGCGCCCCCGACGCCAACCAAGTCCTGCTTCCCGGTTGCGACAAGACCCTAACCCCCGGAGTCCGAGAACGATCCCGCCGAGGCCGTCGGACCCTGGACCCCGAGACCGACCCCGAACCCCGAACCCCGGAAACCAAGAGCGTCGAGACCCCTCAATGTGTGACCCTTTTTCCTCGAACCCTATTTTATAACATAACAACTCATCGCATATTGAACTGTCATTCATCCCGCATGCATCTCATTGGTTTGGGGGCCTTACGCCGATTCACCTAATAACTAAATATGGGGCCCATATGCGGGCAAATCTAGTCTCATATCGGCCTCATTAAACCTTGAGTAGCGAACCCGTATCATCTTTTGCCATGTAAAACAACATTTAATATGTGGGGGTTTTAAACAACTTGAACCATATATTAATTGTCGGGACCCCGTTCCGCTTAATATGACCTAATTGCATCGTGACTTTGCCATGCCATACATCATACATGCATCATGCCGATCTTTTGCCGTATTAAATATTGCATCCGGTTTCTTCTAGTGTTTTGCTTCTTCATGATAAGGCCGTTGAGTTGATGTGAGCTTCGCCCCGATCTTCGGATGAACCTCTCGACAATGTTTTCAGGCGAGCATCTCCCTCTTTCTACCTATCTTACTTTTATAGTCTTTATTCCCTCCTGTTGAACTATTGCTATCTGTGTTGCGATGCTCTAGTTTCGCATTCGATATCCCCCAGCCTTATATTGCCTTGGACACACTATTACCGTTGTTTGGTAGATAGTTGGACTTGCGCGTCCGAGTTGCTTGCTCAAGTCGATGTGTGTCGCCATATGCCACAGCTTGTGATGTATTGCCGCATGTCGATGTTGGAGATGAATTCTAGTTTTACTTATTGTTCACTTTACTTTCTGCTTAACAACTAAAATTGAATAAGCAGAGGCATCGGTGGGTGATAGATAATATTTGGTTTCGAACGCCCACTTGTGTCCCGTGAAGACCCCGAGTACTTGATACCTCCTTGATTTTGCGCTATCCACATCCGGGAGGTATATGGGACCCCTGAGCGAGCTTGATTCATTCTTATTTCTTGGGGCCACAAACTAGTTTGAGGTTTTATTTACGATCTGCATTATGCCATGTTTTATCGCTTTATTTACGATTGTGCGAGGTACGCATTAATCGCATCTTAGGTAAACGGATGTTTTCATGTATCGACAGGTCCCCGATTGGGGACCTCATTGCTCTGTACCATCGACGAACCTTGAGTCCGTCTCGAGCTTGCTTACTCCGCTATGGTATACTCCAAGGGTGGCCCCCAAATATTTCTGAATCCTGATTGTTCACCGTGAAAGCCTCGTTGGGTTTTGATTTGGTTTTTCCGAGGTTGATCGAGCGTGTGTTGCTATTGGTGCACCCGCCGGGTTAAAACTTTCAAAGCCGTGTCATGGATATGGACGACTTGGAGCATGATTCGATCATAGACAAGCATAACTAAAGTTTATTGCTATTAATTTGACTTATAATGACTAGTAATCAGCTTCACTATAACGGAATGGCTAATTAATACGCCCACCATTGCTTGTTTGGTTGTCGCCATACAATTGTATCCGACTAGTAAGTATTGCAACTACAACGGAATGGCTGAATAAAAGTACCAACAAGCTGGGTTTCGGGTTTATCTCATGCTATCTCAGACCGATTAGTAATTGATGCAACTATAACGGAATGGTTAAGTAAAAGTGCCCACTGCTTACTTTATCGTGACGATTAACTAAATCGACTAGTAATCGCCGCAACGATAATCAATAAGTAAACCGCCAACCGTGAGTTCCTCGGTGACTTCCTCGCTTGGTCTCGAGGGGAAACACCAGATGGGTTTGTTTGGTGTTAGCTTCAGTTGATCCGGATAGGGCTATCTTACCTCTCGATTGACGCCATGTATCGAGTCTCTATAGATTGTTTAGTGCATGTTGCTGCCGCCACCACCATACCTATGTAGGCGAGGACCGCCAATTCTAGCCTCGCTGCATCGCCTCGATCGACGCTCCTTCTTTTTCCTTTGCCCTTTGCCGCACCCTTTGTTTAAGCAGTTTGAGTTCGACGCCATAGCGTGGTTACCTTTCCGCTTGGCCGGCAGGTTATGGACGCCATTGGTTATTCTTCGTGGCTCTTAGCCCCATTTGCATCTTGTCCGTAGCTGGACGCTATGTCGTTTCAAGGTGATTTGGATCTTTGTATATTATATCTGTATTCTTGACTCTTTGAGTCATTATATATCTGCTCGTGGGTCCCATCGAGGACTGTTGTGTAATGTTATTATCGCTTTCCACCCGCATTTAAAGTGCCTGGTGGGCACCTTTGAATCGTTTCTATGCGGGTTTGGTGAATTTTGCCCGAACTTGCATAGGTCCGATTCTGAGGGTGTTACAGGTAACGAGGTTGAACTAGGTATGCAGAGATACCAACGATCATAACCTCGGATAAGTAAACTATCGTGAGACAAAAGGAAATTGGTATCGTATGTAAGTGGTTCATTCGATCGCAAAGTAATCTTAGAAATATGTGGGAGCCATATGAATTTTATTCTCTATTGGTTATTGTTCGGAGAAGTGTCTCGATCATGTCCGCATAATTCACGAACCGTAGGGAGACACACTTAAGGATTGACGTTGTTTTGAGTAGTTATGGTATTATGAGAAAGAGACGAATGTTGTTCGAGTCTCGATGGGATCCGGATATCACGAGGTGATCCGGAATGGTCCGGAGAATAAGATTCATCTAAGGAAAGTCCGTTGGAGTTCGTGAATGATTCGGTGTTTTCATCGAATGTTCTAGAAGGTTCCGGATTGTCCGGCACTCCGGGGTGAGGGTACATGAATGTTTCATTGAATGATTGCATCATGTACTAAGTGTTCTTGCTGTTCCAAAACTGAAAAGTCAAACTGCCAGTTTGAAAGTCAAATGGCCAAAACAGGAAACTGTGGAAAACAGGAAACTGTGGGAAACGGAAACTGTGGGAAACAAGCAAGAGGAGGTTGAAACCAACTTGGAGGAGGACTCCCTCTCCTCCAAGCCGGCGTCCAGCCTAGGACGAGTTGGGGAGGGACTCCCCTCCCCTTCCCTGGCGCGCCAGCCCCTCCACCTATAAAAGGAGGGGCAGGGCCTCCTCCTCTACACACAAGTTCCTATCCTCTAATCTCCGGTTTAGAGCCGTTTTGGTTTAGAGCTTCTAATTGCTTTAGCCTGCAGTTTAGAGCCTTCTAATTGGTGTGTCTAATCTCTAGACCACTAATAGCCCTCTCTCATACTCCACCATACTCGCCTCGCTTAAGGCTGAAGCCTCGCGATTTCTCTACTTCCGGTCACGCCATTGCCGCGGAATCGCGAGGAGAGTGCTACAACCTCCGCCGCTGAACAAGGGAGAGGAAGGTCTTCCGAAAACCGAACGTGACCGATCATGAAGCGCCGAACGCAGCCACGGAAGGATCGCCTCACACGATCTTGAGATCGGAAGAGTACGACTACATCACCCACGAGAATCCGCCTCGTTAAACACTTTGGAATCTTCGAGGTAAGTTATTCCATCGACTGCTGCTACAATCTAGTAGATAGATCTTGGCTTGTTTGTTTGTATGCGATAGAAATTTTTGTTTTCCATGCTACGAACCCCTACAAAGGGTATCGAGCCGTGTCTATATGTAGATCTGTTGCGAGTAGAACACAATGGTCATTGTGGGCGTTGATGCTTTTATTGTCGATTGCTTTTTGTGTACTTTGCATCTTGCGGTATGTTGGGATGAAGCTCGGGCTAACCTTACATGACATCGCTCATGAGACTTGCTCCACGCTTGACATGCAACTTGTATTGCATAAGTGGCTTTATGGTGCCTGCTTTCTCCTAGCATAGTTAAGATCCAATTTACAACGGTGATCAACAATACTAGTATCAATGTTGTGGTTCTTGTTCGTAAGTTAGAACGACACTTATTGAAAGCCCCAAACCACGTAAAATATGCAAAGAAAGTAGAGGCGTCTAACTTTGTTTTGCAGGTGTGCGTGATGTGATATGGCCATGATTGTGATTATATTTGATGTATGCAATGTTCCTTATTGTAAGTTGGCAACCGCGGAGCCATATGGTTGTCTTTAATTTATGTTAAGACCCGCGTGTCTATTCAAAGTAGTTGTAATAGTTGAAGCCGGTGGACGACAACCATGGAGAAGCGTCATTGACCTTGATGCAATGCCGGTGATGGTGGAGATCATGTTCGTGCTTGAAGATGGAGATCGGAAGCACAAAGAAGAAAGGCCATATCATATCACATATTATTGAATTGCATGTGATGTTAATCCTTTATGCATCTTGTATTGCTTGGTAGACGACGGTAGCATTATAAGATGATCCCTCATGCACATCAATTTCAAGTCATAAAGTGTTCACCCTTAATAAGCACCGTTGCTAAAGCTTGTTGTTTCGAAGCACCACGTGATGACCGGGTGTGTTAGATTCTGCAAGTGTATACAACGTGAGCAAGCCAGATTTGCTCATGCAGAAACTAAGGTTTGATCTTGACGAGCCTAGCATGTACAGACATGTTCTCGGAACACGGATCACCGAAAGGTAAAGCATGAATCGTATAGTAGATATGATGAACATGACGATTGTTCGCCATTGAAACTATATCAACTCTCGTGATGATCGGTGTTGATGTAGTGGATTTGGTTCGTGTGATCACTAAAACAATGTGAGGGATGTTGTTTTGAGTGGGAGTTCACCTAGTTTAATTTCATTAATTAATTTGAACTCAATTTGTCATAAACTTAGTCTAAACTATTGCAAATATGTTGTAGATCAATGGCATCCCCTACCATCAATTTTAATGCTCCTAGAGAAAGAAAAGTTGAAAACAATGGAAGCAACTTCATGGATTGGTTCCGCAATTTGAGGATTGTCCTCACACCGGTAATTTGACCTATGTGTTGGATGCACCGCTAGGTGACCCACTGAATGATGCTTCCGATGAAGTAAAGAATGTTTACCTCGCCTGAAGAATCAAGATCTATAGTTCAGTGCTATCTTGTATGGTTTAGAATCGGAGCTCGTAAAAGGTTTGAAGAGTCGAACCATATGATATTGTCGAGGATCTCAAATTGATTTTTGAGACTCATGCGGCAATTGAAAGCTATGAGGCTTCCGAAAAGTTCTTTAACTGCAAGATGGAAGAGGGCAGCTCACAAGCTGAGCATGTGCTTAAGATGTCCGGGCACGCAAACAAACTTCAAAGCTTGGGTATAGTGATTCCTAATGCTTTGGGATTTACCGTGTCCCATCCAACGCCACCAAGTTACAGGAACTTTGTGATGAACTACAACATGCAGAACATGAACAAAGAGTTGCCAGAACTGTTTGCTATGTTAAAATCTGCAGAAGTGGAGATCAAGAAAGAGCACCAAGTGTTGTTGGTCAATAAGACCACCAAACTCAAGAAAGGAAAGTCTAAGCAAAAGGGACACTTCAAGAAGGGTGGTAAGAAAGTTACCACGCCGGCGAAGAAGACCAAGGTTGGACCCAAGCCTGAAACTGAGTGCTTTTACTGCAAGGGAGAAGGTCACTGGAAGCGGAATTGCCCAAATTACTTGGCGGATCTGAAGAACGGCAACATCAAGAAGAAAGGTATATCTGATATACATTTTATTGATGTGTATCTCACTAGTACTCGTAGTAGTGCTCGGTATTTGATAATCGGTTCGTTGCTCATATTTGTAACTCAAACAAAGCCGCAGAATAAACGGATGCTAGCGAAGAACGAGGTGACGATGCGCTGGGAAACGGATCAAAGGTTGATGTGATCGCGGTCGCACGCTACCCTTCATCTACCATCGGATTAGTTTTATACTTAAATAATTGTTATTTAGTGCCCGTGTTGAGCATGAACATTATATCGATCTTGTTTATTGCGTAGACGGTTACTTGTTTAAATCAGAGAATAATGGTTGTTCGATTTATATGAGTAATATGTTTTATGCACATGCACCTTTGATAGATGGTCTATTCTTATTGAATCTCGATAGTGGAAATACACATATCAACAACATTGAGGCTAAACGTTTGAAATCAAGCGATAATTCGACCTATATGTGGCAATCGCTGCCTTGGTCACATTGGAGTGAAGCGTATGAAGAAAATCCATTCCGATGGACTTCTTGAATCACTTGATTTTGAATCACTTTAAAGATGCGAAGCATGTCTGATGGGAAAAATGACTAAGACTCCATTTTCTGGTATGATGGAGCGAGCTACGGACTTATTGGAAATCATACATACCGATGTGTGTGGTCCAATGAGTGTAGCATCGCGCGGTGGTTATCGTTATGTTCTTACCTTCACGGATGACTTGAGTAGATATGGGTATATCTATTTCATGAAACATAAGTCCGAAACTTTCGAGAAGTTTAAGGAGTTTCAAAGTGAGGTAGAGAATCAACGTAACAAGAAGATTAAATTTCTACGCTCGATCATGGAGGTGAATATCTGTTACGAGTTTGGCGAGCATTTGAAGAAATGCGAATACTTTCACAGCTTGACACCGCGGGAACACCACAACAGAATGTTGTGTCCGAACGTCAGAATCGAACTCTCTTAGATATGGTTCGTTCTATGATGTCACTTACATATTTACCGCTATCATTTTGGGGTTATGCATTAGAAACACCGCATTCACTTTAAATAGGGCACCGTCTAAATCCGCTGAAACGACACCGTATAAATTATGGTTTGGCAAGAAACCTAAATTGTCGCTCCTTAAAGTTTGGGGATGCGAAGCCTATGTAAAGAAGTTACAGCGGACAAGCTTGAACCCAAAGCGAAAAATGCTTCTTCATAGGATACCAAGGAAACTATTGGGTATACCTTCTATCATAGATCCGAAGGCAAAATCTTCGGTTAAGAATGGATCCTTTCTAGAGAAGGAATTTCTCTCGAAAGAAGTGACTGAAGGAAAGTAGAACTCGACGAGGTTGTCGAACCTTCTCTCGAATTGCAGTAGCGCAGACCGGAAGAAGTTCTGTGGTGCGCACCAATTAGAGAGGAAGCTAATGATGATGATCATGAAACTTGGTTGAAGTTACAGAGCCCTGAGGTCAACGAGAACTCGTACCACCTGCATTGGTATGATCTGTTATGAGTGTCATGTTGGTGGACAACACCGATGACCCCGAGACATATGAGGAAGCGATGATGAGCCCATATTCCAATAAATGGCAAGAAGCCATGAAAGCCGAGATTGGATCCATGTACGAAAACCAAGTATGGACTTTGGTGGACTTACCGGATGGCCGGAAGGCTGTCGAGAACAAATGGATTTTCAAGAAGAAAACAGATGCTGATGGTAATGTTACTGTCTATAAAGCTCGACTTGTCGCAAAAGGGTTTCGACAAATTCAAGGAGTTGACTACGATGAGAATTTCTCACCGGTAGCGAAGCTAAAGTCTGTGAGGATTATGTTAGCAATCGCTGCATATTATGATTATGAGATATGGCAGATGGATGTCAAAACAGCATTCCTCAATGGAGATATTGATGAAGAGTTGTATATGATGCAACCCAAAGGTTTTGTCGATCCTAAAGATGCTAACAAGGTATGCAAACTTCAACGGTCCATCTATGGATTGAAGCAAGCATCCCGAAGTTGGAATCAACGTTTTGATAAGGTGATCAAAAGTTTTGGTTTTATACAAACTTATGGAGAAGCTTGTATTTACAAGAAAGTGAGTGGGAGCTCAGAGCATTCTTAATACTATATGTGGATGACATATTGTTGATTGGGAATGATGTAGACCTTCTTAATAGTGTCAAGGAATATTTGAATAATAGTTTTTCAATGAAGGATCTTGGCGAAGCAGCTTACATATTAGGCATAAAGATTTATAGAGATAGATCGAAACGCCAAATATCATTGTCACGGAGTACATATTTGGACAAAGTTCTAAAGAGGTTTGGAATGGAAGAAAGCAAGAAAGGGTTCTTTCCCATGTTGCCCAATACGACCTTGAGTAAAACTCAAAGTCCGACATCGGCAGAAGATAGAGAAAGGATGAGTAAGACTCCCTATGCCTCAGCCATAGGATCTCTAATGTATGCTATGCTATGTACTAGACCCGACATTGCATATGATGTTAGTTTAACTAGCAGATATCAAAGTGATCCAGGAGTGGATCATTGGACAATGTCAAAAACATCCTTAAGTACTTGAGAAGAACTAAGGATATGGTTCTTTCTTATGGAGGTGATGAACAACTCGTTGTTAATGGTTACACCGATGCTAGTTGGAACACCGATCCGGATGATTCTAAATCACAATCTGGATACGTATTTATTTTGAATGGTGCAGCAGTTAGCTGGAGGAGTGCAAAGCAAAGCGTTGTAGCGAGATCTTCAACTGAATCGGAATACATGGCTGCTTCGGAGGCTTCACAAGAAGCGATATGGATGAAAGAGTTCATTACAGAGCTGGGTGTGGTTCCTAGTGCGCTGGACCCAATGTCTATCTACTGTGATAACATGGGAGCCATAGCCAATGTGCAAGAACCAAGGTCACACAAGAAGCCGAAGCATATCAAGCTGCGTTTTCACACTATTCGATAACATATCCAGGATGGGGATATAAAGATTTGCAAAGTACACATAGATCTGAATGTGGCGGATCCGTTGACTAAACCTCTCCCGAGGGCAAAACATGACCAACACCAAACTGCCATGGGTGTTCGGTATATTACCATGTAATCTAGATTAGATGACTCTAGTGCAAGTGCGAGACTGTTGGAGATATGCCCTAGAGGCAATAATAAATATAGTTATTATTATATCTTTGTGTTTATGATAAATGTTTACATTCATGCTATAATAGTATTAACAAGGAAACATTAAATACTTGTGTGATTTGTAAACTTAATTTGAAGTCCCTAGTATAGCCTCTATACTTCACTAGCTTGTTGGTTGATTAATGATTGTGGTTTCCCTATCATGAACATTGAGATGTTATCAACAACAAGATCATATCGTTAGGAGAATGATATGGTGGACATACTCCTATAGATAAGCGTAGCATAAAGATCAAGTCATTTCAATAGTTCAATTGCTATATGCTTTCTGATACATAGTAACCTAATTCCTTCGACCATGAGATCATGCATATCACCTTTACCGGATGGATGCTTTGATGACATCAAACACCACACCGTGAATCGGGTGGCTATAAAGGTGGCATTGAGTGTTCGGAAAGTATTGGTTGAAACACATGGATCAAGAGTGGATTTGTCCATCCATATGACGGATAGATATACTGGGCCCTCTCGGTGGAATGTCATCCAATTAGCTTGCAAGCATGTGACGGGTCACAAGGGATCACATATCACGGAACGAGAAAAGAGTACTTATCGTAACGAGGTTGAACTAGGTATGCAGAGATACCAACGATCATAACCTCGGATAAGTAAACTATCGTGAGACAAAAGGAAATTGGTATCGTATGTAAGTGGTTCATTCGATCGCAAAGTAATCGAGAAATATGTGGGAGCCATATGAATTTCCAGATTCCTCTATTGGTTATTGTTCGGAGAAGTGTCTCGATCATGTCCGCATAATTCACGAACCGTAGGGAGACACACTTAAGGATTGACGTTGTTTTGAGTAGTTATGGTATTATGAGAAAGAGACCGAATTTTGTTCGAGTCTCGGATGGGATCCGGATATCACGAGGTGATCCGGAATGGTCCGGAGAATAAGATTCATATAAGGAAAGTCCTGCTTCGGAGTTCGGGAATGATTCCTGTTTTCATCGGAATGTTCTAGAAGGTTTGATTGTCCTAAGACTCGGGAGGGTACATGAATGTGTCATTGAATGATTGCATCATGTACTAAGTGTTCTTGCTGTTCCAAAACTGAAAAGTCAACCGCCAGTTTGAAAGTCAAACGCCAAAACAGAATGTGGAAAACAGGAAACTGTGGGAAACAGGAAACTGTGGGAAACAAGCAAGAGGAGGTTGAAACCAACTTGGAGGAGGATTCCCTCTCCTCCAAGCCGGCAGCCAGCCTAGGCCGAGTTGGGGAGGGACTCCCCCCCCCCTTCCCTGGCGCGCCAGCCCCTCCACCTATAAAAGGAGGGGCAGGGCCTCCTCCTCTACACACAAGTTCCTATCCTCTAATATCCGGTTTAGAGCCATTTTGGTTTAGAGCTTCTAATTGCTTTAGCCTGTGGTTTAGAGCCTTCTAATTGGTGTGTATAATCTCTATACCACTAATAGACCTCTCTCATACTCCACCATACTCGCTCCGGCTTAAGGCCCTCATGGGATTTCCCCTCTACTCCTACCACACTGCCAGCCGCCGGAATCGCGAGGAGAGTGCTACAACCTCCGTCACTTTGGAACAAGGGAGAGGAAGGTCTTCGTCGAAAATCGAACGTGACCGATCATGGAAGCGCTGAACGCAATGGAAGGATCGTCTACACGATCTTGAGATCGGAAAGAGTACGACTACATCACCCACGAGAATCCGCTCTCGTTAAACACTTTGGAATCTTCGAGGGTAAGTTATTCCATCGACTCGTTGCTACAATCTAGTAGATAGATCTTGGCTTGTTTGTTTGTATGCGATAGAAAATTTTTGTTTTCCATGCTACGAACCCCTACAATTACATCTTACATAGCTCATTTGGCTATCTCATTACAATGCAGCAGAATATAACAATAGCATGGGGTCCTTCATCTTCAAAGTGCCACAGGCAAACATGTTGGTTGTAGACTTGTAATCCTATTTCAACACACTTCACTAATATCAAACAAACCTGCAACATAACAAGTTACAGCCACAAGGGTCAATACATTTGAATTGTATTGGCAAGTGATATTATGGTAGTATAGTGGAGTCTATCATCTATATGCATTTGGCTAAGTGGAGCTTAGGCTTGCATTGCTCAAAATAGATTTTACTTATTATTAGAAAACACAAAGTTTTTGTTTGACAAAAATCACCCAAGGCATCCCCCAATAGAAATTGGTGATCCTTCAACCCTTGTTCAACCACAAGTTTTTACTTAGAAATTTGGATGAGGAGATTCTTGATAGCTTCCATGTCTTGATGCTCAAATTGTCCTTTACCAGGGAAATGGCTAAGTACTTAGATTTTTACACTCTGCAGAGGTGGTGCACTTTCCCCACAAGACTTGGTTTCACCAAGACAAGATCTTTCAGAAGCCTTCCCTTAGACCAGAATGGACGCGTTCCAACCTATCAAACCCCTACCACCAACTGTCCATTTGGCTAAGTTATTGCAACCTATATGATCCAGGCAGAGCCCATAATGCCAAGTGGCTGCACTTGAAGCTTCTCAACATTTGACATCTCAAATCTCTTTGTTCTGGGTGGCCATCCACAAGTGAGATACCAGTTTCCCCAAGATACTGGACTTGGTGATGCCCAAGTTTTCCCAAAGACATCGGACTTGCATAACCACTCAACACAAACCATTCTTTCCATTCCACCCAGGTGATTCATTTACTTAGTTGTTTTATTAAACAAAACATAAGTCCTTGACTTAGAAATATTCCATAGCATGAAATATAATCCACCCTTGTTTTCTACTAGCTAAGCTAAGCATGATTGCAGTAAGAATATTAACTTAGGAAATTTCTACTAAGGTTTCATCTACTAGGATTTCCCATGGCATAGTTTATACTTAGCAAAGTTCCATGCAAGTCCTACTTAGAAATATCACTAATGCATAGTGAAAATAATGGGACAAAGTATGAAGCATCACTTGCCTTGTTGGTAGAGAATATAAGTTCACTCCTTGTCCTTGAAATATTCACACTCTTCAAATCACTACAATTCAATCAAGCAAGGAATAATTACAATCTACCATTCAAGCAACAACACATAAAATGATAGAAACAAAACAATGCATGCAAGCATGCCAAAGATTGTTTTATTTATAAAAGTGGTTTCTAATGTGTCATATGCATTTGAAAACACCTATTGGTCATTTTATAAAGTGGCAAAACCATTTGCAAAAGATTTACTTCATAAACCATTTTTAAATCAAGTCAACATTTTATGTGGTTGAAAATGTCTTTAGCAAAGTAATAATTTTTTTATAGGGTTCACCAAATATGTTTTCAAAACATAAAACTTGGTGTTTGGGGTCAGAGAGTTTAAAATAAAACATTTCTCAAAGGTTTTCCTCCAAAATCATTTTTAAACATATAAACAATATTTTTATTTGACTAGAAATGGTTTAAATCCAAGATTCATTCTTTTGCTTCACCAAATATGTTTTTGAAACCACCATTTGATTTCTATGGTCAGTAGGTTCAAAACAAACCATTTGCCAAAGGTTTTAACTCAAAAAATTATTTTAGAACAATTTTTATATTCTAAACATGCATACACAAGTTTCTGCAAAAACAAACATTTTAACAGAAGCATTTTACTAAACAAAGTGCATGGTTGTCTAGGGCTTGTCTTGATGAATCCATTGATATAAAATTTGCCAAATTTGGACGTGTGGTTTGAAAGTTTTCAATTTACAAAATCAAACATCTAATAGATTAGTTTCTGTTTTTAAAACAAAAGGTTGGCCACGTGGAGCGATTCTATTGGTCAAAAATGGTTCGCGTGGATCGACCTCTCTGGAGCGTTAGATCTAAGTGAAATCGTTCGGCTCTGGTTCAAACTTACCTCTTTGCCTAGATCTAATCCTAGCCAGTCAAAATGGATCCTACGGCTACAAGGAGCTTGCCAGGAACTGGCGGCGCGAGCGACGGTGGCTGGCGGCGGCGCGGTCTGTCAGCGGTGTCACCGGCGATGTAGGAAGCTAGGGAGAGGATGGCGAGGCTTACTGGGTTTTCCGCGATGTGCGGAACCTCGAGGTGGCCGTGGGAGATCAGGGGGCGCTCGGGATTGACCGCAATTGCTCGTCGGAGGGATGCCTGGCGTCGGGTGTGGTCAGTCGTTGTCGAGGGCGACGCTACGGAGCACGAGGGTGCAAACGGAAGATGCGGTTAGCTTCTTACGCGAGTCACGAACATGCGTGCATCAAAAGGAGGGCAAGGGGGGTCTGTGCTTACCAGGAGGACTCGCCGGAGTCGAGGCAGATGGCGACGATGCTCAGCTGTCGTCGTTGCCGACGCTGTGGTTCAAGCGCGAGCAAGCGGAGACTACTGGGAGACGCGCATGTGTCTGGGGAACACGCCTGTGTGGTCAAGGGGGCGAGGGGCGGCGAGGTGTGGCCGGAATTGGAGCAGAGGCTCGTCGGAGTAGAAGGTTTCGAGCTCTCGATTGGAGCAGCCCGGTGGCAGAGAGGAGGCGGTGTTTGAGGGGAAACGGAGGAGAGGGCAAGGCGCTAATGTGCGTGTGGTCGGGTGCGAGATTAACGCAGGCAGTAACTCGCATTCATCGTCGAAGTTAATCGGCAGCAACGGCAGGGGACGTGGTCGCGGGTCGAAGACGATGTGCTGGCGTGGTGGGGTCCGTTTGTCAGTGAGGTGGACGAAGTGGGAGTGGGGCCTGCGTGTCTGTGACTCTGCGGGTGCACGCGTAGGTAAAAAACGATTCGCAGCGGGTGAGAGCTGGTGGGCTGCGCTGCTGGGCCTGTTGGGTTGGGTTGGTTCGTTTCACTTTTTTTTGTTCTGAATGATTTTCTCTTTTTCCATTTCTATTTTCTGTTTTGGTTTTGTTTAATTAATTCAAACACTCATTTGAATTCGAACCTTTGCCAAAATTTGTGCAGATTCAAGTACTGATTAATAGTTCATTTTAGAGTCAAAAATTGAATACTTCCTTTATTCTTTTAGTGTCTTTTAATTATTTAAAAAGGCCCTTGTTTTAAATCAAAAAGGATTTAATAATACTTTCTAACACCATTTGAATTTATAAAACCTTCCAAATATTTTCAGTAGGTTTTTATTTGATTATTTGGGTGTCAAATAATTCATCTTGAATTATTTGGAAAAGTTTTTAATATGATTTATTAATCATTTAAAATTGGATTTGTCTTTATTCCAATAGGATTTGGTTTAAGCCATTTTATTTTATTTTGGAAAATCTTTATCCAATATTTTGTTTGGATTTGGATTACATTCATTCCATTTGCTTATGGATTAGGCCAAGATTTAATTTGGTCTTTAAATAATCCTTATTTAATATTTCTTTCTTCAACTTATAAAATCCATATCTTTTTATTTATAGATCCAAACTTGGTGATTCCAATTTGTGAAATCTTATTTGATAATTATTTATCCTTTTAAATCCCTTTAGGATCATTTGTTCACCATTTTGTATGGTTTTTAAATAAGTGCTTTATTAGCTTTGGAAATTCAATTTCCTTATCTTATTAAATTCATAAGATTTTATCCATGGCTCCAAATTAAGTGAAACCAATTTCTATGGCTTTATAATATTTCTATTTGTCTTTCTTGATCATTTGTAAAGGTTTGTTGACAAATTTTTATATGGATCAAATCCATAGGTTTGGAGATAACTTGGAAATGATTTTATTCCATTAGGGTTTAGAGTTTGGATTTATTTCCAAGTGTTTATATTTCCAGATACATTCATTGAGGAATGCATTTCTATTGATTTGGATTTTGTTGGATTCAAACTTTAATTAAAGTTTGTTCAAGATGGGATTTTAAGTTTCCATTTAGAAACAAAGTTTCTTTTCACCCTGATTTTCAACAATAATTTATTTTGTTTATTTATTTTTCACATTACAAGATTTAGAAAATATTGGGATGTGACAGTTAGTTAGTAAAGCTCTCACGAACTTGATGACACACTTTATTCCTTGTACTTAATAATCTTGTACCATTGTGACTAGTCCATGAAAGTTATATGCTTGCAAATTATATGCTGGGAGTCAGCAGAATCGTGTTGTCATGGGGAACACTTTTAACACTTTTTGGATATCTCATCCAGTTGATGCCTTGCTCTTTTGTTTATGGATGTCGACGATGTGAAATAAAAGGGGAAGTTGTTAGTTCATGGAGTTTATACATTGTGTTAGAGAAACGCATGGGCCGCTAGCCTAAGACATGCTTAATCATGGTGGAAACTTGCAGCATCACTATAATGAGCATCTATGAAGCTTCCTCAATAAAAATCTATGCATATGCTAAATAAAAAGATTGCTGAGATGCTCATTGTCTGCTTGCCTTGTCATTTTGGTTATGGGAAAGCTCTTGTACCATCTGCAAGGGGTACCCCGTTGGCGGTTCTCGATGATGTGCATGTATTTACAATGACAAGAACTTTTAGGTGACCAAAGTTGAGTAGCATGTGGAGCGACCCTTGTACTCAAGGGACTTGGGATTTCCAGTCTATGGTCTGTCAAGCATATGATTCAGAGTGGACCTCACTTTCACCTTAACCACATGAAGATGCCTATGATAGGGGCAATGAGAGATCAAAGCTAATGAGTACCTTCCTTTCAGCATTGGGAAGCTCTTCAAACCTTCACAAAAACCGTTTTCACAATTTTGTTGAGTCACTGTCACATCCCAAGATTTTCCAAATCTTGTAATGTGAAAATAAAATTAATAAAACAAAACTTTGTTAATTTTCAGAGCCAGAAGAAACTTTTTGAATACAATTGGAACTTCAAACCCATTTGAATTAAAATAAACCTCAAGAGATTTAAAAAGATAAATATTTAATAAAAGGAAAATAAAAACATTTGGAAATACTATTTTGAAACAATTAAATGAAAAGATTTGTTTTCAAATGAAATAGAAGTTTTATAAATAAAGATTATTAAATAAAGGAAAATTAAACCTTGACCAAACTTTTGGAATTAAAACATTTATTCTAAATAAATTTAGCAAAGGTTTATTTAAAATAAATTAATAAAGATTTAATATCCAATTTTATTTAAATAAGAAGTTTTACCAATTTAATTTAAACATCAAAGCTTGTTAAATTATTTTAAATAAGTTTTCTAAGTATTTCATTCTCTTAATTAAAACCTACTAAAATGTTTTGGCTTTATTTTAGATTTTAAAAATAAATATTCTCAATAGAACAAACCCAAGTTTATTTAACAATGAAAGTCTATGTTATTTAATTAATAAAGGACTCTAAAATAAAAAGTTATTTTGTTTTAAACAAATTTTCCAAATATTCTTTATTTCCAAATAAAACCTACTAATTGGATTTTGAAAGCATTAGGGTTTCAAATGAGGATTTTATTAAATGAACCAAACCCTATTTGATTAATAAACCATGGTCCATTTTATTTAAATTATAGAGGGAACCATAAACAAAATCTTATGAATATAAAAAAAAAGATAAGTGAATTGAATTTCCAAAGCTATTAAAGCCTTACCAAAAACCCATACCAAGTGGAGTACAATAGATCCTAAAAGGAATCAAAAGTATAAACAAATAATAAATAAGTTTTCATAAATTGGAATCACCAAGTTTGGATCTCTAAATAAAAAGATATGGATTTCATAAGACAAAGATGAAAATATTAATAAAGAATATTTACAGACCAAATCAAATCTTGGCCTAATCCATGAAGTAAATGGAGTGATGATTAATCCCAATTCAAATAAAAATATGAAGTAAAGAATTTTCCAAATAAAATAAAATGGAAATAACCATTCTATCCCTATTTTAAATAAGGACAAATCTCTAAATAAAAAATACATGAGAAAATGATATTTGGAATTAAAACAATTACCCAATCTTATATGATTATAAATCACTTTGGAATACTTTCCAAATAATTCAATATGAATTATTTGAACCAAATAAACAAATCCTAAATGGATTATTATCTAAGGACCATTTATTTAATTACAAATGGAACCTAAAATAAAAGGTTATTTTATTTTAAAACAAGATTTCCAAGCATCCTTATTTTCAAATAAAACCTACTGGTTTGATTATGAAAATAATTAGATTTCAAATGGAAATTTTATTAATAAAAATCAAACCCTATTTTATTAAATAACTAGTGATCCATTTTATTTAACTATTAAATGGATCCTAAAATAAATAAGGATATTATTTTATTTTATTTTGAGATTTGGTTTATGTTGATAAACAAAATCAAATTCAAATTTACAAACTGAATGATTGTTTGGATTGATTTGGGTGAGATTTATTTGATTGGAATTTCAAAACAGAATTCAGAAATATAAAAGAAAAGGATACTGAATAAAAAAAAATGAAAGTGGACAGACCCAACAACTTCAGCCCACCTAGCCCATCTAGCGCAGCTCCTATTCTTTCTCCCCGAACCGTTTTCCTCACCGCTGAAACAACCCACGAGGCAACTGACTGGTGGACCCTCCCTCTTCCTCTTTTCCCACTGACCGGTGAACCCCACCTCTTCTGTACATCGTCCACACCCGCGCAGCCGTTTCTTCCTCCTCCCTCAACGTCGCTCTGCCGCCATTGAAGTCGATTAATCTGCGTTGATGACCAGCTTAACTCACCCAGAGACCACGCACCTTAAAGCGCCCCTCTCTCCTCTCTCGTTGCCCTCTGCCTTCTTCCCCAAACACGCCACCAGGCCGTTCTAATTTCACCCCCGAGCTCCTCTGACTCCGACGGACACCCTTGTCGATTCCGGCTGCCTCTCGCCGCCCCTCTTCTCCCCGACCAACCTCACACCTTCTCCACTCCCAGGAGCATCTCCAGGAACTTTTCCTTTATCCGCGGGCACCTCCGAGCCTCGCCAACGACAACCTCCAGTGCGCCAAGGCTCGCTTAACTCCGTGAGTATCCCGATGGTTTCCGTCCCGCCTTTCCACTCTCGTTCACGCCAGCGTGCCGCTTGATCTCACGCATCGACCGCACTGCTTTCGCCTTAGGGTGGTCTCCGCTGACGCCCTCGACTCCAGAGCCGCGTCGCCGCAGAATAACTCCGGCGAGGATTCCGCTCTCCCCGCGCCTTCATCAACCAAAGGCAATTTGAGCAACCCGTGCCACGACGAACCCAGTGAGCCCCTATCCTCCTTCCTCGCTTCAGCTTTCGCTTAGCGCCAACCCGCTCGCCGGTGTTACCACGCCGCCAGTTCGTGACCGTTTGATATGAGCCGTTCGATATCAATCAAGCGGGTGAGATAGAACGACTTAAACGCGAAGGGGTACTCGATCTGAGCCACACGATTTGAGTTAGATCCAACGCACCAGAGCGTGATCCTCAGCGAACCGTTTTTGGCCAATTAGAATGCGACGCGTGGCAGGATCTGTTTTAAAAACTGATTTTGAAATCAGATTGAGTTGCAAACTTCAAACCCTTATATCTTTTGAACCACACGTCCAAATTTGACAAATTTTATATCAAAAGATTCAGGAGAACAAGACCTAGCCAACCCTACCCTTAATTTAGCAAATAGTAACTGGTAGCTTGTTTGAATTTGCAGATTCTTTTGTGTGCTTGCTAACATTAGAAAAATCATTTAAAAATGAATTTTGAGATCAAACCTTTGCCAATTGGTTTGTTGTGACCCTACTAACCCTAGGAACCAACCCTTAGTGTTAGAAATGATTTTTGTGAAATTTAAGTTGAATTAGTTAACTTAGTCATTTTCTAGCCAAATAAACTCATTAAATTTTATGATGGAAAAGTTTGTGCAAGGAAAACTTTGGGAAAATG
Source organism: Avena longiglumis (assembly GCA_030063025.1). Lineage (NCBI taxonomy): Eukaryota > Viridiplantae > Streptophyta > Magnoliopsida > Poales > Poaceae > Avena > Avena longiglumis. The sequence continues at coordinate 7,317,329 of CP125979.1, forward strand.
TTAGGAACCCAAACCTTGACCCAAAACACCAAAACCTTGCCAAGAGCAACTCACTTGGTGAAAAACCTAAAGTTTTACTTTAAAAAGAATGATTTTCACCACATGAAAGGTTGAATGGATTTTAAAATAGACTTTGGGCAAAACCCTTTAACTAATGACTTTGCCATTTTGGTGAATGACCAATGTGGACCTTACAAAGTTTATAAACCTAGTAGAGACCAACCTTGCAATAGAACCCTCTTTTTACAAAACTTAGGAACCATTGCTTTATGTATGTGAATTATTGTTTGAATGTTGGAATGCTACTTGATACTATGCTTGCTCAATTGTAGTGAAATTAACAAAGTGTGAGACTAGCAAAATCAAGAAGTGACTATCATTCCCTAACAAAAAGGCAAGTTACACTATCATCTAAAGTCCTAGTATTTTCATTATACTTAGTGGATTTTGAAAACATGCATGAAAAGAATTTTATACTTATGCTATGCTAAATCCTAATAGGATTCCCTATACACTCCTTAGAGAAAATATTGAAATTGTACATGCTTAGCCATGCTATGTTTTGAAAAGAGATACATGTTGTGATTTTACAAAGGATGAGAAAAGGACTTGTGTTTTACATAATAAAACAAGGACTCAATGAACCACCTAGGTGGTGGCTACTTTAAGTTTTGGAGAAGGTGGCAACAAAGGGAACCAAGTCTATGGCAATCACTTTGTGTTGTGCTCCAAAAGAAAACCACCTAGGAAACTTAGAGATCAAACATGTTTCTCCAATTGTGGCTTCCAGGTACAACCACATGCTATTATGGCTCGCTTAGTCAATTACATTAGGAAGACCCATACATTGTCTTTAGTTCTGGACATGGGGATCTGGAATTCTTCATGGGGTGAAGACAAAGCTAGCAATGATGTATGGGAGGACCTTTTGGAAAGACTTCACACATTCTCAATCTGCCAAGACTCCATCTTGGTGAGCACTAATCCAAGAGGCCACTGGTGGCAACAAGATGGGATTGTGTCTTGGGTAAAGTGTACTCTCTGCAGAAGTAAATAAAATCTAAGTACTTAGCCGTGTCCCGGTTATGGACAATGAGCAACTAAAGTTTGAACTATGGGAGATCTCGACATTCCAACTTCTAATATAAAACTTGATGCACTTGGGGGTACCAAGGAATTCAAAGAGACTTTGATAAAGCTTGTTGCACTTGGGGTTACCAAGGTGCACAAGAGCATGATGTACTTGGGGATTACCAAGGAACTCATGAGGTTTTTGATAAAACTTGTTGCACTTGGGGAATTTCCAAGTAGCTCAAGGATTTTTGACAAGGACTTGAACACTTGAGTTTCTACCAAGGAGTTCAAGGAACTTGGAAAAGAGATTTGAAAAGAGATTTGACAAATCAATTTGAAAAAGATAGGATAAATGTTGCTTTATGCAAATAAGCCCTAAACTCTACTTAGCCAGATATGCATGTATGGATAGGATCCACTCATATTATACATAAGTGAAACTTGCCAATACAATTCAAATGTATTGACCCTTGTGGCTGTAACTTGTAATGTTGCAGGTTGATTGTTTTGTTAGATGAAGATTGTTTGATTGACTAGGATTACAAAGTCTACAACCAACATCTGCCTGTGAAGATGAAGGACCCAAGACTATATTTATTCCGCTGCAATGTACTGTAATAGCCATATGAAGCTATGTATGATGTAATAAAATTATTTTATTCCTGGTTATAAAGTTGTATTTTGACCTTGTTTCTTGATATTACATCTTACTGTGGATGCTAGCTATTGATCCAGGGACTAGCATCGTATAACACAGGAGGAGTCTACCTCATTGGGTAGGGACCTCTACAGATGGTATCAGAGCATTGTGTTGCCTGTAGGATTTGTAAACCCTAGGATTGGACAAAAACCCCTAGAAAAATAGGAATGTATTTGTTCCAAAAACTTATTTACAAAACACTTGTAAACTCTTTCCTCAACCATTTTGGTTTTAACTCTACTTCTCTTCTATTTCAAACTTGATGGAAAAACCCACCCCATGACCAAAGACTACACCATATGCAAAGGACTTCTTCAACTTCTTCAACTCTAATGACTTCAACATCTTCAGCATGTTCACCAAGGACCTCCAACCTGGAAACTACTAAGGACCACAAGTGAAACAAGGAAAACCTACTCAAGATTTAGAGACCAAGGGAATGCAAAATAAGAAAGAGCCATCAACAACTTTGAAGTATTGTGACCAAGAGTTTTTCTCAAAGAAACCAAGATCTCATACAAGAAGAATCAAGAAGGAAGGAAAGATCACAAGTAAACCATATAGATGGACCACCATATTTTAGTTAAGTCAAACACACCAACTTATGTGGTGTAACAAAAATATTGTGTTGCCTAAGTATGTGCTTGAACTTGATTGTTTGGGTGCAAAGTTGTTTGTGAATGTTGATTTGTGATTGCATACACATTGTTTGTGTGAAATTAGGATGTGTGTGATTAGAAACAATTCCTTAGAAATATCTTGCCTACTCTAATCTCCTTCAAACCAAAACAGATGACTACTCCAAAGGACTCCAACATCAAGGTTGATGACACCAACACCAACCAAGCCGACAAAGATGAGGGAACTCATAGCAACCCAACATCACCGAACCAACTGACAGCCAGTTCCTAGCCAACAATAGTGATAAAGATCCAAAGACTACAAAAGTTCTTGGAGGAACAATCCCAATTGATGCTTAAGGTGACTAATCAAATGATTAGCATGGAAGAAAATTTTCCTAGAAAAGAGTATGATAACAAGGATGACAAGAATGTTGTTCTAGATGGAGCCCCAGCTTGCATTATTTGTGGAGACAAGGATCATACTTCCACAGAGCATGAAGGACAATGCCCAAATTGTGATGAAGATCATCCTGTTGGTGAATGCCCTACCTCCCAAGCTACTTGCTATCTTTGTGAAGGAAGTGATCATACTCCTGGTCTGTGTCCTATCTATGCCATGGTAGAACAAAGGAAACAAGAAGGATCCAAGTCTACCAAAGGAAAAGGACCACTACTACTTCCAAGCAAGACCACCCAATTCAAAGGATCAAAGAAAATCAAGAAGCCCAAGCAAGACATGAGCCTTGTACAATGTCGTAAATGTAAAGAAATGGGACACTACTCCAGTGGATGCCCAGGGAACATAAAGAATAAAGGAATTGACCAAGTGTGGTGTAACAACCGTAATGAACTGGTCACTTCAGCAACTTGCCCACAAGAGCAACGTAAAGAACTCAAGGACATTAATTGCTTCAACTGCAAGAATCCAGGACACTATGCAAGCAACTGTCCAGAAAGGATGAAGAACAAGTTGAACAAGCCTATGGAGAAGCTCAACCTTGGTCCATGAGTCAAACATAGGAATGAAGCAAAAGTTTAACATAGAGAATTCCAGGACCCAAGAAGGCCAATATGTAATTTTGTTTGACAATATTTTAAGGGTGGTAGTACCCTAGTTGTTTTGAACTTGCTTGTAACCCCAGCCTCCCCAAATCTCGGGACGAGATTTATTTTAAGGGTGGTAGCCTGTCACATCCCAAGATTTTCCAAATCTTGTAATGTGAAAATAAAATTAATAAAACAAAACTTTGTTAATTTTCAGAGCCAGAAGAAACTTTTTGAATACAATTGGAACTTCAAACCCATTTGAATTAAAATAAACCTCAAGAGATTTAAAAAGATAAATATTTAATAAAAGGAAAATAAAAACATTTGGAAATACTATTTTGAAACAATTAAATGAAAAGATTTGTTTTCAAATGAAATAGAAGTTTTATAAATAAAGATTATTAAATAAAGGAAAATTAAACCTTGACCAAACTTTTGGAATTAAAACATTTATTCTAAATAAATTTAGCAAAGGTTTATTTAAAATAAATTAATAAAGATTTAATATCCAATTTTATTTAAATAAGAAGTTTTACCAATTTAATTTAAACATCAAAGCTTGTTAAATTATTTTAAATAAGTTTTCTAAGTATTTCATTCTCTTAATTAAAACCTACTAAAATGTTTTGGCTTTATTTTAGATTTTAAAAATAAATATTCTCAATAGAACAAACCCAAGTTGATTTAACAATGAAAGTCTATGTTATTTAATTAATAAAGGACTCTAAAATAAAAAGTTATTTTGTTTTAAACAAATTTTCCAAATATTCTTTATTTCCAAATAAAACCTACTAATTGTATTTTGAAAGCATTAGGATTTCAAATGAGGATTTTATTAAATGAACCAAACCCTATTTGATTAATAAACCATGGTCCATTTTATTTAAATTATAGAGGGAACCATAAACAAAATCTTATGAATATAAAAAAAAAAGATAAGTGAATTGAATTTCCAAAGCTATTAAAGCCTTACCAAAAACCCATACCAAGTGGAGTACAATAGATCCTAAAAGGAATCAAAAGTATAAACAAATAATAAATAAGTTTTCATAAATTGGAATCACCAAGTTTGGATCTCTAAATAAAAAGATATGGATTTCATAAGACAAAGATGAAAATATTAATAAAGAATATTTACAGACCAAATCAAATCTTGGCCTAATCCATGAAGTAAATGGAGTGATGATTAATCCCAATTCAAATAAAAATATGAAGTAAAGAATTTTCCAAATAAAATAAAATGGAAATAACCATTCTATCCCTATTTTAAATAAGGACAAATCTCTAAATAAAAAATACATGAGAAAATGATATTTGGAATTAAAACAATTACCCAATCTTATATGATTATAAATCACTTTGGAATACTTTCCAAATAATTCAATATGAATTATTTGAACCAAATAAACAAATCCTAAATGGATTATTATCTAAGGACCATTTATTTAATTACAAATGGAACCTAAAATAAAAGGTTATTTTATTTTAAAACAAGATTTCCAAGCATCCTTATTTTCAAATAAAACCTACTGGTTTGATTATGAAAATAATTAGATTTCAAATGGAAATTTTATTAATAAAAATCAAACCCTATTTTATTAAATAACTAGTGATCCATTTTATTTAACTATTAAATGGATCCTAAAATAAATAAGGATATTATTTTATTTTATTTTGAGATTTGGTTTATGTTGATAAACAAAATCAAATTCAAATTTACAAACTGAATGATTGTTTGGATTGATTTGGGTGAGATTTGTTTGATTGGAATTTCAAAACAGAATTCAGAAATATAAAAGAAAAGGATACTGAATAAAAAAAATGAAAGTGGACAGACCCAACAACTTCAGCCCACCTAGCCCATCTAGCGCAGCTCCTATTCTTTCTCCCCGAACCGTTTTCCTCACCTGAAACAACCCACGAGGCAACCGATGGTGGACCCTCCTCTTCCTCTTTTCCCACCGATTGAACCCCACCTCTTCTCAGACATCGTCCACACCAAAGCTTGCTTTCTTCCTCCTCCTCAACGCTTCGCCGCCATTGAAGTCGATTAATCTGCGTTGATGACCAGCTTAACTCACCCAGAGACCACGCACCTTAAAGCGCCCCTCTCTCCTCTCTCGTTGCCCTCTGCCTTCTTCCCCAGACACGCCACCAGGCTGTTCTAATTTCACCCCCGAGCTCCTCTGACTCCGACGGACACCCTTGTCGATTCGGCTGCCTCTCCGCCTCTTCTCCCGACCAACCTCACACCTTCTCCACTCCTGGAGCATCTCCAGAACTTTTCCTTTATCCGGGCACCTCCGAGCCTCGCCAACGACAACCTCCAAAGGCGCTGGCCCCGCTTAACTCGGTGAGTATCCCAGATGGTTTCCGTCGCCCTTTCCACTCTCGTTCACGCGCATGGCGTGCCGCTTTGATCTCACGCATCGACCGCACCTCTTTTCGCCTTAGGGTGGTCTCCACGACGCCTCGACCTCGACCAGAGCCGCCGTCGCCAGAATAACTCCGGCGAGGGATTCCGCGCCCCCGCGCGCCTTCATCAACCAGGGCAATTTGAGCAACCCTGCGCGACGAACCCAGATGAGCCCCTATCCTCCTTCCTCGTTTCCAGCTTAGCGCCGCCGCTAATCGACAGCTCCGCCGCCGGTGTTACCACGCCGGCCAGGATTCGTTGATATGAGCCGCTCGATATCAATCAGCGGGTGAGATAGAACGACTTAAACGAAGGGTACTCGATCCGAGCCACACGATTTGAGTTAGATCCAACGCACTGCAGCGTGATCCTCGTGAACCGCTTTTTGGCCAATTAGAATGCGACGCGTGGCGGTGATCTGGTTTAAAAACTGTTTTTGAAATCAGATTGAGTTGCAAACTTCAAACCCTTATATCTTTTGAACCACACGTCCAAATTTGACAAATTTTATATCAAAAGATTCAGGAGAACAAGACCTAGCCAACCCTACCCTTAATTTAGCAAATAGTAACTGGTAGCTTGTTTGAATTTGCAGATTCTTTTGTGTGCTTGCTAACATTAGAAAAATCATTTAAAAATGAATTTTGAGATCAAACCTTTGCCAATTGGTTTGTTGTGACCCTACTAACCCTAGGAACCAACCCTTAGTGTTAGAAATGATTTTTGTGAAATTTAAGTTGAATTAGTTAACTTAGTCATTTTCTAGCCAAATAAACTCATTAAATTTTATGATGGAAAAGTTTGTGCAAGGAAAACTTTGGGAAAATGTTAGGAACCCAAACCTACTGACCCAAAACACCAAAACCTTGCCAAGAGCAACTCACTTGGTGAAAAACCTAAAGTTTTACTTTAAAAAGAATGATTTTCACCACATGAAAGGTTGAATGGATTTTAAAATAGACTTTGGGCAAAACCCTTTAACTAATGACTTTGCCATTTTGGTGAATGACCAATGTGGACCTTACAAAGTTTATAAACCTAGTAGAGACCAACCTTGCAATAGAACCTCTTTTACAAAACTTAGGAACCATTGCTTTATGTATGTGAATTATTGTTTGAATGTTGGAATGCTACTTGATACTATGCTTGCTCAATTGTAGTGAAATTAACAAAGTGTGAGACTAGCAAAATCAAGAAGTGACTATCATTCCCTAACAAAAAGGCAAGTTACACTATCATCTAAAGTCCTAGTATTTTCATTATACTTAGTGGATTTTGAAAACATGCATGAAAAGAATTTTATACTTATGCTATGCTAAATCCTAATAGGATTCCCTATACACTCCTTAGAGAAAATATTGAAATTGTACATGCTTAGCCATGCTATGTTTTGAAAAGAGATACATGTTGTGATTTTACAAAGGATGAGAAAAGGACTTGTGTTTTACATAATAAAACAAGGACTCAATGAACCACCTAGGTGGTGGCTACTTTAAGTTTTGGAGAAGGTGGCAACAAAAGGGAACCAAGTCTATGGCAATCACTTTGTGTTGTGCTCCAAAAGAAAACCACCTAGGAAACTTAGAGATCAAACATGTTTCTCCAATTGTGGCTTCCGTGTACAACCACATGCTATTATGGCTCTGGCTTAGTCAATTACATTAGGAAGACCCATACATTGTCTTTAGTTACTGGACATGGGGATCTGGAATGCTTCATGGGGGCTGAAGACAAAGCTAGCAATGATGTATGGGAGGACCTTTTGGAAAGACTTCGTCACATTCTCAATCTGCCAGTACTCCATCTTGGTGAGCACTAATCCAGTAGGCCACTGGTGGCAACAAGATGGGATTGTGTCTTGTGGGTAAAGTGTACTCCTTCTGCAGAAGTAAATAAAATCTAAGTACTTAGCCGTGTCCCCGGTTATGCACAATACTGAGCAACTAAAGTTTGAACTATGGGAGATCTCGACATTCCAACTTCTAATATAAAAACTTGATGCACTTGGGGGTACCAAGGAATTCAAAGAGACTTTGATAAAGCTTGTTGCACTTGGGGTTACCAAGGTGCACAAGAGCATGATGTACTTGGGGATTACCAAGGAACTCATGAGGTTTTTGATAAAACTTGTTGCACTTGGGGAATTTCCAAGTAGCTCAAGGATTTTTGACAAGGACTTGAACACTTGAGTTTCTACCAAGGAGTTCAAGGAACTTGGAAAAGAGATTTGAAAAGAGATTTGACAAATCAATTTGAAAAGATAGGATAAATGTTGCTTTATGCAAATAAGCCTAAACTCTACTTAGCCGATATGCATGTATGGATAGGATCCACTCATATTATACATAAGTGAAACTTGCCAATACAATTCAAATGTATTGACCCTTGTGGCTGTAACTTGTAATGTTGCAGGTTGATTGTTTTGTTAGATGAAGATTGTTTGATTGACTAGGATTACAAAGTCTACAACCAACATCTGCCTGTGAAGATGAAGGACCCAAGACTATATTTATTCCGCTGCAATGTACTGTAATAGCCATATGAAGCTATGTATGATGTAATAAAATTATTTTATTCCTGGTTATAAAGTTGTATTTTGACCTTGTTTCTTGATATTACATCTTACTGTGGATGCTAGCTATTGATCCAGGGACTAGCATCGTATAACACAGGAGGAATCTACCTCATTGGGTAGGGACCTCTACAGTCACCACTTTATTCTATGAGCACCTTATTGAGAGCATAGTTGTTAGTCTTGTGTTTGTTGCAAAACTTGGTTAATTATGTCATGACTTTGATGCTTGTATCTCTGATATCTTTATCTCTAGTCTTCACTTGAACTTCAGAGGTGCCTCAACATTTATATTGTGCTCTTCAAACAAAGGCAAGCGAAATACCACTCTATCATACCTTATTATGAACATTGCAATGTTGCTTATGTTTATGTTTCATGCTACTTATTATTGAGTTGGTTTCTCTTCATAGCTTGCAATGACTATTGAGTAGACTTAGTTGCATACTTCTTATTATGAATTGTCTAAGCATCTACTCCTGTGCTGAGAATATTTACATCATATGAAGCAAAGTGTTCGTGGAAGTTCTTTTATCGCACTCAGCTTTCAACTGAATTGCTTGAGGACAAGCAATAAGCTAAGCTTGGGTGGAGTTGATACATCCAAAACGTATCTACTTTCTCGAACACTTTGGTATTGTTTTTCCTCTATACTTGTGTGATTTGGACACAACTAACACGGACTGACGCTGTTTTCAGCAGAATTACCTTGGTGTCTTGTTTTTGTGCGAAAATGAACTTTCGGAAAATCCGGAAAATATGCCAAAATTATATTTCACCGTAAGATCCAAGGAGCCAAGGGGACGGAGGGAGGCCTGGGGCTGGACCCACCCTAGGCGCGGGCCACTAACCCTGCTACCGGGAGGTTGCCACCCCAGCCTTCGGCCTCCCTCCGCGTTTATAAGTTGCCTTTCAACCTAAAAACCGAGGGGGGTCGATAGTTTTCTAGAAAGAGTTCCACTCCGCCGCCGCCACGAGAAACCAAGATTCGGGTCTAGAAACTCCGTTCTGGCACCCTGCCGGGACAGCGAATTTGGAGAGGATCATTGCCATCATCATCACCAACGCATCTCCATCAACCACCGATGTTTCCCTCATCCATGAGTGAGTAATCCCCCGCTATAGGCTTGGGGATGGTAGGGATTGGATGAGTTCTATCATGTAATCGAATAAGATCTATTAGGGGCATAGTGCCTAGTATCTCTATTAGTGTTATTTGACTTCATTGCAACTTGTTGTGCTTAATGCTTGTCACTAGGGCCCGAGTGCCATGATCTCAGATCTGAACTTATTATTGAATCATTATGATAGTATTATTTATGATCTTATCTGCAAGTTGTGTACACATATCATTGTCCGGATCCAAAGGCCCCAAAGTGACAATAATTGGGACAACCAGAGGGGATGGTTGTGGTGTGAGGATCACATGTGTTCATGGAGTGTTAATGCTTTGCTCCGGTGCTCTATTAAAAGGAGCACCTTAATTGTTAGTAGTTAACTAGAGGCCCCGCTGCCACGGGCTGGCTGGACAGAAGATGTTATGCAAGTTCTCATTACGAGCACATATGATTATATTTGGAGCACATGCATAGGATTCTTTAGTACTTGGATGCTTGTTATTATTTATCTGCAATGCCCTAGTTATTTGAAGTTACATGTATATACTCATCCATGCAACGCCCATCCATCCATCCCTATGCCTACCAAACTCGAATCCTACTGTTACCGTTACTGTTACTATTGCTACTGTTTCATTGTTGTTGTTACTGCTGTTGTTGCTACTACCAAACTATTGCTACTGATAAACTTCTGTGAGCAAGAACTATTTCAGCAATTTGAACCGACAACTCAGCTTGTTAAGGCTTGCAAGTATTCTTTGGTTCCCCTTGTGTCGAATCAATAAATTGGGTAATACTACCCGCGTAGACTGTTGTGATCCCCTACACTTGTGGGTCATCACTTATGCTTAGTGATTATTGTTGTAGCATGACTTGTTCCAAACAATTGAGATTTCTTAGTGTGCCTTGAAAGAATCATGCTTGTTTTAGCATACAGAAGCATAATATTGTGGAATTCTCCTTTGATGCTTTATTTGGGTTGACTTGGCACATGCTCACACCATGTTATGACTATGAACCAGTCACCTTAGCCTCTATGATCATTTAGCTTTTGACTTGTGATACCACTTTATGCTTTAGTTGATAATGTTTTGTCGCTCTGCATGATTATGGAAATTATTGCTCTCTTAGTTGGTTGCTCCCAGTCTTTTGCTAGCCTCCACTTGTATTGATTAAGCTCTACTCATGCATCCAAATCCCAAGAAACCAAGTTATTTCAAAGTGTCCACTATAAATGCATATGCATGGTGTGTTACACCATTTCAAGTAAATTCTTGTTTTATCTACCTTCCAAAAGTCACTTTGTTATGTGAAAATTTATTGATTAAAGCTCTCACAAACTTGATGGAACACTTTATTTTTCTTGCCCCTAATAAACTTGAACCATTGTGTCATCTATGTTGTATATGCTTGCACTTATAAGTTGGGAATTAAGAACCATCTTTGTCATAGGGAACGCTTTCAACACCTGTAAATATCTACCTTGATATCATGCTTTTTGTTTATGGATGTCATGTGTGAAATAAAAGGGGAGATTGTAAGTCCATGGAGTTATGTATATGTGTTAGAGAAACGCCTGGGCCGCTAGCCTAAGCCATGCCTAATCATGGTGGAAACTTGCAGCATAACCATAGTGGGCAATCTATGAAGCATTCTTCTTATAAAAAAGAGAGAGATAGAAAAAAGAGAAAAAGAGGAAAGAAGGGGAAAAAACACCATTTTCCCATGGTAAATAAGAAGATTGCTGAGATGCTCATTGTCTTTTGCCTTGTCATTTTGATATGGGATAGCTCCTGTGACATGGAGCAAGGGGTACCCCAATGGCGGTTCTCTATGATACACATATACTTACTATGACAAGAACTTAATGGTAACTAAAGTTGAGTAGCATGAGGAGCGACCCTCGTACTCAAGGAACATGAGATTTCCAACTTATACTTTGTCAAGCATATACTCCATACTTTGTTCACTTTAACCTTAATCACTTCAAGTTGCTTATGATAGGGGCAATGAGAGCTGAAAGCTAAACAAGTACCATAATTTTTGGAAGCTCTCTTATGAAACTTGAAATCACTGCTTCTCTTTGAAGGGACTTTCTTCCACTTTATATTAAGTCTCCACCTTCTATCCTTAAGGCACCAATTAAGAGAGCATAGTTGTCATTCTTAGTTCTATGTGCATTGTCCCAAAACTTATTGATTGATTCATAATGTTGATATTGCTTATTCTTGAACTATTTGTATCTAGTCACCCTTATGAACTTTGAAGGTGTCCTATGCATTTACGTTTTGCTACTCCATGAGGGACAAGATGAATACCACTATTCTATGTTTTCTATATGTGAAACAAACAAACGTCTTTCAATGCATTGTTATTCATGATCTTTGTTTGTATCCTTTCAAGTTGCAACATAGTTGCTTTGTCTTATTGTTAGAACTTCATCTTTCATGCTCATGTTTAGAGTACTTCGATCCCAGCTTTGAATGCTTGCAAATGGTTTGATCAAGATTGTAATGGTGCATGTCACCTAAAAAATTATTCTTTTTATCACTTACCTACTCGAGGACGAGCATGAGTTAAGCTTGGGGATGCTTGGTACGTCGTAAACGTATCTGTAATTTTTTATGCTCCATGCTTGTTTTGTGCCAACTATCTTATGTTTTGTCTACACTTTGAGGTATTTTTATACATTTTCTAGGACTAACCTATTGACAAGATGAGACAGTGTTAGTTGCTTGTTTTTTGCTGTTTTTGGTCTCAGAAAAGCTAGAAAAGAAATATTCTCGGAATTGGACGGGACAAAAGCCAAAGTCACTATTTTCCAGAAGACTCACGGATCTCGAAGGAGATACGGAGGAGGACCACGAGGCGGACACACCCTATGGTGGCGCGTGTACCCCACTGGTGGCGCCACCAGGGGGAGTGGGCCCCCTGGCCGCCCTCCTGCCTCGCCCCCTGGCCACCAGGGGATTGTGTGACTTCACTAGCACAAACAGCAATGATTTCCTAAGCACTCCTATTGCTCCACCTGCTCCTGATGCTACCTTTTATAAAATTAAGCTTGCTTTGTTGAATCTTGTGATGAGAGAGCAATTTTCTGGTGCTAGTTCTGATGCTGCTGCCCATCTCAATAACTTTGTTGAACTTTGTGAGATGCAAAAGTATAAGGATGTAGATGGAGATATTATTAAGCTCAAGTTGTTTCCTTTCTCCTTGAGAGTAAAAGCTAAAGAATGGTTGCTATCCTTGCCTAGAAATAGTATTGATTCTTGGATTAAGTGCAAAGATGCTTTTATTGTAAAGTACTACCCTCCTGCTAAGATTATATCTATGAGAAGTGACATTATGAAACTTAAAAAACTTGATAATGAACATGTTGCTCAAGCTTGGGAAAGAATGAAATCTTTGGTTAATAATTGTCTCACTCATGGCCTTACTGCTTGGATGATTATCCAGACTTTTTATGAAGGTTTGAACTTCTCTTCAAGAAACCTGTTGGATTCAGCTGCTGTAGGTACCTTTATGACCATCACCTTGGGTGCTTCAACAAAACTCCTTGATAATATGATGGTTAATTATTCTGAATGGCACACTGAGAGAGCTCCACATGGTAAGAAGGTAAATTATGTTGAAGAAACCTCTTCTTTGAGTGATAAGATTGATGTTATTATGGCTATGCTTGTTAATGGGAAAGATCCTTTAGATCCAAATAATGTTCCCTTATCCTATTTAGTTGCTCAAGAAGAGCAAGTTGATGTGAACTTCATTAGAAACAACAATTTTGGCAACAATACTTATGGTAATAACTATAGGCCTTATCCTCCTAATAATGGAAATACTTATCATGGTAGATCTGGAATGCCTAGTGGAGATAGGATTCTAGAGGTTGAAAGATCCACTAAAAACTTTATGCATATGCAATTTGTTAGACCCCTCCTTTATAAAGGAAAGGATCCCTGTGATTGTAATGCTAGTCCCTGGATCAATGCTAGCATCCACAGTTTAAGATGAAGTACACAGATACAAAGGTCGTTTATTACATTCATTCCAGAGATAAAATATAGTCTTTTACAACTCAGGGCCAAAGGCCTAATACAAGAGTTTATGGAATAAGTAAATAAACATAAGTCTTCATCTTCATGTGCCACAGGCAAGCATGTTGAGTGTAGACTCATGACTCCTATTCATCATCGGAGTAACCTGCAACATCACAAGTTACAGCCACAGAGGGTCAATACTTTGGAATAGTATTGGCAAGTGATACCTTAGTATATTTTAAGTGCACTATATTACTATATGCATTTTGGCTAAGTGTAGCTTGGCTTGCTTTGCTTGAAAATAGGTTTTTCCTATTAGTTGAAAACTCTAAGTTCTTCTTTGTCAAAAACATTCCCAAGGAACCACCAATAGACATTGAGGTCCTTCACCTTGTTCACCCACCAATTTTTATTTAGAAGTTGGAGTGATGAGATTCTTGTAGCTTCCATGTCTTGATGCTCAAAAGTGTCCATTTCCTTGGACTAGGCTAAGTACTTAGGTTTTCCATCTGCAGAGGTTGTGCACTTTCCCCACCAGACTTGGTTTCCCAAGACAGGACCTTTCAGAAGCTTTTCCTTAGTCAAAATGGACGCGCTCCAACCTATCATCCCAACTACCACCAACTGTCCAAGTGACTAAGTTCTAGCAACCTATATGATCATGGCAGAGCCCATATTGCCAAAGGGTTGCACTGTAAGCTTTCTCAAGACTTGGCCTCCAAATCCCTTTGTGCCTGGGTGGCATATCACAAGTGAGATACACAACCCAAGTCCATGGCCTTGTGTAACCACTCAACATAACCCACTCATTCCATTCCACCCAGGAGGTTCATTTGACTTAGTTGTTTTATTAAGAAAACATAAGTCTCTTGACTTAGAATATTTTGATCATAAACCATATAGATGTTCACCACCCTTGTTTTCTAAGTAGCTAGGCTAAGCAGAATATGATAACCTAACTTGGGACAATTTCCCTAGCAATTCTACTATTCCACTCTACTTAGGATTTCCCATCTTAGCACTAGGCAAAATATCATGCAAATATTTAGCAAAATATCTAATGCTAGTACAAAACATAGGACAGAAATATTGATGAAAATATCACTTGCCTTGGTAGTGGGGAGAGTAGCACTCTTCACAATCACAATCACTAGCAAAATCTACACAAGAAATAATAGCATACAATTACACACAATTTATATACAATCAAAATTAATATGAATGCATGCATGCAAGAATCTACTAAGTGGAGTTTTTTGAAAATTCTACCAAGTATGCTCATGTCTACATAACCTTAACATAACACAAATTTGCCAACCAAACTTATTTGGCATCCATATAATTTACCAAAATAATTTCTACTTAAAAAGGCCTTAAAACATGTTCTACAAATAAAATCATTTTTAACTGTTACTATATGCTAAATAAATTGGATATTCTGAAAGGCCTTATTTCACTGAATCCAACGGTATAAAGTTTGCAAAAATCTACGTGGCATTCAAAAGTTATAAGCATTTGAAGTTTGAATCTAAATCAGGTTTTAAATTCTGTTTTTAATTTAAACCTTGCCACGCGTCATGTTCTTATTCGCCCATACCGTTTCGTATTGGATCGAGATCCACAGCCGTAGGATCTAAATGAAATCTGGCGGCTCAGATGCGCGCTTACCCCTTCGTTTACAATCTATCCTAGCCCTACGATCTGGATCCAACGGTCACAACCATCAAGCCACAAACTGGCGGCGCTAGCGGCGTTGACTGGCGGCGGCGCGTCTGACTACGGTGGCGCCGGCGTTCCAGGTCGCTCGGGGAGGAAAGGGTGTGCTTACCGGAATCGCAAGGTCGAGGCGAAGCTCAACGTGGAGGTGGCTTGGCAAGGGGCGCACGGGGTCGTCGGGGATTCCTCGCCGGAGTTCGCGAATGCGTCTGATGCGGCTGCTGTCAACGTTGGCGAGGTTCTGCGTCGCGCTAAGTCAAAAAGGGGGCTCCATTAGACGCGTAAGACGATGGGGATCCTAATCGTATTAGTCAGAGGGCAAGGGGCGGCTGGTACTTACGGGGAGAGGTCGCCGGAGTTCGTGTAGAGGGCGGCGGCGCTCAGTCGAAGTCGTTGCCGAGGCTACAGATCATGCGAGAACAAACAAAGCGTGTCAGTGGATGCGCAAGAAGTTGCTGAGCGTGATAGCATGAGTCAGGGACAGAGGGGAACACAGTGCTCACCGGAATTGGCCGGTCGCCGTAACAGCAAGGCGCGTCGAGCGAGTTGCGAGCAGCCTGGGGGCGTGAAGGGGAAATTGGTTGAGAGTAAATGGTTGCGAGAGAGAGGGGATTATATAGCCAGAGGCTCGACAAGAAACGCCCAGGGATTCAATGCCATTTACCTCGCGGAATCGAAGCAGCAACGGGCAATGGCGAGTTCGTGGCGCGATTCTGGGAAGACGATCTTTGGTGGGCGGACGGGCCCGCCACAAATGTGCGCCAAGTGAGTGGGGTCCGGCTGCTCAGTGTGCAAAGCGTGAGAGGAGAAAAAGCAATCCCCGGGTGGGCTTGCTGGGCTTGGTTCGCTGCTGGGCCAGAAACCTGGCGCCTGGCCCTTTTCTTTTGTTTGTTTCTTTTCTTTTTCTATTTCTATTTTCTGGAATGATTTTTTATATGAATTCAAATCCTTTTGAATCCAAACTGTTTTGGGAATTTTTGCAGGGTTTTGTGGTTCAAAAACAGTCATTTTAACTAAGTGGTTACCTAGCAAGACTTGGTCAAGCTTGGGTTTCAAAGTAAACAGAGATTTGCTCTAGTTTGCAAATATTTGTAAAAGGATTTTGAAACTATTTCTAAATTTGGAATCTTGGGTTAAAAGTTTCACCTAATCTTTCCATCAATGGAGGCAAGCAAACAAGTACTTAAACATTCAAATTTCAAAGGGTGATGGTCATTTGGGATAAATTGACCACATGAAATCATAGCTCAAACTTCTGCCTCTAAATGATTTTTGAGAAAACCCTAAATGGATGAATGATGCAAAGATGATATGAATGAGTTTTGAAACTATGATTTTTGGGATGTTACACAATTTGAGCAAAACAAGATATTCACTAAAACCATGGAAGAACAATCTGTTATCTTGAAAAATATTAGTCATCAGCTTGAGAATCTAAATAGAGAAATTCCTAGTTTACAGTCAAAAATTTTGAGTGTTAAGAAAAATATTTCCTCTTTGTATGAAGCACAGTCCTCCTTGATTAATAAAATGGATGCTAAACCTGAAACCATGGAAAGTACATTTGCTGCTACTCATGCCATACAAGTCACTATTGACAAAAATGTTAGTCTGTTAGCCCAACTTCATGCTAAGTGGGAAAGGGAATCTGAAATTTATAGAAACTATAGTGTGTGCACCATCACCACTAGAATGGATACCACTAAACCACAAGAAGTCTTTATTCCTCCTCCAACAATGCCTAAGCCTAATGAGTATACTACTAGTGATGCTAAGTTTGATTTTGATCTTGATGGTTTCAATATTTCTAAAGTGGTGTTGTTCCTGCAAAAATTTGCTAGAAGTCTTGATGCTAGTGATATGCATGTTGCTTTCACCAAACACATTACAGATGCTCTTGTTAAGATTAAGGAAGAGAAGTTAAAACACAAAGCTTCTATTCCTAGGAAAGTAGAAGATAGTTGGGAACCCATTATTAATATGCAAGTGAATGACTTTGATCTCAAAGCTTCATGTGATCTTGGTTCTAGTGTCTCTATTATGCCTAGGAAAATTTATGAATTGCTTGCTTTCCCACCTTTGGAAGATTATTATTTGGATGTCCCACTTAATGATAATGCTAAGAAGAAACTCATGGGGAGTGTGGTTAACAATGCTTATGTCCCTGTTGATTTCTATGTTTTGGATGTTGAATACAATGCTTCTTGTCCTATTACTTTGGGAAGATCTTTTCTTAGAACTGTTGGTGCCATCATTGATATGAAAGAAGGCACCATTAAATATCAATTTCCATTCAAGAAAGGTATTGAACACTTCCCTATGAGGAGAGAGAAGTTGCTTTTTGCTCCTCCTTTGAAAGCAAGGTTTGATGTTAATACTTCTTCATTTGAAAATACTTGATTTCTTGCTTCTTGTGCCTAACTTAAAGGCGTTAAAGAAAAGTACTTGTTGGGAGATAACCCAAGATTTTCCTTGAGTCTTGGAAGTTATTACTTCAGTAATGACCTCTCCTTACCCTTTTTGTTTGCTTTTTGTGCCAAGAATGACCTCTAATGAGAGGGAAGTAAGATTTGGGGAGTTGCTGTCTCGAAACAGATTTTTGTCCTCCACCATAAAATTTGTGAGGAGCCTCTATAAGACGTATTGAGATGAAAATTTACTAATAAATCCCCCAGTATGTTAGCTAACTTTCGTTAGATCAACACTGTTTGATTTGAGCAACATAAAGTCTTCAAAAAAATCAGTTTCTACCTCTGGTCTGTTTTGACAGATTTCTGCCATTATTTGCATTTACTTCTTATTGATTCCTTTTTGGGTTCTTTTTGGGAAATCAAGATTTTTGAAGAAGTTGCTACAGTAGCTTGTGTTTTTAGTGAAAGTTTTGCTGTTCTAAATCTAAACCCAAGGGTCTATTATCTTTTGAATACACTAATGTTGTGAATGAAGATTGTGTGAAGTTTTGTATGAAGGAAATATTTCAGGTGTAGAGAGAGAATGATGTAATGAGATGAAGAATGGAAAAAAGTTCAAGCTTGGGGATGCCACCCCGGTGTCACCCAAAGAAATATCCAAGAAGTACAAGTGTCAAAGCTTGGGGATGCCCAAGGCATCCCCTTCTTCATCAATAAAAAGCTTAGGTCTTTCTAGACACTTCGTTTTTATTGTTTCATGCATTGTTATGTTGTTATTGGAGCATCTTAGTTTTCGTTTGCTTTGCTTAGTTTGTTTAGTTGCTTAAATAAAGTATTTTGCACCTTATGCTTAGTGATTATTGATGTAGCATGACTTGTTCCAAACAATTGGGATTGCTTAGTGTGCCTTGAAAGAATCATGCGTTGTTTTAGCATGCAAAAGCATAGTATTGTGGTATTCTCATTTGATGTTTTGTTTGGGTTGACTTGGCACATGCTCACACCATGTTATGAATATGAACAAGTCACTGTAGCCTATATGATCATTTAGTCCTTGACTTGTAGTACCACTCTATGATTTGATTAGTAATGCTTTGTTGCTCTACATGATTATGGTCATTATTGCTCTCTTAGTTGGTTGCTCCCAGTATTTTGCTAGCCTCCACTTGTATGAGTAAGCTCTACTCATGCTTCCAACTCTCAAGAAACCAAGTTATTCCAAAGTGTCCACTATAAATTCCTATGCATGGTGTGTCACACCATTCCAAGTATGTTCTTGTTTTTAGCTATCTTCCAATTAAAAAGTATTTTGTTATGTGAAAACTTAGTGATTAAAGCTCTCACGACTTGATGGCACACTTTATATTCCTTGCCCCTAATAAACTTGAACCATCATGTCATCTATGTTGTATATGCTTGCACTTATACGTTGGAATTAGAACAACCATATTGTCATGGGTAACGTTTTCAACATTTCACTTGTACTTTGTACACAGTTGATATCATGCTCTTTTGTCTATGGATGTCGCTGGTGTGAGTCCATGAAGTTATGTATTTTGTGTTACAGAAACGCCTGGGCCGCTAGCCTAAGCCATGCCTAATCATGGTGGAAACTTGCAGCATCACCATAATGAGTAATCTGTGAAGAATCTGTTGGAGATATGCCCTAGAGGCAATAATAAATGTAGTTATTATTATATCTTTGTGTTTATGATAAATGTTTACATTCATGCTATAATAGTATTAACAAGGAAACATTGATACTTGTGTGATTTGTAAACTTAATTTGAAGTCCCTAGTATAGCCTCTATACATCACTAGCTTGTTGGTTGATAAATGATTGTGGTTTCCCTATCATGAACATTGAGATGTTATCAACAACAAGATCATATCATTAGGAGAATGATATGGTGGACATACTCCTATAGATAAGCGTAGCATAAAGATCAAGTCATTTCAATAGTTCAATTGCTATATGCTTTCTGATACATAGTAACCTAATTCCTTCGACCACGAGATCATGCATATCACCTTTATCGGATGGATGCTTTGATGACATCAAACACCACACCATAACTGGGTGGCTATAAAGGTGGCATTGAGTGTTCGGAAAGTATTGGTTGAAACACATGGATCAAGAGTGGGATTTGTCCATCCATATGACGGATAGATATACTCTGGGCCCTCTGTGGAATGTCATCCAATTAGCTTGCAAGCATGTGACCTCACAAGGGATCACATATCACGAACGAAAAGAGTACTTATCAAGAACGAGAGGTTGAACTAGGTATGCAGATACCGACGATCATAACCTTGGATAAGTAAACTATCGTGAGACAAAGGGAAATTGGTATCGTATGTAAGTGGTTCATTCGATCGCAAAGTAATCGTTAGAAATATGTGGGAGCCATATGAATTTTATTCCTCTATTGGTTATTGTTCGAGAAGTGTCTCGATCATGTCCGCATAATTCACGAACCGTAGGGAGACACACTTAAGGATTCGACGTTGTTTGAGTAGTTATGGTATTATGAGAAAGAGACCGAATGTTGTTCGGAGTCTCGGATGGGATCCGGGATATCACGAGGTGATCCGGAATGGTCCGGAGAATAAGATTCATATAAGGAAAGTCCCGTTTCGGAGTTCGGGAATGATTCCGGTGTTTTCATCAGGAATGTTCTAGAAGGTTCCGGAATGTCCGGCACTCCGGAGGGGAAGGGGTACATGAATGTGTCATTGCGAAGCATGTCTGATGGGAAAAATGACTAAGACTCCATTTTCTGGTATGATGGAGCGAGCTACGGACTTATTGGAAATCATACATACCGATGTGTGTGGCCCAATGAGTGTAGCATCGCGCGGTGGTTATCGTTATGTTCTTACCTTCACGGATGACTTGAGTAGATATGGGTATATATATTTCATGAAACATAAGTCCGAAACTTTCGAGAAGTTTAAGGAGTTTCAAAGTGAGGTAGAGAATCAACGTAACAAGAAGATTAAATTTCTACGTTCTGATCGTGGAGGTGAATATCTAAGTTACGAGTTTGGCGAGCATTTGAAGAAATGCGGAATACTTACTTGATTGACCGCCAGAACACCACGCAGTAATGGTGTGTCCGAACGTAATCGAACTCTTAGATATGGTTCGTTCTATGATGTCACTTATGTTACCTATCATTTTGGGGTTATGCATTAGAAACAAACGCATTCACTTTAAATAGGGCACCGCTGAAATCCGTAGAAACGACCGTATGAATTATGGTTTGGGAAGAAACCTAAATTGTCGCTCCTTAAAGTTTGGGATGCGAAGCCTATGTAAAGAAGTTATAGCCGGACAAGCTTGAACCCAAAGCGAAAATGTCTTCATAGGATACCAAGGAAACTATTGGGTATACCTTCTATCATAGGTCGAAGGCAAAATCTTCGTTACAAGAATGGATCCTTTTAGAGAATTTCTCTTGAAAGAAGGACTGGAAGGAAAGTAGAACTTCGACGAGGTTGAACCTTCTCTCGAATTGCAGTAGCGCAGACCGAAGAAGTTCCCGGTGCCTGCACCAATAAGAGAGGAAGCTAATGATGGTGATCATGAAACTTCGGTTGAAGTTGCTACAGAGCCTCGGAGGTCAACGAGAACTCGTACCACTCCAGATTGGTATGATCCCGTTATGAGTGTCATGTTGGTGGACAACACCGATGATCCCGAGACATATGAGGAAGCAATGATAGCCCAGATTCCAATAAATGGCAAGAAGCCATGAAATCCGAGATTGGATCCATGTACGAAAACCAAGTATGGACTTTGGTGGACTTACTGGGAATAAGGTCGAGAACAAATGGATTTTCAAGAAGAAAAAGATGATGGTGTTACATCTATAAAGCTCGACTTGTCGCAAAAGGGTTTCGACAAATTCAAGGAGTTGACTACGATGAGACTTTCTCACCGTACGAAGCTAAAGTCTGTGAGGATTATGTTAGCAATCGCTGCATATTATGATTATGAGATATGGCGGATGGATGTCAAACAAAGATTCCTCAATGGAGATATTGATGAAGAGTTGTATATGATGCAACCCAAAGGTTTTATCGATCCTAAAGATGCTAACAAGGTATGCAAACTTCAACGGTCCATCTATGGATTGAAGCAAGCATCCAAGTTGGAATCAACGTTTGATAAGGTGATCAAAAGTTTTGGTTTTATACAAACTTATGGAGAAGCTTGTATTTACAAGAAAGTGAGTGGGAGCTCAGCATTCTTAATACTATATGTGGATGACATATTGTTGATTGGGAATGATGTAGACCTTCTTAATAGTGTCAAGGAATATTTGAATAATAGTTTTTCAATGAAGGATCTTGGCAAAGCTTACATATTAGGCATAAAGATTTATAGAGATATCGAATGCCAAATATCATTATCACAGGACAAAAAAGTTCTAAAGAGGTTTGGAAGAAAGAAAGAAAGAAAGGGTTCTTGCCCATGTTGCCTTGAGTAAAACTCAAAGTAAACTCAAGTAGAAGAGAAGAAAGGATGAGTAAGACTCCCTATGCCTCCATGCTATGTACTAGACCGACATTGCATATCTTTATGTTGTTAGTTTAATATCAAAGTGATCAGTGAGTGGGATCATTGGACAACATCAAAGTACTTGAGAAGAACTAAGGATATGGTTCTTTCTTATTATGGAGATGATGTTTCGTTGTTAATGGTTACACCGATGTTTGGAACACGATCCGGATGATTCTAAATCACAACTGATAATATTTATTTTGAATGGTTGATTAGCAGCGGAGGAGAGTGAAGCAAAGCGTTGTGGCGAGATCTTCAACCGAATCGAATACATGGTTGCTTCGAGGCTTCACAAGAAGCGATATGGATGAAAGAGTTCATTACAGAGAGTGTGGTTCCTAGTGCTGGACCCAATGTTCATCTCTTGTGATAACATGGGCCCATAGCCAATGCGCAAGAACCAAGGTCACAAGAAGTGAAGCACAAGCTGCTTTCACGCTATTCGAGAACATATCCGGATGGGGATATAAAGATTTGCAAAGTACACACAGATCTGAATGTGGCGGATCCGTTGACTAAACCTCTCCGAGGGCAAAACATGACCAACACCAAACTGCCATGGGTGTTGGTATATTACCATGTAATCTAGATTAGATGACTCTAGTGCAAGTGGGAGGCTGGAGATATTCCCTAGAGGCAATAATAAATGTAATTATTATTATATCTTTGTGTTTATGATAAATGTTTACATTCATGCTATAATAGTATTAACAAGGAAACATTGATACTTGTGTGATTTGTAAACTTAATTTGAAGTCCCTAGTATAGCCTCTATACATCACTAGCTTGTTGGTTGATAAATTATTGTGGTTTCCCTATCATGAACATTGAGATGTTATCAACAACAAGATCATATCATTAGGAGAATGATATGGTGGACATACTCCTATAGATAAGCGTAGCATAAAGATCAAGTCATTTCAATAGTTCAATTGCTATATGCTTTCTGATACATAGTAACCTAATTCCTTCGACCATGAGATCATGCATATCACCTTTATCGGATGGATGCTTTGATGACATCAAACACCACACCGTAACTGGGTGGCTATAAAGGTGGCATTGAGTGTTCAGAAAGTATTGGTTGATGGTTGAAACACATGGATCAGGAGTGGGATTTGTCCATCCATATGATGGATAGATATACTCTGGGCCCTCTCAGTGGAATGTCATCCAATTAGCTTGCAAGCATGTGACTGGCTCACAAGGGATAACATATCACGGGAACGAGAAAAGAGTACTTATCAGTAACGAGGTTGAACTAGGTATGCAGATATACCGACGATCATAACCTTGGATAAGTAAACTATCGTGAGACAAAGGGAAATTGGTATCGTATGTAAGTGGTTCATTCGATCGCAAAGTAATCGTAGAAATATGTGGGAGCCATATGAATTTCCAGATTCCTCTATTGGTAATTGTTCGGAGAAGTGTCTCGATCATGTCCGCATAATTCACGAACCGTAGGGAGACACACTTAAGGATTCGACGTTGTTTGAGTAGTTATGGTATTATGAGAAAGAGACCGAATTTTGTTCGGAGTCTCGGATGGGATCCGGGATATCACGAGGTGATCCGGAATGGTCCGGAGAATAAGATTCATATAAGGAAAGTCCCGTTTCGGAGTTCGGAAATGATTCCGGTGTTTTCATCAGGAATGTTCTAGAAGGTTCCGGAATGTCCGGCACTCCGGAGGGGAAGTGTAGGGTTTCGTAGCATGGAAAACATAAAATTTCTATCGCATACAAACAAACAAGCCAAGATCTATCTACTAGATTGTAGCAACGAGTCGATGGAATAACTTACCCTCGAAGATTCCAAAGTGTTTAACGAGAGCGGATTCTCGTGGGTGATGTAGTCGATTTTCCCGATCTCAAGATCGTAAACGATCCTTCGATGCTGCTCCTAAGCGCCCCGCAATGGGTCACACGCCTGACTGACGAAGACCTTCCTCTCCTTGTTCCAAAGAAAGCGTGAGGTTGTAGCACTCTCGCGATTCCTAAAGACAACGGTGGTACCGGAAGTAGAGGAGATCCCGCAGGCTTCTTTTAAGCCGAGCGAGTATGGTGGAGTATGAGAGAGCTTTAGTGGTATAGGGATTAGACACACCAATTAGAAGGCTCTAATCCGAAG